>CM069308.1:30102282-31302282 GCA_035609425.1 Epinephelus awoara
AAAACCCCAAACCAGGATTGAATTTTTAAGAACCTTGTAGGCTTTGATTTTTGCAACTATGTCCAACATTATTGTTAGGTATGCCATAAGTATTTGTGGGATCAACCCACTGTTCTTCCCAGATTGGCAAATACTGACACTTTATAATGGCCTTTGGCATGTGATAATGACTCAAGGGCACCCTTCAGAGTGTCTATGTGACACACAGCTGAACACATGGTAATGTGGTTAATGATTGGAAATGGTCGCAGTTAGGTTTAGGCAACAAACTACTCGCTTAGGTATCATGTTTTCTTTCTTACACATGGTGTGGAAATGACCTCAGTAATGTCTCCACAATGTGTCCACATAAGTGGACATCAAATCCCTATAGTCCGAATTGTTTTTTTTGGTTAATGATGATTCTATATTTAACTTGTTTGAAAAGCAGAGGAAAATTTGGCTTTCTGGTTTAACCGCAGCAAAGAAAATTATAGCTCAACACTGGCTCCTTCCACACTCGCTCAGCATTTCTCAGTGGTTAGCCTGTTTTTGTGATACAATGATGCTTGAAACTATCCAAAGCAAGGATCTGCAAAGCAAGGTCCTCAATTCTCAGCCTTTGGAGAGATGAAGCATCCATATTTATAAACTAATAATCTCAGTGCCTCAGGAATCAGTGCTCCGATAGTAAAGTGTGATTATTTCATTTGAATAGAGACCATAGTGATGGAGGGGTTAAGGGGTGTTCAGAAGGGCATTCTGTGGGCGGTACAGGTGAGGAGTATGTGTTTAGGGGGCCGAGAAGGGACTCTTCAGACCATTTGATATCTTGTGCTGATAAAAATTTGATCACAAAAAGTACTTTTGTTACATAACATGAGCGATATCGATGCGTGACGACGCGTATATAAATAATGTAATGCTACATCAATAAATTGGTAACTTATGGTTTCCCTTGAGATGTAGGTGCATGAGTTACATAATATTATGTTAAAACAACAATGATTTTTGGTTTCACGCGGGACACAAACTACTATCTCCTGGGTGAAAGTCTGATTTTGTCCCTGTGTGGACTTTCTCACCCTTTGTGCTCCATCAGGTGCTTTCAGTGTTAAGTTTTTTTGCCACGGATGGGTATACATCAGAGTCAGTTGAGGGCCTAGTGCGTCTCACAAAGATGCTAAAGGATGGTGTCGATATCACATGCCAAGGGGCACGACAAAGCATCGGTATTTGATGACCTCGAAATAAAAACAGACTGGTGGGACAGACAAAGAGAAGAAGTGGTACTGATATTAATTCTTTCTTTGAACACGTGATACATGTTTATATACTAATGAAGAACTCAGGGCAAAAAAGGTAAAATGTTGTGAGCCTTACAACCAAAGCTACAACAGGGAACTGAAAAAAAAAAAGATTAGACCAACTTTAAATTCCTGCAGTGAAATAGGGCTACAAGCGTCACCAAATAAAACGTTCAGCAGTAAAAAAAAACACAGGTGCAACTTAGATTTTTGCTTCTAGCTGTCTCTTCGTCTTCAAACCTGAATCGGTCAGCCTCAGGCTATCTGCTGTTTCACAGGTAGACAGCTCATCAAAATGAGTGACAACTGCTGGGGTGGAAACTTGACCAACTGTGGGGGAGGAGAGCACTGCTGACAATACACTTACTGCCTCTAGGCAAGAAGTTGCATTTTGGGGCTTCAAGTTGTGTCTTGCAACAGGCCATGAGCAATTCAGGAAACTTCCAACAGGTTTTCCTCCTTGAATCCAGAATTCACAGCAGCTTATGAATATCAAACCCATCAAAATGAAACTCAAAAACTCCCCTGTCTGGTGGAGAAACCAACAGTTAAAAGTTTATCACCAATCCGTCCTGAGGCATGTTTCTACCTACCTTTGTTTTTACATAGCAGAAATTCTCATATCTAGCACTAAGTCCAAGCCAAACAATGCTATATCACTATGCTTTGACTTTCATAGCACCACAGCCTTCAACACACACACACACACAAGAGGCTGAGTGTGTAAAGGGTCCACCTTTCTGTCTTTGAAAGCAGCCCGAGTGCTCAGCAGCTGTAATACTCTCCTGTTGACTTCATGTTGACTTAGCCATTAAAAGCTGTAGCAGGTCTGAAATCAAAACCTGCACAACTGTTTGGCTTGGACCGAGCGTGCCTTTTAAGTGTACACTTGAGCTGGGTTAAACACTTGTACTTCTGACACACTCCTCACACAGGTCGCTAGTGCATCTCTTACAGAAGAACGTCACTCCGATTAATCTTCTCATCCACCCGCACAAAAATAGTGAAAAAATCTGCAACTCAGAGTGTCAGACGCCAGAGACCGAAACTTCAAGTTTAGTCAAGTTGAGAGCAGACCTTCTTTCAAAAAAGAAAAAGTATGTGTGTGTGTGTGTGTGTGTGTGTGTGTGTGTGTGTGTGTGTGTGTGTGTGTGTGTGTGTGTGTGTGTGTGTGTGTGTGTGTGTGTGTGTGTGCGTTTGTGCGTGTGTGTGCAGATGGGTGATTAATTGCACTGGCTTGGATAAAACAATAAACAGTGGAAGAGCGGGATTGTTCCCGTCAACCTGACTGTCATGTAAGGCTCAAACATCTTGATTTCAACATTCCTCCAGTCTCCACATTTCATTCCTGACTCATGTGTATGTTCTTCTTGAGTCTGCCTTTTTGTAAAGTAAAGACATTTCAAGAACAGGTCCAAAATCTGTGGAATCGTTTTTGCTTTGCTTCTCTTACCCCTTAAAGGAGCAGTGTGTAGGATTTTCTGGCAGCTAGCAGTGATGATTGTAGACTGCAACCAGCTGAAACTTCTCCAATGTGCCACGCGTGAACTCCCAGTTAGAATTCCTTCAGTGTTCATTATTTAGGATTCTAATAATTTGTTAAGTTAAGATTGCGAAAACGTGAATGGCCCGATGTAGAGCCAGTGTTTGGCATGTCCATTCTGGGCTACTGTACAAACATGGCAGTGCAACAGTGATCTCCGTGAACAAGGACCCACTTCCTATGTAGATATAAACGCCTCATTATAAGTTAAAAAAAAAAACACATTTTATTTTATTTTCAGGTGATTAAACACTGAAGAAAACATATTTCATCATATTCCATCTCTGCCAATATATCACCTAAATCCTAAACGCTGAACGTTTTAGGTTGCTTGTTTTTTGTTTCTTTTTACTCAAAATAACATAACCTTGCCTTTTAAGATTTATTCACTTTATAATGTGGTGCATCTAAATGTGCATGCACACAATGTCTGTCAACACACCAAGAACATTCCAAAAAGCTCTCAGACTGATTGCTACACCCTATTAGATCTTATGCAGGTTGCATGAACCCGCTCGTTTTTCATTTAAAGTTTTTTCTTTTTTTTTCTTCTTCTTTGCTTTGACGTTCTAAAGATATTTTGGCAGATTGTTGGAACGACGTTTAAAGTTCTTCCAGATGGAGCCCAAAAAGAAGTCCTTGTTTCATGGAATCAAAGTGGAGTCAGGCCTAATTAGAGCTGGGAGTGACATTGTAGAAGGAAAGGAAAGTGGCTCAAGAGGAAAACTGATGTCTCAGGTGTTTCAAGTGTCCCACTTCAGAACCACAACCTGTCCTCACTTTTTGTTCCCAGTCCGTCTGCTTTTACTGAACAAACTTCCAATCATTACCTCCTTTTTTCCATTGGCAGAATCATATCCTGATGTTTTTGTACACCATGAAACAACCTCAAACTCCAACCTGATGTGCTTCCCCTAAACACAGTTGTGCCCTTACAGTATGATCAAGTAATGTACTAAATACAGATGTCTGACACCGTTTGGACACTGGGAGTGGTGGGAGACAAGGAACGAGACAAAAAGTGTTTCCTGAGAACCGCATCGTCCGTCTGATTAGTCATCGTAACTCTCCTCCAACAAAAACACACAAAAATACAAAAACATACCTTCCCTCCTCACTCCCATGTTCTGCACCGAGACAGGGATGATGTATTTCATGCAGTATGGTCACACGTTATTAAAAAAGGCCAACATGAAATGTAAATATTGTTGCTTTCTTCTCCTACTGATAGAGCATCTGCTGGCCCCATTATTCACTGATCAGTTGAATAGTCCAGCTGGGGTCCTGGGACCTGAAAATACTGAGGAGATGACAAATACACAACACACACACATACACACAACCATGTGCAGACAAATATGTTTTATTTGTCAGTTCAGCCAGATACGATTCCGTAGTGGGTTTCTCCCAAGACACACACACACACACACACACACACACACATGATAATACAAACACGTGCATTTATGTATGCACCAAAAAAAAGCCATAGATGATGACACACATCCCTTCAGTTATGCTGGTTAGATCATTTCCAGTTCACATGTAGTGATTTCAGGCTAATGAGGGGAGGGCAGAGTGTATTAAAGCAGGATTGAAACATCAGCTGGCCTGGACAGGCAGACTGTAGCTCCATATATTAGATAAGCTATGCTAAGCAACAATTAGCCTTAAAGCAATAAAGGGTATATCCTGTTTTGTCTTCTTCTCTCTCAGCTATCAACTACTTTTAAATTTTTTTTTACAACTTTAATTTACCTAGATGTGCCTGGGCCCAATGGATCACTTCCATGCTTAATGATTCTGTGGGCACACCAGACTGGCATCAACCCTCTGGTCTACGCAAGTGCCTCTGTGGCTGTCCTAATGTCGAAAACACACCAAGCAGCGGCGAAGTGCATCGTGCAGCAAATTGCCATGCAACAGCTATGGAAAGCTATGACAGCCACTCCGAGCTGCAGGAGTTTGATTCTATGGCAAAATGCAGCCAAACTGAAAGTTGAGGACAGAAACGTCAAGTGGTAAATTGTAGCCAAAAAATATCTGCACCCAATCAGTAAACAGAGTCCAGTGACTCCTGTTACATGTTGACTTAAACCGCAGAAACCTAGTTATCGCAACAAGCTACACTGTAGCAATGCTTGGTGTGTTTTATTGGTGTAAATGCCTTTAATTCAAATGCCATTCTTCCATGACTTTGGGGCAAAAGCTAAATCTTAGCTCCAGCCCATTTCAGTCTCTGTGCATGAAACTGGCCATGAATATAGACGTTTTCCATATTCTTTGGCGTCACTTTGCTGCACTTTTGCTATCATTTTGCTAGCATTACCCAACCTTAACCCGTAGGTGATTGTTGATTTTTAACAGGGAGAACATCTATGTTTTTTAGACCATGCCAAATGAATTAAGTTACTTTTCTCTGACTTACTTGTCTCTTGTCTTGTCTCTCTCGTGTCTGTATCTCACTTACTCAAGCCTCAGTGCTTACTGGAATGCACAGATTTGATTGGCTGAGTACCATTGGTGAAACGATTTAATGCATGCATTGGTCTGTGAGCTCTCTGGTCACTAAACCAGTAGTGCTACTGGTTCAAATAGAAATGCTTTGTCAAAAAGAAATAATTCTGGGTCTGGGTAGGACTCTGGACCTGGGGCTGGAAAGGGATGGCACATTAACAAGGGGGATGCATTTTGGTGGAAGGCGTTCTCCCCCAAATCACCTACTGCCCCTTACCTAGTTGTGATGTTCCATCACAGCAATATTGCGTGTGATAAAAATCCCCAACTCCATTAAAATATCCACATTGCACCTGTGTTGATTTAGTTTTTGGATATGTGAGGACCATCTGAGCAGAGCAACATTAGCAGTCATGTGGAATAGTGTTTCTGGTTATCCAGTGGATTTAAGCCCAACCTTCACTTTCCATGTAACTGTTTTAGTTTCCACCAACTCCTGTGAATAATATTTGGCTGTTTTGTTTCTAAATAATCCACCATATTTACCAGCTAAATTGCTGGCTAGATGATTTTATCTGCCTGTCTTCTGGTGCTGGGAAGGTTGTGCACAATGGGTGTATTAAATCGTTTTCCACTACAAAAAGCAGCCCGCTGCTGCTGGAAATAAGGCTGATAAGAGCGGTGAGACTAAATCAAATGAGTCAAGTTTTGACCATGAAAGCAAAACAAATGAGCTGTAAGATGATAAGATGCTTTATGGAGCTGAGAGGAACTACAGAGCCAGCTATTCTTTGTGGGTTTATCACCACAAACAAACCATATCACATTACACATAGTCAGTTGGTCCATTGTTGATAAAGAAATATTGATTTGTGAAGCTTTAAGCTAAATTTCCATACCCATATTTATTTCTGAGTCTCAATCTGGAGTTGTACAGGCATGAATGTTCTATATATTATAGTGGCAGCCTATTTGTATATGACTGAAGTAATTTAGTTTTTAAATAACCTTAACCTGACACTGCCTGTATTTATTTCCATGCATTTTCGTGTTACGTTATTATAGAAATTTCTGTGGCAGGCTAACCTTAATGTAACCCACGATAACTATAACACAGTCTGACAGTAATATCACAATAGTTTGTCTTTCTGCTGATCCATAGAATAATAAAAATACTATTTCAACCAGCCTCTATTATCATTCCACATGCAAGGCAGTTGGTTCCAGGAGAAACAACCCGGCTGCCATACGTCCAGTTATCTAAGAAATAAAGAGTTTCCCTGTGAATTAGAATTACGGAATATGTAGTACGGCTGAGGGCTTTAACATAACAAGGCAACAAATCACTGGCAAGCAGACATGCCGACACACAAACAGGCGGGCAAGAACTCACAGGCCGAGACACACAATACTGTACACACACATGTACTGTAAGCACAGCCACAATGCGTCAGCTGGGTAGTTATTGTGTAGAGCAGTGTAAACAGGAAACATGTCGCAGGACCACGCGATTCGTCATCAGACCTCCCAAAGCTTTGGTACACAGCAGAACAATACGAGCAAGATGCTAAAAATACACACAGACACACACACACAAATACACACACATTTGTCAGCATATCTACACATAGCAGCCATGTGTGTGAGCATGTTGGTGTGCATGTTCGTGTGCGAGTTTATCTACTGTATGTGTGTGTGTGTGTGTTTGTGTGCGAGTTTATCAACTGTATCTGTGTGTGTGTTTTTGTGTGTGTGGTTTGGTGTGTTGGTAAGGACGCAGAGATACAAACAAACTTGTGGTCTGCTCTGGAGAATGGGGCAATTTCCTGGTACACACAGCACACAGCAGGATAAAACCCTGGACAAGTCAAGACAGACAGAGAGAGAGAGAGGAGGAACTGTGGACCATGATTTTCTTTTTCATCCTCTCACTGCTTTCACATGAAATTTTGTGGGCTTTGGAGATCAGTAGTTATTTAAAAATTACCTGTATAGAATATAGAACATAGTGACAGAGAGCATTAAATGACAGCACACATAAACATTACTGTGAAAGTGTTGGTTGGGTAACTCTAATGTAGTACTTTTTAGTTTTTAGAAAACAATACTGAAGGGTGAATTCGCAAAGAAAGGATTGCACTGCCGAAAGCAACATGAATTGCATCACGTGCGACCCCTATCTGCCCCATCTCAAGGTCTATTTCCCAAAGGATATTGTGCTTATGATATTGCATACCCATAAAGTTTTGCAGCTGAGTGCAATTTGCCATTTTCTGTGTCTGACTGCAATTATCTATGTGGCAAAGTATAAATGTTGTCTTTGCGCCAAGAACACAGAACAATGGCAGAGAGAAAAAGAAAACAGAATCAGACCACAAGCTCCAGGACCTGACTGACAAGCCAGTGTAGTAAGTAGGCCACAATCATATAAGTCGTATCATTTACGTCATTTACTATCTCATAACCTTAATACTGTTACTGAAGCTCATCAATAAGAGTCCACAGTGGAGGGAGCTATTGTAGCTTGTAAACTGTTGCAGACAGTTGTGAGACAGGAGTCAAGTGGTACACATTGTTTCAATAAGCTGTGTGAACCTATTGTTCCAGTAGTGACAGAGCTAAGCTGACAAGCTAACATGCTTGCTAAATGAAAATAAGCAAGCTTTAGGTTGGAGAGCTTTATTTGTCCTCTTCCATTGAGCAAAATTGTGTAGCCTACAAAATGGCAGGGTTGGCAAAATTGAGGTGGTTCGAGCATCTGATCAGGATGCCTCCTGGGCACCTTCCGTTGTCCGGTGTCCTGGATAGTGTCCTGGATAGTCCAACTGGCAGGAGGCCCTGGGGTAGACCCAGAACATGCTGGAGGGATTACATATCTCATCTGGCCTGGGAATGCCTCAGGGTCCCCCGGGAGGAGCTGGAAATCGTTGCTGGGGAGAGGGACGTCTGGGGTGCTTTGGTTGGCCTGCTGCCCCAGGCTGCAGATAAGCAGTTGAAAATGGATGGATGGATGGATAGATGGATGGATAGATCTGCCTTTGTGCACTGGTCAAGTTGTATTATAATTTACATCCATGTCTATAAAAACATGAGCACCTAAAACTAGCTTCACTAGATCAGTATCTGACCAAATGTCTCCCCTTCTGTTCCTGAGATATGGTGTTGAATAATGACTAGAAAAGTGTGATGTCACAGTGAAGCTGACTTTTGACCCTTTCAAATATAAAATGACCTCACTTCAAAATTTTATCCTATTGGACATTTGTGTGAAATTTTGTCATAATTACATATAAATTCTTGAGTTATGGGTAAAAACATATTTTGTGAGGTCACAGTGACCTTGACTCTTGACCTTAAATCACCAAATTCTCATCAGTTCATTGTTGAGGCTAAGTGGAGGTTTGTGCCAAATTTGAGGAAACTCTCCCAAGGCCTTCTCGTGATATTGCATTCTCAAGAATGAGAAGGACTCAAGGTCACAGTGACCTTGACCTTTGGCCTTTATAATCAGTTTGACGTTGAGTCCAAGTGGAGGTTTGTGCCCAGTTTGTCCTTCAAGTTGTTCTTGAGATATCCTGTTCCCAGGAATGAGACAGATGAGGTGACAGTGACCTTTGACCACTGAGTGTAATCAGATCATTGTTGACTCCAAGTGCCAGATTTGAAAAAATTCCCTCAGGGTTTTTGTGAGCTATTGCTTTCATATTGCAGGAGGGGATGGATGGACATCCCAGAAAACATAATGCCTCTGGCTACAGCTGTTGCCGACGTGAAGGCATAAAAATTGGAAAGCTCTGGGAGCCAGCAGCCTGGCCAAGCCAGCTGGCCACGTAACAGTTAGCTAGCCAGCTACAGCAGTTAACCAACTAGCCCTGTGAGTAGCCTAGTCACTTCATCACCATGCGTCCGGCCTGATACAGTTGGCCTAAATGAACAGTCACTTTTTCACTTATTGATTTTGTCACTCAGCTTAACCCTACAGAAATTGTCCCACTACCAGGAAGTCACAGGCTTGATCCCAGAAAGTCCACTGTTCTCCCTCAGTGTTAATTCTTCCAGATAGAATCAGGCAGCAGTGTTTTTAAAGTAAAATGAAATTAGGTAATTGCACAATAAGTGTGTTGAAGTGAAATTTGGCAGTTTGCTCTGAATAACGTGACACAGTCAAAAGTCTGACCTGTTTGCAAATGCACACACAGCAATACTGATGTAATTGGATGGCAAAGAACAATGTTATCATTCTGCCGTCTGAAAGGACTCATTCCACATACACACACAAACTGGGAGGATGAAAGCGGCACATTTTATACATTGCTCCGGCTGTACTTAACCTGCTATAAATTAACGGTGCGTTTCCTATATTTAGTCTGGAGCTGAGCCAAATGTTCTCACAGCCTGTATGTCTGACTAACTTTCTTCATACCGTGTCACTGGTTAAGATTCAGGCTGCGGATCAGCCATGCATGTTCACACACACGCACACATGCACAAGTCATTAATGTGCGACCCCCACTAAAACACTTAAACCCTTACAGATTACTCTGGGGTAAGCCCTCTGATGATTTTCATTTGAAGTGCGGAGAGCTTGTTTCAGTACAGCACATTTAAAATATTTTTAAAGCTTAATTGACCACGAACGTGACTTAAGATTTTTCTCTATCTGTGCTCAACTGTTTTTTTCCGCACTGAAACAAAGAAGGCGTTGTGTGTCTGTAAAGTCTGGGGATTATGATTAACGCTTTGATTACTGAGGCTATATTAGGAAGAGATGGAGGGGTGAGAATGAGGGAGGGAGGGGGAGAGACATGAGAAAGAGAGGAGATGAGGGTGTGGTAGTGGGTGGGAGGTTAACTAAAAACAAGAGGTGATGACAAGCATCTTAACTGTCCGTGCTTGTGTGTGTGTGTGTGTGTGTGTGTGTAGGGCATCATGCCAAGGTCTCACACCTTGGAAGCAACCTGACACTCATTTCTATTGTTATCTTTGTTTTCCATGAAGTTTCTAGAACACTGTGCGTGTGTGTAAGATCTTCTGCATGCTGGTGTAAGATAATGTCTGGGGCACGCTAGAGGATTTTTAAGTCTAAACCGATTTTAAAAATGTGGGGGAACACAGACACAACAACATGTTTCAACAATTTTTTATATTTTCATCTTAAGAACGCACACAACAGACGATTCAGTCAAGATGCAGGATCACACACTTGGCGTGCATACTAAACAATGTCTGAGGGGAAATTCTTGGGATCTCAATGAGACCTGTAAGTGTTCAGACCAGCCTTGAATCGGGAACGCCCCTGCAATTGTTGGTAGGGGCAAATCGGACCAAAAATCTGCTCAATTATCCTCCAGTGTGGGACCAGCGTTACCCTACCCTTACTTTGAAACCTGATTTGTACAGCACCTGCACAGTACATATAAACAGTGGTTGTAAACTAATATAGTGCAGACAACATTCATATGGAAATACCCTACAGTCTTGCTCATTTTATCCTGTGAGCAGAATCTCCTGTAACTTACCTGCTGATCTGTCAGAACACTGGAATTTATCCAAAAAATGTTCTATTGTACTCATGTAACATTGTTTGCTACATCACTGTGTGTTTAGCTCAGCAGGTAAAGAGGAGGTTTTCCACTGAAGCAGCAGTGAAGTGGCCATCTGGATCAGTGGCAGATCTTTGGACGAGTCAGTCATGAGCCCAGCAACACCAATATAAAAACAGTGCAATCGTCCAATGTGAGTACTGGTGAATGACAGGGTAGTAAATCCATCACATCTCATGAGTACATCTTCCTTCACTTACAATTTTCACATCATGCTGCCTTCAGGTGCTTGTCATAAATTTCAGAAATCCAAGTTGAACACATACTGACAATGTGGATAATGGAAACAACTGATGTGAAAGAAAATAAGTGGGGTTGCAAATCTGGGTCGTATTTCCAGAGTGGTTTTATCCCAGTCCACTTCTGCGTGCTAGAGATCTGGGTTTATTCAAAGCGTATCAGTTTAGCACCAAATTGTTCACAGGTTTTCTCGCTTATTTTTGGTTCACTGATGTGGTGTTACTTTATTTCCCGTCTATCCTCTATACCCGTGTATCCTGCTCAGAGTCTGTTCAGTGACTGGAGCCTACTCCAGCTTGTTTTAGGTGAGAGGTATTTTATTTTGTCTTACTTTTAAAAGTGCTTGTAGTTTTCTTTCCATTTCGATTCAGAGAGGCCATCTGTCACTCCGCAGCACTCCCTTTGTACCAGACAAAACAGTAAATGCAAAAGAGCGAGAGAGAGAGTAGAATCTCTATCATAGCTGAGCTGTTTGTATATGGCTGCAATATGGATATTTCCTTGTGTAAAAATGTTATTGTTCATATAACCTGTATTTCTGCCGTCATCTACCATCTCCTCTCCCCTCAATTACGAAACAAGCCTCACTATAGAAGCTGTATGAACTGTGGTGCTTGGAGCTAAATGCTATCATCATGGTAACGCTCTGAGTGACAATGCTGACATGCTCATGTTTCAGCTGTAATGCTTACCATGTTCACCATCTTAGTTTTGTATGTTAGCATGCTAACATTTGCTAATTAGCACTAAACACAAAGTACAGCTGAGGTTGATGTGAATGTCATTAGTATTGTGAGTGAGGTATGTATCCATAACTTCATGTATTGGACAAGTAAAAATTTGACCTTATGATGACGCAAAATGAGAATCGATGGATCAGAAATTTTCAGTTCCATGAATGTCAAAATCTCATGCCAACCCATCCAATAGTTATTGAGACCAAAGTGGTATACCCCGCCCCCTGGAAGTGCATCTGTTTTTGTGGTGGCTAGACAGTAGAATTACAACTTTCAGGTCCGTCACACAATGCCATGGGGTCAAAAATGCCTTTTTCCCATAGACTTACATTGTGAAAGAAATAGCTGTAAATCAGTGAATAGGTGTTTCTGAGCTTCACAACCCTGAAATGACTGGTTTCACTTTTGGGATTTGATCCATTTGGTCCCATAACATCTCGAAAGTCCAGAAAACCTGCAAGATTAAATCATTTTATCTCCATTCAAGTTAGCAGAGTAACCGGCTCAGTCAGCGGAAGTTCCTGGTGTGTTTGCTTTATGGGCCCAGTGATGCAGACGATCCTTGTAATTTTACACCTGAGAAGTCAAACATTTTTGGCTTTATGCACCACTGAGCAACTTTTATAGGACTGACCAGGCCCCTCCTTCAATAATATATCCAGTTCTCCTTATATATGCATTGGTGTACCCACCAACATTGCCCTAACAGGAACCTTGCTGTTATTACCCAGCTTTTGAAATATCCAATTCTGAAGCTCCTCCTTCAAGATACAGCAAAGATTTTTGTTTTGCTCAATAGAAGGAAGTTCCAACAAAAACTGTTTTATATCCAAAGCAACAGAGACATTGTTTCTGAAAAGGCACAGTTCTGTTGCAAGTTATTAAACATAATTTTTCAATTCATCCCATTTACCACCAATTTATTGGGGTGGAGGCAGAAACTGATATCTTGACTTTTCAACAAATTGAATCAGAATTATCTGTCTGGCAAGCTACCCCTAAAAGAAAGTGGAAAATATGTTTTTTCTTAATATGGCTGAACCTTTTAACCCTGAGTGCTTCATGTCAACCACCACACAAAGAAACAGGTCTGTTCAGCTTCTCAGGCTTTTACTGCAAAGTGAGCCGAGCTCTCCCAATCCCGATGCTGACTTATGCTTTATGAGCTCATATTGTGGCTGCAGCACGTCTGTATTAGAGAACTCGGAGCAGGAGTGATGTATGCTGTGAAATGGATTCCACTCTCATAAATGTACAGATTTGATCTGATTCTTTTCTAGGCTCTGCCTTTGAACTGTGGCTCGTGTAATAAACTCTGAATTCCAGCACAATTTCCTGTCTCACTGGAAGATGCTTTGTGATTGGGAGATGAGATCAGAGTTAAAAGTATACATACTCACACAGACACACGGTTTATCTCATACATATGCGTATGGATGAACACCCACATCCACCCAGACACACTTGTTATACAGACTGATAACATGCATTACAGGGCTCAGAGAAACCCAGATAAGGTTTGAATGTGGAGGCACGTATAAAACCTGACCTGACACACAGGCTTACAAGACAAAAGCCTGCATAAAGACAGGATGTAAAATGCAGACAGTAAGTAAATACCTCCACAAAGGAATCCTCATAACTGCACTCGTGCCAGGTCCCTTTTCTCTGATATTAAAGCAGGCTGGAGTTTTAAGTCTGCCCTGCAGTCAGAGCTTAAAGGACAATTCCAGCAATTGACTGTAAGTTTTACAATATCACATTCAGGTCCACTTTAGTCAAAGAAATAATTTCTATTTTGCAGTATGATATGTAGCACTATGGCTCTTTTCTGGTATCTCCCTGCCCTTTCATGTGCTTACATGGAAAGCCTAAGGCAGAGAGAGCAGCAACAAAGACCTCAAGGCTGCAGAACAGAGCAGGCAACAATGGCAATACAAATGTCATGATTAGTGAGTCACATCATGAAAAGGGGAGCTGGGTGGAGGCAGGTAGCAAAGCAGCATGTAGAGGAAGCAGCAACAGCAGGTAGGCTAAAGCAGCTTATAAGGGTGCCCTGTTTGAGATTTGCAAATTGGATGCATAAAAGGCAATCAGGTGATCCAGCAGCTGACTCCCCTCTATCAACCAGCTGATCTATCAGCTGATTGGGCTGCATGAGATCAGCTGATGATATGAGCTGAGCTTAACTCCATGGCCTGCCTGAACTAACACTATACTCACTTTATTAAGTCTAACTTTTTAGACTGTGGATACAAACGCACCATCAATTTCACTTTGGTATCCTAGTTAAAGAAATACTTCACCCACCAAATGACTAATTGTATGTCAGTGACTCACTATGTGTTATATGAAATCTATGAAGACCATGTTTTTCTCTTATGCTATCTAAGAAAATTGTGGCAATACAAAGAGGTTGGAGAAATATTGAATGAGAGTGTGTAAATGAAATGCAATAAGACTAGAACATGCAGGCATAATAATGGTTGTCTCATTAGGGATATACACACACTTCCCACTCAGCGCAATAACGATATAATTAAGTGATCACAACACCAAGATATTTGGAAAACTGGATAAATGCAATAATGCAGCAGCAATAACTTGGAACTGTCACAACCTCTCATCACACAAACAATGACAACACCTTCACAACACCTTCACAGTCTCATACTGTGATGCAGTTCAGCTCAGTTCCACTGGGTGTCCACACCTTGCAGGCTCACAGAAGGGTGTGTCTGTGACAATCAATCACATCTGTTAAAAAAATGTGACATACCTACCAACAGGGTCAACCACACCTCCTCACTAAGGTAAAAGTTTCTGTCCTTTTCTTGCACAGAGTTGCTCTGAGAACTTTCCTAATTCACTCCTAAGCTAGGGCTCTGTACAAAAAATGTTTAGGCTAAATTAGGAGCTCTCTGAGAGTACTCTCAGAATATTTGTCAACACGGCCCCTGTTGTCTCCGCTGGTTGCCTAGCAAGCTCACACACATAGCATATTTTTTTACCCTTGGACAGAGCCAGGCCGAATGCTTCCCCTTGTTTTAAGTCTTTATGCTAAGCTAAGCTTACTACTCTTACATGTAGCGCAGACATGTCATGGCCTGTAACTGCAGTGGAGCTACTGCGGATCACGTGCCTTGCTCAAAGGCAAAGGTTGTTGAGGGAGGGGGAAATTGGAGTCAGGTGAATTGTCTTCATCCAGATGTCTGTTATCTGTACTAGAGACTGGGATGGAGGGATACAGACGATATGAGAATGACATCAGAGAAGGATATCTTTGGATCAGCCAGCCTCACTCTCCAATGAGAATCCTGCAGGCCACGCGTCCAGAATCATCCGAAGTCCCAAAAGCATTCCTTGACAGCAGACTGCAGTGATCTGCCTCTCTTTGTCTTAGACACAAATCTTAAGCGCCATGCAGTTTCTAAGATTTAAATCAGAGTCGGCCACTATCAGCTGTGCCTGTTCTTCTCTCTCTCACGTCACTCCTTTGGATCCCTGACTCACCAAGTTGACCTTAAAGAAGTCTTTACCGCAGCTGAACTAGAACACAAGAGCTGCTGGCCAACGTGAACTTATGTTCCACAGTTATTATCCAAAACATTGCAGAAAGACAAACAAAGAATTTTGACAGCAATTATCAAAATAATGTCACTTAATTTACATGGTCTGACATGCTTGGAACATGCGGTGGTGGGAAGTAACTACAGTACAGTACATTTAATCCTGTAGAGTTTTAAGGTATTTAGCCTATCCTTTACTTGAGTATGTTCCATTTTATGCCACTGTATACTTATATTTTGCTATATATTGTACAACAGCATCGTCTATAAAAATAATTTTTTAAAATCTGATTGTATTTAATGAATATTTCGTTTTTAAACCAGTTGTCTAAAATCAGCATTTCAGCATCAGTCCTTTCCTGTCTTATTTTTGTTTCAAGATACAGACACTTACTTGTAGAACAATTTTTAACAAGTTGATTCACATTTAAAAAATGACTGAACATCAAAGTAAGGGCTCAATCTTTGACAGAAATTTCTATATAATTTATCTGTCAACCAAAACAAAAATGCTGCTCAAACATCAATGCATCAGTAATAATAATCCTATGACAGACATAGCACTATGAAAGGGGCATTACCTTTACTTTTGTTACTTTTGGTATACTTTGCTGATGATACTGTTTTACTTTTACTTCAGTAATACTGTGAACTACGGACTTGCAACTAATCAGTAGGGGCTCTGAAATTCAAAGCGCACCAGATGTCTGGACACAGTTCTCAATATGAAGGTGGCTGAGCTGTTGGCTAGCAGCTAACAGTGCTAATTCCATACACAGCACAAAACAACATTAACAGTTCTGACAGACCTAACAGTGTTAACCAGGAGGGAACCCAAGGGTGGGCGCTACGCTTCCACACTGACGCTGTCCCCATATGAGTGCAGTGCAAAGCGATGAGCAATGAGCTAGCCAGTGGGCTACACACATGCACTAACAAACACACATGGCAGGACTGTCTTACCACAACAGAGCAGCTCCGAAACACACACAGAGGAACCGTGATTTCACTCACTGCTCAGGATGCCATTACTCCACTGTATCTTTACATAGCCAATAGTGGTTTGCTGCTTTAATAATGCTGTGACTGTCACATAGAGAAGTGTTTTTATTTTGTTGTACTTTTACAGTGAATACACTGATTCACTACTCCTCCCACTCCAATCTAACATACAGGATCAACCAACTTTAGTGCCAACAATGATGGACACAGCAGGTTCAAGTTTAAATTTATTATCCAAAAAGAATCTCTAGAAACATCATGCAATGGCTGACTGTCGGCTCATTGTGTCAGAGCCCTTAGACTCCCAACATTTCACTTTATCCTTCAATTTTGTCTTTCCTCAATACTCTCAGCCCCTTTCCCTCCACCCCTCCCCTCTCTCATTCTTTGTCTCGCTCCCTCTGTAGCCCCAGGATTTTGATAAACACAGTTGATCCTGGGCCTATGCGCTGAGTATGGAGTGTTTGAAGGGCAGCCTTTCTACTCGGGACCTTGTTTATTCTGCCCACTCCCCGTCAACCGTGTTTAATGTCACCAAGGTTTTTCTCTCCCTTAAACACACACACACACACACACACACACACACAGACGGTCTTTACATAAGTTGTAACAAAAGGGAGAGAGAGAGTGAAATAAGGGAAAAAACAGATAGCAGCTCCGTGTGTGTATGTGTTATGGGAAAAGGGGGAGGTAATGCATGAAAGCCAGAGTTGCTGATTACATCTCTTTAGAGGAGTGTGTATGTGTGTGTATGCATGTGTATGAGTGAGTATGGGGTGAGTTTGCTGAGTAAAACCAGGCATACCAGCGTCTTGGCACATGCATATGGTTTTGGCATTTTGGTTTTGTTCGGAGAAAAACAGCAAAAAAAAGAAAAAAGAAAAGAGGCCTAGTGTGTGAGAGAGAGTACATTAAGCCTGTTTGAACAGTGAGTTTGTATGCTGTCAGTGTAGCAATCAGGTTAAGGTGTATAATCTGTATGGTGTGCATGCTTGTGTGTGTGTAGTTCATGTTTAAAGTGAACCAGCAGTGTAATCTGAGTGCTGACAGCCTAAATCCCCAGTGGGAAAGTGGCTTTTGTGCAGTAAAAAAAGACATGTGACCCAGATAGCTTGCAGCAGTGTACATATCATTAGATTATACAACATATAATCAAATATCAGTCATTAAAGTGGGGAACTCTTGGTTTGGAAAAATATATATATAAGTCATGTAGGATCAAGGGATATCCTTGGAAAAACAAACAGCAACACTGAGTTCAGGATTTCTGTGTCATGTTTCCTTGTCAAAGACGTTTGCTGGTAATTCAATGGATTAAATTTGGTTTTTACTTTAAAGCTAGTTATTGCAAAGTAGTATATTGCTCTGATTGCTTTCCCACTTTTCAAGACTGCTGATGTATTTAAGCGTTTAGTCACATTTGATTGACAGCGACCAACCAACCAACCAGCTGTCACAAGATTGCGATTTAAATATTGCTCTGATTGGCTCACGATGCACATGGTATGCTTTCAACTGAGCCCTGCGTACTTCATACCAGTGAGAAGCAAGATAAAAACACAATACACAAATGTTAATGTAAAACTAACTAACTAACTAACAAACTATTTCAACTTTTGCAACTGTGTGTTTATGTTGAGCCCCAAGGATTGGGGAAATTGGATTTATAAGTGAATTTATATTGGTCTTTAATGGAGTGTTCTTTCCTTTCTCAGACTGTAAAACTTTTTTTTTCTTTTTCATCTTATTATTTTTTCCACAAAAAGCTCCATGAGGCCCTGTTTACACCTCGGTGATGGGATCTCAATTGCACAGCTCTAAGTACAGGGGTAAATGCATCCAAGATGGCTTCAATGCATCCTGCATTCATTGTGTACGCTACAATGAGAGGCCACCTGCTCAGCTTGCGTTCTCTGCATATATAAAAGTATGTGCTCATTTGTGCACCAACTTAGCTTTGACGCACCTCATAATGCTTTTGGTGCATGTTTGGCCATTTACCACAATATGTGTAATTCAAAATGTGAGCATCAGACGCTTTCAGGGTATTTCAGCCTGTAGAGTTGTCCATTTGGGATCAGATCACCCAAGACACATGTTGACGTGTACACTAGCCAGCATTTTTCTTAAACCACGGAGGGCGCTCAAACACCATAAAGCGGCATCCATTCGGTCAAATTCCTGAACTCCAGGCTTGATCTGTAAAGCAATAATGTGCAACCTTTGCTGTACACCAGCCACTGTGGCAACAGGTGGAAATTACTGGCGCACTAAATTTCCCATTTTCATTAGGTCTTTGGAAATGAGCTGAAAATGACCACAAGCAGAAAATTAAGAAGTCGTGTTTAAAACTTCTGGTTTTGCATTTGTGATAAAACCATTGAAATATTTTGCTAATGTGGTGATGTGCTAAAATATAGTTAGCATTAACAGAGTCATATAGTAAGCAGGCTGACACCAGGAATGTGAGTTTCGCAGCAATATAAAGCTGATGCTAGCTAAAATGAGCCACCATAAATTATACCAAACCATGTAAGGGTGTAGTGAAAGAAACCCTGAGTGTTTTATATTGAGCAACAGCGTGTTTTATTGCTGATTCAATGTTATATTTGCGAGACAAAGAATATGTTATCTCGTCTTTAAAAAGTTACACAGAATGGCTTTCATTCACTACTAGCTCCACTAGCACGTGAAAATATCCTGGCTTGTATCAGTAGGCAGCAGACTGGGGGTTTGTACTCCCTGCAGGTCGACTTGATGGATTTCTATAAATCAATGGGAGCAGCAGCTAAAGACATTTGTGCACTGGGACTGATGTTTTACTGGAACCAAACACACACTCACATGCACACACATAGATGCACGTGTGCTAATAAAACCCTGAACGGTTCATCAACCAGATCATGGATGCGAGCAAACTACACAAACACACGTGCACACTTTTACAAACACACACACACGAGCACATCCAAACTTAGACACGCAAAGAGCCCCCTAAGGTCCAGCCTGCTCTACACCCCCCCCTTTGAAAGCTCCCAAACCCCCCCACGTCTGCTGAGTTCACAAAGAATTTATTAGTCGAGCCACATCTGCAAGCCATTTCAGCTGTTGTTGTTGAGTCGGGCCGGGTCGAGGAGAGGGACTGGACACTGCATCCAGCTCCCCCCCTTTACCTCCCCCCCCCCACACCCCTCTCCTCCCTGGGTCAGGACATCTTAAGGAGGTCCAGGGAGGAAGGAGAGTGTGTTAGGAGGAGACCAGCAGGAAACCCATCCTACCATTTCATGCTCAGGGGGACTTTATTGTCCAGGTCCGGTGCTAAACCCCTCAAGTTCATTAACACGTTCAAACTGCTTCAAGGTTTCTTCACCAATACACTCCCACCTCCACCACCTCCACCACCTCCACCCACATTTACTGCAACAACAAAACAATAGTTCTTTTCTCCAGGATTAACATTCAAATGGTGCATACAGTAACAGGCCCTTTGACGTTCATATTAATGGCCCTTATGCATGTGAATGAGACACGGTAGGGGGGACGGAGCTGGATGAGCTGCTGGATATTTGCATGTTTCATTAATCTGCTAACATTTGTCCTTGGGTGGGCTGTCTGTGTGTGTGTGTGAGTAGGAGCATTTAAATTTTCCACTATTTTAGGCATTCTGTTGAATAGAGATGGTCTGTGAAAACCACACACACGAAAAAAGAAAAATGTCAAAAAGTAGAAGAAGCACACAGAAAGTTTGGGTGGCCCCATCGTATACAGTGTGTGTGTGTGTGTGTGTGTGTGTGTGTGTGTGTGTGTGTGTGTGTGTGTGTGTGTGTGTGTGTTTGTGTGTGAGTGAGCTAGGGATCTACAGTAAGCCCCATGCACACAGACCGTCATCAGTGATGAATGGGCCTACCTGGTAAGAGGGCTCTTCATGGACACACACAAACACACACGGTCTTCTTGCAAATGGATTACACTGCACCGGCAATAGTCCTCCTCTGTTTCATCTCTTTTATCCCCCTTCACACACACACACACACACACATACACACACATACAGGCACACACTGAGTGTAATCCACTGTGTGTGTTTATATTGTCCATGGCCCCCAGGATTACAGCAGCTAAGCGGGGAATGCTGGGAACAGCAGGTGAAGCACTGTGATGGGTCTTCTTTCCGTGACGTGGGGCTCTGGAGCTGAGGCGGCCACACAGGTCTGTAGAGAGAGACAGAGTGAGGAAGAGAGCAATGGAAAAGGAAGGTGACAGAAAACTGTGGAAGTAATAATGAATATGTGTGACACATTTTCTGTATTTAAAGCTGCAATGATCAATAATCTTATATTAACAATGGGTTTAATAACTGTAAAGGTCACAAACACATGGGTAGCCTTTCTTTGAAACAGAGCTTTTTGTATGCGCTTTGACCATTGTCCACACTGAAAACAAACCTTTTGTAAAACTCTGTCCAGGATGGAGATTTTCAGAAATTCCATTTTCATAGTTGACATGTCGACAGATAAAACAGCATTTTGGGTTTGTAATGTCAGAGTGGGTGCTGTTATCTCCTTTGTTAGGCGTCACAAATCAGGTGACATTTCATGCAATCGTGAATGTTGCCAAAATGTTTAATGTCAACATGTTTAAGTGTAGAGTTACTTTTCCACCATCGGAACAGAGGTGTCAGAATGCTCTACGGCAACACGTTCTCATTTTAACTTGTCTGTGGACTTTGGCGTCTACATATGACGCACTAGGTATTGTCCTGCATCTGTTGTTGACATTCTCGGACACTGTGTCAATTTATGCTTGTTACATGCATTGTGTCTTCAAAGTACACCTCCTTTTTTCACAGGAAATGTATAGTTTCTGCACGTTAGATGCAGCATATAGTCTTTTTTAACATAAACTTTCAATATTGGTAAAACACCTTGTTTTTAAGTGTATTTCCTTGTGCAACAAAAGCATGTGGTTAGGTTTTGAAAAAAAAACATAGTTTGGCTTAACATTCATACAGGAAGAGAACATTAGGCTCCCGAAGGTGAAAGTCCAGGGTTTGTTGATTCCATCCACTGTCCCTCCTGCCTGCCCCATAGAGACTTTCTAGCTCATATACATCTGTTCTGCCCATAACTGATGTTCCTACGTTCCAAATCTATTGTACGCTGTGCGGCTGATGGCTGCACAGCCTGCAAAAGTCATATGGGCATGCACATCATTGACTGGAGCTGAAGAGGGCAGGGTTATGTTAAATGACTGGTGGGTGCAGCTTCAGAGAAAGCAGATCCCTTCTGCTGTGTGTCTGTGTCTAAGTGTACTGTTCTTTATTTCAAGATGTATTTACGTGATTTTTTGGGCTGGACCACAACTGTGCGGTCAGTGCTGAAAAAGCAAATGCTGCTGACTGAGTGAATGTTGCCACTTCCTGTATCAATTTAAAAGAACTTGTTTTAAAGCCTGTTGGTTTGGCATGGTCCTGATAATGTTTCAATTGTGTTTTTGTCTTTTCATTTGGACAGAGAGGTTGTTTTTTTATGAAAGTATGTGTGGACAGGATTTTTATTTATCTATTTGTTTATTTTGAGAACAGAGGGAAAAAAAAATCTGTGCACATGCGGACTAGGCCTTAATACTGGAGTCTGCGTCAGCTAAGTAGCATTTTAACATATTTTAACTCATAACTGATTTTACTTTGTTTTGTTCTGTTCTCAACACAACACAAAGGCCCTGTCCCCACTGCACACTACCTGCTCAGCACCAAACAACAGACTGCAGTTTTGTGAAGACCAAAACAGAGCTAAAAGGAGACTGAATATTGGACTTACATTCATCAGGTGGACACAAACACAGCTCAAAATAAATCATAATGTTGCCCTGTGTCTGCTGGATGTGCCAATAACCCTCTGTTGGCTAACAAATTACACCCAAAATGTCTGTGATAATGAAAAAAAATGACCCAAAAAACCTTTGGGTAATAATAAACCATTTAACTTTGTTTTATGGCCGCTCTTATTTCATGCCTCACAAAAACCTATTTTTAGTGTTGCCATTGCATTTCCAAATCTCAGCAGTAAACCTCATGAGTACAAAGTTATTATAACCACTAGAAATGCTGGCCAAAACTACAAAAAGACCCACGCTTTAAATAAAACAGAACTATACTAGCTGGAGAGCAAAACAGAGATGCACCAAAAACAGTCATGTAAAGAGACAAACGTCCTCGCCTCCCTCCGTCTGCTGATCGCTGGGGGCAGCAGCACTTAACCTGTCTGTCACTGGTTCTACAACTGAGGAAACCGCTGTCCAAACAAGATATGCTGCCACTCCAAATACCCTCTCTGACTCATCTGACTCATCTTCCTCGCTTTTATCACCGACACCACTTTCCCACAGCTACATCCAAAGCCATTACTGAGCAGTTTCCAGGTCAGAGGCCATGGTGGCAGCCTGGGCATCTAAAACTTTCTGAGGATAGAGTATGAGATTCCATGAGCAACAATATTCTATTACCAACTTATACACACGTTTTACTCCTCCACGCAGTGTGAAGAGCTGCAGGTGTAACTTTGGTATCATGTCTTTCATTTAGGTGCAGTGTTATCTTGGAGTGTAAATAAAGCCTGCACCACACTGGCGCCACACTAGATTCATTCTGTACACTTTCCTGGATTTATGTGTTAGAAGATATTGATAGTGATCCTCTCTGTAATGTCTGCCTGTCTGGATCTGGAGATGCTTGGCTTTAAAAAATAGTCAACACACTCAATAATACAGTTGTTTTTTTTTGGGGGGGGGGGGGACTGGTTACCAAGCTTGCCAAAGGAATTTTCTTATGGAAGGAAGTCTCTGGTTCCCAAGCCAGGGCTATTTGAAGCTTTAAGCTCTGTCAATGATGCTGAATCCTGATGTTTCCACATGCAGACATCAGGTTTGTCTAAGGAAATAACTATAAAAGCAGCAATTATGGAGGTTCTCCAGGTGGGGTAAGCAGGTTGTGTGGTGATGTATATGTGTCATAGAAAGAAATGGGAAGAATGGTGCGCCAGTGTATGTGGGTTTTGAGGACAGCGCAGATGAATGGACCCTGCATTAGTCTGAATGGTGCTTTATTCAGACGTCCCACATTTCTATGGATTTAGAAAGGCCAATGTGCTGTCTTTTGATGGCTGTTTTGAATTGCTTTCAACATGACATTTCCAACAGCCTTTCTCTATACAAAACCACCATTGGTTGATTGTCAAAATCATGCAGAGAGAGAGAGCAGTTATAATTATATTTGCTCCTTTTAAATGACAGCCGCTTGGCCTTCACTGAGACACCCCCCCTCCCCAAAATCCTTTGAGCACCCAAGGTTAAAGCATCTGGAAATATTTAGTTCATATAAATGCTTTATGTCGGTCAGTTTTGTCCAATGCTTTATTTGTGATTTTATTTTGCATGTTGTGCATGTTTTTTATCTGCCCCTTCAGATGTGATTCTACTCTTGCCAAACTATGAACATGCTCTTGAATGACCAGTTGATTCAGGTTTAATTACAAGAGACAGAATAACAGAAAAAATACAGACAGACAGATGAGGAGACGTGGATGTGGTGAGGCAGCGGACAGCTGGAGGCATGATTTGGAAAAACAAAAGGAGGGGATGGATGGGAACAGAAAGCAGGAAGGCGGCACTCATCAGTCAGTTATATAAGCCGGCTAAATGAGTCAGTGCAGAAATCAGAGCTATCAGACCAGAGAAACAGACAGACTTGGCTGAGGAACTGGAACACCATGAGGAATAACACACAAATGATAAGGCTGTGTTGTGTGGCTTCACGGCCGCCGAGTCATGTTTGGTCTGTTACAATAAAACTGGGGTTTAAAGTCTGCAGCAGAACAGTTGCTACATTAAGTTGTGATTCCCATTAACTCTTCGATAGATCAGTTATGTCACATGTAAAGTCCCTGCAATGAAGCTGTTAATCATAAATTTGGAAATGCTCCGTGATCATTGACTAAAATTTCTGGCATCCTCACTGTATTGTCCATTTGCCAACAATTCCATTACAGGTATATCTTACCTAACACAGGTATGTTAAACAAACACTGTAAAAATGTGTGCAGCTGATTAGCCATAGATTATATAAATGAGGTTTAGAGATAAAGGGGTAGGATTTCATTTCCTTAAAACTCAACTTCAGGTGTGTGTTACTATATTCATGGTTGTGTGTGTGTGTGTGTGTGTGTGTGTGTGTGTGTGTGTGTGTGTGTGTGTGTGTGTGTGTGTGTGTGTGTGTTGTGACGCCACAGAGAAGCCTGACTGTAATGGTCCAGCTCAGTTTGTTTGCACAGCCACCCAAAGACCCAGCAGGTCCAAAGATTCAATCAGAGAGGATGTGGTTTCACTTCTAATTTTACACAAACAGTTTCGGCTACGCTATGGGTGCCTGTAGAGCCGGGGATGAATGCATGTACAGATGGATGGGTAGCAAGAGATATGAGTGTGTGTGTGTGTGTGTGTGTGTGTGTGTGTGTGTGTGTGTGTGTGTGTGTGTGTGTGTGTGCCTTTCTTTGTTTCTTTGTCTGCCTCAATTCATGTCTGCATGTAAAGCATGCAGGAAAAGTGATTCTGTTTGTACAAAAGCATGTAGAAGGTGTGTTCATGTACATGTATTTGTGTATAGGTACACACAGAATTACAGAGTGTGTGTGTGTGTGTGTGTGTGTGTGTGTGGGTGGGTGGGTGGGTGCCAAATTCCTGACCCACTGCTCTTACAGCAGAGCAGTAATGAGCTTATTAGTCTGGGGATGTATTTAAAGCAGGTCACAGCAGTCTGGATTATTAACAGCAGACTGTATGCACACAGACATGTGATATATGTGGCAGTGGCGGTAATTGTAACAGCAGTAATAATAGTTCAGGCAGTGTTAGTGCAAGTCGTTAATGCTGTGGTTGTGTAGTTTTGTTAAAAAGGGGGATGGGTCTGTGTCACATCATTTTGATAATTGTAACCATTTGGCTGTGGATACACACATATTTTCCAAATGCTCAATGTTCTCCACACTTCAAGTTTGCAAGGAATCTCACAATGTCTCAGACCAACACCTACATGGAAAACTGGCATTGATTGATATGGACATAACAATTAATTGGCAATGCTGCATGTGATTATGGTCAGGGCAGTAAAGCCAGCTTGAAATGATAGAAACATGCCAGTATGTAGGATACAACTTCACCTTAATCTTCATTTGCCCCCGAAGACTGGACATCATTGATGGTTGCTTGTTGCTACGGCGTGAATGGGTTTAGTTATTGTGGTAGAGTAGAAGCAGTGGTCACTGCACAGTAAATGGAGGTGGTCACTGTAACAGAAAAAAACCTGGGGCCAGACTAAATCATCCAGTATAATGAACATTTAAACTGACAATGCAACATATTGTAACACTTTACGACGCAGGATGCAAAGTGGGGCTGACCCAGGGACACTTCAAGTGGCGCCATGACCAAGTCTTGACGAAGCTGGTCGAGGTCCTGGAGAACTGTTGGGTAGCAGCAAACCACACACCGGCGACAGCACAGTCTGCCCTAACAGGCTTCGTTAAGCCTGGCAGCACGCTCCAAGCTCCTGCTCAAAAGATGAACACCATGCTCCTGCCCGGCAAAGAGTGGCAGGTGGTGGTGGACCTAACAAAGCAGGTGGTCTTCCTGAGAGAGATCATAAAACTACTCTCCAGCCAGTTATTGTTATGTGGTCTGCAGGGGAAAAGAGGGTCCTCCTCATTGAGCTTACCATCCCCTGGGAAGAGGGCATGACAGCAGCCCATGAAAGGAAGCACCTCAAGTACGCCGAGCTGGCAGCAGAGTGCCAAGAGGTTGGCTGGAAAGCCTCGGTTTATCCCGTGGAGGTCGGATGCTGGGGCTTTGTTGGCAAAACAATAGTCCAACTACTCCACCGTGCTGGAATGGCGGGGTCAAGTCTGCGGAAGGCCGTGAAGGAGCTAAGAGAGGAGGCAGAGAAAGCGAGCTACTGGCTGTGGCTCCGGAGGAAGGACAATTGTTGGGGGACAACACCCCAATAAAGGCAGCTGCAGGGGGTGGCGGAGAGACATCCCCTATCTGCCACTGCCCCCCCCCCCCCCCCCCCACCAGGAGATGTACTGGAATAGGGGGTGAAACATTAGTGAACAGCGACCTCCTTCTGACGACCCTGCAGCTGACCTTATGGCACCGGTGGAGGTGCCACAGGGCAAATGCCGAAGCAGGAAACAACACCTCACCTGTACAAAGAATACGACACAAAACTGTGAGGTTACTAAGGAGTAAGGTAAAAAAAAAACAAAAAAAAAAAACAACTGTTTTCATAATAAGGAGCCCCTTTTGCACTGGTGGTTATGTTGCGCCATTATTCCACCTTCTGAATAAAAGGTGTATTCATGAAATGGGGCTACAGAGTTGTCTCGCCTTCTATTTGGCTGCAGATGGACATCTATGTAAAAAGTGTGAACCAACAGGACGGGATGAGTCTGATGTTTTGACAATGTGCTATATGTGCAATCTTCCACCAGAAGATTTGAAAAGCCCTTAGAAGCAAGGAGCTATCCCAAAGAGACAATACGATCCAAGAGCTCCTTACCCTCCAAGCAGAGGACCAGATCAACTACTATATAACAGGGATGATAAGTGATTGCTATCACCACAGTATGCCACTGTTATTCTTTAGAAAGCACTGCCCGCACATATGTTATATGTCACACTAGACGCCAAAGGTGTTGTGTTACACGTCATGCTTCTTTTCCCTCTGAAACACTGGCATGCTATCTAAAATCACACACTGGGGCAGCATTATGTCAGCGTTGTCCGGTTCTGTATAAAAAAGCAAAGGCAGCATAATGAAGGGTCTTTGTCAGGGTAGTATTACAGGATCACTGTGTAAGAAGGACTAGAGTCAGTCCCCATTTTGTTTCTCTTTATTTATTCAATTTGACACGGTGTTCATCTTAGCTAATAACTGTTGGGAGATGTTTTTTTTTTGTCTTGGCCAGTCAGTAGTAAGTGTGTAAAAGTGAAAGTGCAGTTATTTCTGAAATCCCCACAAAGCATTCCGGAGATATCATGTTTACAAAAATGGGACAGATGGACAGACAAATGGACAGACCCAAAAACCGGTGAGGAGGCATAAACAGACAGCTCTTGCACTCTTTGCTGTGTCTGACTCTTTTATGCAGAGTTGTTGGTTCCACGGTTTAAAACGTCCTCTCTGAGCTAGACTGCAGTGATGGCAGTAATTGAGTAAAAAGGTGGGTAAACACACAGGTCAAAAGTTAAAGGCAAATATTGACCCACTGACTCGAGACCAGGGGGCTCAAGAAAACAGCTCCACAAAATGAGCAAGGTAAGCGAGGAGACTGTGAGACATTACTCTCGGAAAGTTTTCACTGCTGGTTCACAGAACAGCCTTCTTGGACCATTTTCATGGGCAAAGAAATTCACACCACAGGTCCAACTCTTCATTTCTATGTGGGCTTTAAGATTTCCAGCAATGAGACAACAATTTCAAGTTCAAGTTCCTTGTAATCCTCACAGAGTCAGGCAGGAGGAATTCATTTCAGCTCAGATGAAAATTGCTCTGACATTTACAGCACCTAGCAGTGCAATGCAGAGCCTAAAAACAACAAATCCTGCAGACAGAATGAAGTACAGTAGTGCCGTACAGTTAAAGTTCACAGTGGAAGAACGTGGTTGCTTTGTGTTAAACATTATGCCGCTTGCTCGTATAAATGCTTCCTTACTTTTCGTTTTAATGAACCTTTTAGTTATCCAACAAACTCAAAAATTACTTTCCAGACTTTCCTCTGTATCCTTCACCCTGATGGCCAGGCATTCCACTTCCTTCTTAAATTACAATTGCCTATCACTGACATCTGCACAGAAAAATTAGACCCTTGAAATCCCAATCTCCAAGACTGGACAAAGAACCTTATTGCCTTTCATAGTAAATTACCTATATCAGTGTATGCATATCTTAGCTATATCTTCAACTGCTTGCTTTTGCTGCCACTGGGCATTCATTATGAAAACTCTTGAGTTTCAGCCAAGCAACTATCATGATAAAGACCTCTGGGTGGAAATCTAGAGCAGGGGCCATTTTGGTTCTTCAATGACACGTAATGGAGGCCATTGAGTAGTCCCTGGACAGGAAACCAGGGACCGTTGGGGGTCGTTGACAGGCGTCACTGACCCCTTTCTCCGCTCATCTGGGGAGAAACCAGAGCCCTCCAGCTGACAACACAACATCTCCTCACATTCAGGCACGGCCAAAGATTTGGTGCTAATAGCTGAGGAATGATGATTGTCCCCGCGGTCAGGTTTCACAGAGGAGACGTTTGCGGACAAAGGACAGGGAGGGGAGAGTCAGCTCAGTGTCAAACACTATGTGTATGTACACTCCCGGAGATAGACTCCACAGATTCTGTGTGCAGAGAAATGTCCATCTCTCTACCTTTTGTTTGTGCCTGTTAAAAGTAAGTATATCATTAGCTACAATACATATATATACATATACATATATATATATTACAACACATATGATACACATATCAATACCAATCTGAAATGAACAACTCAGGAAATATTTTGTAACCACAGTCAAGCTCAGTTATACTTGAATCTTGTAAGTTATGAATTCAGATGACACAACCATCCATCACCACAAGACCCACATACACAAATACCCCTCTCAGATAATGACATGTGCAGTGAATCAAGTGATCGAGTGACACTCGGTCCCGCAGATCCCACTCTTCAAACACTCTCTCAAACCCACCACAGAGGGAGAGTGAGAGGCCTCCGATGGAGCGAAAAGTCAAACTCCACCTCAGAACCAAACAAACAAGACGATTTGCTAAAGACAAGCGAGACCAAACGGGATTAGTGTCGATTGCATGAAACACCAACATAAAGGACATAAAGTAGTGACTTGAATGTCACAGACAAAACTCTGCTTTACTTTTCAGACCACAGTTTGAAACCTGAAGGACTGGATGTAGGTCGAAAGAGCCCATCTCTCTCTGTCTCCGTTTAAAAAGCATCCAGACCTCTCGTCCTTCCTCAAACCACAGATATCCTACAGTTTCTGCCAAGTCTTCTCTTGGCACCCACCCAGCAGGCAAGCACAAACCTCCCCTCCTCATTCCACCCCACCATCCATCCCTCCTTCTTCTTCTCCTTTCTCCGTCTGTTGTGTAAACCTCATAACTACAACCACGGGGATTTTCATGTTTTTACTTGAAATGAAGTTTGACATGGCCCTTAAAGGTACAGCGAGCTGCATGACCCCAGGTCCCCTGTAAGCTATTCAAATCCCATGAGAGCAAATTAAAAATGCATCGTCATTAATCTGAAGTGACATCTGTTCTTTTTTTCTTCTGTTTTTTTTAAGGGAAGGTTTTATTTTTCTCTTATTTATCCCATCCGTCCATCTCCCTTGAAAAGCACTATTACCACTAATCCTGCTGTCTGACTCAGGCCTGGGACCCTCTTCACATGGATGGCCAAGAGGGAGAAATCCCATCTGGGAGCAGGCAACCGAAACCACACAACTTTATGAAGGACGTGTGAAACCTTGCAAATATCTGGGTTCAGAGTAATGAGAGGGAATCTGATGTATGGCACGGAAACATGAATACTTATTGCTTTGTTTTTGTTCTCTTGCCCGCTCCGTCTCTCGGCTCCCTTCCCTCAGATACATGTGTCACTGAATCACAGTTTGTGTTGCTGGTACATTCAAGGAGCTGATAGTTGTATCAAACCAAATTTTTATTGGCACAGTTCAAAAGCAAATACCAGTGTTCTAGCAGTCCAGCACTATATACACACACAGCTTTCTTTGTTTAAGATACGACAGCATGCCTGGGGTGTAAAATTAAACTCATTTAATCAACAAAGCTCCTTTTTGTCTTTTAAGTCACATAAAATTGTCCACAGATCCTCATCCAACATTTGAATGTGCAAACATGAGAGATTAACGTGCCTATATTTCTGAATCAGAATCAAGCATGTTTAAGTTTCAGCAATGTTTTAATGCCAGAACACTTCAACACAAATCGAAATAAAATCTGATCTCTTGTTTTAACCCCTGTCATCGACATGAAATATCAACTTTGCAAAATGTGGTTGACATATTCTTATTAGTGATCGGAATAAAAACCCTGAAGACATAAAAGTCTCTGTAGTTGTTTTCCCGTCTTTGGAAAGAAACTGGGAGTTATGGGAAGATTGATTTCAACAAATCTTTAGTCATGGTGCACGCATGCAAAATATAGTCACAACAGAAAAACTGAGCAAAAGTCATGCCAGAAGTCTTCTTTCATGTTTTTTCCTGAAAGTAACCAGTGAACAATAATACCAATTTATCATTACCCTTTCACTGAAGCTGCTCAGACTCTTTGGCTACATTCACATTACAGGGCTTAATGCTCAATTCCGATTATTTCCCCAGATCTGATTTTTCTGCCTGGACTATTCATTCATGTTTGAATGAAATTATCCATAGCTGAAATTTGTGCGAATGGACGTGTGCCCTCAAATGGCTCACGTGCAACCAATAACATCCCACACATGCGCATTCATCTAACAACAGAAACGTCACACTTGAAAACAGGCATTTGGGGATAAAAATGAATGACAGTGTTGATGCATGATGATGTCAGTCTGCAAAATGACTAGCCATGTGTTTTGGTTTGAGTGTGTAAGCTATTTTTGGAGGAATGTCCCTTTGGAGCAATGGCCATTTGTTTTAAGGATAAGGGGCTGTCACACAAATGAGCTTTCGGTCCAATAATTGTACTAGCAGCTATTGCTGGAAGTCCTATGGGGAAAGAGGTGTGGATGTGGCTGGGGAAAGAGGTGTGGATGTGGCCGGGAGAATAGGGAGGGTTCTTCCAAGCCTTAGGATGTCCAGGGCTACATTCCAACACCTCACAACCATGCTATCACCACACGTTGGCAAACTGTCTATGTCAGAAAGTGTCTGGTAGTACGGCGGCTACGGTAACCTTCCATATTTTTAACAGACCACTTTGACACTGTATGCTCAGTGATGTGTGCTTCAACCATGGGTGAATGGGAAAAACACACGTAAATTCCAATCTGACCATTCTCACAGCGGTCATATGGCCAGTGATGGGATATGTATTGGATTAAGGGCCACTTATGAAGTGGCACAGGTCTGAATGGAAAATAAACTGATTTCTGTGTCCAGACTTATGTGAAAAAAATCTGATCTGTGTCACACGAGAGCAAAAAAATCAGATTGCGGCACATTTGCCTAAGATTCTCAGTAGTGATACCATTTACTAAAGAGCCAAGTCAAATCCATTAAGTTGTAGGAAAAGAGATAAAAGGTCAAAGGTCACCAGTCTTTTGTCCCCCAGCATGAGTCTGTGATGATTTATCATGGATAAGCTAGAGAGTCTTATCCTGCTTCGCTAAAATAAAGACAAGTACAGAGTCTTAGCATGAGACCACCCATTTTACAGAAACACACACATACAAATAAGGCCAGATTTAAACCCCAGTGGTGGGAGATAAATAGGGAGCCTGAACATGACACTCACTGTATCAACAGGCCTGGAAGGGTCACTGAGGGAGAGGGCTTGTCCTTAACGCCTTTGTCGCAACGGAAAACATCCAGCCAGACAATGATGTGAATCTGAAAGGCATTCTGGGAGAACACAACTGACTAATGGCGGGCTAAATGCCCAACAGACACTGCGAGCCAGAAGACAACTCACATTCCGCTGCTTCTCTAACTTTGGTACCCCACCCTTGCAGCATAGTATATCCAATGCATTATTTGCAATAAGCTGGTAGCCTGTTTTCAATATGACATATGATTCGCCAAAGATGCAGCTCACTGTTCCTTTGCTAACACCATTGCAAACACTGCTGCAAAGGCTGCTAATGTTATTATTATTGTATTATTGTCTATAATTACTGCACTGACATTTGTATATTATTCCCAGGAAGTCAAGGTCAGAGTCTGGATGACATTTTCACATTGTCATTTGATACACTCTCAATATAAAAATAATGATTATGGCCACTTTAAAGGGGACTTATAATGCCAATTTTCAGGTTCATTGTACTGCACTTGTATTTTTGGTTTCTCCTACAACATGTCTACATGCTTTTAATGGTCAATTAACACTTTACTTTCCTCATACTCTCTGTGCCAGGACACCTGTATTCCTCCTCTGTTTGAAACGCTCTGTTTAAACGTCATTAAACTGCAGAATGACCCTAACAAAGCACCTGCAATGAAAATAATCAATAAAAGCTTCTTAACATAACAAGACATGTTCCAGTGGGAATATGTTTCAAAATTGAGGAGAATTATACAGCATTAGCAATGAATTTAAATGTTTCCTGATGTTAGCATGTAGCTACATGTACATTAGCTGCAGCCAGGGATCACCTGTAATAGAGTATAGCCCCACTATTATCCCTTAAAAATCACCAGTTAAAGCTTCAAAACGCAATGTTCCGAATATATAAATATGTTCTGAAACCCAGGAGACATTAATATCAGCAACGGAGATTACATGTTTCCCGACATTAGCATGTAGCTTCACGTAGCAGTGTATGCTACATATTGTAAACACTTGCATTAGTGTGCCTGGAGCAGATTACTAGGCTATATAAAGAGATCCTTCATGAGTTGATATCAGCTTGTCTCTAAAGTAGAAAAAAATGTTGGAAACAGTATTCAGAGCGATCTGAAGCTTGAAGTTTTTGCTCACTTATGTTTACTTCAGTATTTCAAACTTTGGCCACATTTTATATAAACATCCGACACTGTCATATTATATGACAGAAAGAAAAGAGAAGCATAGGTAAAACAATAACTTTCTCCCATCTCTGTGCGATGGCATAGAATTATGAGTTCAGTTTAAGGGCTTTGCATAGACCACAAGTGTATATGGGTTAATTTGACATTAAATTAAATATTGTTTGAGACTAAGTGGACCATATCTGATTTTTAAAAAAATTGGCCTCAGACATGAACTGCACTTTAGCAAACTCATACATCAGTCAAATCCTAATATGCAATAAAATGTTCAAAGCGTTTTCCTGTAATACTGAAATGGAGAATGGTACTCAGGACTTTATTTTCCTCTTCACACTCTATCCAGCATACCATTTATTGTGGCATTTCTGAAGTACCATTATTAGGTGTTATTACGAGGTGAATTACAGTCTATCTCCCGACACACATGCTAACTTCAATGACACTGTAAATGTACATAGACTCCCACACACACACACACACACACACACAGCAGCAGCAGCTGGTGCGTAGGCCTCCCATCTGTACAGCTCAGACACTGATAGACCCCCATTACTTTAATATGAAAATCACAACCACATGAAATTTCTCCCATGGTTCAAACATACAACGGCTGGCGACCGCACTGTATGGCAGCCTGTCGCTCCAGTTCTGTGTTTTTTTTCCCCTCCCCTCCCTCATCTGTAGATCAGGCACTTCAAGGTTTGCCAACCATAACACAGTTGGCACAGAATTTGCCCTTCCATCACTGCGGTGCACGCAAACGTTGTTTCACGTCTTTCTTCTCTTTTTCCTCATCATCTGTTTATTTTGATTTTTTTTTCTTTTCTTTTCCGAGTGGAAATTTTGAGGTCGATTGGTGTTGCCTGTTCCGGGCGAACAGTTCCAAGCACAAAGGGTAGAATGAGGGATGGGCGGAGGGTTGAAGAAAGACAGGGAGAAGTCGCGGGGGAAATTTAGATTTTTAACCGGCAATGAGGGAGCTTCAAAACAGCTCCCATGTGTTTTTTATTTCAGCTGGGGTTTGATGGCAAATGGAGCAAGACGAGATCTGGCTAGACCCTCTACCCGACACACAAGTACACGCATACACACACAGCAAGAAATACGTACATACTCTGCCCACTATTCCCATCCGCCAACCACATCCACTGACTACAAACCGATACAGAGCAGAGGACTGTACTTTCCCAGACCAGGCTGCCAGTTTGGACTTATTACATTACCTAGATTTGGCTTATGACAATACAACAAGACACTGAGGTTAAAAAGAATGTAGGACTGTCTTACAAAGCCATGAATATACACGTATTGTAGCTTACAGTCATCCAGGGGAGGCAATTGAGAACACTTTCTCTTTTCCAGGAGCAATCTGCTTCACATTCAATCAGTTTCAGGCCTTGGAGCTGCCAGTAGACTGTTGGCCACAGAGCAGGGCTTCCTGCCTTGCTCAAGGGCAAGCAATGCAACTGATAAGGGGGAGGAGAACTTACTCATTCACATCATCCTGGCTGGTTATAAGATTGAAAGGAACTCCCATCTAGCCGCAACCCTGCCGTGTCATACAAGATGAATTTCTTGGCCACAGCTATTAAAGGGAAATGGTTAATTATAGCTCAGGTCTTATTTATCATTTCTAGCTGTGATGATGCGATTCTTGTTTGCAATGGATATAATTTTTCCATTTGCCTTTGTTTTCTCTTCCAGTTAAGTTGCTCATCTGCACATGCTCCTTGCCATGTGTAACTTCTTTTTAGGGAGGTTGCCACGCTCTGAGAGCTCAGCGATTCATTTGGTCAATACAGTGTTATTATAATTAATCCAGATGATGGCCAAAATTATTATTATTATTATTATTTATTTATTTATTTTGCAACTTGGGGCAGCACAACAAGTGTGTCTATCTGTTGTCTGGTACTGAGCAGGAAATGTACATTGTGTTTATCAGAGATATTTCAAGTGGAATAGCTGTCCTGTCTGGAAATGGACTGTCCATTGTACTGACTGTTCATCATTCTGAAACCCCATTAGTCTAAAAAATGTCCCATTGGACTGAAATGCTATTTGTCCAACAGCCCGGTATCTCAAAATCAAACATGCGAGATTAGTTAGGGTTAGCGTAAGAATCTCAGGATAGGCTAATCAAAGGCAGAGTAGGGTGGGTCAGCATAATAATTAGCTTCCTGCTATGGCTCTGATTGTCTTACCTTGATATTCTTAACCTAACCCTAACCAGTCTCACATCTCATGCTTTAACCTAACCAACCCAAGCAACAAAGGCAACAAAGGCAACGAATACTTGCCTATCAGAGGCAGAGTAACCATGATAGTTAAGTCTAGTGACGTCTTTATGCATAATAATCAGCCATGTGCTTCTATTTAGAGGAGTGTTTAATGTATTTTCAGAGAAACCCTTCAGAGCAACGCACGTTTGTTTTCATTGTAAGACAAATGGGCTTTCACACCAATGGGACAATTTTTTGGACTACTGGGGCGTAGGAATTATGAGCCATTGCAACAGCGGCATGGCACCTTGGTGACAGCAGTGGGACTGAACTAAAACAGTACAGTTTTGGGGAGTAAAATCAAAACAATGGCTGAAAGACAATGAAATTTCTTTGGTGGAGCTGAGGGGAACTGTTGGGTGATGGTTCTTCACTACTGCAAACACCTTACACATTACAGTAGTAATGTTTTCTCAGTGTTCAAATATTGATCGATGCAGCTTTGAAATAAGAGGGTGGTTGTACAGTAATAGATCAAAATTATCCTTTCAGAGGACGAATTTATTGGACATAGCTATCAGTATTTGACTTGCTAAATATTTGATCTCATTTGTGACATAACCTTTGTTCATAAGCAATAAGCTTGAATCTGAATGATCATTATGAATTACAACAAACAACATCTCAACTGTTCTTTAACGCTGACTGCTTGTCAGACTCTAATCCGTCAAAGCAAATGTTCTGTTTCTTTGCTAGGAGGGAAGGCGGTCATGGAAACAAGCATATTACAGATAAACACAGGAGGTGAAGCCCTCCTCTGTTTGTTCTGCTGTAAACATGAAAGCACTTTCATGCTGGTGGAATGCAGCAGCCTTGTGTTTCTGAGTGCGTGTGTGAGCTTTCATGTATCAATGTGTATAGAGCTCTATATCTGTTTATCCTCACTCTTGAATGTGTCAGCACTATTGCTCAACCTTGACGTGTCAGCGATATTGCTGCATTATGTTTCAGTGAACAAATAGAGCTCGCTCGCTGCCATTTGTGGCACAAATGTTGTTGCTTTAACAGGCGGGACATATAGTTGTTCTAATCTTGGCTGCTGATGGGAGATGTAGCTCCAAAGTTCAGCTGCAGCCAAACTCTCAAACCCACCAGATGAAGAAATGAGGTGACCGTGGTTAACATCAGCCAGCCAAAGTTTTGCTTGTCATTTGAAATAAATGGATTTCTTGAGGTTTCTTTAGTTTATTGCGGTGAACACATACCTTGCTTTCAAGGCATATGGTTGTAAAGAGAGTATACATAGAAACAAGGGTCATAAATCCATGTGTGCAAGTCTGAGAAAGTGGTTAAAGATGCATTTTTTAACACCAGTATACGTCTATCAAAGATACTAATGAGAGTGTGTTCTTCTGGCAGTCTCGATCTAATACTGATAAATCAATATTACTAAAGGATTAGGCTGGTATTACAGTAGTAGTATATTTTCGGCAATGACATGACTTTACATTCTGTCTGGAGGACAGGAAGTTGGATGGCTCAACCAGAGAATGCCTCTAATATTCAGGAGCCTTAGTTTGCCCACGTAGAAACTTCCGTATCTTCCGTATCCCCAACTTGGTATCCACTTCTCTTAAAGGAGTAATTTGCTACATTTTATGGAGATATCCAATCAGTGTTGTTAGAAATGTGGTCAATTAAGCAATAAAGGGTGTGCTGTATTGACAGAGAAGCTGAGTTTTTCTGAGTTTTATGGATTGCCCCGGAGCTGCTGATGTTTAGCCCCCAAATACTTTCCAGACCTGCCCAGCACATGGAGGTGGACGTTTCAAGCATTCTATTTACAACAAATAAAGCCATCTGAAATTAGTTTCTCTTTGGCTACCGTAGAACAATGGTAAAAACAACAACAACTGAATGACACTAGTTTTTATCAACAATAAACATGTCTTACTGTTCAATGCCTGGTTGTTGTTAATCACCACCAAAGCCTAGAGCTACTTGGCTGACCAAAATATAGCATTAGGTGACAAAAATATTCACTCAAAGGTCATCTGCCCTCTCAGCCCTGCTTGGCTTGGGTGTCTTTTCCAGTATATCTGCGGGACTCTGATAAAGGTCTCCAGGCAGGCTGTTCTAATGCACTGTTTGATGTCTCTGAAAAGTAATGCACCAAAATTTGTATATATTCGAAGTAATCATCAGCCAGTTATTTGTGTATTACCTACATGTTTAAGAAGGCTGCAATCATTTAACCTATATGTGGAATAAAGGAGGAAATAATCCCCATAAGGAGGCTGGTTGGGGTGGTGGGTTGGTCACAAATCACAAGACTTTTCCCAGGACACCAGTGCTTGGGACTGTTTGAACTCTGAGTCATTTTGAGGTACATCATCACAATGTAACATTTACTGAAGCTACCTAGATTACTTTACATTATGTACATAACTTAAAGAGGATACCTTGCTCTAATGATTTTCCAATTGGCCATGCACCTCTTAAAAATTCAAAACAAAATAAAAAACAAAATAAAATTCACTAAAATGGTCATGGTTTGTTAGTCCACTCTTCAAACAGTTAAGGGTTTGGTCAAAATAAAAACATTATTTCACCCAGTAAGATGTGAAACACTGGCTCTACACGCTGTTCTCCCCACTGCCTCTCAGCTGATGGCGGAGGTCTTATTCTTTAGAGGCTGACACAACATAAAATGACTAAAACTTCTGCTGAAACCCAAGCTGAAATAGCCTGTAGTTTTTCCAAGAACCAATGATGTCACTGGTTTAAGGAGAAAAAACAGATTATGAAGCAGCCCCCAGAGACAGAAAGAACATTTAGAAAAATGTTGTTGTTTGTCCCACTATAACCCTAATTTGGATAGATGGAGGTCAGGATGAAAATCCGCAAAGTTATCCTTTAATACCTTAATTCCTTGGTTTGACCTCAGAACTCTCCAGACATCACATTTGAAGTTGTGGATTTGAGTCAGACCAAACTGCATTGGCCATGTTCATTGTAATGAATGAATCTAGCTCTTTTATTTGTAATATGAGTAGTTGAAGTGCTCTTAAAAAATAATGGGTCGCCTTAACCATTGAACTCTGTTGGACATCTGTAACAATGAGCAACCTGTGGCCTACCAGTCTAGACACACTGTAACAGGTCCCCCCGTGACTGCGATTATGCTCTTAATCTCACGGAAAATGTCAATGATCTGTGTTAAATAACTTGACCTATAGCCTTGAAACACTCACACATGCAAACATACGCACATGCACTGTGCAGATTGGCCATTTGGTTTTCTTTCAGACACAGAAGAAGGTGTGGTATAACAGATAGACATCGATCAGGACATTACTTCGCTCCCCAGGTTCTCACACACTGTTAAAACACACAACCATTTAGAGCCAGAACCTCACTTGGGGAGAACTAATGGCTCACCAGATGTGACTGTAACGCTACTTTAATGTTGGACTATATAGAAACTTTTATAAGAACAACGTGCCTCAGCTAGAGCACCTTCAACGCATCATCAGCCCGAGAGCTACTGAAGCATAACAAATTCTTTGTCTGAAGGTGAATTTGCGCTTCACTACCACATGTGTAGATGGTCAAAGACTAAGTGCAGTGCAGCAGTTTGATAGCATCACTGCCAAACATTTGGATGTTTTGTCTTTTTAAAAGTTTGGCAGTTCTGCTGTCTGGTGATGATGTTTGTGAACATTGCCATGGATATGTTGGACATAACAATTATTATCATAACGGGAGTCATGATGAGGGAATTTCCACTGGAGGAGAAGTGTTTATGTGTGTATGTGCAAATGTGTGTATGTTTGTGTGTGTATCCGTGGAGGAGATGCAAGCAGAGATGGGAGAGATATCTGTGATAGCGGTGGTTTGGACTGAATCATTGTGCAGGTTGGTACGGCCAAGTCTCTTCATCCATGGTGGCTCTCACTCCTCCATCTCTCCCTCTTTCCCTTCTCTCCTCTTGGCTTTATCTTATGGGAAATATTTCCATTCTACGTTTCACTTACTTTGTGTTTAGAAGAACTAATCTGAAAGCTTTTATGGAAATAAATGAAATGCTTTCAAGTAAATTAAGATTGACTAACTTATCAGACCTGGAGTAAACTGTAGTCCTTTACTTAGTTGCTCGTACACGAACAAAGTGACAAAGAAGTTTTGTGCTGCCTTATTAGATAATAAAAAAAATCGGACGTATGTTTTTGTGCATGCACATATGTGTGTCAGCTGAAGAATCTTGGTGTAGCCAACGCCCCATAATGAGCTGGATGTATTTGTTTTTTTAATCGTTGCTGTTTTAGATCAGTCAGCCATGAACAGCAGCAAAACTGACTGTAAGGGCATCTTCTCAGAAGACTGTGGATCTGCTGCAGCAATAGTTCTATTGATGATAAAAGAACGGGCGCACCTGCATAAGAGAGAGCAGCCATCCAATAAGGTGCATGCAGCACCTTTACAGTGGAGACCTGTAAAATTTTATAATTTCCCGATTAGCTGTTTGTCATGTAGCTGTGTTATGTGACTATGCAAAATGTTCGCACACCGACAGGCTCCTGAGCAGTCCAGTTAGGAGGCAGGTTAAGGCGATGGATGGGTCACAAAACATAGGACTTTCCCCTGGGACTATCTCAAGAAGACCTGTGTTAAGAACCATGTCAATGTTGTGTGAGCTTTGAGTCATTTTAAGGTAAGTCCTAAACATATTTCCTTTTCCTAAACCTAACCACAGTAACTTTACTAGCCTAAACCCATTCTAATCCATAACTTTAAGTTAATAACATAACTTGATGTTACCAACTTAAGGTCATTCGTGGGGCGCTAATTCGTAGGATATCATATGAACCAGTGTGTGTGCATTTTCATAAGTCTCTAACTAATAACTCTTGTCTGAGCTAGAAAAGTTGATGTATCAAGAAAAACAAAATGCAATGAAAACAGACTTAGCGAATAAATCATGACGTACATAACACATGTTACTAAAACATTACTCAAACTTCCACTGGAGAGACTTTAAGTCAGTTGGGTTTTCCATCTTTCAAGATATGACTGTAGCTCTTTTAATTCCATCAACTTGTTGCACCCTCTCCTTCTGAAATAGTTAAATGGCACCAAACTGGCTAGAGACGTCTTATGCAGCCAGCCTATAGTACAACACATTCTTTGAAATTAAGGCCTTAAAGAATGCTTCAGAATGTGCTCAGCATATTTTAAAGATATGGGTAGCTACTGTGTGAAAAGACCACTCAGGTCATTAGGTCTTCTTGCTGTAGCGAGGTTAATGACCTGAGTGGTCTTTTCACACAGTAGCTACCCATATCTTTAAAAGACCACTCAGGTCATTAGGTCTTCTTGCTGTAGCGAGGTTAATTTCAAAGTCTGAGGAAGCTGTGCTCTCGTTGTTGAAACAGCCTTTCCGCCACCTGAGTTGTGCTCGGACTCTAATTTCTTTTAAAAGCAGCCCCACAGCTTGCCTCCACTGGCTTTCAATATCAATGCATATTGAAATTGGCTTTTCTGTTAGTGCTTGCAGTGACCACATTTTTGTGAATGGGTCCTTAACATCTGTAACTTCTGTTTTCTTTCTTTCCTTTGCTTTTTAATGCTCATTGTACAGGGCATTGAGTTTTTCCTTGTGAACAAAATTTTGCCATTGAATCTCATTATATCATCTGCCATCACAAATCCGTCAGGGAAAATATATGCGTGTATTTGTTGCACAGTTCCAGTGGGAAATCATGCCGAGACCATGACCGTGTTGATTAACCATTACCCATAATTAGGTTTCAGAACATCAGAAATACAGACTATGCCAAAACTCATTACAACTTGAAGACATTAACCACTGGCAGCAACTCAGGGAGCAAAGCATAGCTGTTTTAACTGGAATAACTGCATTTAGGTCTTTATTCTTTATCCAGCTATAATTATTGGCAAATATTAATGGCTGAATAAATTGTGAATAGTCCTTACCAATTTTTGACTGTACGTAAGATCCCGATTCTCATGTACTGTGCCAGGACTCTGTGTATCCTACTGTGAAGAGCTATTTGCCAATAAGTAATCATCGATGTAACAACATGAAAATCCTCAATATTTATTGTACTGTGTGATTTAAAGTGGCTCTTTTTCTGTTCCTGATCTAATGAGTCGGAGCTGCAGACAGTTTCTGCCAAACATTTCTGAGCCCAAGTTCCAAAACAAATCCTTGCAGACTTTGGGGTGAGTCTATCAGCCATGGGAAATCAAACCCATTAACCTCCTCTTATTCCACCTCCTCCTCCTTTACAGTAAATGTTGAAGAGTAAATACATAACAATGAGAGAGAAAAGGCAAACAGAGAGCCTGGACTCTGCTCCGTCCACTCCCTGCTTTCATTCACAATCTCTTCTCCTCCTTTCTTCAACCCCTATCTGAAGTTTACAAAGTCAAACACACTTTTTCTTCCTCCAGAGTGAGTAAAGCTATAACCATGTTTGAAAATTGTAACTACCAAAAAGTTCTGCAACGATAGTGCATTAGTGTTCTCCAGGGAGATGTTTTTGGTTCTAATTAATGATGCCAGTGCTGATAATTTCATTGGCCAATATCTTTGCAGCAAGAATTGTTTGCTCCACTTTCTCAGTGAAAGCTAGTTAGCTTAGCTTGCTAGCTTTCACTTTCCTAATGGAATACAAACTTAATAGCAAAACGGGTCCTCCCAAATGGTGAAAGTTAACTATAACGATACATAAAACAACAATACATCAACGTGGTTATGGACTATACAGGGTATGAGGTGGTCTAGTCCGTAGTGCACCATGGAAGCATTTCTTATGAATTTTCATTTTAAATAAAGCACGGTAATGCACAATAGCTGCAGTGTCAGGAGGCCTCCACATCATGGTCCGGATTCAGGTGAACTTGACCCCAAAGTCCAGTTCATTTGATTAGTGTAAACACTGTGTGCCATACCGGGGCACGGGTGGACCCTGCGCTCAGTCTGTCTCAGGGTCCATTGGAAAAGGATGTCCGCAATATTATTCATAGGTACAGCTTACATCGGGTGTGAAAACCAACTGCACTAAAACACTGGAGTGGACTGTTGTTTAACACAAGAAGAAGTGGGCGAGTAGAGATGCAGAGGTGTGCCGCATGCATCAGTCCCTGAACTGCACAGGCAGGGGTCATAAAGTAGGAAGGAGAGCAAGAGGGTTGCCCTTTACATCATCTCCAAAATATAAGCAATAGTGGGCATAATGTTGAAACTCGACTCCATTGTACAGACTTGGGATCTTGCAATTGGCGTGCTTTTCTATACAGTAGCGACGCAAGTTTACTCATGAGTGGAGGGGGGGTAATCGTGCTCAGGCAAAGTACAAAGCAATTGTACTTAATGTGAAAATGCCCTCAGGCCTAGTCAACATGTGCATGGGTGTATTTCAAAACATAATTTTTTTTAATGCGTTTTTTTTGACATTCATCCACACGCAAACTGCATTTTAAGTCATTCAAATTTAACTTCTGTAGAATTCTCTCCAGGGTGAAGGTTTTCAGAAACTCTGCTGTCAGTGTTGAAGTGTAGATGTCACAGTGTGCACCATTATCTCCTGTGTATATATCACTGTTGGTTGCTTTGGCATGCTCTTGACAGAACTTCAATTGTGCTTTTGCTCCCTCATTTGAGCCAAGATTTTTTTTTAATGGTGCTTATAAGGAGGTACATATAAGGATATACAGTACACTCAGTTTCCAATTTATGAGGTACACCCAGTTGATTTCAACTGTTTGATCATTTTGGCTGCAGTTTGTGGTGCTGGGATATTGAATTGTATTACGTTATGCTAAACCTGTAAACAAACAAATTAAAAACGAATGCGCTCACACAAAAACGTAACCCTCACAAACACACACACACACGGGAACAGCAGCCAAACAGGTGCGCACGCACACTCCGGCCTTTTTCCCTTATTTTTCTACCTGATTAAACACTAAATTAGAAGGCCTTCATGTTCCTGCCTGGGAACTGAGCTTTGGCACACGCCACCTGGCTCCAGCTCTGCCACACATCCTGGGAAAAATCATCATGTATGGGACTTACACAATTTCCATGTAGAAATCCAATGGAACAATATTGATATTTTGAAAAGTATGTGTTTCCAGACCCCTCATACACACACACACACACACGCACACACTCTCAGACAAGGAGTTCATTGAGGGAAGAAAATACGCTAAGCCGTCTTGATTGCTGGAGCGGCCTTTTCCTCCAACTCCCTTGGGTCACCTGCTGCTTCACCCCACCACTGCCACCATCACCTCCCCCCTCTCCTCCCGACTCCGCCATTTCTCTTTTTCTTTCTTTACATTGTTTGCCCACAGCGGGCCAGGAATGTGTTAATCCGCTGAGCATGCCAGCAGATTAATTGAGGGCATTTTCCTTTGATCAGGACGACGGTATCTAACGCTTGAAATATTTAAACCCAATCAGCAGTGATCAATTAGCAGAACAATAGCTCTGGGGTCAGTGTTGAGGAGCAGCAAGTGCCCCCTTGTCTTTTTCTCCTCCTTCTTCTTCTTGTGTTATTTTTTCTGTCTGCTGATGATGACCCCCCGGCCAGCAATCAGGGCAGCGCAGGAAGGATTAGACGGACATTAACTATGATTAATGGGAAAAATAACAAGGCAGCCAAACAAAGGCTCCACTTCCATGGCATCTTGGAGCCGCTTTGAAGAGGGCTTCTCTTTCTTGATCTCCTCGCACACGCCGCACGCAAACACACACACACACACACACGCACTAGCAAATGCATGTGTGCAAATATGCACAGATGTACACACAGATACGCACATATGCAAACACACTCCCCCACACAAAACACACACTTTTCCATCTGTAGACCGCCTTTCACCCTGACTGAGGACCTATAAATCAGAGCCTGAAGAAAGAGAGGGAGTCCTGGACTTGTGTTTGTGATATAAAGGAACGGAGCATGTGTGCATGCATGTGTGTGTGTGTTTGTGAGAGATTTAAGGGAAACTGTAGGGCCATAAACCCCCTGGGCTGAAAGAGAACAAAGGGCAGACATTCATTAATCTCTTTGTGCAGGGCCTCTATTCTCTCCACTCCACTGGAGTACAGTCAGCCACACACACTCTGCTGCACCGCTTCTTATAGTATGTGACAACCTGCCTCTCTGGTGTGTATGTATGTGTGTGTGTGTGTGTGTGTGTGTGTGTGTGTGTGTGTGTGTGTGTGTGTGTGTGTGTGTGTGTGTGCATGTGTGTGTGATCTCAAATCAGCCCCATATGGAAACCCTGCTTCTTGAAAAATACATCTTTACTGTTTATGTATTTCTTCCATTGATGTGGACACAAATAAATAAATAAATGTGTGTGTGTTTCCTGGTTGGTGTGTGCGGAGCTTCAGAGGGAGCTGGTGCTGCAGTCAGGCCAGGGAGGCAGGATGTTCCCATGCTATGGAGTGTCAGGCAGCTGGCTGGCCCACAGCCAAGCCAAACCTGTGGCGGCTGGAAGGAGAGCGGCCCAGCACCGAGATCCAGTTACCATTTCCTCAATCACCGAGCAAGAGAGAAAGAGACCTGATGAGCAGTCTTTCCTGTCTACACAGAGATGATAAAATGACAGATTTGGGAGAGCAGCCTTGGCTGTGGGCAAACGCCCCGCGCCAGCTAAAGATGAAAGCCGCATGTCAAATTTCACTCGGAAAGATAAACTGCCAATTCTCTTGTTTCTTCTTCTTCTTGTCCTCCCATCATGCCCATCAACCTCCGCCTCCGTGGAAAAGGAGGGAGAGGTAAAAGTAGAGAAGGGGGGGGAGTGTGTGTACCCCATATGGAAGCCATTCTGCCGTCCCTCCTCTATGCTGCTGGGAATGTTTTGGCGTGCTCTGGAGATGAGCGCTGTGATGTCACACACTGGCACAGTACTGCTGTGTCAGTATAGAGGAGGAGAAAGAGAGGACCAGGATGAGGAGGGGTGGCGATGGCGGTCGGCGGGAGGAGGAGGGATAGGAGAGTGAATTGCTGAGCCGCCAGTTTTTTCTCACCACACTGTAAATTAGCGTGCCGGTTCCTTGATGGAAAACATTCGGGGGGCAACACCGAGGGGCCTCCTGAGATTCTAGAAATGCGAGAGAGCCGTGTTCTGACGAGGATAGGGGTGGCTCGGGTTTTGGTGTCTTTTCAATTAAAACGGCCGCGAACAAAACATCCCTCCCTCAGGGATGAGTCCCAGCAGAGGAGCGAGAGCATGAGAGAGAGCAGATGAGTCCTGATCTGAAACAGCAGAGGCTGCTTCTAATAAAGTCTTTACGTACTCCCCCCTTTACGGAAAAATGAGAGGCGGTACAAACAGACAGGCCTTGCACTCCGCTGGAGATAATTAGGTAAAAATAGAAGTGTAATTTCCACTGGTTATTATTGCAGTGCTGTGGTGTTGTCACACTGGCTGTCTCTTGAAGCGGGACATGCTGCAATCTCCAGTCACACTCTCAGGCCTTTGTTCTGCTGTAAACCAGATCCACTTCAAGACCTTACCCATTGATTGTTTTTACTCAAAAAACTTCAAATTAAGGTTGATTATGTTATCACACCAACTCCAAAAAAGTCCATCATGAAAAGTTTTGGACCGCTTTTCACTGGATGTTATCATTTGTTGCTACAAGCTAGAGGTGTCAGAGAATAGTCAACTAACAAAACCACTGTGCATCACTGTAGTCGAATCTTTCATCTGTGATTTTAGCACAGTGCAGTAATAAAGCAGTGGTAGTGCATCTACAGCAGATATGCAGCTGGGGGCACTGTGGGTAGTTGTTGTTGACCAGTCATAGTTGTCATGTGTGACTTTACCCCTCCTTTACTAATATTCCAGTGTAATTCCAAATATGACAATATTGTGATACAGATTATGTAAACACCATATTCTGTTTGGATGTACTGAATTAGGCCTGTAGCATTTTCCAATTATTACATGTGGGATATACTGGTATTATTCAGGTTTAAGGAGTATTATGTTGACAGTGTATACAGAGTATTTGGTAGTACTGGTGTGCGTTGTACACAAACCAAGTAGTAACATCTAACTACATTGAACTTTTCAAGAGGGTAGCTGAAGGAATGAAAGAGGGAGGCTGTGTTCACACGGTCCAACAAGTCCACTACCAGGGGAAACTTTGAAAAAGCGCAGAGGCAAAATGGCACAAGTGACCCTAGCTGTTCCACTACATTTTTGCGTGATACACATTGGGGCATGTTAATCAGAGTGTGCACAGCTGCATGTAAACATGAATAGAAGTGTAACATTTGTTTTCATTAGATATGTAAACAGCTTAGTAGGAATATTTAGTTTTTCATAATAAGGGCAAATGTCAAAATATTTTCTGCAATATTTTATGGACTACCTGTGGGCTGCATTTTTTTCATTAAAAACACACAAGGCTTAGTACTCAGCTTTTCCAAAATGGCCCAAAATCAGTATTTCAAACAGAATTACAGCAAATGTATGTGTCAAAGTTTACCAAAAAAGAAACTTACACAAAGTTATGGATTTACTTTGCTATTCCATCGAATTAAACTGATTTTGCCACACGAAGTTGCTGTTTTAAATGTAAGTGTGACTAAGCCTGTAGACAAAGGGACATTGTGACACTGAGGTTTAACCAAAAGTCTACTCACTGGCTTTTTCTGGAGCTGTTAAGCACAACTCAGTCTTCTGAGCACAACTCAGAAATAAATTTCTTACTAAAGTAAGTTAGTGGATCAGATACACACGAAATTAAGTACAGGACTTTACTCACTCCAAGACTGACTTAAGACAGCTCCGACTGAGTTTTATGACCATCTTACACCGAATGATCGCGAGAGTGTGCACCAACTGATTTACCTTGCTCAAAAAGTTGTTGGTGCACTGCTCACATCAGTTGCTATTATATGACCTTGGTATGAACTTTGGTCACGTGATAACAGGTCATAATACATTGGAGGGTCCTTTTAAAGATGGTCCTTCATAGTTCCATAGGTCACATGCCAACTACTGAGATGAGAAAACCATTTGCTAATGAAGACTATGAGATGAAAGCACTGGGAAAAGGTAGCAAGTGGACCTTGAGTAAAGATTTTATCATCAAACTACTGTTTCAAAGGTTAAGAATGAACTTTTGTGCTCAACTGCCCATCAGGTCTGTAGATAATTAGTTTCAAGATCACTTCACCTATACTAAGTGAAATGATTTAAACACATCTGGTACTTACTGTAATATAAGGTCAATATTGGGCCGATAGATATTTGACACAACACACACTTTAACACACAGTCCTCCTCCGCCCCCCTCTTCCCTACAGTTGAAGACAGAAGAGATCTTCCGTTCTCTAGTTATAAATTTGGACAGAAATGGGAGCTGAGAGGAGTGAAGAAAAAAGAAAAAGGAGGCCAGTCTTTACGAGACTCAACTGTATTGACTGTGGCACACATGGTGACTGTGGGGGTCGAGGGGTATTCTGTCACATACACCTAAATTTAAGCCATTCCCAGGGGCCAGGCCAAACAAAGCCTCAGGAAAAGGCCCCTGCCTCGGTGCGGTGGGCCGACGCAGTGCTGCAAGCCTGAAAAACAACAGGAAACACATGTGGAGGGCTCGATACAGGGAGGGACGGCGAGGCCCGCAGAGCAGCCAGGAACCAGGATCCCAGGACTGAGACCCCACCTGACCCTACCGGTTCCCACTGACACTTCCTTATCCGCTACATTAGGGCAAAGGTCAGGGCAGAGGGACGGGCAGCAGATGTCAGTGCTGAGCTCAGCTACAGGAAGCAGCCTGGGCACACAGTGAGGGATGGAGGGAGTGAGAGGAAGAAATGATGGATGTTTTGTCCTATCTATGGCGTTGTCATGCTTACACAACACATAAACACAGCCTTAACTCTTAATGCTCCTGCAAAGCTATTCCTGCATTGTAGATCAAAACAGTACATCAATATATCTTGATATTTATATACAAAGATAACAGTTATACACGCCAGCTGGGATTAAAGAGCAGCACCTGTGTCTCATATTCGACGCTGAGGTGGACAAGGCTCATTCAGCCATGTTTGTTTTGGGAACCAGGCCTTGTTTGAAGAGAGTGGGATTACCAAATGACTTGAACAGAGGCTGAAATGGGGTGTCAGCTGAGATGTGTATGAAGCCTTGTCTTCCTCAGGCTCATACACGAGAGATGGATCTCTTAAACGCGCCCCTTCCACATCATCATCATCATCATCATCATCCTCACTGTCATCTTCATCTTTATGTGCTTCTTTTCTGTTCTCTGTCATTCATCAGACAGAAAGCGGGGCACAGTTTAATCTGACTTTGGGAAATGGTAATCTTCTTTTCCAGTATATTCCAGCCACTCATTGCACAGCCAATGTCAATATTTAGCCCGACACACAGTGAACGGAGCAAGCCAAGTGCTTAGCACTGGGAAATGATATCAGTTTCTAAAACTGACAAACACGCATAAAGAGAACAGCGACTACAGTGTATTTCCCTCAGGTTTCTTCACACTCCAAACTTCACTTATTTTTTAACTTTGCACATATGTCATTAGTTTTGGAATTTTATCTTCTTCTATATCTATCTATATCGAATATCTTATTTGTCTTTTGTGTACCTCATATCATCCATATTTCACTAATTTCTTTGTTTCTTCTTTGAGTACGTCTTTAATGTTTTAACAGTGTCCAGCTGCCAAAATCCAAATCAGGAAGGCTGATAAAAAAAATGTTGATGCACGCAGTGTTGGGCAAGCTACTTGGTAAGCATAGCTGTGCAAGCTACCAATACTTCATTCAACATACAGCAAAGCTATCCAAGGGAGAAATCTAGTTTGGTTTAATAAGACTATAAAAACAAAGGTAGATCAAACTACTTTGTTAAAAAAAAAAAAAAAAAATGACAATTTACACATGCTATGAAATTGTACAAAATCTCACACGCCAGCAAAACATACCGCTTAAATTAGTTTATTGAAACTCGCTTAAGTTTCAATAAACTCAGCCGTTCATAACACGTGTTTAGCATTGTAAGAAAGTGAGGTGAAATATATTCATATTTTGTTGCTTTGTATTTGTGTATGTAAACCTACAGAAACAGTTCACTCCAAAATTAAAAATACATATTTTTCAAGGAGGACACCATTAATGTTTATATCTCGCACTGTCACAAGCACGAGCCTCTCATCCATGAGTAGATGCATGCCTCCTTCTGTGCAGTGATACATTTGGTGGGTGTATTTTGTTAGAGAAAAAATAGTTCCTACATAAACAAGGTCTTTGGATTATCTTGAATAACCAGGTTGTGATTTCTGTAAAAAGAAATTGCTGTTGAGTTTTCAAATGTATTTTTTTGGGCGCTTTGAGCACCACAAGCTGAGTGCTATCTAGTTCCATTATATGAGACAGAAGGCAGACATCTCTATGGCCGATATCTGGCTACTTACACCAAAATTGATAGAACGCACTACAGGTAAGAGGAAAAAATATGTTTTTGATTTTGGTGTGAACTGTCCCTTTGAGAATATATGCTCCAAGTTACAGGTCATTAAGTTCCAGTGGTGAAAGAGGCCTAACAGAGGCTGCTCGAACCTTCTGATTGGTGGAGCTTGTTGGAGCTATACACAGCCTTACTGGAAGCCCTACAGACACTACTGAGGGCTCAAAAATGCTCTTTATGTTTTTGAAGAAAAGACATGCAATTTATGTTATTAATTTTTTTGTTTGATTTGTTTGTTTATGGTCGAAGATGTAAATATAACACTTGCCTCATCTGTATCAGTTCTCCATCTAAGGAACAAAATAATTTTTAGGGTCAGAGCATAAATAATAAGAAAGAAATAATAAGAAATTTAGGCCACACTTCTAATAACATTATCTAATTCATCAAAGTGATGACGAAGGGCATCATCATTATATATGTTTTACTTGGTAATAAATGTATGTATTCAGATTTAAAGATTTTTTTATCTCTGTAGATTGTCCTCCTCTACTCTGAAACCAAACCTACAGGACTGTGTATGACCGACATTTTGACCCCTATCATGCAATGACTCATATTGTCATGTTAAATACCTTATGTTTACTATATTCCTTTCTTCCCTTGATGAATCACTCTGCAGTACGTAACCGCTGTGACCACCCAATTTCCCTGCAGGATCATTAAAGTTTCATCTCATCTTAAAAACAAATACAATTTTTCTCTGCACTGTTCTGTCTGCACATTTAAGTCTTCCTGCATAATATTATGTGTGTCATATGTGCTGACAGAATCATGCGTCATAGCCTCATGTAAAAACCTATATCCCTGATCCAAATCATACAGCACTCATAACTCATAACAAAATGTTTGATTTCTTAGGGATTATTTGCATTGTCTCCTGTCTGCAGATTCTGCAGGAGGCAGTTTAAGCCAGCAGTTCGCAGGTGTGATCCCAACGTGCTGGGGCGGACCGGCACCAAGATGAGGAATGTGATCCAGTAACACACAGATGAACCAACTCACGCATAAACCTGCACTTGTAACTACAAGCTTCCCATAGCCCTCTGCTAATCGACCTGGGAAACTTTTGATTCACTGAGTGCGGTTTATTGAAAAAAAAATCAATCACTTAGTTGCATGTTTAAACCGTGGGATTGGGGAGTGACTCCTTCAGATTAAATGAGTAAAGATGAATTTCTTTCACATTTGCTCTCCATCTTGGTTCGGCACAGCGCTCACAGGCGAAGCTATTCCAATAGTAATGAAAATAAATACAGGCCTTGGGAATCCATGTCCATTCCAAGAGCCATTCATCTATGAAGCAACCTCATTCTTATATAAGAGTCCCTATTTGGATTCGGTTCACATCACAGTTTATTTAACTTGATTTCCCTAAATAGGGTTCTGATTGGGTTGCATAAGGGCTCTGGGTCCTCAGTGGAAAGGGGGAGGTGGGTTATGGGATGGGTAGAAGAGGGAAGGGGTGATCAGGAGGAGAGAGAGAGACTGAAAGAATAATGAGTGGGGTGCTTTAAGTTCAAGTTTCAACTTTATGTGTCCAAGTGGGGAGATGGTTTGGCGGCGAGGAGTTATACGTACATAAATACGCAAGCCAGTCACTGATGCAAGGTGCTGAAAACAAGCAATGTAAGACAAATCATCACTGTCATCAACATCATCGACATCTTCGTCATCATCATTATTCTCATACAGTCATAGTGGAGCCTGAACCGCAGTAATTTTTCTTCTTTGTACCAACAGCACAAGAGTCCTTACACCTGTTTGTCTCAGCTGTGGAGCGACTGTAGTGATGGCAAGAAAATGTTACTGAATGTTAAACACACTGTAAAGGATCAAATGCTTTATCTCTGTTAAAATTTGCACTTTGCAGCTGGTGGACAGGAAAAGGCTGCCGTTCAACTTTTAGTTATAAAACTCTTGTCTTGTATAATGGTCTATATATAAACACCTGATAAGCGAGAGAGACTTTTTGGCTTCTTTGTATCTTAACATGACTAATGTTACCGGCCAAGCCTTCTCCTTTAAGACAGGTTCTGTGTGTATGTGACATTGTCTGGTGGCTGTTGTTATGGAAAGTAAACTCTCCTGTACACGGTGTGTGTAGAGAAGTACTGTAACCGTGCATTTTCCCAAGCTGCAGTAGTCAGCAGGATGTGTGTAGATAAGCTTAGGTTCCAGTAAAGTGACTATAGGACTGTTTTGCACTTGTGTTAATGCAATGTTATGGCAGATTGTAAAAGCTAGTCACCAGCTACGCGCTAGGCTAAAGCAATCAAGTTAGCCTAAGGAAACCAAAGGTCTCCCAACTAGGAGCTGTGAGGCTGTACAGGTAATATTGACATTAACGTTAATCTACAAGAGAGGTCTGTCTGATAAACAACCAAAGCTCGCCTTGCTGGTAGTCAACTGTAACCTGAAAAGGATCGAGGGGAGCATATAGATACTGCATAGAATATATATATATATATACTCTATATAATAATGGACGTAGCTTCTATGACATCACCCTTTGGTTTGTGGACTGATGTTTCAAAGCCTCGTGTTTGGGATTTCAGCCATTGCCATCTTGGTTTTTTGAAACGAAAAGTGACTATATTTGGACAAGAGGGTGGAGCTAGGGAGAAGCGAGGGGTGGATTTGAGTCACAGAGTGCTGTGATGCCTTGCAGAAAGCCTGTCACTTTAGCGGCCCCACCCTTAAATATGTGTAACTTTGGGCCTTAATAAAATGTAAACGGGTTAGTTATTAAAAAAAATGTAAAAAAAAAAAAAAAAAATTGTCATGAAGTAGGCAATTAGTTGTAGACACCAAAGCAGTTTTTATGCCAGGCAGTAAACATGTTTATGTCTTATCATGGGGGTCTGTGAGGACTGACTCTGTTCTGGAGCCAGCTTCAAGTGGTCATTTAATGAACTGCAGTTTTTGGCAATTCAGCGTTGGCTTCATTTTTCAGTCTCAGAAGTTGCTGCTTGGTAACAACATGCATTATCATTATGACATATCATTAGATCACTGACTTTTGCCTGGATTGTTAGATGAATATTTTATGAATACAATGGACTCATGATGAGTCAACCAGTGTAATAAACCTATTCTAGATCTATTCACTCATAATTTCATATAAGCTCTAAAAAATAACTTCTATTTTGCACTCCATATTAGTGTTATAACAACATCTCAGCCAATTCTATTGCATACAATGTTTCAGGTTACAGAAGCCTGTGAACCAGTAATGTTGAACTCCATCAGCACTTGAATCTGTTAAAAATATAACAGTTGAATGCAAGAGTTGAATTGGACTCTTGAATCTTAGAAAAGCATATCCAGGAATTTAGAAATATGTGACTCACAGTACTTCTAATGGTTTTCAGAGCAGGATAATAACCCTTCATCGCCTTTCACAAAACCATTTATATTTTATGGATGTTATCCGTTTAGTTATTCCACAGTGCATCCGCACCTGAGTAAAATATAATATCTTAAACAAGCTTTTCATGGCAAACACTGACAGGAAATGACAAGAAACAGGAGACTTAGCGAAGGCCTTCCCATGACTGCTTGTATCACAGAATATTTTTGCAGATATTTGGCCCTCAAACCTTTGCGGTCGGTACATCCAAAGTAAATTTGGAGCTGCAGCTGAGTGAAATGAAAAACCCAAGAACTCGTCTGATGATTTATTCAGAGAGATTTTTGAGAAGCAGGAGAGATTTTACACACTGCAGACACAACAACTGTTCAGTCGATAAAAAAAAACAAAAAAAAACAAAAAAGGTGTGCACATATTTCCACACAGGGTGGCCTCACAACCCCAAAAGCACCATCACCATGAAAACTCCCAGACTGGCATGACGGCACTCTTAACACACAGGAACAGGTGTGTGTGGGGGGTAGTGTGAGAATCCCTGCTCGCGTGATGACAATGGTGAGAGACTGCTAACACCGCAGGCTTAATGTATAGTTTCCAAGGTTGAGCTTTTTCTCCCACACGTCTCGTCTGGTGAATAACCGTCTGTGCGGTGCGGCGGTCCATCCGCAGGCCCATCCGGATGCCGACGCAATTACCGCGGGGATATTGCGGCTGGATTCCTGAGTGGCCGCTGTGACATTTCGGGATTAGTCATGATGGCTGATAGCATGAGCGCCTGTTAATTTTATTATCAATGGATGGTACTGTCTGCTCTGTTCGCCCACTCATATTTGAGGAATTCTCTCTTCCTCTCTCCCCAACTGTCTGTCCTTATGGTTCCTCTCTGTTCATCCCCGTTGGGGCTGAGAGTCGGCCTACTTTGAATTTACATCCAAAACTGTAAATCAGATTTTCAAGCAAACATCTCGGGATCCAATTTATGACCTTTGGAACACAAACCTGCTTCTAAATTAACTCTCACTGTTAGTCGTTCCTATTTGACCCAGTGTATTTCTCTATCTATAGGTGTAGCACCAAGTTCAGCTACAGTATGGAGCCCTAATCCTCAAGAGACCACTGTATAGAGATGGGAGGTGATGGACAGTGAGAACTATGTGGACTGTGAGATCCCTCTCTAAACCCCAGTGATTGTGGGATAAGACGATGGTCTGCTGAGGCGTCTTAGTGGAGCGAGAGGAAGCATGTTAAAGCAAAAAAAAAAAGCACCTCATCTTCTCCCCAACATCTGCAGCCACTCACAGTTTCCATGTTCTGGCTTGATGAGCCAACAACACATGTTGGGTCTGAGTGAACACTCAGCACACACGCACACACAACGAATCAGGGGCGACAGTGCGTGTGTGTGTGTGTGTGTCTGTGTTTGTGTACATTAGAGGCAGGGGAGAGATGTTCTTGGCCGAGGCACAATCAGGAATCAGACGTCTTACTTTGCCAAGGACAAGTTTAACTCTATTCTGCTTATTTTTGGCAGCAGTGGCCCGAGTAAATCACAGTGCTGCTTTATTGGCAGCACTGTGAGGCTACCACGGTCTGCAGCCCATCTCCTATCCGCTCACTACGTCAACAAGACTCCGTGCCGTTTTGGGGTCAGGGGCCACACGGCTATACAACTCCGGGCCAGTGGAGGGGCACAGAGAGAGCAGCAGTTTCAGGCTGGAAAACTATTTTTCAAATGTCTGAAGAAAGGAGGAAACAAGTGAGACAGCTGCTCCTTTTTCTCAGTCACACACTGAAGAGGATTGTACAGTCATACTATACTATACGGAATTCACACAGTTTCTCAGGGCTTTCATAGAGGCTTTCTTTGATTTTAGCAACTAATGGGCAACAGTTTGTTGAAATTTCTTTCTTTTGGTAGACTTCAGATCAAAATTCACTATTAAACGCACTGTCTGAAATTGGCCCAACATTTATACGTGAGTTGTTCTGGAACAGGTTTACTATCTGCTATTATAAAAACAAATCTTTGTGTTTATTACCGTGCTATGCGATTCAAGTCATATGACTTGTCTTAGAGTCAGACCTGAGTCACAAATTTGAGGAATTCAAAGTTGTTTACTTGCTTTAATAATCCAGATAACGGACTCAATTTTACTTTGACTTGGCATTCATGACTTGAGACAGATAACTCTAAATCTAACTAATCTGAACTAAATTAAATTTTGCATGTTTCTTGATATCAAGAAGTTACGTTGTGTTTTTTAAAACATGATTGGGTGATTTCAAATGAAAAACAACCTACTGGACCAACGGAGGCCAACACGTGACACAGCTAAAATGGAGGGTGCTAGTCCAAAAAATAATAACATTTTGTTTCAGTGATTATGTTGCTGATGGCGGTAGTAAGAAGAGAACAGCAATATGCAAGGTCTGCAGCTTAAAAATCAGACACAACCACCACAACATCCCACTTCATCTCTCACTACAAAACCTGCAAAGAAAGGTACGTGAATGTCTTTTTTTAGTTAACTATAATATCTAATATAATATAATATCTTATTGGTTGGTTAAACATTAGCTAGGAAGCTAACATGTGACCAGATTATCAGCATCTCCTGTGACTGACTCCCATATGATTTGATCTGTGACTTGCTTGATCTGAGTAATGACTTGACTTTCTTGCTTGACTTGCAGGATTTGACTAGGGCTGCCCCATGAAAGATCCCTCAGTTGTCTGAGCAGTCTTTTTGTTGTTGTTGTTGTTGTTGTTTGTTTGTCAGTCACTGTGCAGTGAACATCTGGGGATGTTTTGGTTTTAGCTGCAGAGTGGGTGCCCCTCACTTTCACGCTGCTCTTTGGTACAGGAAGCTGCAGACACAGAGGCAGCTGCCCAGACACGGAGAGGCTTTGCCCGACCAGGCTTCGAGATAACATTATCTTCGGCCTTTTGCTCAGAGGTGGGGAAATTATAGCCCACAGCAACTTAATACGTTACAACACAGGCTTTTATATCTAGTGGCAGCAAAAAAAAAAAGTTTACTGTTTACTGTATTACACTAATGTCAATTTCACACTGGAACAAAAAGTAGAATATTTGTATTGAACAGCAGAATCTGATTTAACTGACATTTCTGAGTCGGGTGCAGCCCTAGACTCAACTTGATTTGCTTGATTCTTACCACAGTAACTTGGGACTCCCTTAAGATTTAAAGGTTAAGACTTGAAAGTTGCATGTGACTTGCACATGTGTGACTTACTCCCACTTCTGTTGTAAGGCATCGAGCAAGTTCAGGCTGCCTTGTTCACAGTTTGGGGTCCTAGCCTGAGGGGGTTAAGAGGTTGTGTAGAGGGGGGGTGAGAGGGATAAAACCATGTTGGTGTCTCTCCAGTGATTAGAGTATCATTACAGGAGGATTAGCCGGAGGATCATCCAGGAGGTTACACTAAGACAGCTGTGGTGTGTAGGGTGGTCTAGTGGTCCTGGGAACTGAGGGCCCAACTCACAGAGACATCGAGCTAACAGACAATAACGTCATTTAAACTGTGAGAAAAATCTAAACCTGCTTCCAGCTCAGAAACAGTGTTGTGTCTGCGACTAAAACATGTGGTGGGCAGGCAGTGGAGGCCATTTTGGCTCTGAACTACCCTCAGTGGAAGAGTCAAGTGTCTGCAATGTCACCGCTACGATTCATGCAAAGCTGTAACCAAACCTGCTCCCTGGGGAGCACTGGGCAACCGCCGCCGCAGTGTGTGTCACTGTGTGTTTGTATGTGTGGTATGTATGTGTGTGTGTGTGTGATGTAGACCGTGAGAAAGTGTAGTCTAACCCCAGAGGTTCAGGCTTACAGACCAGAGGGGTAAAACACACAGGAGACCAGACTTTGCTACACTGTATAACACTCAAAGAGAGAAGTTACACTGACCAGACCAGCGAGTGTGGGGTAAGTCGTACTTAGGTTGTTCTGTGCTGTAAATGCCAAAGCAATTTTTCATATGTAAGAAACACTCCACCTATGAAAACAACTTAAACATGTTTTTTTTTTTTTTTTTCAGATTCTGCTCCCCTCTCTCTCTTATAGAGTAAAGGGGCCCCTGAAACACTTGATTTTACCAATAGAATCTGTCTTGGCCTTGTAGGCAGGTTGATGCTCACTTAGGTGGTAAACATGGAGCCAGACAGGCTATGCTTGCCTTGTTTAATGCATTCTTTATATCTTTGCTTTTGTGTCTTGGGTTTTGGAAAGGCCAATAAAAAACTATGTACCAAGTACCAAATAGCTCCATACACCTTGCTTCAACTTATGGAGTAATCCAGGCCCATTCTCATTACCAGGGCATCAAATACCACCCCTTTGTCATGCCCCCTGCCACGTGATATCGTCACTTTTTTCTAAACCTTAGCAGTTTGTTGCTTAAACCTAACTGCAACCATTTGACAACATTAACACATGTTAAAATGTGTTTTAGCTGGATGTCACATAAAGACGCTCAGGAGTGCCCTGTGCATCACTATGAGATGCTGAGGGCCGTGACAGAGAGTCAGTATTTGACAACCGGGGAATGAGAAAGTTCTGTAATCCAAAGCTTTACAGGCTTGCTATGCCTGCCTGGTTGCTGTGCTCTGATTGGACAATGACTTTTCAAGTGAGGGATTTTGTCATAATATATTAAGTTTTACAAAAAGCATTTTTTACAGAGCCAGTTATATTATATTAAACAGTTTTATTTCATGCATCTCTTGTACTGTGCAGCAGCTCGTCACCAAACTCTGAGCCCTGGCATGAAGATACTATTTTAGGCAGTTTGAATCAGATCCTTGTCCTTGAATGCAACTTCAACATTAGAGAACTTCAGGTCTTGTAATCATAACAATCATACACACACATACACGCACACATTAGATGGTAAGTCTGATACACTGCTGATTGAGAGGAAGGATGAATAACAGCCTTGTGTTTGACGTCACTGTGTCGGCCTTGAAAAGGGCCAAATAGGCCTCCATTCATAATCGCTAATCATAGACCCGTCGCTTGGCGACAGCAACAAAAACACAACTGTTGCGGAACAAATTAGTCGATGTGATTCAGTGAAAATTCATAAAAGAGGACATGAAGCCCTGGATGGCGAAGGTCTGAGTCATGAGTGTCGTCATGCTGCGCTGAAGAGCTTTAATACAATGTGTGGAGAGAGATGTCATCTCATTAGAATAAATTAATTATCCAAACACTTTAACATTGAATGTGTATTCACCACACTGACGCACTTCTACTTTTCACACAAATCCTGTATCCCTCTCCCACACACACACATCTCAGAGTGCCTTTACAACTCCCTGGAGATGAAATCCCTTTATTAGTGGCCAGTGGCCCGCTGGCTGGCTTTAAACCTGGCAGCGTCTGTCCAGGCCCAAGAGAGAGCGGCGAGCCATCTATAAATGTGATGATTGTTGCCTTGCGTTTTCCCCTGCGCTGTGTAAAAACCAGCCAATGACCTCCCTACCTCCCACCCTGGCACCAGTCTCAGCATCCCACTGGCCCCAGATCGGCTCCCGCAACAGAGCCGTGAGCTCCAGTCGCCTACACTTAACTGTAATCTCAGCGACGTTATTGGGAATTCAATAAAAATAACAGCTGCTGAATCTTTCACCCAAATTATAGGGTTGAGTGTGGGGCAGATTGAGGGGTGGGGGGTTGGAGGGGTAATGTGTGGGGGTCTTGAGGAGTAAAAATAAGGGGTGGGAGCACAAGGGATGTGCAGGCTGAACCCTGAGTTATGGCCACAAACTGACCGCTAATGGACCAAACTCACACTCCTCTATGATTTGTGAGGGGTAAAGGGTCGCTCCACAATTCTCTGTCCCTGCTCTGAATCCAAGAACCTCGCAGCACCACCATTTATTTTCTCCATCCTTCAGTTACTTCCTCTATGCACTAACACCGCAGTTTTCAATCAGGGGCTCATGGTTCCCAAAGGAGTCTCAAGATGATTCATTGGGTGTGAAAACATGGACTTTAAATTCACAGCTACACAGCTGTGAGATTAATGCCTTTTTCCATATGAAATTAGTGTTTGCAGTCTTCAACCACCTAAAATTAATCAAATTAAGTAGCCTCAAAAAGGGAAAATTAGATTTGGTGGTGCAAAGTCACACATGTATGTTCACACCCACAGCAAGGGGCTGTGAGTGGGGTCCTGCTGATGATGTATGGGTTTGATTTGGACCGTGTTGGCCTTACTGGAGACTGGCCAGTATCTGATTTGGGTCATATTTTAATAGCTTTGGCCATGAGTTCTGTCTGTCATGATGACATTGTATTCACAAAGTAATTGCTGAGATCTGGGAACAAGTTTGTCTAACCTGGGAGTTTGCTTTACATGTGTGATAGTCTGACTGCTTGTATTTCTTGCCCCATCTGACTTCTTTGGAGCAATGTCACCAAGTTCTCATACCTCAGCAATTAACTTGATTTGTGCCATGTTGTTATAATCAATAAGAAAGATTTAAGAAAAACTATGAAAATAAGATCCACATTGTAATAAACCAGAATGATCCGTTAAAGTTTCTCAGGGTTTTAATTCAGCCCAGTCACCACAAGACAATGTTGGCATTGTGCGTTTCTGCAAAACCAGGAATAGTTGTATGTTTCCAGTAGCTTTTGAGATCCCAAACATGAGTATTTTTTAGGGATCCATCACGCAGGTTCAAATGGGGATAGTGCCATGAAAAGGGGTGCTCATTTTCTAAGTTACAGTAGTGGTGTCTTGGGAAACTAGAAAACCTAAGGCATCTATTGGTACTTGCCATGTTGGCATAGCTTGACGGGAAAGGGGCTGAATAATGTTCCAAATTGGGCAAAATTCAGAGAGAAAGAAACAACTACCGTGGTCATTTTCAAAGGTGTCCATTGAACTCTCACTTCAAGATATCTGAATGAAAATGTGCTCTATGGGTACCCAAGAGTCTTCCCTAACCTTGAAAAGGCTTGTTCCCAGTACATGTTATGTTCCTTACAGTCAATGTATTCCTTTAATTAAAGCTGTATGTTTGACTTTTTAAGGGAAAGGATAACCAGCTATTTGTAGAACAATGAATTGCCCAACATGATACACATACATAACAACACGTACATTAAAACAGGATTGTTGTGGGACTCAAAATGTTAACTGTGTTAGCATTATTCTATGCATATCAGATAATTAGTAACATTAATTGTAAAATAAGAAATCAAAGTATTTCAGTTTGTGTTTATAGTATATCAATTTCCTATTGTTTCAACAATATTATTGAATTCCTGAAGTTTGGTAATGGCTTTTTGTTTTGGATTTTCAGTGGCCCCATGTGGCCACACCAATACAACAGTTCTTGAGCAACACTGGTCTCCAGCTCCGATTGTGCCCCCAAACCAGATATTTTAAGCCAAAACATGTTTTTTCCTAACCATAACCCAAGTGCTTTTGTGCCTAAACCTAACCACATGTTAATCATAGTATTATTGAAACTGAAGATACATAAAGTTTCAACGTATCTGCTACATAGTGACATGCAAACGTTATGTATCTGTAGTTTGCAGTAACATGCGAAGCCAATATTTTTTTCTGGTGATTGGGTTGTTGAATTGTAAGTTTAGTGTCTTTTAATGATGTAAATATTGTTTTGAAAGGGGTGTCCACCTTGAACAGAATATGCATCTAAATAAAGTATAATAGTCTTATACATTGTGTGAGTATAAACTGCTTTGCTTTTCAGGGATGAGCACCAACAAGGCTGTGACCGACTCATATAACCTCTTGCTCACTTGTGGGTCTCATCCAGAGGTACGGCAATGTGGGACTCTCAGCAGGTCAATCCAGGGAGGGTGTTTAATGGCTGGGTGGAGGCTTGAACACAAAGCTTCCCAGAATAAAGGCTACAACAGCTCATTTGGGAGATATAACATCAGATGAGCTTAAACTGTAATGATCCCTGCAAGGACTCTGGGGCATTGGGGCAGCCAGTGGTCGTAAGATACAAATAATTAGGAGAGGAGATGATGGTATGATGCGTTTGAAGAACAATAAGAACTCAAGACAAAGTACATGAATATGCAATAAATACATATATATAGACTACTCCACTGCAATCCATTCAGTCCATGCAACAGTTTGCTCAGTGACACCATCCCTCCTCCTCTCTCCGTGTTTGACAAGAAGCCAAAGACTCAGAGCAGCCAGCTGTTTCTTATTTTTCTTCTGCACCCCCCAAATCCTCCACCCATCCCCTCCTTCAGTCTGTCCTCCATCAGCACTCCCTCCATCCAAACATCTAGTCCTACTCCCCTCTATGAGAGCTGCAGAGCCTACCTGATACCCACATCATACACACACATGCACACATAGGAAGGGTGGAGGAACGTAGACAACATATGATTGGTCTTTACTAGCGCTGGAGGTTAGAGGTGATTTGATTGGCTCGTGCCCTGCGCACACAATACCACTCCTCCAAGAAAGTGTCCCAAAGAGTGTATTCTGTGTTTGCAGATTAAAAGATGAATTAAAGAATTTGTGTGTGTTTTCATGTGTGCGCAATCTCATGTAGAAGTTTTCTTTTCGAACTACTAGTGCACAGATGGAGGTGAGTAACTCACTCTCCAAGCTGTCAGCCGTTTGCCTCTACAGTGATAGCGTTATGAGGGCCTAGACACACACAAACACACATAAACTGTCCAATTAGGTCCTGACATGAAAAACACTACTTAGTGCTGTTTTCCTGTAGTTTATTGAGTAAACAGTGAAGGTGAATGAGCATCAGACAGCAGTAGTAAAAGGCACACACATAACTGACAGTGTCTCTCTCTCACTTCCCCCCCGTCTCTTTATATCACTCATGAACTCGGTCTCTGGGCCTTAAATAGCATCTCTTGATATCTAAATATTTTTCCTTTTTTCACAGAGGAGATGATGGAACGATTCCTGAAATGTAAGCCTGTCAAAATAAGTCTGTGTGTGTGTGTGTGTGTGTGTGTGTGTGTGTGTGTGTGTGTGTGCGTGTGCGTGTGTGTGTGTTTGTGTGTGTGTGTGTGTGTGTGTGTGTGTGTGTGTGCGTGTGCGTGCGCATGCAGTGAACCATTTCTAGAACTGATATTCTGACCTCTCAAAATATCTCCAACTGACTCAACTTAATATTTATTCAAAACAGGCCCCTCTATCCACCAAATATCTCACGCTTTTGTGTGCTTTTAAAAAAAACTTCATTCATGCATGTGCACTCTCTCTCCGTCACACACACAAACATAACCACAGAAAGCATCTTTGTTCTTGCCCTATCTGGAGAGGGCGAAAGATAAACAAGCATTCTTTTAGGGGAGATGAAAGAGCTGGAGTGATTGTGAGGGAGTAGGAGAAGCTAGGGGGGAGGTGATGATAATATCTGACCCTAATTATGTGGGTGAGATAGAGCCCTATATTGGAGGGGGGTGGGGGAGGGTCTCTACGATGGACACAAAAAAAAATGCTTTCAGATAGAAAAATGTTACACTTGTTAATCAACACATGGGCATCATAAATTCCTCCAAAATCTAAAGCATGCTGCGAGGAACCCTGTGGTTTCTTTATCAAGTAGGTAGCTGGGTTTATATCAAGCCAAATATTTTGTGAAAGGAATAGTTTCATATTTTGGGAAATATGCTAATTTGTTTTCTTGCTGAGATTTAGATAAGAAGATTAATATGACTTGTATATCTCTACATTAAATATAAAGCTGGAGCCAGCAGCCAGTTAGCTTAGCATAAAGACTGGAGATATGAGAAAACAGTTAGCCTGACTGTCTGTAAAGCTCATTAATTAACATGATAAGCCTCATTTCCACTGTCAACATGGCTTAGAAGCATTCTTTTTTGGTTTTCCATGAGCAGAAGTTGGAGATAGTACCTTGTATTTTATTTGGTATCACCTCATCCAAGGCTCCAAGCGAGCTGAGCTGATACTAGAAGGTGGAGTTCAACACTGCAGAACTGCAAAACTACAAAAACATAATGTTTTGGGATCAAGTAAGTATGTATCATGATGTAAACTTCATCATGGGAGTAATGTAAGCATGTCACATACCTATAAGTTATGTAACACTACATCAAAACAACACTGACCTTTGGTTTCTCACTGGACACAAACAGTGGTCTCCTTTTGATATTATCACTGCAATTTCACATGCTGCAACTATGACCATCAGCTAAGAGTCCCACTAAAATTGACTTTGCAGTGGAAAACAAAACTGAGAAAAGCACCTGTTACCAAGAGTGAGCTGAGTAGAGTCGAGTTGAGCCGCACCATGCAGTAGATATCTTGTTTGTTCAATCTGTACAAAAACTAAAGCTTAAAAGGTTTTGTTGTGTTGGCAGCTAGCATGTTAACACAGCATTTAAAGGCTAGTTTTTATCCTTCTGCTATTAGTCTTTAGGCTATGCTAAGCTGGCTCAAGTTACACAAATAAATGCCAGCGTGTCAAACTATTCCTTTATTAACCTTAATGGCACCCCAATCAGACTGAATGTGTGTAACATTTTATTTTAACACCATCATTTCTTAGGTCTCAGATGGGAGATTAATGACACTGGCTAGTTTTAATTGATTGAATATTGTCACATTTATGAATTAGATTTGGTGCAAATCTTCCAACACCAGAAAAAATCCATATTTGCACAAACAATCATATAAGATTGAGTATTTTCAGCTTTTTAAAAGTTTAAACTGACTGATCTTTTGTCTGGTCACTGAATGTTCCTTCAGGATCATCCAAAACACAGCTGGTCAGCAGGTGATGCAACTCTCTTGGTGGAAACTTGGCAAGATGCAAGAATCAAAGTGCTGATAGATGAAATGCTCAAAGTACATTGTATAAACAATAGATTTAATGGCTGAACAAAGCTAGAACATTGGATTGTTTATCTATGCACGTCAGAAAGTTTTTATTCTGAGTTATAAATGTTTGCGAATGAAAACTCAGGAGTCTCATTTTAGAATAAGACATCAAGTCTGCAGTTACAAATGTTGGTAAGTCATTTGTGAAGGGTTTTTTAAATGTTCATAAGTTGTTGAGTAGGTTTTGGGCCAGTTGCTCTGCAGCCCATTATTAGAAGGTCTTCTAGAACTCAGCATCTAGCTCAAAAGACAAATCAAGCATTATGCTGGAGAAAGTTTAACAGCAGCAAAATGGATTGTTTTCCAACCTTCCAACCAAGGGGTTATCTCATGGTCTGAAAAGTAAAGCCAAGGCTGAAGTGCCTTAAATCTGTATTCTTTCTAATGGCCAGCAGGGGGCAGCTCCACTGATTGCAAAAAGAACTCAGTTTGTATAAACATCTATGACAAATTGACCCTACTTCTCATTTTATTTATTACCTCAGTAAACACTTTCCTAAGTTTATGATCTCAGTTGTTAATTTCAAGTCTTCAATACAACACAATGTTCATTGTGTAAATTATGATTCCATTATTTACCATGGTGGCGTCTTCAGGTTCTCAGTCAGATCCACCCCTAGCTCCTCTCTTCAGTCCAAATATGGTCTCGTCTGGCTCCAAAAAACCAAGATGGCAATGGCCAAATTGCCAGACTCAAGGCTTCACTGCAGTTGTCCCCAAACCAATGGGTGACTTCACGGTGACTATGTCCATTTCTTTTATAAAGTCTATGCCTCCAAACAAAAGTTCCTGATGGCTTTTATCTCATGGTAAATAGTAAATGGACTGCACTTGTATAGCGCTTTTCTAGCCATGCAACCACTCAAAGTGCTCTTACACCACAGCTCACATTCACTCACACATATTGTCACACACTGGTGGCTGAGGCAACCATGCATGCTGTCACCTGCTACTCAGTAAGCATTCACACACACCAATGGAACAGCCATCGGGAGCAATATGTGGTTCCATATCCTGCTCAAGGATACTTCACCATGCAGACTGGAGGGGTCGGGGATCGAACCGCTTCCAATTAGTGGGTGATCCACGCTACTGCTGAGCCACAGCCACCGCTTATCAATGAAACATCGGTAAATCTTATATTAACCATTATTTAAGTCATCAGTTACAACTTATGAACCCCTTACAAAGAAGGCCTTATTAGAAAGTGGTTCTTAATTTTTATACATGGAACTAACTCTCACCTTATAAAGTTAATTTGTCAAACTGTTGTTTATGTACACATCCAACAGACACTGAGCAGCATTAGCATTCATTTAGAGCCCTGTTTATGGCCACTTGGCAAATTTAAGTTTAATAATCACTCTTTTTTTGGTCTCCACTACCTCAGTGGGAAATGTCTGGCTCTTAAGCTGCCAAATTGTTTATACCTAGCTAACTTTGTCATGTCATTTGGTGCTGGACAGGAAGTATACAGAGATTTTCGATTTCTCTGTGTTTAAAGCAGCTGGCTGCTGCTGCTGCTGCTGGAAATGAAGCACTAAACCAAAAGCTGTGGGCCATAAAACCAAAACAATTTTGGTGCAGTCAGTGACTGTCAGTGGCTTAAGTCTGCGACTCATAAACATCAGTAGACATTTGGTATCTTCCCTTTTTGTCTGCCTGGCCTTCAGCAAATGAAACACATGTTTAATTAAAATGAGATCAGGTGACTAGCTTGGTCATTCAAAAAGTTTCCACTGTCTGGTCATAAATGTTGGTGCACTGACTTAAAATCTCTTAAAGGGGCGACAAGTTATTGTTTCATTTCAAGTCAAATATGTTGGGAATCTAAAACAAGAGATAATGTGTCACTGTCCTATAAATTACAGACTGCACAGTTAAAAATGAATTGTAGATCTTTTTAGACCCAATTCCAATTCTCCCCTTTGGCCCTACACTTAATTTTGGAGTGCCCTCGACTGAGTAGTGGCCCTTCAAAACCAAGCCACAAGGGGTGGGGTTTGAAATCATGACCTGGGAAATAGGATGCCACTTGTTCGGCATCAGTGGCAATAGTTTGCTGACAGTGATGTATAATGGTTCAAACAGTAACTGAGAAATGGTTGAAATAGCATTATAACATCTGACAGGGCTTTTTCAGAAATGCTTGATATAAAACTCAAGTTACATATTCCTTTGCCTCTACATTAAACTAAGATATCCCAACAGATTTTAACATTTTTGCATGATTACTTGCGAAGATATTGGCTACTTACATTTTTATAGTGCCACCTAGAGGGCTGAATGACCACTACCCCTCGATCCCCCTAAAGAAAAGGGACACCCTACCCTCGGAAGCAGCACTCAAAACGGAGTGGTAGGGCCAAGGGGGAGAATTAGGATTGGCCCTTAATGTAGATAACTGCATTACAGATGTCATTTTACTTCACTGACCTTATACTAACGCTTTATATTGTTAAAAGTGATGGATGAGTGCAGTGCTCTTCAGTATCAGTCACATCTTAATGTGTAACACTTGGTTCTGGAAAAGGAAAAAACAGTGGTACAGTTGCTATAACCATGCCACAACCCAAGGCCTCATAAATCAAACAAGGGCTGATCCCTTACTGTCAAGCACTCCAAGGCACGCTGTGAAATGGAGTTATCAACAAGGGACGGAGGGAGGGGTGAGGTTTGGATGGTGCGTGTGTGTGTGTTGGGTGAATGGAAGAAAGTGGATGGTGATAAGATTGAATTAACTCAGTAGTGTGTTTACTTTAAGAGTCAGTGGTGCTGGTTGTAGTCCAGACCAGAGAGTTGTCTGCTGTTTGTGTGTGTGGGCGTGTGTGTGTGTGAGTCCATGTTAATTCCCTACTGTAAGTATTGTACAAAAGGTCAATGGGCTAAAGAAGTAAGTATCTTGCATCATATACAATAAAAGCAGGAATGCTCTCAATCTGGCTGGATCTTCCTGTTCGTCAGTCTCTCCATCTTGGTTTTTTGTTCTCTCTCTCTCTTTCTCTCTGTAGGGATTTAACGTGGATCAGTGTGCCTTGTTCCAGCCAATCACAGCCGTCCTGAGGTCTTTTGTGCCAAGCGTCAGTGTGTTTTTTGAGTTATGTGTACTCAGTGGACTGCAAAATCTAAACACATGCATGCACGCAAGCACACACACACACACACACACACGCATAAACACAGCAGGTAAACCATACCATATTCTACCATATTCTCCTGATGTGCATCATATTTCAGTATTGAATTGCTTGTGAGATAGATAGAGTACCTCCACTTGTACAAATATTTATTGTATGTATATTCCATATAAAGTTGATTATTTGATTGTTTATTTCATATTTTATGTTAGTAATTTCATCTCTGAGAAGTTACGTTTATTTAATCAGTTTAGCATGTCTGATAGCTACAATGCATATCAGCCTCAGGTGCGATCACTATGGAGAAGAAGCCAATCACATGTCTACACACAGTCCCACTTTACAGTTCTACAGGAAATGTCTTAACCTACTTTCATACCAAATTATGATCAGATTCAACAAGTTTACTTGTTGAGAAAAACACAAAATACGTTCTATTTGAATGAACTACCGTCAGGGAAAAAGGAAATCAAGAACATATTTTGCACATTACATTACATATTATCATATTTAGTAACAACTATATGCCCCCCTTGTGTTCCGTGAGAAAAGCCAGAAACGTCTGAGGAAACAGAGGGGTAAATTTGTTTTCCCAGAACTGTTTGGGGAAAAAATCTAATTTGAATTTAAAATGTCACGGAACTGCTGCCTGTGGCTTACAATGAATGAACTAAAACATGCTCATTGACACATCTTGGTGTTCCTTTACATGTGAAACAAACAAAACTAAAACCCTGATTCATTTTGGGTTCCAACCAATAGTTTAGGAAAGCAGGACCTAATGCTGTGGTATTTTCCTGTTCCTATAGTTCTGCCTCTCTTTACACGCTCTGCTGCTTTTCATTCTCTCACATGGTGATTGCTGTCTGTTTTTCAAGAGCCTAGCGATAGTTCCCTGGTGGATGGGGGGCCATGATACTTTACAGATGTGTATGCCTGTGTGTTTGTGTGTGTGTGTGTGTGTGTGTGTGTAGGAGTGTAAGCATGCCAGTGCAGTTTCCAGTGATCTGTTCTTAGGTTTACCAGCAGGCCTATCAGATGAAGAGAGCTTCTGAAACTTTGCTGCAGGTCTCACCTCACCACAACAACTGCAAGTCTGAAGTCTGAGGTACATGCATGCATTTGTTTGTGCATACATGCATGGATGTGTTGCTTTTCCTGCCAACCAGCATTCCCTTTCCATCCATCAAAAGCAGGACCCAACAAGCCTGCATTTATTAACCAAAGCCATCCTTTGGAAATCCACAGAATCCTCCATAAGTCCCCTATAGCCCCCTTATAAACACTCAAAAAAGCTTACCTCATGCTTTGCCTCATCAAGGATCTGCATTGCCAACCACCATGGACAAAAGGTGGAGACGCCCACCACTCAATAATCAGAGACAGGCCGAATGCATGAGCAGACTCAGAGGCAGCCAGCGCTCATCATTTGGGTCACTGTGTTACAAAAGACGAGGAGTGCAATTGTCATGTGAGGATATTTTCTTTCTGTTTGTGTGTCTGTGTGTTAGTGTGCTTTCAACCTGAAGGCGAACAAAGATTATAATAAGAAATTTTATTGCTTTAGCACTATGAAAACTTACAGTGCTTCATGAAAAGCTTAAAACATCCACAATAGTTTCATAGAAAAAAAGAGTTGACCGTAACACCATGGCTACCAGACAGAACATTGGTTCATCTGCAAAGAAAATTATGTTGATTTTTGTGTGTTATTTTTTTTTATGTAATATTGTTGATTTCTTATAATATGACTTGTTTAGAGCAGAGAGCTTAGGTAGATTGAGAAGATAATTGGGCCAAGGAAGGGTCCTTGTGATACTCCGCAGGCAAACTTTGTTAATGTTTCCTAATAAAGAACATTAAAAAGTGGTTAACCACAAAAAAAAGGCTGCACTTAAACAAAGTATGTACAACAGTACAACATTTTACAAAATCACCCATAAAAGTTAATGCTCAGAGCTCACTCAGCGCTGTGCAGGGCTATGAAACAAAAACAAAATGTTTTAAGAGAGAATGTGACTGCTCATATAGTTAGCTGCTGTTTGTTACTGTGCTCTCTGGATCTTTTCACAGGAATAGTAATTTGGACCTTGGTCTATAAGAGGGGTCAAGAGAGGGTTTCCAGAGGAGGTGTTCAGCCACAGCAGTCTTAAAACAAACTGCTACAGTGCCAGCCATTATTAGTTCCTCATATTCAAAGGTTTGAGTGTCAAATGCACATTCAGAGGTGTTATGACACAAGACGGATACATCTACAGCTTAGCTATCGTTGGTGAGTCCAGCACACATAGCAGTCCAACCTTTGATTTAGGCTGGGGTTTTTTTCGTAAGTGCTGTACCTTTATATCTAACAGTAGAACAAGCATGTGTATGTGTGTGTGTGGTGACAGAAAAAAGAGACAGTATACCCTAGTCCTTGGATATGCTCCAGCCAGGCCTTTGTCTGTACTTGAGGATTAAGTGTCTCTCATCACCTACACCCCACTGCTGACTCATGGACACACACTCATACAGAAAATCTCCACTGATTGTGCAAGTCCAGGCCTGTTAGAAGTGTTGCAATCAGTATTAACACACTTACTGTACACAGGTCATGAAGTGTATCAACACACAAACACTCAAACACAAGTATGATTATGTACCTGTACAGATTTGCAAAACTACTTGGATAGAGTCCTTTTGTGTCAACATACGCACACATAGATGCACACATATACAGATGCTGAGCTGACAAATCATTAGTCCCAGTGACAGCAGTAAAGGGTTGATGTGTTCTGCATGCATTCAAACACAGAAACATGTGGCTACACAGCGGTAGGTACTGACAAATGCATATATTAAAAAGCACATGCAACACACAACTTCCACTAACACAACACCCTGACACTTATTATGTGTGCAGTAAAGCTTCCTAGACTTAACACGAACAATCAGACAAGACTGTTTCAAGTCAAATTGCCAGGGCACATATTTGGCTTGTAGTGACCCTCCTGGGAGAAGGTCAGCCCCCGCTGTTACAGAATAGTACAACAGAGTCTGGAGCGAGACCCATCTGTATCAAACATGTTGGATATCTGTATCAGTTTATCTCACCATAACTCGACTTGAATGTTTGCAGAAGTTGTGTCTGCTGCTTTTTCTAGTCACACTAACAGAAAGACCAAATAAATTTTCAGTTTCTGTTAAGTTCACTTTCTTATACTTAGCATAAAGGCCAGAAACAGAGGGGAACAGCTAGCCTAGATCTGTCCAGAAGTGAAATAATTTGCCTACCAGCACCTCTAAAATACAATATATATCATTTGCTTAAAAACTATTTTAAAAATCACAATTTGTGGCTTTATTGTGAGTAATGTACAGGGCTCTTTCTTGGCAAACAACAGCTGCGCAGTGACCTCCTGGAGTCTCCTCTGGTTGGGGGCTTCATGGTTGCCGCATGATTCTAGGATGTCACTGCGCCCAGCCAAGAAATGAGAGCTGCCAGAATAAGTCCTAAAACACACAAATAAGTTAGTATTTCTGCACTTCCCGTTCCCTCGTCTTAATGTCCATGTTTTTTTTAATGGGGTTTCGGGTTAGATGCCAGAAATAAGTTCAGTAGTTAACACATGCTTAAGAGACTTTTACATTTGGTTCTACAGTATGAAATACATCAGTAAATACCCCACTTGTCAATTTTGATGCTTTTGCATGTCTTAAAAAACATAGTTTTGCACAAGCTAAATGACTACATTGAACACTGAGCATGGCTTTACAGCCTCATGGTGGCAACAGTGAAGTTGTGTCTGTGATGTCGTTCGTTTCTCGCCCAACATTGGCTTTTTACCTCTGGCAATTGCATTCAAGAATCATAAAAGTGGTGTTCATTTTCAAAGATTATCTTGCTGAACAAAACATGTAAGTATCATAAATTTTTGTTTGCCAAAGAGCTTATTTTCTGCAGTTATCCAAAGTCTAGTGAAAAAATCCCATCGGCTTTATGTTGAGGGAACCAGGGTGACATTTACCTCTGGTTTGCCCTACAAATAAACATCATCCCTGTCGCATTCTGAAGCCCAGCACAGGTTTCGTACAGATTAAATAAACAATACAGACAGCATCGATTGATAACCTTTAGAGGTGGTTGTTTTCCCATATATTGTTGCTTAGCAACCTGTTTCCCCCTGTTTCTTTATGCTAAGGTAAGCTAACAAGCTTTTGGCTCCAATTCCATATTAATGGGATAGATGTGAGAGTGGTATCGATCTCCTCATCAAACTCTTAGCAAGAAAGATGAAAACTGTATTTTCATAATGTTGAGCAATTCCTTTAATGCCTTGTAACATTTGAGGACTGGGACAGGGTTTCAGCTGTGACATCTCCTGGTCTATGTGCGGCTTTAATAAAGACCTATGGGCTCCCTGTGCAGTGTTGCATTTCAAACACTCAGCAGTCATAAACCGTGTTGTTTCCAGGACCCCACTCTGAAAGTCTCAAAGAGGGGTCGTAACACAGGACAGGAGTCCCACCATTGCACCTGATTTGTGTCAGAGGAAGATGGTTACTGGAATAGCACTTGGTTTAAGTCATGTGCATTACTGTCTTTATTTGAAGAGGCCACAGGGAGATTCTGACGCATTCTGGCGCTCCAACAGAGAGCGGCAATGAGAAACAGACCTTAGCTGAGTGGAGGGTGGAGTGGAGGTAGAGAAGGAGGGAGGGGATTATGGAGAAAGTGTGTGAGAGAATTTGATTTCTGACACTTTTTTATGGTTGCAATACAATACCACTTACATCTGATAAAAATACCTTACGCTTAACCAAGCACTAGCAAAGCCAGATAAAGATTAAACTATTTCACATTTGGAAATCAAGTTCCGGCATGGCAAGAAAATAAGAAAAGGGAAAACAGTGAGCAGAGTAGCAGAGCAAAAGGCAGTTAAATCAAGGTCAACTGCACCGTAATTCATTTTGCTGGCTTGGTGGCCAGTTGGCAGTGCTAACCTGGAAGATCCCAGAGAACCCAGAGTTCCAATTAAGTTCCAATGGGTGGATCTGCATCCAAGGGGGACGCATTTATGTCCCAGTGTCCCATACAGGCTTGACTTCCTGCTGTCCAAGCAGAATGAATGGAGTGTGAAAAGACCATCTGGAAAAATGAGAGGTGATCCAGGAGGAAAAAAAGAAGGGACAGAGGGAGAAAGAAGTAAGAGGGAGAATGGTGGGATATTTATCTTTTCTGTCAGAGGTAGAGCACAGAGAATCCTTACAGTGACAAATGACATCTTGTTGCAGGCCAATTGTGAAAGCTGCATCTAAGTTCTGATTTAAGTGCTGATTTTGATACTACGGATCATAATATTTCATTAGACTGCACAGGAGGTAGTTTGTAATATCTGGTGGAGCTCTTGAATAGTTTTCCTCCTACTTATCTATCTTATTTTTTCAATCTATTGCTGAGAAAGTGTCTGACTGTGCATCTCTGACCTGTGGAATTCCTCAAGTGTCAGTCTTGGGGCCTGTCATATTCTCCCTTTACATGCTTTCTGTAGGGCACATCAGTCAGTTTGGCTGTGTCTCTTATCATCACTAAGCTAATGATGTCCAGCTTTATAAATCAGTGAAACCTGGTAAACTTTCAAATTTAGCCATTTTACAAAATTGCCTTAAAAGAAATGGATTTTAGGAATATTATTTTGGAGAATATGCTTATTTGTTTTTGTGTTTTTTTTTCTTGTTTTGTTTTTGTTTTCTCCACTCTCATATTTCTCAGCTGAATATGTAGTTGGAGCCGGCAGCCAGTTAGCTTAAGTTAGGGAGAAGGGAGAACACATTTTTTTAATTAAAAAAAAAAACAGATTAAACAAACGTGAAATAACGGTGGTGAATGTGTGGTTTCCAGAAACCAACTCTGGTAATTTTTGATTCCCAGTTGAACTTTGAGAAACATCGTACAGAACGGTGGTTGTTCAAACCTCTTTTTTTTCTCACAATTAAGAAATACTGCCAAACCACGCCCCTTGGACCCATTTGCTTTTGACTGTTGTGATGCAATTCATTCTTGTTTAAGACAAGAAGCTGCAGCTTCATCATAATAAGATCAAAATTCTGTTGCATGGTTACTAAGTAAGACTTAACAGTGTTCCCATATCACCCCTGTATTGGCTTTGTTACACTGGCTTTGTATCAAATTTAGGGTTGAATACAAAATCCCTCTAATACTTTTAAGGCATTACACAATTTGGCTTCACCAAATATCAGTGAGTTGCTGATCCCATTCAGGCCCATGAGGTCTCTTAGGTCATCAGAACCTGGTTGTACCCCTCTCAGAGTTCAAGACTTGTGGTGACCAAGCTTTTTCTGTCCTGACTCCTTTGGTATGGAACAACCAGCGGCTGAGTGTTTTAAATCTCTACAACCTTTTTATTCTTAAAGGCATTTTGTTGAGACTGCCCCAAATTGATCATATTCTCTAACTATTCTTGCTTTTCTAAATTTAATATTTATTCAAATGCTTTTATTGTCTTTTTTGTTACCATGAGACACATTCTAACCCTGGTTTCAAAAGTACTTTATAAGTTTTTGCTTCAATATTTACTTCCACACAAGAAATCAGTGAGTTAAAATCAACTTGGTTTAGGCCAGCATACAGTAATACAAATCGGTGCTGGAAGAAGTATTCAGAAGTAAAAGTACTAATACCATGCTGTGACTCTATTACAAGTAGAAGTCCTGCATTCAAAACCTTACTTAGAAAAGTGTGAGTATTATTATAAAATGTGCTTAAAGTATGAAAATATTAGTATAATTGTGCAGTAAATGTCCCCTTAGTGTCTTACCCATCATATCTGATGTATTAATGTAATACTGCTACATTAATGTGTAAACTGAATTTTACTGCTGTAGATGTCTCAGGTTGTGCTAACTTAAACTCCTTTATATACTGTTAGGTCGTTTAATCCACAGCAATGCATCAAATTTAATAAGATTATCATATGTTTGTAGTGTCACTGTTCTGTGAGAACCGTGTGTGTCTAAAAAGTCAACTTTTCATAGTGTCAGAAAAACAGCTCTGTTTTGTTGCATTTTCCAGCTGATCCAAAAGTTGTTGTTTTTTTAAGTTTGATTACATTAATAAGTATGTAGAGAATTTTCTGAACACATAAAGGAATGCCTCATCCTTACAATTAACATTCAACATTCAACACCAACACATCTGGAGATACATCATTTTCATTGGACAGGAGGGGAATAGCAAACTGTAATCTGAAAAGTAACCAAAACTGTCAGACAAATGTAGGGCAGTAAAACGTACAGTGTTTACCTCTGAGATGGAGTGGAGTGAAAGTGTAATGTAGCATAAAATGGCAATACATAGTATAGTACAAATACCTTAAATTTGTACTTAAGTGCAGCACTTGAGTAAATGTACATACACTCTTACAAATAAAGGCACTAACTAGATCCAAACATACCCATTACAAACCCAACATAAAGTGTTATACCTTAATCCATCTGTGAAAGATTCCACCCAGAACCCCTGAGACCCCATGCTTTTAACAATGCTTGAAGAAAACTTTCTTCCAAAAATGTTTTTTTGGATACAAAGGGTTCTTAATGGAACCCTTACGGTTCAGTTCAGACCAGAAATTTGTGACAACATGAGTTGAAACAGGCAGCCATTTGCAATGGGCCATTCCACAACATTCTAAAAACTTTCCGGTTCACACCAATGCAACCAGACTAGTGAAATCAGTGTAATCAGTCACTGAGAATGTGTGTGTATGGGTGGGGGGGCATAAGCACACAGAGTGAGCAGCAGCAGCGACCGAGCGTCCAACACCCCTACTCTGTGAAGATGGAAACACAGGGCTCGGCAGGGACGGAGGTGATGGCTCCATGGGTAGACAACCCCCCCAAGACAATAGATAGTTTTGATCAACCAGGTCAAAACAACACATTGGTTCATGAGTTAATTTAATCCAGTTTTGCATCAGTGGTGGAGTGACGCAAAGTGATTTTTTAGTGTGTAACTGTGGGGTTGTGAGTCTGCCATGGGCACGCTTATCCAAGCAGTCCCTCCTTCACAAAAAGTGTCAGATTTGATTAGTTGGCTGTAAGATGTGGCTGAAAATTTGAGGAAGAGAAAAATGGTCAATGGGAGAAGAAAGCAATGATGATATAAATGGGAACAGACAGAAAGGGTAACAGACCCGGGTCAAATAATCTTGAACATTTACTTTAACCTGCTTGGAGTACCAGCAGGTTAGGTGGGGTTTACACCATTAAAACAGCTCAAATAGTGTCAAGTCAAGTTGCCAGCCACAGAAAAGTTCAACAAACTGACTTTCAAATACTTTCAAATGATTGTCTAATAGTTCTGGCACTTGCTGTATTGTTCTATGTGGCAAATCCCACCCATCTGGCACCGAAGCAGAGCCAACACAAATCATAAAAATTATCGTCAAATGTTATTTGGCTTAGTTTTTAGGCCCCTGGTGGGAAGGGGGGGGGCGAGAGATGGAAAATAGAAGAGTTATCCTCTCTGCTGTGAGTCTCTAGCTCCCCCAGTGGGGCGGCTGAGGCGTCTCTCAGGCATTCTGCATCCGTTTGTCATGTTCTTATCTGTCATCCATTAAAGCATAATGGAGAGCAGATGCCCTGGAGATGGATAGCTAACCATAACACCCACCCACACACACGTACACACACTGAGACACACACAGACATCTGCAGCATCCATAGAACTAGGTCTAATTACATAACACTTGCCTCGCTCCCTGTGGAACACTGGCAACCATGCCAGGTTTTTCAAAATCAAGAGATGCTAGGGTGATACGTGACACCCACACTCATAAATACACAAAATGACAACTGAAATGTACACTCATGCATACTTAAACAGAAGGCAGTGCGTACAAACACACTTTTCTCACAAATATACAAAGCTGATTGAACGATCACAAGCAGGAAAAGACAAACGCACGCACACAGACTCAATCGGTCACACATTCAGATGCAATGATGTAGCGATGGGGAAATGGAACAACAATTAGCGTAACGCCTTGGGAGAGCAACGCCTATAAACTGCTGAGGACGCACAGCCAATAATAGACCGTCAGAGGAAGGAAAGGAAGAGAGGGAAAGAGGGGAAAAAGTGCACTGTCACTGGGACCGAATCACCACCGAGCCTCATGACCTGCCAAGAAAAACAGCCATCACCAGGAACACAGAAGGAGAAAGAGGAAGAGAGAGAGAGAAACAGACAGGGAGGGATGGAAAGAGAGGAGGGGAAAAGGCAGATGGAGAGAGAAACAGAAGCAGAGGGACAAAGAAAGAGGTACAAAGAGACAGAATAGGGAAGCCAGTGTGAAATGGATAGTTTGCAGTCAGAGTGGAGGTCAGGGCTAGAGGGACGACGTAATTGAACGGCCCTGTGAAGGCGATGATGATGATGCAGGGACGCTGATTGGAGGTGAAGGGCCGACGCCGTGGAGACGGGGCCAAAGTGGCTGTCCGTTTACGTGGAAACGAACATTGTTATGAGTACAGTTTGTCCTCTGATGTCATCCTCCCGCTTCTCATGGCCGGGCCTTCAGCCATACCGTCCAGCCGAATGCTGGTAACACACACACACACACACTCACACATACACACACACAGGTATGAAAGAGTAAAAAAAACACAAAATGCAAATAATCACATATTAACACTCAATTCACAGAAATACATCTACAAAGCTCATACAAATACACACGTTAACATGCAAAGATGTGAAACAGCAACTAAGACTTTATGAATACAACACCTCAGTGTCACTCAACACTTGGATGACTTATTATTTTACCATGAATCAACAAAGTGATGATGATACAAGAGGCTCTATTTATGGAGACGCAGTGGGTAGGCTGCTGAAAAGTGTTGAGAACTGTCCCCCTCCCTCTAAATGGAGGCTTTAGAGTCTGGGCAGAGTGTAAGTAAGCCGGCTGTCTCACTCTAGGCTCAGCTCACATTGACCGATTAGATCTCCTTCTGGGTTTGGCAAACGATGACGGATACTGTCACCATTGGCAAAGTGGGTCTCCACATGCACAGTCACGAGTCTCCACCCTGCAGCCTCCTATCACACTTACACACAGGGAGCAGGACACACACACACACAGCCTACTGGCCTTTGGGTAGCATGAAACTGACTATCTCATAGATCATAATGGTTTAGTATATAACAGGAACATTACAAAATATAGAGTCAACCTTCCTGTTAATTATGAGAAAACAGGCCTACAGTACAAATCATTAAGACTAACATTCATCATGCAAATATTTTAGCCTATGTAAGTGATCCCATGCAATTGTTATTACACAGAGACAGCTTTTTGGAATAATTTCATGTAAAACAAATACGTAATGTTTGTAGCTATGTGCACGCAGATAGCCAGGCAAGCTGAGTATCTGCACACCAAAGGGCCAGGCATGGCTAAAAACAAGCAGTAGTTCTTTCTGTAGAAGAAACTGTATAACTGTACCAAAGGGTGTCATCACAGAAAGCTATATGCTCAATATAAAGCAGATTGATGAAGGATAGCCAATGACTTAACAAGATCTTAATCCACTTGATCCACACCGAGCAGGATCAAATGATAAGCAGAGGACTTAATCTGTGAGTTATAGTGTACATTTTTAATAATCTGTGTTTTCCATTTCCATTTAATTGTTTATCAGTTTTAAGTGTTTTTGTATGACTAATCTTTACACAACTTCAGCTTTGAACCATGGTTGGGGAACCACTGGTTCTAACATAGCTTAGCCTGGCTCATGCCAATAGATGGTAACATTATCAGACATGTAGATAATGCAATGTCAGACATAAACAAGAAATTTGTTTTTCTCCTGTGGCTGTAAATACAACACATGGGTACACCACAGGTTGAATGAAATAACTGACACAGCCACTGTAATGTCACCTACTGGTTTAATAACAAGATACCAGATGCCAAGACAAGGTGCCTATTCATTCCAACGGAGTTGCTCGGCTAGCACATATACCAATGAAAGTTTCTAGCTTCCAGATTTACTTTTGCAGCCCACTGACTATGCACAGAAGTGTTTCTCCAGCTGGACCTGCCCATGAGTTCCCGCTCAGCTCATAGACTTTACACTGTGATGACATCACAGATTTTAAAATCGCTCAAATCACTTGAGATAAGTTTTACTAATATGAACCTAAAACACTATAAAACATGTTTAAGGTGTTTAACAGTTTAAACAGACGTCTCTTTTATAATGGTGGCCACAGGGGATATTTAACTGCAATACCCTGAGTGGCCACTGAGAAAAATGGCTGCAGGGCTGATCAGCGTTCCTGAGGGCCTGCTTTGGGATTTTCACCATCATCATCCTGGGTATTTGGAGCTATGAGTAACCATATTTGGATGAGAGGGTGAAGGTAACATTAACACTAGCTGTTAGCTTCTTAGCACAGTGCATTTACAGCTGTGGTTAACCGTGATAATTTGCTAGCCAAAAACAGGCTTAAAACCATTAAAACAAAATGCACATACCAAAAAAATGATATCCAACTCCTTTGAGGGTCTTTTAGTCCAACCAAACACTGAACAAGACTTTTTAAGGTGACCAAAAAACCCCACACTGTAATAGTATACTCTGTGAATCTGGGGTTACCGTTACACTATTGTCATGTTACCTGACCAATGTTGTCAGTGTGACACCTCAAGGACAGCACCCACCTGTCACTCAAAGTTCTATATATATATAAATTCACCTCCTATACATTTGTCATTAATGGGAAATTAGCTGCAGAGACCAAAACTGTTTTTGTACCAGGCTGTGAATATGTTTATTTCTGCTGTAAAGTTGGGCATTTTAAAATGGGGGTCTATATGGGGATATATCCACAAGAGGATTGAGTCATTCTTGAAGCCAGCCTCAAGTGGCTATTTGAGGAACTGCTGTTTTTGGGACTTCCGCATTGGCTTCCGCATTAGCTCAACAGTAACTGGCTGTGGCTGGTTAGCTCTGACTACTGACACTGCATCACACACTTCCCTATCCACGTGTTGAGTGGCTAGCTCAGCCTTGTGACTCCACACCCAGTGTGTCATCAGTGTCCCTGACACAGATGCTTGCCCTGCACCTATGCCCCACTGAGTCCAGACTTTGATTTGCTGAGAATCAGCTCAATCCAGCAGTACTTGGGCTAGGCTTAAGGCAGTGCTGGCACCCAAAATTGGACCAGTATTAGACAGACTCTGACATGCCATTCATCACAAGTTTGGCATCAGTCCCAGAACCAGCCATACTGGTTTTAGGTCTCTGTTGGACCCATTTTGGCCTCCTGGGAATCAGCTGTACTATAAACAACATTGGTAGCTTAATTAGGTAGTTCAAATCAGTTTATTTTTGATGTCATATTTCATTTGGGGGAGAGCAGGACAAACCTAACGTGGGGGAAATTATAACAGTCTTTTTAAATGGTTACACAGGGTCAAACCTTTCATGCTTTGCATCAGTTGACCACAATATCACCAAACAGTGACCCACAAAATTCCACAAAGATTGGAGTTCAGTGACAAAGAGTGTTTTCAGCTGATTAAAGTAAAAGCCTAAAACATAGCACCATTTTGAATTATGTAGCCAACTTCATGCAGGTGTTAGCTAAACTTGATGAAATTTCCACCCAGCGGGGTTAGTTGTAACGCAGTCTTACAACTAAGCCACCTATAGTGCATTTTCTCTATTTTCGCACTTAAAATTTATGCTCAGTTTGAACTAATGTCCTCAATTAAATGAGATATACTTTGTATTTTAATTTGTCAGGTCCAGAGTTGGGTATAACGCATTACAAAGGGTTATTCTTGTCCTGTTTTTATTACTTTTACTATCATTTGAGTCACTGTGTCTGTTCATGTGTCAGCCGAAATGTTGTAGTCACCTAAAAGCACCAGCAGATGGCAGGAGCTACATTTGAAGTGCCGTACGTAAACATTCAAGCTACTGTATCCTCCACAAGTTCCTACAAATGTTTCACAATAAAAGCCTATTTAGAAAATGGAGGGATTCTTTCAGCCGAGGTTATAAGGGTCTTTTAATTTGAAACAATGACGGCGTGATGTGTTAACTTTATAAAGACAACGGGAGCAGATATAAAGTAAAAACACAGAGTCTATAATGTAATCTGTTTTAAATAAAGCTGGTAGCCTCTGCAGTTGTGGTGAGTAAAAGGCCTTCCACTATTTTTTAATGTTATTACTTTATGTCCGTCTCTATTATGAGGACGTAACATTGTTTGCTAGTTTGATGCTAATGGCAGTACTCACCGGGTTGACAAAGTGCCTCTGCTGTTTCACGCCATAATATTTCCCCTTTTACTCTGTGTGGTAACATCCCTAGAGAACGCTGGGGTGTTGTCGTCATACAGTTGTCTATGGCAGCAGATCGTTCTGTGTTTCTACTGGTCAAAGTGACGGCTGTGATGGGAGAATTGGATCTCAGTGAAGGGCAAGTGGTCCATAACTTTAATTTTGGAGACAAAAAAATGTAGGCTTAGCGCCCTGTGGTCCATTGCCCAATAGGAAATGTAGAATACTCAAAAGTACTTTAAAAGTACTTGAGTTACTTTACTCAGGGAGTAACACAGTAAAGTAAGTGGTTACTTTAAAAAAAAGTAACACAGTAAAGTATTTTGATTACTTTTAAAGTAACCCTTACCCAACTCTGGTCAGGTCCCTCATTAGCACAAAATTTCAGTTTTGTCAATATTCATACATTTAATACTCTGATTTTGACATGTGGTTCTAGGTTACCTATGTACATCTATCGGTCCAACCATTGAATACTGATGATAGACTAACAGTTGGACGGATACTTGTATGGATAGCTGTCCTTCCTCTGATGTTGACGGAGAAATATGTATCTACATCTATACATCAATCCATCACAGATGAAAAAACAATCGAGAAAGAGAATAAAATATCCACACATACCATGTATCCATCTGTGTGTTGATCTTTCCATTCATAAAGCATTGGTGGTTTGATGAGAGATGTACAGATGTATCTATCATAGACAGAGCCATGAACAGTATCAACCTGTAGTACATAGATAGAATTGTATTGAATTAATTGTATTAAACAGACTTTTCCAGCAAGTGTTACAACTAACCCTCTGCCTGTTACATTTAACCCCAGCTATGGGGCACGTTGTAACATTTCATTTCCGTCGATACTTGGTGCAATTGTAAAAGAAAGGTAAGTTCAAGAAAAAAACAACTGTTCATTTGTAGCAAAGATGTTCATGTTGTTAGAATAAAACAAACTACAAAAAACAACACCTATCATCCCTTATCTTACTATATAATGACGAAAACTCTCTCTGTGGGTGTCTCCGTGGGTGTGTCTGTCTGTGTGTCTGTTCCACGTTTTTCTCCTCACTGACTTGGTCAATCCATGTGAAATTTAGCATAGTGGTAGAGGGTCATGAGAGGATGCGAATGAAGCAATATTACATCAGTTGGTCAAAGGGGGCGCTATAGCAACCGGTTGAAATTGCAAACTTTGAATGGGCATATCTCATGCCCCGTATGTTGTAGTGACATGAAACTTTGCACAGAGATGCCTCTCTTCATGAGGAACAAAACTGCCTCAAGAACCCATAACTTCCGGTTACATAGATTTTCAGCCATTTTGAATTTTATTTAAAAACACTTAAAATCGATCTCTTCCTAGGAAGTTTGACCAATCTGCATGAAACTCGGTGAACATAATCTAGGGAGCAATATCTAAAGTTCCCTCTTGGCAAAAGTTGGAAAACTTACTAAAACTGAGCTTCTATAAGGCAATGAATATTGCGGAGAGCGTGGCTCATCACAAAAAGGTGTATAACATCTCAAGGGTTTCACCAATCACCCCGCAACTTTGTAGGCATACGACCACTGCATAATCTGAGGGGACCCCTCCATTATTGACCCCATCAAACAAAATGGGGGCGCTAGAGAGCTAATTTCTTATCTAGGCCTAACCGCCATATCGATTTTTACTAAACTTGGTAGATATGTAGAACAGGATGCCTCAAGGTGACTGGAGAAATATAACTCAAATTGGCGACTGGGTGGTGCTATAACAACAGAAAAATGCTTAAAAATGGGTAAAATGCAACCGATCGCTGTGGCCCAATGGGTTTTGGGTTTTTTTTCCCGAATTTTTGGTATGGCATGGTATGCTGTACATAATCATGGAAACTGTCAGTGTGTCATTCTGTCACTCAGTCATTCTGTCTGTCCCACGTTTTTCAAAAACTCTGTCTGAATACATTGCTCTTCTTAATGGGTTCAGTTGACTATCAAATCTGCAATTTCCTATGACCTGTATCCCAAACACACACCATGTGAAACTGTACGTGGGCAACTGTGCACTCAATGGGTATGGACTAGTGACAAATAATTTATTTATATTGTGACTATGATGTCTTTTTTTTTTCCTATAAAGCTTAACATTTTCCAACAGGCTAATACACCCAAAACTGTGTGCTCCATTAGCACAGAAAGGAAATCCCAGTTGCTAAAGTTCACCAGCCAGTGTATACAGCTACTGAACTCTGCTGTAGGTGAGGCCAAACAAGACTCGACCTGTTCCACACATGGATTATTAACACATGACTGGATTTGTTCTTGTTTAATTAGGCTGGTTGATCTGCAAACAACTGCAGCAGGTTTATTTTGGCTAATGTGTCACCACTGGCTGTGAGTCATGCCATGACAGATGAGGTGAGCCGGGATCTAGAGATAATTATATGTATAGATTGAATGATTTGAAGTTTCCTTTGTTTTGTCAAGTTGTTAATGTTGTCAGAGACATCTTGAACACGGACCAAGAAACTATCATATTTCAGAGAGTGGGGAGTGTACTGTACATTAGATGAATTGCTGAGGGCAGTTCAGTAAGAGTCCACTCTTATTTACAGCAGGAGGCTGAGGGCAGCAGTTGAGTGGGAAGGATCAAACACTAACACCTGATGGCTGCACTGCAGAGCCACAATTACATATGTGGGGATTTGAACAAGCAGCCGGTATATTTGCAGGTTGGCCTGGTGTTAAGGAATGCCGACCTGTAAATGGAGGTCATAGGTGCAATCCCCTCACCACCCCAAAGGGAAGTATATCACCATTAGGTTGTCCTTAAGCAGGGCACATGGGCCATATCCAAACCCAACATATATGGATTGAAACAAACATAAAGACAAAAACGAAGAGTAAAGGTCACAAATAGTTTAATGAAGGATAATAAGGCAGAAGAAATAATTAAACTAGGTGTATAATTGTATGTTTAATTGGAAGTGGTTTAATGGATGACTGTGATTAAGCAGGCTTATCTGTGTAACCTCAGCCAAACTCTTTATAGTTTGTTTATACCGGTAATACAACAACCAAAGTGCTCTGACAGATATGTGAATGTTCTCTGGGGCCTGATTGTGTAGGTATGTCCTATGGGACACCCACCCATAATATGAGTCCCCTCATAAATTTGCAGCTTTCCGGGGAACTTAGTGTTCTTTGGGCAGCAATGATTGACTGCTGCTCCAAGGGTCATTATTTTCTGGGTGAGTGGCTACATCTTAGAGGAGACAGCAAGTAACTCATGCCTCCAGGACCAGAGCTATAAATCTGTGTGTGTGTGTGTGTGTGTGTGTGTGTGTGTGTGTGTGTGTGTGTGTGTGTGTGTGTGTGTGTGTGTGTGTGTGTGTGTGTACACAATATATTTGTGTGACTCCATGTCAGTATGTTGCCTCAAGGCTCACTTGATGCTGCTGTGGAGCTTGCTCTTGCTTGCCCATCAATCAATTCTCACTTTAGAATAGTAGAGTTGCACAGACACAGAGTCAAATTAGTTACCTCTGAACTTAAAATATCAGTGATTGGTGGATTCTGAAGTTAGAAAAGAAGAGGAAGGTCCTCACACTTGTTGCTCCCAGTTGAAGTGCAATATAAATTTATTTAGCACATCCCAAAAAAACAGTGACACGTTTCAAGCAGCGTATGCTCTTCTTCAGACTGGACGGCTGGATTCTGAAGTTAAACATCTGAAATCTGCAGCCACTTATGCTCTGCCTAGACGATACAGGTGGAAGGTCGGGTTGAAAATGGTAGCGGGTGTTGGATGTATATTTGTAAATCTAAATAGACTGACTCCAAACCCTGCTGTCAAACAGTATAGGACCTTAATAAAAGGTATGAGAAACAACATAAAGAACACAATGTGATATTATCCCAACCAGTTCTCACTCCCACATTATATGTCAATTAACATGTAAATGGAATATTCCAGTTGCTGCAGCGCCATTCTTGGAACCCATCGGCTGTATTCGGCGTCTGACTTCCGACAGATACAGCCTCTGGGGGCAGACCCCCGATTTTTTGGCATTCCGGTTTGAGGAGGCGAATTTCCATTTCTGGAGTCTCTAGAGTCTGTATATAGAGACTACATATAAACACCTTATTCGGAATATTACCTCAGCCAGAATATTGACCTTATGGTGTGCATGTAAACATAGTCATTTTGTCACACCCCTGGGAGTCTGATAGAGACAAACGGCACCTTTTAGCATCTCTCTGTGAGACAGAGCTGAAACACATTGTAACACATGGTTAACATTGTGAAACGATCACAGTTAAGTTAGACAACAAAACTACTGCTATGTTTTGGGTTAAAATAAGTATGTCTGTTAGTGCACGACAACTGTACATAACTTACGTAACATTACATTAAATTACACTGTGTTTGGTTTCACATGGGACACGAACTATGTTCCTGGGTGAAAGGCTGGATGTGTTTGACCCACTGCAGGGACTTTCTTGCATTTTACGTCAGTTGCTCTCAGCATCAAGTTTTGCCCAAGATGAGTTGACAATGAGTTAGTTAAAAGCCCTGTGTATCTTTTAAAGATGATAAAGGTTGTCTTAGCATCAGTATCAGTGAGGGATGTGACAAAGCATAGGTATTAGACAACTTGGGAATGAGAACAGGCTGCTGATCCCTTGTTGTTTAGGCAAAAGCCCTAGAATTACTAAAATGTCACCCAGGACAGCCTTTCGGCGTTGTATCTTGATGCAAAGGGGTTCAGCAGTAAGAAGGGATCAGCGGTTAGGTTAAGGAAACAAAACTACTTGGTTATGATTAGGAAAAGTTTGCACCAAAAATCCAGCTTTGGTGGCACAAACGCTGTTGGAAAGGCAGTGGTGCGCTGCCAAAAACATGCCACAACTGATGTTGCTTGTTAGTTTAATACACTTGTCTCCTGTTTTAAAGTCTGTCTTTGTCTGTATTCATGCATAAAGGAGTAATCATGCATCCATGTGAGAGGGAAATTGTTTAAAGAGTAACTAAACCCTAAAACCATTTTTTCAGCTGATAATCATTGTTTCTGGTAGTGAAGTAGTGTTACTGACTGATCCTGCTCAAAATCTTGACAGTTTAGTGCAAACTGTTGAAAATCTACATTTTATTTAAAAAATGTGGTGTGGAGTGCCCTCTACAGCTTGAAACCTGGTTACTACATTTGAATTTACATTACATTACATTGGAGGCGAATGACGTCACTAACCGTCCACGCTAAAGCCTGCCCTCCTCCCTTTACTCCTCCTGTCCTTACTATAAAACCACTCTGTCCACAGCAGTTATCAAACTGATAGGGAGTAGGTTGGATCAGAGCAGAGAGTAGGAGAGCAGAGAGAATCGCCAGTAATTTGTCGAATTGTATTGTTAACATAGTGTATTTTAGTGCGGGGCGGCGAGGGAGAGATGTGGAGGGCTGCTGTGCGGTGAGAGAGAGCCGAGTCTCGGGGGTATATGTGCGGGACCGCGAAAGAGGGAGGGGTGGATGGATGGATGGATGGATGCGGTGGACTGCTGTGTGGTGAGCCCAGGCTCCCAGAGAGGGAGAAATAGAACCAAGTAGGATAAAATAAGTGTGGAGAAGGGGACCGACTGAGCTCCGGCCGCTTTCCCTTCTGCCCGTGTCACACAGTTAGGGGCGGTTTTCCAAGCCACCATCGGCACAATCGATATAAGCTCCACTGTCGGCAGGGTGAAAAATGTCTAAGTGTGGAGATGAGGAGAAGGGTGAACAGGGGGAAAGAGGCCGAGCTCCAGCTGCCTTCCCTTTTGCCCGTGTGACACAGTTAGGGACGGTTTTCCAAGTCACCATCGGCACAATGAAAATAAGTCGAAGTGTGGAGGAGAGGGACCGGATAAAGAGGCCGACCTCCGGGGAAGCCCTCTCCTCTCTCCCCGCTGTGGGCAGAGTAATGCCCAGAGAGGGGGTTTTAGTTCCCCTTTAAGTATGTAAAAATAGTGACTATTGCACAATTGAAGTGGTGTTGAGACATATTTCAACGGCTTTTACATTCATCCACCTTTTATTATTCTGTTAGCCTGAATGTGCAGTTTCCTACCCTGCTAGCAAGCTTGCTATCACTTGCTGTTAGCATTCTAGCTAACACAGCATGTTTTAACACCTAGTTCATCATTCTTCAACACACGTAAGGGTTCACTTTCACAAGAGTCAAACTCCAAGCCTCCAGGTCAAATTCAAAGCTTGCGCAATATGCTCTGGTTTACAAACACACACACACACACACACACACACATTATGTGTGCGTAAATTGTCACATCACGTGCATTCCTCATAACTGACTTTACTGGTTACCAACTGATGTTCTGAGACATGAACAGGCCTGCAGTTGGCGCAATGAGGATGACTCACTTACCCATAATAACACCCTCTGCTGTAATTTGCCTAAATCAATCAAACCTCAACAACAACAGTCTTCTTCTTTGACCTTATAAAACTGAGATTTAACATGAACTGTGTCATGTTTGTTGAAACCTGCTTGAATGAAGGAGACGTGTCAATAACAGGCGCATACAGTGCATGATGTCTCTTTATATTTACAATCTGTTCACTTAAAATCACAGTACAATGTAGGAGATCTATTATAGATCATCACTGAATATCTTTTTTTCTTAGCAGAAAGTTCATTGTTCTGTTCCTCGTTACTGTATCCTGCAGCATATACAACCATTTATTGAAAATCTCTGATCAATCATTCAAATATGGTTCCTTTTTTTAAAGTTAATGTTCAGCAGAGTGTCTACAAAAACAAGGAAGATCCTAGTCTGACAGAAAACTGGGTGGCCATTTTGTTGGTTGGCCATATTGTATTGTTTATTTATAGTTCTGTGACAACGTCATCCGAGGAAATGTCAGCTCAGTCTGCGGTCTTGTATTCCAGGGCCCCGTCTGCTTCCCAGAGATTCTATCACATCATTTTTTTCTTCAAATAGCATGATGACTCTAAATCATTGTGACGTAGGGAGAAGGCAAGGAGCTGGCTTGATGAAAACCGGCAACAACAACACCTCGCTGTGAATGTGAGAAGGCGGCGGCAGCCTCGGGATCGAGGGAAAGCATTGTGACAAGAGCTGCGTACTTGTTGTTATTGTTATGATACAGCAAGACAAAAGTAAAACATTTTTCTCTTTGCAATGGAAAACCACTCGGCTCAGTGCACTCCAGCTGCTCCGGTTTCCTCCCTCACCCACCTCCCCCTGCAAGACGTCTTTCATGCCATTGTGGATGTGGCATGCTGGAAACACAATGAAACAAGCATGAACCCAAACTACACTTCCCCTGGCACCAGCACTGCATTGTGGGACCCGATGGGAGGAGATGCTGGGTCAGGGGAAACTCAACCGGGGCCTTTGCACCCACAGCTAACAATTTATGGTTGAGAAAGCAAAGACAAAGGGCAGCCATACTGGACTTCTGGCTACTTCCTCGTGATTACTGACCTCTTTTCATGCTTTACCTTTACAAAGTTACTTCTTTCCATCTGTTGGAAGCCAAGTATGTGGAGGTTACCAAATTTTTTTCACCCACCTGTTGGTGAAACAAATCCAAGTTTGAAATTGTTTAAACACTTGGGGGAAAATAAATGTTACATATGACAGTGATTAATTGAATAAGATACATAAGGAATATATTAATCGACACTATATAGGATGAGGCATACAGTGTGTATTGTAACTGTCAGGAAGTGTAGCGTGATTATGTAGTACTGCCTTGTGTCACAAGGTGGTATCTGTCTGTTTGATGGAGTTACAGGTGTGTGTAGCATCTGTTTGTAAGGTCACTTGTCTGCATAAAAGAAAACATTATAATAATTACAATAGCAGCACGTGTTGGTTGCAGCAGTCCTCCCAGCCATAGCTAGTCAGTATGCATCAGTGACTCAAATACTAAGTTGTCCATAGCAGCCGTGCGGTTTAGCTAGCCATCTAAACACTCGTTCTAATGCCAAATGGTGCGATGCCATTGTTTCGACAGCCCAAAATTACAAAGCCCCATTAGTCTGAAAAATGTCCCATTGGACCGAAAGCCCATTTCTCCAACAGCTCATTATTCCAAAAACAAACGTCTGTTGCTTTGAAGTCCTGTTTCTCTGAAAAAACACACTTCCTGCTGTTACTTTCAGTTTCCAAACATCTGAGCCACCAGTTACTGGTGTTTTTTACCAGCCCTTCACAGCGTTTCCCAGCAGCATTTGAGCCCTTGAACCCAGGTATTTTTTTTTTTTTACCAACCACTATATTTTTTTCCCATTGTCTTTTGTGGTACCAAATGTGGATGTTTAAAGCCAAAACCTGATCTTTTCCTAACCATAACCAAGGGGGTTTTGTGCCTTAACCTAACCACACATTCACCACAGCGTTGCTGACAAATGTAACATATCAGGGGTTTACAGAAATGTACAATGCAAATTTTAGAGCAATGGACAATTGTTGTTGGGATAACAGGCTGTTAGAGAAATGGGCTTTCAGTCCAATGGGAATTTTTTCAGAGTAATGGGGCTTCAGAAATTTGGGCTGTTAGAACAACGGGCTGTCCTGTGCCACACTACCAGCTTCACAGAATCAACTAACAGCTGTTGAAGCATCACTAGTGTTAGATGCTTACATGTGTAGTCAAGACATTGGTTCATCCTGTTGTAACAGGTAACAGCTGTTTAGGTTTCAGTGCTTTTTGTTGATATCAGAAAATGGGTTGCCTGGAACTTTTGGAGCATTATTTGCTATATTAATATTTCTAACTTGTGATAAGTGACAAAATGGAGTTGGAGCACCATAACTTTAAGTGAAGCCATTTTTTTTTTTTTAATTATTGTTTAATTATCATCTTTTTTTTTCTTTTTTTTTTGTTAATTAACCAACTACTAATAATGAACACATCCACTAACTGATAAAGGAAATTGTGATGTGTTGAAGAGTAGGTTTTGAAACACATATAGAAACAAAGAAGATGAGCAGGATACTTCAGAGCAGACAGTATTGAAGTCTTCAGTTAGCTGCTCATTTTACACCCAGAACCTTGGAGCCAATTAAGGTTCAGCTGGCAGTGTATTGTTTTGATTAAAGAAATACCCTCAAGCTCACCAGCAACACCCATTTACAGCACACATGAGCTCACCTCAGGGGGCTCTATAGGTAGCAATTACAGCCACCACCCAACTGAACCGCACACACAAACCATCTCTATCCCTCTTTCTTCTGACCATGACCCTACTATCCATCTCCTGTATCTCCTTGTCCTCCCTTCTCAGTGAGATCAGATTACAGGCCCATCTGATAATGGTAAACACTGTGGTTAAATGTTGGGCTGGGCTCCGTCAGTGTGTGTTGGGGGATGAGACAGACTAGTTGTCGGTGTGCAAGGAGAGCCATTCCTGGTTCACCTTTTTCTAGGAGCCATCCTACCTTAAGCACTACGACACACACACACACTCATACTTTTGTTTGCATTGCAAAATAGATTAAAGGCTGTTTTGTTTTCCTCCACTCCTAAATTCAATTTGCAACCATACACGCGGTCTGCGCTATGTGTTTAACTCCATCATCCGTTAGGTCATGGTCTGTTCAGCCGTGACATCCAGACCGTTCTGCCCCTGCAATCGAGCCAGCCAATTACAGTAATCCTATTGATCCAAAACACACCTAACCCCTCCATTACATGTTATCTGCAGGATCGACCACAAACAGCGAGGCAGCCTCTTACTGTATACATCCACTTGGTGAGTCGTACCTCTGAGCAGTGCTTGATATTTATGAAAGATGACATCTCCCATCCAAATCAAGCCCTTACTAGAAGCCTCCTCCCTTCAGAGTTTGAGTCAGACTTCTTGCTGGAGTAAGAGAAAAAAAAAAGCCAAACGGCTGCAGAAACGTTGCTGTGGTTATGTACAGCTGTCTAGTGCACAGACACGCTGGATTTATGTTTACATGCTAGCCTGGTTTAATCTGAGCCGCCTGAGTGGTGCGTAAAAGAGCTGGAATTTGGTGGATGTTAATCAAAAACACAGAGCTGAGAGGAGAGTGTCAATCATCGCCTGTGTGAAGAGTTTCTTTCTAATATTTTTGTCCTGTCTACATCTTGCTGACTTCATGGTCTTATTAAATTGCCATGATTTTACTCTATATGAAATAGGGTTTAATGTGACCAGGTGACCTGAAAGACTGTAGCCAACTGTAATGTACTGTACTACACTAAAGGTTCTGAAAATTAAGCGACTTGAATATTCAGTATTTTTTAAGAGATATCTATTTTCTTGCCTGTAAAGTTTTAAGGCTTACCTCATTAGTTTATACTGGTAAAAGGGTAAAGATTAAAAGCAGACATATGTCACCTGAGAGCTGCATAGATGACACAAAGTAGGATGAGTAACCGTCAGTTAGCAGCACTTAAACCAGGCTTAGCATAAAGACTGGAAGCAGGGGGAACGGCTCAGTCACCAGAAAAAAATGTTGGCATTGTGTGTTTCTTCAAACCACAAATACATTTGCACATTTCAGCTGGATCATAGCGACATTTCAAAAGTGATGTAGTGTATGAGCTGACTCTGTTATTTTGAGGTGGAGGGGATGGCGGGTGAAACTTGCCAAGTTGCTGTATTTCTAGTTTATTTTTAGGAAAGAAAAGTGGTTGTTTTTTATCGAGACATCACCGCTTTTCCCGCACAAACCAGGTATTTTAGGCCAAACATTTACCTTTTTCTAATCATAACTAAGTGTTTTTATGTCTAAAACTTTCCTACAAACAGAAAAAAAAAAAAAGAACTAAAGCCACATCAGCTAAATACTAACACCAGCATGCAAACAAACTGATATAGCAGGTAGCTTATAAATGTTTACCGTGTTCACCATCTTAGTTTGGTTTGTTAGATGGAGTTAGGCGTTCACCACACTTATTGCAATCTTGTGGGGAACATGAATGTGCATGCCAAAATTCATGGCAATCCATCCAGTAGTTGTTGAGACATTTCACTCTGAACAAAAAAAATGCCAGCCTGTTGGTGCTGGAGGAAAACTAAGGGAATCGCCAACGTCATTAGGTTTCATTGTCTATAAAACATGAATGTTTGTGCAAAATTTTGTGCCAATTCAGCTTACGCATGAAAGTGTGGGACCGACCGCTGACAATGACAATAAGTGACAGAGCCATGTGTGGCTCATAAAAAGTTGGATGAACAAGGTATTTTGAGATAGGTTAGAGGTCCCTTAAGGCAAGGAGAGGCTGGTTTCCACTATGGACTGATCATAAAAATCCTTCCATACCAATATGAAGCCATTATTCTGAAAATAAAACATATTCATATGTGCCCTTTAATTGGAACTGTGTTTAGAGCTATGCTTAGACCAATAGATTGGCTGGGACAGAGTGTTTTCAGGGAGGAGCTCTCAATTTTTTGGAAACAGAAAACTAAAACCCTTATTGTGTGTGATTGGATAGAAAATAATCACGTTTCGGGGGGATTTTAGGTCCTACTCATCTAGGAATGTTTCATTATTGTGCTGTTAATATCCAGATAATTACTAAATATTAAGTAAGATATTAAATTGTGTTGCTAAATGTTCAAAGATGGTTCAGAAGGAGCAGTAACAAGCTCCATAAACAGATAAACACTGTTAGTAGCGGTGCTCATGAGCTGAGTGTTAACAGACGGGCCACATACCAGTGTGACAGGCCTGTTTCCATTAAACAGAAAAGGAGTCCTGTGATCACCTGCTGCAGAGGGGTGGGACTCTCATCCGCTGCTACAAGAGCGCTGAGAGATAGACAGATTGGAAGATGGGGGGCCAGATTCCTCCAACACAGTCACACACACCTGAGATCAGATCATCACCTGCAAAAGATAGACATGCATACACAGATTAGACCCCCTCCCTCATCCCTCATTGTACTCAAACACACACACACACACACACACACACACACACACACACACTGCAGAGGCAGACACAGTCCACGTGTACAAAGCTCTGAAATGAGTGCAAATTGCGGTAACATAAATGCAGAAACCTCAAGGATTAGACTGGATGGGCTGCAACACCACATATCATGATTCAAAGCAGACCTGTAGTGTTTGCAGCTCATTCTTGGGGTTTGGTTCATTGTGAGATTATACATGTCATGTCAGGTAAGCGGTGACCTTTTGTATACACCTATCCTTGGACTGTCCAAACTTCTAGTCATTCAAAGCAAATACTTTGAAGACAGGTTTACTTCAGATGTTGCCATCCAGGAGGCCACTGCATCTGCTACTAGCTGGGGGACACACTCAAAAAAAAGAGTTGCACAATGTACTTTTCATGCTGGACAAACACACACACATAAACACACACACGAGAGCACATGGAGTCAGTAGGCAGGCATCCCCTTGTAGGCATTTCTGTGGGCAGCTGGGGCTCTTTAGTGGTCAAGGCAGACGCAGACACAGTCAGAATCAGAGCAGCATGGAAATCTAAGGCCCTCATTAACACAGATGATTCAGCCCCTTTTCACAGGGCCATGCTGTGTGTGTGTGTGTGTGTGTGTGTGTGTGTGTGTGTGTGTGTGTGTGTGTGTGTGTGTGTGTGCGTGTGTGTGTGTGTGTGTGTGTGTGCAGAGGTAAGGGGTGGGGGGGGTGCTGGGAGTGGGCGTGGGAGCATCATCCATCAAAGTATTGCTTATAATGGAAAGGTTGTGACCCCCCGGTATTTGCAAACAGTTCTTATAGTTCATTTCTTTCCTGCATAGGTGCCAGGAACTAATAGTATTATTACACTCAATGTTACCGTCGTAATGTTTTCCTCATCTGGATTGTCCTCATATAATCACTTCACCATAAACAGCTTGAAACACACGTCGACGCTAATTTGCAGCTACTGATGTTCTTGAGGCCAGAGGTGAGTGAGGAGGGCTGTGTAGTGACCACAGATGTGTATGTGTGTGATCACAGAGGTGTGTTTTTACTGGTAGCAGGGGGTCAAAGGTCAACACAGCAACTGCCACACAACACCAAAAGTAAACCACTGGCAATGACAGACTGATGGTGATGTAAATGAACTGCTTTCTGTCACTATGAAACTTAACCCCTTAACTTTTCACCAGAAAGTACCACGACTTGATGTTTCAATAATCATGTGTTTTTATTATATATTAGGGGGATAAAAGAAGAGTTTTATGATATTAAGGTATTTAATGGGCACATCTTAAAGAGTATAAACCAAGCTGTCAGGAAGTGCGGCAGGCTTTAAAGACAATTTTCGTAGTGGCCAAACAGTGGAATTATAACTTCCAAGCCTGTCATGTGATGCAGTTGGGTCCAAAAAGACCTTTTCCCATAGACTAACATAATAGAAGAGACGTCTGTAAATCACTGGGTACTTTTTTGAGTCTAACAACTCCAACAAAATGATTCATTTCACTATCAGAATTAGTCTGTTAGTCTGGTGATGTGTGCAGATCATCTAGGTAATTTTGTTTGAACCGATTAAAATGTACAAAATAAAATTCGAGCCTTAGTTCTGACCTTCAAGAGGAAATAAAACTCAAGTTCACACCTTGACATTCTTTTATGGGTAAATTCATGTTTCATTAAAGGGGCTCTATGTGAAGTCAAAGAGTATGAGGTGTCTGCACACAAGGTGGCTGAGAGGACCGCTAGCTGCTAACACTGCTAACTCCATACTTCAGACCGAATACGCGTCATCACTGAGGCACCATGGGAGTTTTGGGGGAACAAAAACTAATAGTTAGGAATGGATTGAGTTCAGCGATGCCGAAGAGTTGTTGTGTAGTTGGTTTGAAGGCTTTTATGACTCCAAGCCATAAAAGAGAGGAAAATGGGAAGCTGTGGGACCCTCCATCTCTACATGCCCATGTCTGTGGAAAACATTTAATATCAGGTAAGATAATTAGCTAGCTAGTTAAGGCGATGTCTGATTTAACAGTCGCTATGGCCAGATTAATACTGTAAGAAAAAGCCAAAGCTACAATTTTAACTACTAACTATCAGCGTGTTTATTAGCTAACAAATTCCTAAGTAGGCTAACAGGTTAGCTGGTGCTAACCTTATAGCTAACGGCACTTACTTTGATATCATGATTTCAGGGTTCCATGTGAATGAGGGGTTAGCTATTAATGTTTTAATATTAGCAGCATGGTGCCTACCTGGTGACTCTATTAAATAAGTGTAGATGTCGACAAAATTTATCTCTGGCCAGAGAGAGACTGAATTGACATGAAGGCAGATTGATCAAGCATAATTTCTCTAAATAACATGAACGCTCAAGTTCTGGTAAACTATCTAAATAATTAGTGGATATTCCTATCTATACCTATCTACCTAAATCTTACCTTACCTCTTCCAATCTAAAAAAAAATCCAATCTAATCTTCCAATCTCATCTAATCTTGAATACCGGTATCTGTCGGGGATTTAAAAATGGCGGTTGTTTTCCCCCAAAACTCCCATGATGCCTCAGTGATTACGCGATAACTGGTCTGATGTAACAGTGCTAAAGAATGGCAACAGAGCTGACAGAGCTAACAGTGTTGGGCACAATGCTCTCGCAACTAAGCCATTCCAATATCATCCCATAACCATTGCAGTGCAAAGCAGCAGCTATGAGCTGGCCAGTGGGATACAGTCATGCACTTAAATGCATGAATGGCTGGACCAGCTTACCATAACAAACCACAAAGAAGCTCGGATTAAATCACACACAAAGGAAGTGAGACTTCATTCTCTGCTCAGGACGCCATTACTCCACAACATCTTTACACAGCTGATAGTGGTTTGCTGCTTTATTAATGCTCTGAATGTTGTATAAAGAACCTTGACAATAAAGGGGAGAGTCATGTAGCCTTTTAAGTCTACTTGATTTGATAATAAAGGACTTTGAATTTAAGGTGTTTAAAAGGGTTTTAATGTAGGTTGTGCCTTTTCAAATTAATGGTGACCTAAAGGAATCTCTGGCTACACAGGTCTAATACTTTAAATAACGTGTTTGAGACAAAATCATCTCTGTTCTGGAGGTTTTGATTACATGGCATGACCTTCTTCAGCACATAAAATTTGTCAATGAAATTTTAAATTTCCATCTATTCTTTCTCTTTCTGACTACTTTCAGTCTTCTCCTCCTCTTTGGTTTGAAAGTTGAGATTGAAAAATAATTCTTGACCTTGGAAACAGATAGCAAATGGAGCTTGTAGTGAGTCTGTTTTGTCTCTACTGTTTTCAACCTTTCAAATTCAAACTTCTGTATGTTTTCAAGGGCAAATTAAGGATTAATTAAGCAATCCAGGGATCCTGGTTTCATAGTAAGTGAAAAAAATGAAACAGAAAGGAAATGAGGCTACATTTGGAACAAGGAAATTCTCAAGGTACTGAATCACTATTGTGATCCAAGGATAACTGGGCATGTAGAATTGGTGGATGAGTGGATTTTTTTTCTTAACATTGACAATGGAACTTCAGAGAGAGATCCATCTTGTACATGTGTCTGAACGTGTGGACTGAAGCTTAACGTATTGGACCCACCCCTTTAATTAATGGAGCCCGAGGACTGATGAAAAATAGGCCCCGCTGCCACAGGTAACCTGAAGCCAACTCCACATACACACACACACCCTGCTTGCCTGACCACCTGAAGCATTGTGGGATGTTGGAACAGCCGCCCCCCATCCTCCCCGCTTCTTGCCCCCCCCCATTAAAACTCAAGCTACTGGAGGAAACACCCACTTCCTCCACATTCCTGAAGGATTTTCCATACAGAGAATAGTAAACAAACCTGTGAACAAAGAGTGAGCGGGGGGGAGGGAGGGAGGGGTGCACAGACAAGTTAATGTTATTTCCTTCGCGTAGTAAATCAAACTAAAGGGCGAGGGGGGTTTCTTTTGTAAGTTGGTAGAGGTGTTTAACTTCAGCAGCAATGGCAGCAGGAGCAGGAGAGGGAACAAAGGCCTGGGCAAAGGCCTGCATCACCCTCCTCATCCTCCCACTTACCTTTCCCAGATGCCTGTGTACACACACCCACAAAGCCCCACACACTGCCTAGCACCACATGGGAGGAGAGAGGAGTTGGCAGTGGGAGGAAGGCCTCCTTATCAGCTTTCAGCATGGGAACCTCTGTGTTGTTCACTGACTCGTGTCAAAACCTTGGCCTGAACTTGACGCAGAGTGCTTGTGTGTGTGTGTGTGTGGGTGGGTGTGGGTGTGGGTGTGTGGGTGTGTGTGTGTATGAAAGAAGGAGAGAGAGTGCAGAATCTGGAGAGACAGGAAGAGAAACAGTCTTTCGATAATTGACATGTACAAACAGCCAGTCAGACAGTTAGCTCAGAAGACAGACAGCTAACTGGAAAGATAGACTTTTGGCTTATTCCCAGTGGGACTGATAGACAGGTAAAGGTTTGATCTGTTAACTGGCGTGTTTATGTAAGTGTATGTGCAGAACAAAGGGGAAGGACCTCGAAAGACATTTAGCATTTTACTCGAATGAGCAGGTGAGTCTTTGAATTTTCCAGTACTGAGGTGTCACGCTGGCATACAGCTGTTGACTTTTAAAAGCGCTGATTTGTACAGTTGTCAGACGTTTCCTGCTGGCACACTGGCACACACACACATACAAAACCTTGGCCCGCACAAACCTCTGGACCTCCAAAAAAGTCGGCTTCCTCCTTTAAAGGTCACTCCACTCAGTGCTGACAGTTTCAGAGGGCATGTGAATTCAACATCCACCTAACGTCCAGAAACAATAAACCCCCGTTCCAACCTAAGACCTACCAACCCGAGCTGGAGAAAATATCTGCTGTGCTCATGTAACACAGTAGGGCCGTTAAGCCGTGTTTCAGTGTCATGGAGGCCGGCACAGGACGTGTGAATAACTCATCTTTTATCCTGGTATCTAGCAAGGGCCTACTAACTGTGAGTCCTGACCTGCTGCTTGTTCTGACGACGTCCTTTTTGCTCAATCCCTCTGGCAGAGGCCGGCCTTTAGCTGTGGATCCTGCCCCAGCTTGCACACAGGAATGTACTATTGAGAAAGCGCTGCACCGCAAACCCTCCCAGCCATTCCAACCCGTAATCAGATCCAGTCTGTCATCCCCCATCCTGTCTCCAATCTCCCTCTCTCTCTCTCTCTTTCTCTCTTCAATCCTTCTCTCTCTAAATGACATGCACACACGCAGAACACAAACACCCACATACTGAACAAGCACTCACACACCCACACAGAATTGCAGACACCAATTTGTAGACATGTAAGCTTGTGCAAACACGGTTCTTAAGTCACAGAGACTTTCCATAGTGACAAGTAAATGCAGCTCTGCCGGGAAAACAGTGATTGTACACTGAATGTATAAAAGATGACTACAAAAAAAACCTGACATCAGAATTCCAGTTGGATATCTGGAAGTTAGAAAGCTGCATTAGCTTGTAAGGTTTTCTATTTTTTTCTGTAATGTTTCGTCTACTTCCTCTGACCCAGGCATTTTGTTCTCAGGACTGTTCATCATTTCATTAACTACAGAGTTACAGAGTGCTGCAGAGATGGCAGGTTATTTTGTAAGTCGAACCAGAAGTTAGCGTCACCCTGGTTCCTTCAAAAAAAACAAGCCCATGGGATTTTTCCATTAGATTTTGGATTATTGCAGAAAAAAAGCTCTGTGGCAAACAAAACTTTCTCATACTTACATGTTTTGTTTGGCAAGATAATCTTCACAGATGAACACCACTTTTATGATTTTTGAAGCCTAAATATTATCGGCAGAAGTAAAAATCTAATGTCAGGCTATAAACAAACCACACTATGGTCGCATCACTTTAAAGATGAGGCTGTAAAGCTGTGTTCTGTGTGATGACATTCTGTAGTATCATTTAGCCAATTGTTAGCAACTGCCGTTTGTTGAGACATGTATGGGCCCTGACACCGAGCGGCCGTCAGTGAGCATCTGTTGCCCTGATGATTCAGCATGTTGAATTGGTGTCTGAGCCAGAGGAGTCTGTCAGGAAGTGAAATCACTCTGATTGGCAGTTCAGTAAATATCCTTTTTCCTTTTAACATCAGGTTGTGTTGTTATAATGTGCTAACTTGCTAACTGCATTTTGAATCTGTCTTGTCTATCTTTACTTTCCCTTTCTGAATGATGAATACAGACTACTGCCGCCTGCTGGTATGGAGAGGAATTTCCTGACAGGCAGGTGCAGAATGTACGTGCTAGTTAGCTGTTGGCTGTAGTCTTTGCAGTGTGTTCAAGCGCAACTTTCTGGCCGAGACACAGGCAACAGTTAGAAATTGTACCACTAGTTATTTGATGTTGGTTTGTTGTGTCTGAGCCTTGACAGCACTGATGTACTGATGTTTTTTGATGCCGTAGAACCAAACATGAAAATCTCTTAAGCTTGTATTTACCACAGACCATATTTCAGGCATCTAACCAAAAACCCACTGACTTTGAGAAAAGGGCATAGGAAGTGCAAAAATGCTAAATTATTTACGTGTTTTATGTCTCATTCCAGCAGCGCTCAGTTGAAATAGGAGAAGATGCTCTCCAAGCTAGCAAGCTTGCTAAGTGTTCAATCTAGCCTGTCAATGAGTGAGCTTGTTAGCTTGGTCGCTAAAGGGACAATAACTTCACACAGTTTATTCAAAAGACTATTTGTACCATCAAACTGTCTTGTCTTGACAGAGGAGGTTAAATACAACTGAGGCAACATGGATAATAACCTACAATAGCTTCCATTTTCGGAGGTCAGCTCTGTCAAGTTGGCTTGTTATTGGTGAGCAGCACAAATTCAAGTGTCAAAGTTTATCAAAGCAGATCTCCACACATAAATTTCCATTCTATGGATCACAGGAAAACTACACTATTCTAAATGCTGGTGTGACCAGTCGGTCACACAAAGAACAGCGGGCATCTTTTATTAGATGAGCACACTTTTCCTAAGTTTTGAATTTCAAATGTGATTCACATCTCAATCTGTTCCTGACATTTCATGAATTTGTTTTTCTCCCCTGCTTTTTATATTCCATTGGTTGTCCCCTGTACGGAGAGTTTGGGTAGCAAGTGTACATGTGTTTAATCACAGCTGTAGCCTAGATTTATCCTTCTGATGCTTGAAGAAATTATTAAAAATGTAGGAATTATTGCTCATTATGTTTTATCAGAGGCAACTATTTCAGTTTACATGCCCAGTTTTTGTGTGAGTTGGAGTCGCAGTTAGTTAATCATCCTAACAATGTGCAATTTCTTCTCTTTATCTCTGACCACCAAATCTCCTCATCTCTTTCCACCTGACTGGCTGTGATTGCTGCTGATCTTTCCCTCTTCATCTCTCCATCTCCAGATCCCCCCTCTCCTCTCTCTCGCTGTCTTTTCACTGAGGCGGGAAGGGGAATATTTCTTTAAGCTCCCTTTTCTCTCTTCTTCTCTCAGGAAACTCTGACTGCGGGGCTGTTTTGCTGGCTTTCAATAAACTCTTGGATCCTGCGCCTCTCTGAAAAACCACAGCTTCGATTACACAAAATGAAGCACCACACAACCCTGGGCAACCGAAAGGTGTTTTCAATAATTACTTATTATATGTGTTTGGCGAATCAGAAACATCTGCGGTGAATTTGACTGAAAGAGCCCCAAAACAATTCTAAAATAGGACTGACGCACGCAGGCTCTGGGACACACACTCACACAAATGCACACACACTGGAGGGCTACACTGCGCCATTGTCAGTGTGGGTCTATTTGCGGGCTGTTTTTTTAGCTGGCCACAGCTGCGGAAATGAATATCAAATGTGGTTCTGCTCCCATAAATCAAAACCGTTTGCCGTGTTCTGACTTTCTTTCCCCCGTTTAAAGTCAATTCGCAGGGCCAGTGTGCATTACACTTACACCCCAGGCCCACGGCTTAACTCTTTCCTCTGACACAGTCACAGAGGAGTGTTCAGGCGCTGGAGGTTAAGAAGAGGCTGGGGGCGGGGGTATGAAAGTTTGTTTTGAATGTACAGACGTTTGAAGGCGCATCATGTATTATGTATGGCAACAGGAAGCCTGAAAGGCATTCAGTATTAAATGTGTGGGAGCTGAAAGGTATGCTGATTATAGAAGGAATGATATATAGTGGAAATGACTCTATGTTTGCCCAGCATGAATAATGTGAATCTATTGGTTTTCCCTTGAATGCTTTCTTTTTGGTGTCAGAAAGCATTCTTTGTTCCTCTGAGAGTGGTTTACCACATCTTTTCAAATGTTGGTGTAACACTGTATTATACTGAGTAATAAGTCTTATAATTGGGCCTGACTTTATGCTAAAAATAGAACTAGGTTAGAGTTATGGTAAAGTTCAGGGGTAGGGTAAGGCTGGGGTTCAGATCAGTGGTGTAGTGGTAGTTGATGAGGTGGGTGTACTACTAGGTAGATGGGTAGGTTACTGAGGAAGACGTGGGTTTATTCTCCCATATATTCCAACGGCTTTTTGCTGACAGATGAGTATACTGTAAACGGCCAGAAAAAAGTGGGTATATCCTGTATACCTATGTATACCCTGCATGACATCAGTGGTTCAGGTGTGTGTGTGTGTGTGTGTGTGTGTGTGTGTGTGTTTGTGTGTGTGTGTTTATGTGAGTTTTTACTATCCAGTTTGAAGAATTCGTATTAAGGCCTGGTGGTATTGGCATTTCGCACCTTTAAATATTTTTTGGCAAAATCAGTTCACTCCCATTGAATCCCAGCAATCAGTGGATTCACCAGCAGACCAACCCAAATCCATGCTCATTTTTCACATCAAGTTCAATTTTGTCAAGATTACTGACTGACAAGCTTGCTTATTGACACACCTCACAGCTTTGGACAGCTTTTTGTCCCCCTCTGCGTCTATATTGGATGAAATAATGTACAATGTCCTAAGAAAAAAAATGCTAGAGAAGAGTACATGGCACAATCTCAAAAGGCTGACTTTTCTGACTGAACAGTACCAGCATATCAATAGCTGACTAGCGTGTGAGCGGTTAGCTTGCAAGCTACAGTAGCATGAGCATGGATGGAGTACTCTACGGGCCTACCAGGCAAAGGCCCAGGGGCCCAAAGTGTCAGGGGGCCCCCCTGGACTTCACTAGCAAAATGTCACTCAAAGTAACACATACTGACCAGAATGGGAGACTCAAAAAGATTACATGGGGATGCAAAAGAACAACAAAGAAGCACAAAACAACGACAGAGAGATACTAAACGATGTCATAGAGACACAAAACAACCACAAAGAGACATAAAACGACGACAAGGAGACATAAAACCACCAAAAAAGATGACTACAAAGAGACACAGAACCACCACAAAGTCTGTGTCTTGCTCCTGTGTAGAAGAGGTGGTGGGGCCTTTTGCATATCTGTGCCCAGGGGCCCATTGTCTCATAATCCGCCCATGCCTGCAAGTATTCACGACATCACAAAGCTTTTAGAGCCAAATATTTAGCAAGAATGCACAGATGAATTTCGCTGTGCCACTTTCTGGTGTGACAGCACCTTTTAGGTGCTGGAAGACATCATTGTTAATCTTAAGGGGCCATTATGTTAATCATAACAATGTGTGTGTGCGCACATTTGTGTTTGCAGGTGAAGGAGGGTGTACCACTGAAAGCGCCGGAGGTCCTGGACTCAGCTTTACTTCTGCTTTTCTGGGATTAGAGGGGATTCAGTGCTGTCCAAACCTTATGCTAACCTACCGTCAGGGCCAAACCAACACACACACTCCAGATCAAGCTTTGGGACAATAGACCTGGCCGTCTGTTGATTCAACAGGTCTGGATGCTTGCTAAAGGGGGATTGGGGAGGCCTGCTCTGATGTCCAAAGGCCCAGGAGGGTGGGGAAGGGAAGAGAGACTGAAGCAGTGCCAAAGGGGAATGTGTGTGTGATTGTGTGTACATGTGTATGTTCAAGTAGGGCAGGACGGAGAGGGGTCACGTAGGGCCGTGTATGTGAGTGTGTATGTTTGGGACAGTGGAATGTGAGGGAGAAGAGGGGGGGACATGCAGCAAGGGACATCCCATTAATACCAGGCCTAATCCCTACCCAGGGCACTGAGTATATATACACACACACATACACACACACAGACTGACAGACAGACAGCCAGACAGAGGGAAGGGGGGTAAAGTCCATGTTTTCATTCCAAACAAAAATGGAAAGGAAGAGGAAATGTTTTCATTCCATTTGATATGACCACAGCCAGAAATGAAAGAAGATTTGAACGCACAGCGTCAGCATAACTTTCTTCTTTATGTAAAGGCCTCTTCCTGAAAAAGCCTGCTCTAATTGGTCAGCATTTCCGGGTCTTCAGTATGTCAGTGTTTCTGCACCGTTGTTGCGGCCAGGCAACGACTGAAAAAGAGAGTAATGGCACTTTTTACTGTGAAAACTTCTAAACACAACCGTTGCAGTGGAATATAATCTGAAATCGGGGAGAAATTAACAGCGTCAGCAACAAAGATTAGGTTTCCCTGACGTTATCATGTAGGTGCATAAAAGTTAGCAGTATACTTGCAGCTGAGGAATGACAGCGAATAGCGGCACATACTATTGTGACAAATCACCAAAAAAAGTTTTTAAATCAAAACCTTCCCAACTGGACATGTTCCAGCAGGAATATGCAACTTCTCCTCCCAGCTCATCAAATATCATCACACTGCCAATGGACTTTTTACATCATATCACACACTAGGTCTCCTGCATTTACTGTTGATATTCCAGGATACTGTGTCATTACATGCATTGTGTCTTTTCAAAATACACTTCTGTTTTCACAGGAAATGTACAGTTTCTGTTTGTTAGATAAACTTAAAATGTCACTATAGCACCTCATATTTACATCTTTTCCTTTTTTCTAGAAAAAAAATGTTATGGTTTGGCTCAACATTTATACAGGAAGCAAACACCAGGTTCCTGGGTGAAAGTTCAGGGTTTGTTGGTCCACCTCCCAGGTTTGTGGACATCAGCCTCACATCCCACCCACCCTAGAGGGATTTTCCAGCTTCTTGTATTACGTTGTTACCCATGACATTTTGCCATCCAGCGTTGTTATAAACTGACACTGCTTGGCAGCATATCACCGCTGCAAAATGTATTTTTTTTTGCACCAGTGTCGGACACTGAGATCACTGACCAAACAGCGGCATTTGTCAAGTTGGAAATGAGAAATACGATCTGAAATCAGGGAGAAATTTCCAACATCAGCAACCAAGATAACATGTTTCCTTGACATTAGCAAGCAACTTCATTTAGCAGTGTAGGCTACATAATATACTTTCATACTTTCATAATATACTTTCAGTAGCGTGTCTGAATCAGATGACCATATTAAGAAATTCAGCACACTATGATCCCATACTGTAGCCAGAGTAGAGAACTGTTGGAAACAGTAGTATTGAGGCTTTTGGTCAAAAGGATTACTTTGACATACATGTATCTCGTTTAAAACTTTGGCCACATTTAATATGAACATCCTTTACTGTTACACTATTTAGGGTAAAATACACAAAATTCAGAAAAGGACAATAGGTCCCCTTTAAGTCTGCTACAGATTGCTTGAATTTATTTATTTCAGTAGGTAAATCTATAATTAGCATATGGCTTACTCACTGAATCATTGTCACATTACTCTGGTTACTGTGGGGGTTTTTTAGGCTCAAGCTTCTTTACCACTTTTAAATTTACTCCTTTTCATACAAGGCCAAAATATTAGTGATAAATTGCATCAAAGGTTTGTTCATATGTCTGACATTTGTATCGAGTTACGACAGTTTAACAAAGTTTTAAAGAAGGCTTATTTCCCATCAGCTATTTCCCAAAGTCAAACTTGTGTGGACAGTCAAATAAATTCCAGATTGCACCTTTAAACTCCTTTCAGTGAAAATGACTGCTTCACCCGCACTGTGCTGTCAGGCTTCATAAATTTCCCCTGAAAGCATGTTCTTTGCATGCAACATAATGTGTTTAAGCCCCTAGTCTGGGCAACATGTGCAAGCAAGTGCCTACTTGTACTGTACCCATGCACAGTCACACACACACACACACACACACACACACACACACACACACACACACACACACACACACACACGCACACACACACACAAACACACTGAGCCCAGCTTTACCTTATTAATATGGGCAGATTTACAACTGATGTTGAGCCATAATTGAAGGTTTCACCAGAAGTGATAATGCAGCAGTGTCAGCCCTTTGCTCTGTAATTAAACGGAAATTATCTGCTGGTGTGTGTGTGTGTGTGTGTGTGTGTGTGTGTGTGTGTGTGTGTGTGTGTGTGTGTGTGTGTGTGTGTGTGTGTGTGATTTCGTAAACTGCGTCATTTTTCATGCTTACGTATGTGTGGGAATGTGTATGCCATTCAGCGTGACTGTATCTTGTGTCTCCGTCATTGTCTTTGTCTGTGTGTGTGTGTGTGTGTGTGTGTGTGTGTGTGTGTGTGTGTGTGTGTGTGTGTGTGTGTGTGTGTGTCTACAGTAGGAAATGACAGAGTTCCCTGGGATGTGAAGTTCCATTGAAATTTGCTGTAGCTCCAGCTCCTCTAAGGCGAGAACAGCAACAATAACAACCCCCTCAGCACTGGAAGGAGTGATGTCAGCCTCTCCCCTCCCTTCACACGCGCACAAACAACTGACACCCCCTCGATCGCTCAAATCAGACACTGGCGCAGCGTACCTACCTTAGCCAGTCCTCACAAAATACACACACACACACACAGTTTCCTTAGCTTTACTCTTCAATCCTTCCTCGCACCCTCCACTGAATGGCTACATTCATAGCCGTCTGCGGCGAAACATAAAACGCTATTAATAAAACAGCAAGGGCCTGCTGAGTGACACCTGCCTGGCCCTGCCAATGTACACGTAAGCCCGCTCCAGCAACAAGTGTTATCATAGTCAGCCTGAAGGAAGGTGTCATACGTTAGAGTTAAAAAAAAAAAAAAATAGGAAAAATAAAGATCCTGCAGGGCAATTTGTGTGTGGCTGGGGGGAGGATGGTTGCAGCTCTGGGGCATGGCCGGATGGCAGAGCAACAAGTAAAACAGTATCTACAGCCAGGTGTGAGTGCGTAGACTGCATGTTATAAACACCAAGCGCAGAGTGTCGGAGGTGATAGACAGCCTCTTTATAGGGCAGAGAAGAATGGTACTACATAGAGAGCCAGTGGAGTAGTACCAATGGGAGCACAGAAGGATGAGGATGAGGAGTAACCAGTGTGAGGTAAAATGGGTAGGACTACCGGGGGTTAGAGAAAGATCAGGGTAGTGATGAGTATGTGTTTCCAGAGTGTATATAGATACTTTGGTAACGCTTTAGATTACAGCCCGCAATTTACAATGTAACAATTATTACAATGTGTAATCTGTTGTACTAACGGTGTACCAGTGTAGTACGTACCAATACATATATGTAGGTACAACTGAAACTTTATTTTGCTTATGAAAACAGAAAAAGGGCAATTTCACTGATATTTCTCCATCAACCACATCAGACCAGGTACTAATCAAATAACACTATGCATATTATACATATTATACTTATTTTTACCTTTTGAAATATGATCACACAATATCTCTTAAGAATACATTGTCAAATCTGTTTAATGTGGCCTGGGTGGGAAAAAAGCAGTGAAATCACCTTTTTTCAGTTTTCCCCAAAAGAAAAAAGAAATTTTAAACTGTGTTTTAGTGAGTCTATGTAAGTGTCCTCAGTAATTTAGTCTAGATTTGACAAGTCTAAGTATAACGTTAGTGGGTTTTGATTCATGAATATCAGTGAAATCACCCTTTTTTCATAAGCAAAATAAAGGTTTCAAAAAACTGTGTTTAACAGCGTTAAAACCTTTGCTAGGATGTATAACACAAACACTTTGCTCTTTTAGCTGGACGCACAGCGTTAGCTTGGATGTGAACGTTTGGTAGCTAGTAAATTATTAGCGAGCTAACACTCCAACAACACCTTTCATTTGTTCAGTTAACGCTAGATTTGACATGAGCCACAAACCAGACTGTTTTGTGCCAGTAAATATATTCAAGTTAATACCCACTGTATGTTTGCTGTAAAGTAGGTTAACAGCAGTGCCATCTACATCTCTCTGGTTAGCAGGAAACAGGTTAGGTACGTTGCCTCACCTCACAGGCATACGCCAAAGTGTGGGCGGAGCTTCCTCTATTTCCTTATACACAACATCTCGTCTTCGTCTGGCCTGGGAACGCCTTGGGGTCCCCCAGGAGGAGCTGGAAAGAGTTGCCGGGAAGAGGGCTGTCTGGGGTGCTTTGCTTGGCCTGCTGCCCCCACGACCCGAACTCATTTAAGCGAATGAAGATGGATGGATGGATGAATGGACAACACTGTCACCCCCTGCTGTCATTTGAAACGTACCCATTCAAATCGCACTGAACTTTGATGACGCTGATGTGAAAGGTTATAGGTCACAAGTTTAATTAAAAAACAACAACATAGTACAACATCCATGAGTACTCTTGCCTTATTATTATTATAAATTATGCCTTATTGGCATTGCTTTTTATCATTTTTCCTAACCAAATCTGTGTCACTTATTTTTTTGTAATACTTTATTTTGTTGTTATCATGGCATTTCATACATTTAACCCATGTTATATAGCCTATGTATGCACGATGACAAAACATTTTTGACATACATAAATAATGTGTGTAGGTGTGTCACCCAGTGATACATCGTACAATAAATTATATAATAAATGAAAATAAATAAATAAATAAATAAATAATGACAGTATTTGCAGTACAGATTTAAATTATACAATGTTGTAATAATTCTGAATTAACAGAAAAACGTCCACCTTCTTCCTTAGAAGAGGAGGAAGGGGGTGAAAAAATCGCAAAACAAAACACTTTGGGCCGGATCTACTAAGATCCCAATTTGCGTTTATTAATTTGACTGCGCAATCTAGAATGTTGCGTGTGGGGCTGAACCACGGTTTGCAGGTGATTTACTAAGAGTGCTTGCACAAATGACAACAGGTGCAAACGTGTTGGAGACACTCTATTTAAATGACGTTTTGCATGTTTTATGGTTTGCAGCATGGCGAGTTTGGAGAGAAAGCGCAAAGTGAAATTCGACCCTATGGAATTAGAGGTGTTGGTAGATGAGGCCAATAAACACTTAAATGAGCTACAGGAAAGAAACCTGACTGTCTCACAAAGGAACGCTACGTATATCACTAGGACCACCAGGATTACAGCGCCCCTCCAAGCGCCACAACGGCCAGACCATCATATGTAACTTCATTGTTTATGCTGCCCGTGTGCTCAGAAGCACACAAAAATGCATTTTTGAGTAATTTCCGAGAAGTTATGATAAAATAAAATAAAAAAAAATATTACAAACTATAGAATAGGACTGACAACCGCTCCAATGTCTCATGTCAATTAATTAACACTAGGCTATTTGTCGCTTTTTGTAATGCCTTTTTTTTTTTTTTTTTTGCAACATCCAGGCAGAGAATGTCCCAAGTATGGGAATGGCTATATGCGCTGTGATTGGCTCATCGTGTTTGAGGGCGGGACTTAGCCATTGGTCAATTCTCAACATGGAGGTGGCAGAGCCAGCAGCTAACAGTGCTAACTCCATAAACAGTACTAAACAAAGGCAACAGTGTTTGTTTACGGAGCTGTAAACAGCATTATCCAGGGAAAAGTAACATTGTGACATTGTTAACACTGTGCAACATTACAGAGAAATACAAAATTGTACTATTCATTCATTTTCCATAACTGCTTATCCTGTTCCAGACTATGGGAAGGCTGACACATAGAGATAGACAACCATTCACACTTGCAGTCACACCTACAGACAATTTTTAGTCACCAATTAACCTAACCTGCATGTCTTTGGATTGTGGGAGGGAGCTGGCCGAGCACCTGCAGAAAGCCCACGCTGACATGGGGGAGACATGCATAAGACCTGCACACTCCGGTGGGCTCCCCCGCTCTGGTTTCGAACCGTGAACCCTCTTGCTGCCGATAACGTTTTTTTTTTTAACAGATTATCTAACTTGTGGGTATAGTGACAGTTTCATTAATTTTTTTTTTTTTTTTATAAAAGTTATCAACTACAGCTTAAGCAGCATTAATGAACATACATATTTGGCAAAGGCAAAGGCAATCTGTTGAGGCTGTTGTAAAACTATTTTACTGGTTAATAAAGTAAATGACAGTAATTTTTTAGTTGCAATTACAGTAAGTGCAAAATTCAAATCCGTAAACTAGCACCAAAAATATTGGCATGGATGGAGGTCAGAGGTCAGGTGGCAAGGTGGCGTCAGTACTGACTCTGATAGATGGAAAGATCACTTATTCTACTTTCTAGACAGACCTGCTTGTGACATTTCCACATGCTACACTACACTGTGCTATCCATCAGCCCTCAGCTCTCATTGAAATACATGGGATATTGTTGAGCTTTTTTCGACAGATCACAGACTCTGGCGTATCACGCAGCCTGGGCAGCACTATACAGCACCTGTAAGTCCACTTGCCTCCCTGCCTGTAACCACAGGCAAACACGGGGGGGCTGCAGAGTTTTCCCAGGCTCAGCCAAGGTGAGTATAAAGGCAGCTCTGTTCACTCTGCCTGCATCTCCTGCTCCATCTCTTTGAACTGGGCGGTCATGTCAGCAGCTCCCAGCCCCCAGCCACCATACCGCCCTTCATGTGCCCACGGGGAGCGATAGGCTGGGCGCCGACAGATCCACACAACACCCGGGACTAATGCACACACGCACACACACACACACACACACACACACACTTGGCTGTGCCCTGTCTGCCTACATGAGACGCTGATACAGGCATGTGCAGAACACATAATATAGAGAGAGGGAGGAGGAATATGGGCCTGTATTTTTGTATTTAGCGTGCTTTCAGTTACACACACAGGGTTTGAGCCAAAGGGCACCATTACAGCAATGACCTCCTTAAAGGGACAGTTCACTCCAAATCAAAAATACATATTTCTCCTCTTACCTGTAGTGCTATTTATCAATCTAGATTGTTTTGATGTGAGTGTTGGCAGATATCTGCCGCAGAGATGTCTGGCTTCTCTTGGATAAAATGGAGCCAGATGGCACTTAGCTTGTGATGCTCAAAGGGCCAAAAATATCAGGTTGTTCTCACGCATTATTAAGTTAAGTATTTAACGTGACAATGACCAACTATGTTTCTTTCACTAAACCTAACCTACATAACTTTATGTTTCTTAAGTACATAACTTAACATTAAGTACGCAACATGGCGTCGCCCATCCATGATTCTTTTCTTTTAACCTAACCTAATGGATAGGGGCGCTACTTCATGGGGCACTAATTCGTTAGATATTATACAAACCATTGTATGAGAATATGTTAAAAGATTTGTTTGAAAAATTCAACAGCAATGTCTTTATCCAGAAATCATGACCTGGTTACTCAAGATAATCCACAGACCTTATTGTGAGCAATTTCATGAAGGAACTACTTTTTCTCTACGGAACTACACCCACCAACCGTATCATTCTGCATAAGGAAGCGTGCATCTACGCATGGACAAGAGGCTCATGCTTGTGACAGCCCAAGTAATAAATAATAATGGTGTTGTCCTCGACTGAGCTGTGACATATGTTAGCTTGGTGGTGCTAAGTGAGCTAGCAGGCGATGCACGTCTTCCTTCTGCGCAGTGGTACACTTGAGCTCAGTAGAAAGAAAATAGTTCCTACTTACCACATATGCTCACAACAAGCATGTGGATTATCTTGAGTAACTGGGTCATCTGGCATGAAACATTGTTGTTTCAAATGCATTTTTTGGCACTTTGAGCAACAACAAGCCGAGTGCTATCTAGTTCCATTATATAAGAGGTAAGGCAGACATCTCTATGGCCAATATCTCCAACACTTGGCAGCTGACACCAAAACAATCTAGACTGATGAATAGCACTACAGGTAAGAGGACAAATATGTATTTTTGATTTTGGGGTGAAGTGTCCCTTTTAAACTTAAAATATCCCTCCTGTACCCAACTGTCTCCTGTAAAATGAAAGGCAGGATACACACTGTTGTCTACTTATTGGCTTCAGTTGGCTTCAACCAAAAACACTGATTAAACGCCTAATATTAGTTATAGACAGTAATGTAGTTTTCACAGAATAGTTCATTTGTTTCTCAACTGGATGGCACACTGACCCCCTAGAGAAGCACTAATAGGCCCGTTTGACCCCCTCAGATAATCCTGGCTCAAACATTTCACACTTACAAACTGAGAAGCTTCATTATAAAGAAAGTTATGCTGTGATTTTTAAATACACAAACATACAAAAATACATATAAACATCAGAGAAAACAGCATTCATTCATAAAAACGTGTTTAAATATGCTCAGACACGCCGAGCATCTCTGCCTAGACAAACACACGTATACAAGCAAATACACATGCACACATTCTCTCACACACAAACTAAATACACAAACACACTAATCAGGCATCCTCCCCTCCTTTTCCGGCCACGGTGACGTTAAGCTGGCCCAGCAGGTAGAGTACACAATCACACTGGCGCAGGATCAGGCAGTCCGCTTCTTCTATCAAAGGTCATCATTCTGTTAATTATACCATCCATATCTGACTCATGCTGTGATCGTTACGCAGAGAGCAAAACAGACACAATGGACGCATTATAAATCATTGAGTCCATATTAAGTATTTGGAGCGTTGATGAAACACACCTGGCTCATGCCAAAATGAAGATTATGGTGTTTGTCGTGGCAACAAAGCAGCAAATACACAAGTCATTGTGACCAGAGGGAAGCGCATGTGTGTGTGTTTATGTCAGTGTCTGTTGTAGCAGAAGCAGATGTTTTAAAGGATGGTCAAATTTAGAGATGTTAAACTTGTGTTTATCTGCACATGCAAACTGTTCATGGGAAAAGACCGTGCAGCAGTCAGAGGGGCAACTGTGATAGCTAGACAAATACACACTGGTGTGAACGACACATAGAAACTCTCCTCTCTCTCTTTCTGTGATGAGTTCAGGTCAGTCCAGCCAAGAATGCTGCTTGGCTCAGAGTCTCAGGAAGGACCCTTTTAGGGATCCTGGCCCTCCGTCAGGTCACACACTCTTCCTCTTCCAGAGGGCTCTGCGCACACATAAATCAAACACTCCCAGCACTCCCCCCATTATTTGTGACATCTATCTGGATGGGCAGACGTGTTGTAGAGGATGTGGTTGTTCACCAGGCCCCGCCAGGCCAGAATCCCGGGCCAGGGGAGCGGGGCGGAGGCTGGGATGAAAACTAAATCTCTGGCTGGGATGATAATACTCTCAGTGCAGCTTTTTTTCCTACGAAAAATGAAAGCCATAAACCTTGCTTGGGAAGATATAGGAGGCCGCAGAAGTTAAACAGTTTCAAGTCCAAGTTTCCTGGAAGTTATGGGACACTCCAACAGTTTGTTGTTAGGTTTTAAGTACAAGTTTCCTGGATATACAACAAGGGAATGAATACATTCATATGCACCTTTACACAAACACTGATTCATACATGTATCTGACCCAAGAGTCTGTAAATGAAGAGCGAAGTGCTGCAAATCCACTGTAATTTCCAGGAAGCGTGTGTGTGTGTGTGTGTGCGTATGTGTGTGTGATTGGAGTTGGCAAAGGAGCCAGGCTGTTGGAGGGATGTTTAATTAGGTTAAGGAGGTGCAGCAGGGAAGACAGCCAACTGGTCTTACACACCCTTGTCCTTGACACACGCACACACACACACACACACACACACTTGTAGACACTCCACTTCTTAAGTGCATCTGGCCCATCGGGCTAAGAACAGTGTTCAGTCCACGTAAAACTTGGGAAAGTGTACAAGTTTTTGAGCTGCCACCTGCTGCTGTATTCACTTTTCATTACTCCTGAGAGAGAGCACACAGCACACATTATAGTCACCAGCAACCTTTCATTTATTTTTAGTGTCTGTAGAACTTGACAAAGCAAACTGGTGTGGAAAAGACTGTCGGCCTTTATTTACCCTCTGAACTTATATAGCATTTCATCATGTATTGTCAGATTTTATAATATCCTTCTTTATGATAATACATGCAAGCACATACAGACCTGGAACTTCTCTTCTCAAGACATAGGCAAAAGTCTTGCTCTGTGTAACTCTGGCAGTAGTTGCTGCGCTGGGGTAGTAAGGCCATTTTCAGGCTGAGAATAGCACTGTGCCACAAGACACAGCCTTCTCATTGATGTCAATAAGATAACTGAGTTGGCAGTGAGAATCCCAGCAGCGAGGGCTCCAACAAAACTGTTGAACCTGGCTGAACTTTTGCTGCAGTGCAAAGAAACATCTTCTGGCATCACTGCAACGGCCAATCTGATTTGCGCAAACGTACATTCCAAAAAGATTACTTGTTGTGAACAGCAAAGCACTGAACTGTTTACCTCGCAATCATCCCAATGGAGTATAAAATCTGTGTCACTGTGATAACTTTCCAGAGTTAAAAAAAATCCCCTCCCATAAACCACTATGCAGTGTTTTGACGTTTGATAAGCTGTAAAATTATGAATGTATTTCTCAGACTGGAGTTCCTGGATCTTTTACTCTTCTTACACACCAATAGAGGTGCAGTTTTTACTCCCTACATTCATGAACTGAAAGAAGGGTCAAAGTTGAGAACTTAGGGCTGTGTTCACGTAATGATTTTTCTGAGCGCTAGTGTATTTTTTCAGTTGTTTCCAAGCTCACTGCACCCAGTGCTTCTAGTTAAAAATCTCTGACCTTTTCAGAGAGGCACTGTTGTCATAACTGCCACTCCTTTAGCTACTGTCTACCCCAAACTGTATGATCTGTCAGTCAGAAACTATCACAACGAAGACATAAAAACCTTTCTGTGGGAGCAGATCAGCCGGACACTTATTGTGATTCATGAGTATTGTGCTTATGTCACCATAAGCATTAGCTTGTTGTTAGCTGTGTCGTCAACCCTCTGTTAAAGCTGCGTTACCTAGCTTACGTTAATGTCAAGATAGTGCTAGCCCTCGCCACCAACTCCTTTAAACAACCATTTCCTTGTTGGCTTCTTTTATGGGAAGAATGTGCATTAACACTAATATACAGTATTGCTTTTCATTGTATTTCAATTTAGATGCCTCTATCTCACCATAGGGAAACATGGGATAAATGTAACCTACGTAAGTACACCAAACTTTCATGTTTAGGTTCAGACTGTTCTCACAAACTGTTTGTATGTTTTCCTACAAAAAGTTATGCACCCAAATTCCTACATATCCCATATTTTGAAAGGCTGCAATCACGTGACCAATGCGCTCATGGGAGTAAACAAGGGAGAGGTCCCAAGCAGTCTTGTAAGAAGGCAGACTGGGACTTTACTTGCCCGAAACTAACCTCGAGAACTTTACGTTTATTACGTACCTGTAAGGATGTTCGTCATTCGTGGGGAACTGTTGCGAATGCATTGTTCGTACAAGAGCATACAAACTGTTCTAGGAGAATACTAGGCTATGTGAATGGAAACAACTGCCCTAATTGGATTTCATTTACTATAAATAAAACTGTAAATGCTGCCATCTTAAAAAAGCAAAGGTAATGCGTACTTGCCAATAACAGGGAGAGTAGGTTGGGTGATGTTCCTATCCTAGGAAATGCACATTTTCATCCCCTGTGCTGCTTTTGTGACAGTGCTACTTTCCTTGAAACATTTTTTGGCTGCAAAGCCAGGTCCCAGGTTAGGAAGTGGACGTTAAGAAAATTTAAATGGCACATCTGGGAATTCTTCACCAGATGACCTCCAAAATTCACACACTTCCCATGAAGAACAGTCCTATAATTGGCTTCCCAGGAACAAAACATTATCACAAGTGTTTCCCAAAACTCATTCACCCTCCCTGGCTGTAGTTTATGTTCAACACACACACACACACACACACACACCTCCCCTTCTGACAAGACACACCTTTGACCTCAAAGTTTGCTGGTGTGCGTCCAAGCAAAATGACATCACTTCCTTTTGGCTACCCGACAGGCGCTTCATCAATGAAGTCGCTCGGGGCTTGAGCGAACGGTGGAAGAAGGGAAAAAAAAACAATAATGATAATAATTATACCTTCACACGTAATGAGCAGAGCCTACGGGCCGCAATACATAACAGCTGGGCCTGGGAGCTGTCAGACAGCTAGATAGTGAGTGAACACAAACCAAAGGCAGATGTGAATTATAGCTTGTGACACATAGCTGTGTGGTTAGTAACAGCTCGGGGGCGGACTTGGATGTAAAGATCTTAATGTACTGTTGCAGGAGGTCTTTCAAAACACTGAAATGCTGCGTTACAGCTTGTCAGCAATATCTGTGTTTTCGCTAAATTTTGAGAAAACCTCACAGCATGTATCTCCTCCCATAATGCATCTGACCAAAGTGGGAAGCAATTAACCTAGGTACTCTTAATAGATAAATAAAAGTTTTATTATAACCACTGGTGGTTTGCATTCCTGACAAGTGCATTTATCATTTATCAAATAAAAGCATTGGTGGTTAATGTGATGTTTTAATCATGAAAGATTTGCAGTAGTGTCTGTGCACCCAAGTGTGTGAAGTGTGCACAGACACGGCTGGATAATGAGCGGAGGTGATTAATGCTGCAGGCCAGATCAGGGCAGAGATATGAGAACAGGCCTTGCCACAACACCTACAGACTTGCAGTTATGATGCCTTCAGGTCCTGTTTATTCTCAGGTCTCTCTTTCGTCACACATGTAGAGTGTGCAATTCTTTCTTATCGTCACACACACTCTCCCACTCTTCCCTTCCCATCGTCCCATCCCAATCTCACTCTTTTAATTGCACTATTACTCATACTCACGCACATAAACCGCAATTACCCCTCTCCATCAGGATGAAATGGGTCAGCAGGCTGTATATTCAAACAAGCCAAAGCTATTGTACAGCTAAAGACATGATGACCCACATACTTCACAGAGAGACAAAATGTGTCCCGACTGGAATGTGTTGGTTGATATAAACTGTACTGTATAACCAATCCTGACCCCTGATCTAATAAATCTGCACAGGCTGTTCTGACATGATGGAAACAAAAGTTATGTGTATCAGTAGAGTGACACTAACACTTTAGCATGTGCTCAGACGGACAGTAAACTTTATGCTACTATTTTTGAAAACACACTGACAGACAACAGACTTCATGCTAACACTTTAGCATACACTATGCTGAGAGAGAGAGAAGGCTCTGTGTATGCTTAAATGCATGTTCTATGTCACAGTACACTTTTGAACACACTATGCTGAGTAACAGGTTGTTACAAATAGACATACAAATTAACATTAGCACTCTCTTTTTCCTCATTTGTAGTCTAATCTTGTGACACACGGGTGTAGATTTCGGTGTGATGAAGTGGTCATGCCCTCCTCAGCATTTAGCAAAGTAGAAACAAATACATCTGCACACTAAGTAGCTCCTGACAGGGCTCTTTTATGCCAACCCTGTCTGTACTATGGGTTTTGTCCATATTTGTTCACATTTTATTAAAGCTCACAGATACAGACCACAGAAAGGCCCTCAGAAAGGTTTTACTGCTGTGTAACATTTCAAGCCAGCGGTCCTAAATTCTGACCTTAAAAACCCATAATGCCCCTAAGGTCTTGTGACATATCATAATTAGAAAGTCAAGAAAAAATAAATGACACACCAATATCATACGAAGGCCACATGTAAATAACATGATGAAATATTGGTATATACAAAAGGGAGAATACCAGTATATATACAAATCATGTATCCCCCATAAGTTAAGTATTCTATAAAGGTTTCCAGCTAAATAGCTGTGATACTAAATGCATCTAACAAACACACCTGATATGTCGCAACTGCTGCAAATCACTGGTCACCATGCGGCAGCAAAATACTTTTCAGAATGAAGCATATACATAAACTCAGGCTAACCTATAGAAATACAGGTACAGGAGGAAAATCTGTCTATAGTATATACATATACAAATCACGTAACCCCAGTACAAACAGACTTAGGCTAAATAGCTGCAACCCTTTGCTGCATGTCAGTCCCCACTCTCTCTCTGTCTCCCCATTTCATACACTGTCCTATCCATTAAAGGCAAAGCCCACAAAAAATAATCTTAAAAAAAAGAAGTTTTTCCAGAAATTTCCAGCATAAATGAATGCAGAGTAATTTGCCAGAAAGCCAGAAATATGCTAATAGCTGTTATCTTAAAATGATAACGGTTCACACTCTACTCTTTGACTTTTAGATCAGATTAGACACATAATGACTTGACAGTGAGCTTTTCCCATCCCACACTTACTGGAAGTAAACTATAAATACTCCTTACTTGATTGGGTAATGGAGTACTGCATACTCACACAACCACACACTCACACAAACACACACACATTTTTTTTGCAAAATGATCTCATGCACATTGCAGCTGGCCTCAAGTGATCATTATGGAGCAAGTCGAAGTCTCCAAGCAGACCATGTTTTCTACATTAGTCCTGTTCTTCAGCTTGTGATAGGCAATGACATGCATCTTACTCATCCTCCTTGGGGTTAAGACTGTTGAAACCAGTGTGTGTTTGTGTGCACGTATGTGTGTTGATTTGAGGTTTGCATCACATCATATCCATCCATCTTTCCATTCATGCATACATAATACCATTCATATCCCCACAACTCTCCTCCGCCTACACTGCTCTCAAGTATTTCAATGGTTAGTATGGCAATATGAGAGATGAGTTCTGCATGTTTAACATTTAAATATGCAGGAGCAACCAGAGGTCACAGTACAAAAAGCACATTTTCATCGACATGAATTAAAAAGGAAATCGTTCAGACGTCCATATGTGCACGTCTCGCAGCAGTTCCCGTCAGATAATAAAGTTGGTTTGTATAAAATGTAACCGAATGTGTAAGAGACGAGCAAACCAACTGTTTTCATTCAAACAGCAGACACAGCCAGTCACATTCAAGCAGTCACATCTGTGTCAAGGGAAAAAAAACACACACACACAAAAAAAACCCAAAAAAAACACAGCACATCCAAAAAGTGGACAACAACGTCACCTAGTGGTAACACAGCAGAGTGTCATGTCAAGTCTATAGTATATTAACACTTTTCTTTTAGACTGACTACTTATCTTATCATCATGAGAATTATTTTGCTGTATTCCCAGAAGGTTTAAAACATATCATAGTTTTTAAATAATTAATTTTACCATTGCTGTATTTTCAACTGAATAAATTTAGACTCCTGGAAACTGTTTGAAGCCAGAAAAAGAGGCAGGCATGCAATGTCTGAAATTTACAAAAAAAATTAATATATCATGACTTTAATATCTATGCCTTAAAAAATAAGATTTTAGGTTCATGATAGCCTGTGAGACATGACATCCATCTTAAAATATTTGGGAATGGATCTGAAATTGCATCATGCAAAATGTATGATTTAATATAAATGTATTATCTGTTTTAAACCATTTGTTAATCATTATCATTATTATTATTATTATTATTATCATTATTATTATTATATGATGCAAATCATAAGTCAGCATATCACCTACTGTAAGGACGTGTGACGAGTTTTTTCACCACACTTTCTAAGACTGGATGTTTACAGTGATGGAGAGATACTGCCCCCTGTTTTCAGTAAAGCTGAAATACATCTTAATTTTTGGGAGTCATAGCTGACATGACAGGTTACTCAATGTTTTTGTTTTCAGGTTTGTCAAAAACTAAGACATCCTCTTTAGTTAAACAAATGTGGATTTCAAATAGGAAAATAATGATGAATAAAATGCTCCATACCCTCCCAATATGTTTAAAATGTCTTTCTTTGATTTCAGTTTCTATTGCTTTGTCATGTATTTGTAAGAATGTCTTTGTATACTTCATATTTCAAACTATATACCTGTACATATTGTTTAAGTAGCATTAAGTCACAATGAGACACCACATTTTGAGAATCTGAGAGTAGGATTTCTAGTATTTGTAATACAAAATGAAGTATATTCACCTAAAACACTCATTCGTAGTATATCAAAAGACTGCTCCAGGTGAGGCTCGAACTCACAACCTCGGCATTGCTCTACAGTGTACTGTCATATAAGTACCGCGCGCTAACCGATTGCGCCACTGGAGCTCACTGTGTCCACTCCGCAGTTGGGTTTTTAAACATGGAATACCGAGACTACTGGGTCTGTGTTCTTTGTTTTGTCTCTGTTCATTTCATGCAGCCGCACCAGCTCCACGCAAACGTTTCTGTTTACGTTGATATCAACATACGGAAGGACAATGACGGACTGAATAACAGTGAAACTACTGCTGATTTATTACACAAAGCGCTTTCATAACTCGTCAGCAGCGTTATCGAGCAGAAAACAAGCCAATATTAATGCGGACAGTGTTATAACAGTAACACATTTGAACTTGTGGTAAAATTATCAGTAGTTTTTCATGTCCTTCCGCGTGACTCTCTGCTGCTCATGGAGCTGGGCTTGGGTGAGAAGGCTCAGTCTATGATGTCATGCTCGCTGCTACTGAGAGACACCCGGAAACACAGACTGTCCCTAATATTTTCAAAGTAAAAAATGTCGTACACTCGTGCACAAAAAGTAAAATCTCAAAGACTCATGTCACATCCCACTCCGCTGTCTTAATACAGCTCAATGATGAAATATCTATCTATGTATCTATCTATCCACAAATCAGCTGGTGTTTTGTAATCAGACATCAATCAAGTGTAAAAGTATGCATGGTAACAGCAGAGCCTCTTACACAGGACAAAGTGTTGTGCAGATGTTTTGCTTAAGTTATATATGTACTGTAGCTCAAAGATAATCAGTTATTGAGAAAGAGCAGCCATGAGTTTATTACCTGCACCAGTAGTAATGAGGTGTTATTCGGCCATTCCATGTCCAAGTTCTTTTCTGTGATTCCCTCATTTTACTACACTACATTTTTCTCTGTTCTGAATGGTTAACATAGACTACATATGTCCACACACCTTTCCTAATCAAAATGAAACTGAATGTACAAGAGAGGACACATTTGAGGAAGCCAAATATATATTTATGTGTATTTTTCCTTGGTAATATTTAATATAAAATCAAAATGTTTGTCAACCCTTCGTTATCACACCTCTGGCAATAGCATTAACAGACATCATGTATGGAAAAAAATAGATGCAATGAATGCCAACAAATTAAGATTCAAGCATAATGAAATTGCAAATGTGTCATCTTTAGATGGTCATACCTTTAAATCTTAACACAAATTTACAAATACAATAAGGCATGTAAGAGATAATAAATGTTCAAAGAGTAATATGACCAATATAAGGAGAAAATATAAGCAATATAAAGTATTGAAATATACTGACGTGACATTCGCAATATTGATTCCCTTTCCACCTTCAAATCCTGTCTGAAAAACCACCTTCTCCAGCTGCATATTCGCTCTGATTCGCTCTGAATGTTGACACACACATCAAGACTTGCACTGATAACGATTTTATAATAATGATTTTATACCTAGTTTTATAACTACACTGTGATTTTGTCTAGCAATTGTACTAACTTCTCACCATGTATTACTGAATTGTCTGAATTTATAATCTATGATCTAAATTTCTGCTTGTTTTAAATGTGTCTTGTGATGTGGCCCTGAGTGCTTTGAAAGGCTCCTATTAATAAAATGTATTATGATGGTTATTATTATATTTATAAAAGTACAACACACACACTTACATGTCACTGCTTTTATTGTCATTCATGTCCACATCACACAGTTTGAACATAAACAAGGAACATTTGCAGGAACTCCACTGGTCTGTGTATCTGATGTTACGGATGTTATAACAGAGCTTCCTCCAAAAATACAGTGATGGCAGATACTTGCAGACACAGAACTGTGCAGGACATTCCCATAAAGCATTCCTGTCATCGATCTATTGGCATTAACCAGACTAACATATAGTAATTTAAATCATTTAAGAGTGACACCATTTTGTTTCAGGGTTACCTCCAGCACTTGTTATAAACCTGGGGGTCCTGACCTCTCCAAAGCTTCACAGGGGGTCATAAGGCCTTCTTGATTTTAAGGGTCAGTTTAATCAATGATAGAAAAAACAAGTCTGAGGGTTGAACCTGCAACCTTGTTCTGGACCGGTCTGTCCATTAAAAATAATATTGTATTATTTTCCTGCATTGTTTGTTGGTCTGGTATTCTTCTTCATGAAGCCCAGGCAGCTGATGGAGCTCTTGAGGGCATCACGAAACATAGAGCTAGAAAAAGAGTAAATGACCGGATCCAAAGCGCTGTTGAGGTAGGTGAATCCTATGCAGATCATAAAGAGTTGGGCAATCAGATCGTAGGAAGGGCAGTCCTCGGGGTAGAAATAGCGGATGTACATCCCACCCAAGCCTGTGAGGATAGTTGGCATGAAGCAGATGGTGAACACCAAACTGATCACCCCTACTGCTCGGATGGCCCTTCGCACCCTCTTCTGCCTATCCATCCGCCGTTGGTGCAGAGAGCAGGCAATCCGGGCTGAGCAGAACAGCAACAAAAACCAGGGCAAAAAGAACTCTGCAATGAAAGCCACGTAGTGTACCTTTATTGGCCAGGGTACTGCATCATAGGAGTTAAAGCTGCGGCACAGAGAGATGTTGCCACTCTGGCAGAGGAGGTTGGTTGTCACTAGTGGAATCCGAAGGGCGATCACAACAGTCCATATCAAGCCTGCGAACCAACCTGCCTGAGCTAAAGACATATGGCTGATGCAGTGATGCGGATGGACCACTTTAAAGTAGCGATCCAGCACCACAACTGTCATGAATGCAATACTGGCAGAGCGATTGACAGCCAGCATAAAGAGGTTGATGCGGCACCAGACTTGTCCAAACACCCAATAGGAATTTAGAAGGTCAGCGTGGATGCGGAAGGGCAAGCTGATGAGGAGCAGGAAGTCAGCTAGAAGCAGGTTAAAGAGGAACAGAGTGTGGGGTTTCCAACATTTCATACGGAAACAGAAGATCCACAAAGCGAATATGCTTGCTGGCAGGCCCACAATCATGTCAGTGATCATGACAATACCCACGAACACAGGTGCACGGTTTTGGGTGTATTGGCAATGCATGGAAGGGTTAGTTTCATTTATCCCCTCGGTGGTACCATTCACCAAATTCATTCTGAGTAAGAATGAAGTATTATCTCTCTTTTCTACTGGTCCTTATGTTCAGCAGATCTTCTGGAAATTTCCAAGGAGGAGAGAAAGAGAGAGAAAAATTGTTTTAGACCTTAATATTACATGGATCAATTAGTTAAAGCAGAAGTTTTGACATTGTGGGAAACATGCAACTGAGTGTTCCAGCATATATTATCAGTGGCCTCTCCTTGATCTACTGTGGCTTAGACTGAATCTCATGTGTATGTTACTTTGGACAAAAGCATCTGCCAAATGAATAACTGTAAATGTACATGTTACAGTAATACACTTACAGTAATACTGTATCTATATAGTTAATGTGAAGCTACAGTTAGCAACCAATTAGCTTAGCTTAGCATGAGGACCAAAAGCAGGGGGAAACAGTTAGCCTGGCTCTGTCCAGAGGTGACAAAATCCACCTACCTGCAATAGTTATAACAGAATTAAGCTTTTTCCTATCTTTTTATAAACAACACCGATTGTGTGTGTGTGTGTGTGTGTGTGTGTGTGTGTGTGTGTGTGTGTGTGTGTGTGTGTGTGTGTGTGTGTGTGTGTGTGTGTGTGTGTGTGTGTGTGTGTGTAAATATACACTTATTCTGAATTTAAAGTTTGAAGTTGAAGTTTCAAAAAAGTTGTGACAGGGGCAATAAAGGATTAAGAATCCTTAAAGATTCAGTTGATCACATGCAAGGAGAGCGCATGATTCACCACTTTGTTAAAAAAACGTAATTGGCAACAGTCCAACAATTTAAGAACAACCTTTCTCAATGCACAGTTGCAGAGAATTTATGGATTTTATCATCAGCAATCTATAATATCATCAAAAGATTCAGAGAATCTGGGTAAATATCTGCATGTAAGGCTAGGCTGGCTAGGCTGAAAACATTGCATACCTGTGACCTTTGACCACTGAAACTGACATGATTATATAAAGGATATCCCTACATTCGTCGCTACAAATCAAGACTTTACCATGCAAAGTGAACGCCATTTATCAACAATATCCAGAGACGGCGCCTACTTCTCTGGACCCAAGAAAAAGTGCTGTGGTCAGATGAGTCCACATTTCAGATTGTTTTTGGAAATCATGGACGTTGTGTCCTCTAGGCTAAAGAGGAAAAGGACCATCCAGATTGTTACCAGCTCAAAGTTTAAAGTCAGCACCTGTGATGGTATGGGGGTGTGTTAGGGGGCTTGTCATGCCCATGGCATATATAACTTGCACATCTGGGAAGGCGCCATGAATGCTGAAAGTACAGGTTTTAGAGCAACATATAATCCCATCAGACAACGTCTTTTTCAGTGACAATGAGACACATTCTTCACATGTTACAACAGCGCAGCAAAAGAGTGCGGGCACCAGACCTGCCTGCCAGACTTCTCGCCTGTTGAAAATGTGTTGCACATGTGAAAGTTCAAAATACAACAACAAAGACCTTGGACTGTTGAGCAACTGAAGTCATGTATCAATCAAGAACTGGAGAGAATTTTACTTTCAAAAGTAAAAGGAAATTAAAATTAAAAGGAAAGGTGATGTAACACAATTGTGACCATGCCCCTGTCACCACTTTTTTTTTAAATGTGTTTCAGATAGCAAATTAAGAATGTGTATATTTACAAGAACAGTTTAGAGTTTATTAGTTTGAACATCAAATATCTTGTATTTATAGTGTATACAATTTAGAAAAGGATTTGCAAATCATTGCATTCATTTTTATTGATGTTTTACACAGCGTCCAAACTTTTTTGAGTGTATTACATAACATTGTATGTCTAACCATCTTCATATTGTAATGCTAGTAATGAGATACACCTACTATGGTAAAAACTAGGTTGTGTGAGTTAACAGGGTTTAAAGGTCAAAACTCAAAATGAACAGAATAGGGAAAAAGTTAAAATATCAGCACTCACCGGTGGTCAACAGCGAAATCCTGACTTCTCTCTGAAAGACTCAAACACCTTCCTTCTCAGAAATCAAAACTGTGTGTTTTATTGCTGCATTCAGAAAATATGATCTCGCAGATCTCAGGCTTATTAGACCAACTGATATACGATCCTGGTGACATTCCATATTTAAAGACCTGACATCCTCCGAGGGCTTGTTGTAGCATGAGGCTCCTGGTGGTTCTGTGGAAAAGAATCTGTGATACAATCAGTTCTGGCTTTTGAGATCATCAAAATTCCCCACACCAGCTTATTTGCAACACTGTCTCATTCTGCGTTTTATACCTTTATGTGGGATACAATTTGTCAGGAATGATGGATAAATACATATTATTGCAAGATAGTTATTTGTTGACAGAGATATATTGTTGCTGGGGGTGACACACACTTACATCCATACTTTTACTTATGTTTACACAAAAAAAACTGTAATTATTGAATAAGTTCAGTGATAGATCTGTATCTTCTGAACAGTATGTGTTGATATTATCCAGTAATTCCACAAATCTATAGACAAATCTGTGGAAGTACCAGAGGTAGCAAGTCATCAGTACTGTGGTGACCTCTCCCTACAGTACGCACATTTGAATGCAAACTGTCCTCAGTCATGTATAATTTTCTACTTCTACCCTTACTTTGTAGCCTATACAATGTTACTTTTGAAAAATCAGAAAGAACCTGTGCAGTTCTCTGCTGCTCTAACAGTGGCAAACTGACTGTGAAACAAGTATCAGCTATGTTAACACTGCTTAGCTAATGCTAGTGGGCTAACATTACTGTCTAAGGGTTGTGCGGGTCCCACAGAATGAATAAAGTCATCAACTAACTGTCGTGTTATTGTGAAATGTACGGTGACGCAGTGACCACAAATTAAATATCATTCAGTCAGCATCCCAGACAGAACTCGTGCAATGGTAACCCGTAAGAGTTAACTGGTGACTGCAGAATGCATCGTGGTTGCTCATAGTGACGGCAGCTGTTGAATTTACAAACAGAGCATGTAGGTGTCCTCAAAAGTGCCTTTAATTTTACTTTAATCAATTTGTTTATTGTCTGCGCCAACCATTTACCTAAGTTACTAAGAGAAACCACAGATGCATTTGGCTTTAAGTCACCAGTTAATACAATTGTTACACCAAACACCAGCAGCTCTTTGTTCAGAAGGAGTCATTTTATTTCAAATCATGGAAAACTTCTCATTTGCCAGACAATAATAATGTCTACATTTTATGCCAAAGTCTGTCATCAATTAGCTGAGATCATTTAGAATATTGACAACCTTTGCTGCTGTTAGAGTCAGTAGGCAGCAGCAGGCACTGCGACTTGCCGCCACAGTAATGGTGGCGCTACAAGATGGTGGAACACACAAAGCATTCGCCAGGGTTGGTGTATAGGTAAATCACCATACTGAATATCAAGCATGGTCTTATTACCAGGATATCAAAATATGCTGCTTGGACAGTGTCCCCGGTGTCACTACAATGACGCTGAGGGGCACCCTTTAGCATCCATATAAGATGCACTGGGTTTTCAATCATCTCTGATGTAAAATTATTCATGTCATTATTGGAATGAGCAGCAGATGATGTATATAGAGTGCAAGAGCTCACTTATAGGGTAGGCAGGAGGAGAGAGGGTTGGGTCCAACAAGCTCAGGACTTGGACCCAGGAGACTGATGGTTGTGTCTGATGTAAAACTAAAAGTCACCTTTGAGTTTTTTTGTCTGGTAAGCCATTAGGCAGGTGAGTTGTTAGGCAGGTATTCATTAGACGTTAGTCACTTGAATCACAGTCTTTTTCAAACCCTAACCAAGCAGTTTTGTTGCCTAAACCTAACCACTGACACTTTCACAGTCATGTGAGTCGACACACATGACTCAGCACCGTCCCCTTCTGCATGGCCTGTCGTCTCTCATCTCCTCACATCTCACTTAATCTTGATACATCCCATATTCACCTGACTCATCCTCTCAGCATATCTCATCTTTGTTCATGTCAGTTAATTTCAATCTAAGCTAGTTCCATTCAGTTTACCATACCAGACCAACTCAGCATTGAGTGACATGAAAAGTCAACCTGTGCTCTCTGAGAGAGAGAGAATACTAATTTCCCTAACCAAATTTTCTTTGGTGACAATTCAGCATACAACAATGCAGCACACACAGAGTCAGCCCAGCTCACGGCCGTGTGAAGAGTCCAGCCTTTGTCAGCTTGATAACTTTATGGTCATTGACTCCCATAGAGCGGTGCAGTCCCCCTCCCCAGCCCCGAAAGTGTGTTTGCCAGAATCACTGGACTCTGATCTAGAGGTCTGCCATTCATCGAACTGTTTTATTAGAGTACACACAAAACAAACACACAGAGCCCAGCAGTGACACCATGTCAGGACTGACATCTGTTCTCAGGGACACTTTATGGTTAGACTGTACGCTGTGCATGTGTGAAACTGTACTGGTAGAGCTCTGCATCCATATTTATACAGAATCTATTTATATGTGTGTTGGTGCAGCTTTTAGTGCTTAGTGAATAAATTCTAGTTACTCATTTTTAGAATTGCAGGTGAATGACTAATAATAATCTTTATGTGGTGCCATAAATCTCTTGACTGCATGTTCACCTGTTCAGCTGCTTAAATAATCAGAACGAACAAACAGTATTTACAGAGGCTAAAAATCAATGTGAAACAAATATAATTATATATTAATCTAATTTTGCATTTTTTTTAATCTACTTATCAATTTACGCAAAACCTGACATATTTAACTAAAAATGCATTGGGAAAAAATGGCATATGTGCTGTACCTGTACAAAGGCACATATCTCAATATTCAGACTTACAAAAACTTTGCAACATGAACACATCACTTACTAAAACGATAATGTTTGTGTTTGTTTTAATAAATTCATAAAAAACAATAAAAGCTATTTTAAAATGGTTTAGTCCAGACTTTATCTGCCTCTACTTTTTAATTATCAAAAGAAATTTTAAAGCCAGAAAAAATAAAATTTCCCACTAGACAAATACAGAATCCAGGGCAAATCAGAAATATTATATATAAATATTTATGTGGTAGAACTATTATTTTGTTTGAAATATGACCCTGCAAATGCCCAGAATACAACACATTGTTTTAAAATCAATTGTTATACAATTGTTATTAAGAATTAAAGAGCATATATGCACTGTAGATTTTAAGTTTCACAGTCAGGGCAGCTTCCCTGACACACCCAGCTACTGTGGTTTACTGATAACCTCCAAACATATCGACACAGTTGCACACTTACTGTATGCTTAGAATAAACTATTAACGCGGCCACAGTCTCCCACCATGAAATCAATACTGCTATTGGTATTTCAGAAATATTTTCCTCAGGTGGTCCAGGTTTGCTTCCTGGGTCCCTCCCTTGGTTCACAACCTCAGCCTGTGACAGAGACATCACTGTCTCACTCTGATAACACGGAGCCGCTTAATGTTTAGCCCAAGATCCACACAAACACACACACACAGGGAAGCAGAGGGATTACAAAGGCGCAGGAACCCATATGCTACCCAGGGATGGAGGCGAGAATACTATGTGCCAGGAGAACGCAAGGTAGTAATGACCAAAGTGAGAACTATTACTTTTTGTTTATTGTGTTTGATAACTGTTGAGGGCCACACTTTGAGGCATAATAAGGCTTTTGCTGTCATTGCAACCTAATGTCTGCTGAGGTCTGCCAAGTAATGGAGGTGGGTTGAATGCTATAGCAATGGTCTCACATTAGTGTATACACTAATGTGAGACCATTATTTACTCTAATCTATTCAGAGAAATAATTTGATGACAGGGTCGGTCAGTTGATTTTGCATTGGTAAATGGCTCTTTGTTGTAGAGCAAAGTGAAAACCTGTTGAAGATTTTCCAAGCCTTTAATTTGCTTAACTGGGCTATTAGCCTGTTAATCCACATTAGAGCACTGTGCTGAGTGTCGTGTGGAGGAGGGACCAAACAGAACGTATACACACTGAAGTAGGCTGTTATAATGCAGAGCAGAAAATCTAGAAAAAAAGATGAGCTCTTCCAAAATGGAATAACTTTTTTACACCACGATAGATTCACAGGAAAGGAAATGGTTTTCTTTATGAAGAGAGTGGTTTAAGATGTGTTGATTAAAGTGGAGAATTTCATGACTGACAGCGTCAGTAGTAAGCAAAGTGTAAGAAACAACACAGTCTTCATCAAACATCAAAACATTTAGTGAGCTTGCTTCCCTGACATATATATATATATATATATATATATATATATATATATATATATATATATATATATATATATATATATATATATATATATATATATATATATATAGGCAGTGTGTTCCATAGCTTTAGGGTGTAATTGACAAAGGCTGCATCCCAGATCTTCTTCAGCTGTTGCTGGCAACCTCCAATAAACCAGCAGCAGGTGATCGCAGTGTTTTTGGAGGCAAAAGGTTAACAAGAGAGTTAGCAATGTAGATTGGTCCTGGCCCATTTAGGGATTTGTATACGAGGAGGACCTTAAAATCAATTGTAAATGCAACAGGAAGTCAGTGCAGAGCAGCTCAACTGGCCTGATGTGCTGTCTCCTCTTGGTTCTGGTGAATAGCCAAGCTGCAGAGTTTTGAATTAGCTGAAGTCTCTCAGTGGTGTTTTTTTTTCTTTATCATTTAGAAATGGTAGTATCTTGGCTATGTTTATGAGGTGGGAAAATGGTGTTTTGGTCACCTTGTTAATGTGGGACTTGAAGCTTAGATCTGGCTCCAGGGTCACACCAACACTTGTAATCTCCGATTTAATCTAAGGAGTTGAATTTCCCAGATTCTTAAGCAGCATTTCTCTTTTTGTATTAGGAGCGACAAGCAGGATTTCAGTATTGTCTTTGTTTAACTTTAAGAAATTATTGCTCATCCATTTATTTATTGCCAAAAGACAGGAAGTAATGGAGTTAATAGCTGCAGCATCGTTTGGCTCAGCAGACCTGTACAGTTGGGTGTCATCCATGTTACTATAAAAAAAAAAATTGTGTTCTCTCATGATGTCACCTAGTGGCGGCATGTACAATGAGAATAATAACTGACCAAGGCTGCTCCCTTGTGCAACCCCAAAACAGAGGTTATGTTTCACAGACACATGATCTCCAAGTCAGATGTAAAACTTCCACCTTTTAATGTATGTTTTGAACCAGTTTAACACATGGTCAGAAAGACTAACCAACTTTTCAGATTCATTCAAGGTTGGGCTTCTTTAGTAAAGGTTTTACAACAGCTCTTTTGAAGGCATCTGGGAGGATGCCTGTTTGAAGAGGACCTGACTTGAAACACTGTCAAGCACCCACTCAAAAAAGGCTTTAGGAACAGGGACAATACAAGAGGTGGGGGAGCTACACTGTGTGACAGTCTTGCAAAGGTCCAGTAATGTAATACAGCTGAATTTCCCCATGATTACATCTTTTTTACAGGGTGTACCGATGTCATCTGTGCTTACATCGACAGTAATACCAGCTCTACTTGAAGTTATTTTGTTTTTGAATAACAAAGTAAGTTCTTCACACTTTGATGCAGAGAACTGCAGACAGGTGAGGGCAGTTTTGATTTGCTGATCAATGGTGGAGATATTTATATGGAGATATTACATTTATATGTTGAGTACACCCAAAGCTGTCAGGTAGATTTATAAACTAGGTAACTCATTCTTGTTGTTGATATGAATGTTCAGGTCTCCATTCAGGAACACACAAGACTACATGACTGTTTGTTACATACTGGAAGGATCAATTCAAAATACTGCTACCAAGATGTTGCTCTTTCCAGGAAATGTAGGAAAATGGCCTTGTGTACCTCATTCAGCCCTAAATAGACTCCACAGACACATCACTACAGACTGTCACCATTGGTGGAAATGCTGATGCTGTCATTTCACTGGAACTATGTGGTCTCAAACTATCAGGGTTTGAATTTACCTCAAAAGAAAGGCATTATTAGCATTACCATATTCACCAGTGTAGACTACTGCTCAGCTGTGAAAAGTCTCTGCTAACCTCCAATACACGGACCCTCTCAGTTACTTACCTTTGTTCACCCACCACTGCAGTAAAATGAACGATCAGCTGAAAAACATGCATCCTGTTTTCATGTATAGCTTTTCAATCATATGCATAACTATTTCTTAAATTGATATTGTCAAAAAAATGTCATTTTTTTGTAGTAGTCAGTAATTTCATTTTACATTGTTTTATGAAATGATATTGATTAAGATATATGATTCTTTACTAAGAGTATTTAAACCCTAGGTAGTGTACCATTGTGGGTTTGTTTTTGTAAACATGCCACCTCCTTCACATTTTGGATATCTTATAGAAAAATATCCAAATCAGCCAAAAGCACACAGTAATCAGTTTCTTTGTGACAGGGACTGGTGTTGAAGATAAAGCCCCAGCAGCAGCACGCGAGAGCATCTCAAGTCGTCCCCTTTCTGCTGCAGCTCGTCTCTATGTGTACGCACTGCACGGCTGCCTCTGTGAGGTGGCCTTCACTGCCGTGTGGGACTGGTGCAGCAGCCAGGACAGGAGGTTAGCAGGTCACAGCAGCCTGTGGGCTCTGCCTATGTACGCCACCGCAATCTACCTCATGGAGATCCTCAGAGACCGGCTGCTGGCTCAGCATTTCCCACTGCCAATGCGTCTGATGGCCTACACCCTGTTTATCTACCTATGGGAGTTCAGTTGGGGGGCGGGGCTGAGGCTGCTGCAGGCCTGTCCCTGGGACTACTCTGGCCATAGGTACAACCTGGGAGGACTGGTGACTCTGGAGTATGCACTGCCATGGACTGTGGCAGCATTTATAGCTGAGCAGCATGTGATAAGGAACACTCTGAGAATTAGACTGCAAAACTGAACTCATTAAATCGGGAATACTGTGCTTCCAAAAGCAACTACTGAACATTGTTTGAGGAACAACACCACAGTTTTTGACACGAGTATGTTAAAAAAGCTGGTGCACACGCTGCTGAGCTGTGGCATTAAAATTGGGGTAGACAGAGATCTGGAAAAGGCAAAAAAACCAAATAAAGCAGAATCTTAAAATACTCCCTCCTCCTACAGCTCCACCCACTCCCCTGTCCTAAGCCCTTGCCATCAGATGACCGCGGGCATATGCACACACATCATACGGTAACCCATTTTCCCCGATACATTGAATTATCTTCTGTGGGAGAAGAGAGAAAGAGATTTGGTCAGTAGCTGTAGTGGCTCAAATTCAGCCAATGCAACTCCTCCCTTCCCCACTGGGTGTCACAGCTGGCTGGTAATCAGCAGCAGCAGTGTCAGGTTTAAGCTGTGTAAAGGCAGCAACAGAAACTTTGCTGATCTGGCAGGGAGTAGGGATTGCGCTGGCTGGATTTGAGTTGCTGCAGCCACTGACTTGGGGTCATTTTTTCAGAGCTGCTGCCAGCTTTCCTCCCAGCAAGAATGTCTGTAGTGGCGGGGATCGAGGCGGAGGACACACTGTGATTCAAGGTTCTCATTAACGTTAGCTATTTAGACCAAAACATGAAGCCACAGCTATGAACCTTTGGCTCCAGTTAGCAGAAGGATAAATTATTAGCAACATTTTCTCTCAATCTTTGAAACACCGTGCTAATATTTACTTGTGTTTGATGTAGTTTATTTTCAGACTCTCTTTAAGACTCTATTTTTAATGGGTCAGTCTTCCATTTTTGAGGTTGCTTTGCACTGTAGTCAGTTGTTGCAAATATTGGAATAGCAATTTTAAGCCATTCAATCAGGCCTACACCAAAGAGATGTACACCCTCTTACTAAATGTCCTGTGATTGGCCAAAGTTTCTCGTCATCTGCTAGATTTTTTAAAGCCTTAGTTAGGTAAGTAAGTAAGTAATGGATTTTTGCCCAATAATGGCAATTTTCAAGTCAGACTGTTTTTTTTTGGTTGTTTTTTTACAGACTGAAATAAGACAAAAAATGAACTGATTGTATAGCAGCTTAAAAGGAATTATGTGGCATTTGGGGAAATAAGTTAATTTCCATTCTTGCTGGGAGTTTGATACGAAGATACACACCACTCTCATATCTGTCTGTAAAATATGAAACTACAGCTATGAGACAGTCAGCTTAGCTTAACACAAAAACTAGATATAGGGCGAAGGTGGGAATCAACTCTAACACTTATCATTATTATTGTTATTATTATTACAATATTTATTCATAAGCACTTTAGTGATCCAGCTACATTTGCAGCTTTTTTGAAATACTATCTGACTCTGTTGGACTGCAGAGTGAATAACATGTTTTACATGACAGCTTGCAGTCAATTTGATGCACAAAGAAATGCAATTTTTATTCACTAGAATTGCTCATGCTGTCCATGATCATAAGAATAGCAGACACTGATAGGAGAGCCATGTGTTTTTTTGCAGTGGATTTTTCTACCACTATGTTTACTGAATAGTTGCACCCATTACAGGAAGATAGTTTTGTCAGTTCTGGGTTTCTTTGGAAAACCTGCACTTGGCATGCATCACATGGATATAATTACATAATAACAGTCATTGCTTGTAAACTTGTTGAAACCTGTGTTCGGATAACTGAATAGGATTAATACCCTGGAACTGTGACTGTAGTGTGGGAAGGTTTTTTTGTAGGAAGTTGGATTAAAGTGTCAGTGATTTTTTTATGTCTTGTGTTTTTCACTTCCAGAGTAATTGAGAAGTGAAAGTCAAAAACTTTTAGGGAGAATGTCTTTTAAGATAAATGATCATAACTGAAAATTTCATCTCTACACATATTTATTCATCTGATTTCTTTCATACGTTAACACAGAAATCACAAGATAACATCAATGTCTGAAACTACGACAAAGTGCAGCTACAGTTTCAATTTCAGTAGCTTCTAGTGTTTATCAAGACTGAAATAGGTCAGTGGTCACCTTCATCAACACATTATTAGAAGTGTCAAGCTTAAATGAGTGCATGATTTACAATACTTAGTGTGTGCGATAATACACAATCTACTTTACATTACAACAAATACACTGAGTTCCCCTGCTCACATATACAGAATACTGTATATTTAATGTGTGTGTGTGTGTGTGTGTGTGTGTGTGTGTGTGTGTGTGTGTGTGTGTGTGTGTGTGTGTGTGTGTGTGTGTGTGTGTGTGTGTGTGTGTGTGTGTGAAATGGCAGTTGATGCTCAGGGTCTCTTCCGCTCAGGATTTTGAACCACAACCAGAGCAACAGTCCCCTCATCTCTCTGCCACTGGTATCTACAGAAGCAGCAGCAGAAGAAGAAATCGAAGAAGAAAAATAAGCAGAAGAAGAAGACATTTAATTTTTAGGATAAAAATCAAAATCTTTAAATAGTCATTACCACAAAATCACCCCCTTTAAAACATTGGAATATTCAGGTAGCAAAATTGCAACACTTTCTACCTAATAATTTGTACATTGACGGGAACGCTTTGTCAATAATTGTCTATGTAGACTCACTGGCTCTGTTCAGGAACAAGTAAACTGTCTCCCGCAGAAAGAGTGAACTGTTGCCCATTCATAGTTAATCTTGAGAATCCCTCCTGAGAGTTGGCGAGAGAAGGAGATGAGAAAAGTAGATGATTCAAAAATATTCTGAGTTTGGTTAATACACAGATGGTGATCAGATACATTGTACTTAGTTAGAGCAGCATCAAAACAGCACTGAGAGACTGGGTGGGCAGATAAAGCTACAGGAGAAACAGTACATTCAGATAACATACCAGCTGCCAAATCCACACTTCACTTGGTCGCACTGACATCTTTGTCTGCCCAGGTCCAAACACCATTACCTGCCATGGTCATAAGACGAAGAATCATTGCATCTTTTCAACTCTTCTAGATCACCATCATTATCACATCACATCTGCTCCCATTGTCTCAATGTCAACTGTCAATGTCAACTGTTGTGTAAATTTACAAATCCACAACTTATGTTGACCCATAATACAATATTGAACATTCATGATTAGTTAGGGATTTTTTTTTTTCATGTTTCCATATCAGATCATGGTTTAATGAGAATGACTGCCTCCAGTTGTATGCCTCCACAAAGCAGCTAAGCTGCTGTTCCTTTATGGGGTTGAATAATGACCAGAAAAGTGTTTTTACAGAACATCATGTCACTATGAAGTTTACCTTTGACTTTTTGGATTTAAAATGTGAGACTGGGATGGACAGACAACAGACAACTTTAAAACGTAATGCCTCCAGCCACGGCTGGACACAATTAACACAATTAAATTAAGATAAAAAATCTGAGCAAGTAATTAATGCCAGTTCAGTCAGCACAGTCTTTAATACGCACGTTATTTAATACCAAAGAAGAGGTTGTAACTGCTAAACATCTATGAAAACACATTTGAAAACATGACCCCTTGGTACCTCTGTCTCAAACTGAGCTCCGAACATGTCCATGGGTCCTCCACTGGCCAGGGACGCCCTCTGCTTGTCCAGCCAGTCTTTGAAGCAGAAGGGCAACATCACGTTCATGGTGTTCATCTGGAACGGAGGTTCTCTGAAGACTTTATCTGTTTATCCAAAAATAACCATGACACCAGTTAAAGATATACAGGATTAGACTTTAAGTTAGACACAAGACATTTTAACTCACTTGGATCAGGTTTTCCTGTTTTGCACTCCACTGATGCCATGAACCTGCAGGGAAAAAGTCAAACAACAACAACAGACTGCATTTAAACAAATACCCACACCTGATGGAGATCTGTCAGATAAAAAAAGATAAGAAGATGGGAAGGTGTCTTACTCTTTGATTATTGGCACCAGTTCGGTTCCGAGATCCTTACAGTAAAACCATTTCTCAAACAGGATGTCAGTGGTGTTGTCCACATAGTACCTGTAGAAACCAACACATGCTTATGGTAATGCTGCTTTGAACTCCTGCATATATGTCTGTTGTGTTTACCTTCTTGCTGAATCCTATAGTTTACCTGGGCAGAATGTACTTGACTGTGTCAAAACAGTCCTTGTGTTTCACATCATAGTTTATAATACAGTTTTTTTCCACTGATTTGATGCATTTCTGCCGACTCTGTTTACACAGTGATCACAACTTCAATGCAAAGATATAAGTCACGTGTACACAGACACAGCAGGTTGGTTGCATGTGAGATATGGATGCAAAGAGAAACGGGAAAGCATCTGTGATGTACAGGGGTTAAAGCCTTGTGAATGTAAGGTGGGAAAATCCACGGGGGGACAGGTCATATTAGACAATGTAAGGTAGGGTTGGGTGATATGACGCTATATACTGTGCAGCTGTTTCCACTGGTACAGATTTGGCAATACTGTTTCTTCCGCAGGTAGCAGCTACCAGGCTACAGTATGTAGCAAATCAGGCTGAATTCTCATCATTTGCATTTGGCAATCAGCTGCCTCGCAACACAACATGATTTTGGCAGACATGGATGATGAAGTTAAGTTGTGGATACAGAAGCCTGTCACACTTGAAATTATTGTTCTCAGGAGCCTTCAGCTTCCATTCTAAAAGAGTTTTAGTTTATATAAACAAAAGAAAATAATCAATCATCATCATACTTAATGATGAGTCAGGGCGGAACTTCAGTCATACTCAAAGGCAGCTATGGTTATCAGCATGCACTGCTGCTAAAAAGATGCTGGTGGATAGGTGGAGTCTCTCTATTCAGCAGTGGAAATACTCTTTAATAGAGATTTTATCTGTGGAGCAGTTGCTAGGATGAAGGGGGCAGGTTATATCATGCTTGAGGCTAGGAAGGAGGCACTTATGGTATGAATGTGTATCAACATTTTGTCTTTATTTTTACTCTACAGTGCACATTTAAGAAACTTAATACATGTATAGTAGTATTTCGAGAAAGACTCATGGTGACAAGGAAGGTCAGGGTTGAGGAATGATCAAAAGGTGCAGGTGTATATGTTGTGTTGCCACTTTATGTCTGACACTGTCTTTGTCACAACAGTAGAACTGTGTTATATGAGATATAATGTTATCAAGAGAAGGTCAGACAGCTTTTGTTTCTTTTTTTTATTATACTCTGTTTTGTTTATTTAACTATCTGTCATTGCGATGATATCTACATGTGTTGTGCTATTGACAGCAGTTATTGGTTAATGTATAACTGCAAGTTGTGCTAAAAATAAAGTTATACCAAAAAAAAGTACAATATGTTTTTTAAACTGTTTCTTAATTGAATTTACAGAGCAATTACTGTAACATAATATATAGCGTTGCCATGACATAAAATGACTTATACCGTGAAAGAAGATTTTGGCCATAGTGTGAGGTGACTGTAGTGTTAGCAAAGACATCCGAGATTATCAATAGCCTTTCTCAAAAAAGGTGATTTTTATATATTTGTGTATTTATTTATTTACCAGCTCAAATATCAGGTTGGAACTTTGGATTTGTGTACTGTACTTAAAGATAGTTGCTTTTCTTTTCTTGTCTTGAGTGTGGAGCTTTTCCTTACACAATTTTCTTTTCAGACTTCAGTATGTGATACTGAGAACTGTACTGAGAGTTTTGGGAACCATTTCCATTTTATAAATGGAAACACAGTGTCGTCGTTTGTGTCACATGTTCTCGCAGCTTCTCTTTTATTTCAAGCTATGCATCAAAACAACTGAGAAACGCTGTACTTCCTATATTTTCTCCAACAAGTTTGGACTTTCCTGTAACTGTAATTTGTCACATTTTTTTTTACTTGGTCTGTATCCACTACTATTATCTGCATGAGAAGAGCTGAAAAGAGAAGGTGATAGAGTAGTTAACCTCAGACAGTCAGTCTCAGTCAGCAGCCGTCTCCTCTCCACCACCAGCCCCACAGTGTTGGCCTGTCTCTGGGGGGAGTGAGGGATCCGAGCTGGCAGCAGGAACATCTACAAATTGTGGCGAAATGAGTGAAATGCAGATTTTCAGAGGAAAACAGAGCAAATAAGATAAAGTCCATCATCATTTACCGATAAAGTTGCATTGTAAATATGACCACTTTATTTCATTAGAAGAAAATCCTCAACCACTGAGGGGAGCAGTGACAGAGTGAATTGTACTGCCTTAAGTTGGACTGTGTAGTAATAATGTGTGAAATAGGCTTACTATGCAGAATATACAACTATGCTTAAGAAGATAAACTAGTATACAAAAGCATATGAAAGCTCACCTCTCCCTCCTTGATGTGTACATCTTTATGTTTCCCATTCTCTATCACCTTCAGACACATGTCCCCTTTCACCTGGTAGAACAGCTGTTTAAAATTAAGAGTGGAAGACAAAAGATATATCCTTACATTAAAGGGAAACTGCAGTGATTTTACACATGAAAGTGTTAGACAGTACTACTGCATGACGAACAGTTGTACAAAGTTGTTTGTGTCTCCAGAGGGAGCTGTGTGATGTCTGATAAATTGTCTCAGGTTCTTCAGCATCGGTTGTTGCTGAAGACTACGTTATTTTTAAAAAGTTAATAACTGTAGCTTTAACTGTGAATGTAAAGCAGTTAACTGAAAGCTAAAATAACAACAGGAATTTGGTCATATCATTCCCCTCCCCCTGATGATGTGCACAAGCTAGAAATAATCATACTGAAGCAGTTATAAATTTGCATTAAATAATCTATGAATTTATTCAGAATAAATTAGTCCTTCTTTCTTACCTCCTCCCCTTCCTCTATGTGATAATCCTTCCTGGTGTTGGGACCGCCAACAAACATGACATTCAACTGGGAAAAGTGCCTGAAAAGAAAGAATTAAAGACAATTGTGGTCTAACTACACAACCTCAAATAGTCAGTGGAACTCTCAGTTACGAACAGTTCAGACCAATGATTCATGACGAGATGAAACCATTTTAGAACATTGCAGAGAAAAGTTGCCGCGGTATGAAATGGTCAGTCTGGCCGTTATTTATGTTATTGTGGCACATTTATTATTAATACAGTCCACCTGATACTCTTTTTGTTTGTTTTTCACCATTTAATCACTACAACAAATCCAACTGTAGCCAGTATTTCACTATCACTATCCTCATTCATATTTTAAGAAGCTACAAATGATAGTCAGCCACAAAATAAGCCTGAAAAGCTGGAAATCAGAACAGAAGTACAGAGAGATGATACACTGTCTCGTCTAGTTGCACTGATGTGAACCAGCAGGTTTTTAGAACATTGCAGAACGGCACATTGCAAGCAGCAACTCATCTCATTGTCAATCTTTGGTCTAAACTTGGTTTAAGTTGTTACCTAAACCTTACATTACTGAGCTTTTCAATCCGAGTTGCTGTAAAGTTGTGAAGTAAATTACTGATTATTCATCACATTATGTAACAAGTTGTTGCAAGGAAGAACCCACTGTGATTACACACCCACCACATATATCAATGTGGCTAAGATACTCACATGAGCTTGTTGCACACCGGTGGCAGGAAAGCATTCTGGTTCTCCTTAATCCAGCGGTCCACATTCACAAGAGGTGTGACACTCATTTTTCAATCTGACTGAGCTTTTTGTTGCAGTATCAGACCTCTCTGACCAGTCTGCCAGTCTGACTACTTCACACAATCTGACTGACACTGAAAGTCCAGAATGCAGAAGTAGGTGTAGACGAAGGGGGGAGGAGTTCCCTTTTATTGATAGTTGAAAGGTTGCTTGCACTTCTCTAATAGGTAACATAATGTTGTCCACATAGGACTCTAAAGACCTACTGGAATCCATTGCAACACTCATGAAGTCAAGCTGGCCACAGCTGCTGTGCAAACACTCCTGGGGTTTCTCCTGGACAGCCAAAAGATTTGACAGAGGGTCGTATGGGTGGTCTTGGGTGTCGCGCCCAGAGCAATCGCTGTGAGACGAGAACATAGTAATATCAGAACTGCAATAATGTGCAAAAAGCAGTCCAAAAATCCAAAGCCATAGAGCTTATCATGTATAACAAAGAAAACACCAAAGTCTCACATTTAAGCATGAAACAAGCCTTTTTTGTGCTTAAAAAATTACTGTAAAGATTATTTATCAAAAGAATTGTCAATTAATTAAGTGTTGCAGCTCTTCAGCTGAGCAAAGAATACAGACCAATGAAAACCAAATGTTATATTTAAGATGAAACATTGCCCTTACTTATATACATTTAACAACTACATGTTACAGTCATATTAGTTATACTTCTTGTCATGTTTGACAATATGATTTATAACATTTGTGTACTAAAATTGTCCACTGCATTTATTAACACACATATATTATTCCTTACAAAGGCTGTGCTCCACAAAAAAAAAAGTTAACCGGGACTCCAAAGAGGTGAATTAAGTGCAATGTAATTTCACAATCCCACATTGTGTGTGCAATATTAAGTCAATAGAACAAACATTTGCAGAGCTTTGTCCAACTGATAATCATTTCAATGTTCAACCTGAAGCCAATCAAGATTAATGATGAAAGAATTTATCGAAGGACATTTTACACCAAGTGTAATATTTTGATCCATCCACTAGGCAGAGCTGTTCAACCTGCTGAGATCAGATATAAGAGTTCTTTTAAGGACCTGATGGCTGGGCTGCAACTTTCTGACAAATAAAACGATCTAGACTCACATGGACCAAAATTAATAGTGCATTGAAACCATATTTTTCAACAATACAGAGTCAACCATTTTAACGTTTGTCAGTTGCCAGCAGCGTTAGCAAGTAGTGAAATACATGTTAAATAAACCGCATTTTGCAGTAGCTTGCTGGTAGTTCAGCTACATTCATATTTGAATAGTGATTTTCAAGTAGTTAAATTACTTTTTTGCCATTTTCTATGTAGTTAACTACTGCAACAACAACCACAAACAATTTTGGATTTGTTAACAAATGTTCAGACAACTTGTTGCATGCTATTTAGGAAGTTACGTGGTTAATACCCCCACCTGGACTCTAGTCTCTGGAAAGCATTCCTTGCACTTTCCCATGAATAGTGATGTATTCATTTATTCATTGTGATTTATTAACCTGTGAGCAAGTGGGCACTGTTTGCAATAAATGCAACTGAGTGGCTTTTTTGCTGACATGTGACTTCTTTGTTTTACATTCTGTTATAATTTCATATCATGGTTACAAGCTTTAGTTAATTAAACAAGATTTCTCACTAGGGCGGCTTTGCTGTAGTTCAACTTCTTCCACCACGAAGTAGTTGGTAGCTTTGAGAGCTATGCTTTCAAGTAGCTTTCCCAACACTGGTTGCAAGTGCAACTTGTGACATCTCGCTTCAATATACAATCAAGTAAAAAAACTGGCAAGAGCACTTTGGCAACTGGAAACAGATTATCAGGCAAACATTTATAAAAACTCTATTTTTCTATTTACTCGAGCACCTTGTGATTAACAGCATATCGTTGCTAATAAGAACAGTGTAGTTTATGTGTGGCTTTCACTGATTTCACAGTGCAGCTTTTCACTGGTCCACTTCAGGGGATACATTTATCATTTGAGACATTTAAACAATGGCAATTTGAATATTAGTATTGCTGGTTCTTCTTTCTCTGCCTTTTTAATACAAATGTGAGCATATTTTACTGTAACTGCTGCATATATGAGGGAAAATTGTTTGGATGCTGTGACAAGAATGACATCCAGGTCAACTCAGGAAGACATAATGCAGTTGGTGGAGGAGGATGACAGAAGAGACACCAGACACTGGTTATATGACAGTCTTTTAGTTTTTAGCTCCAGTGTTTCCTCATGGGGGCCTCCACACTGAGAGGTGTGTCCGGTCTGCCCGCAGGGACATCGCCCTGGAGATCCCTCAGGTCCAGAGGACTGGGGGGCTCTGCACCGTGTGTGGAGTCCACCCCAGTCTGTCTGGGTCGGGGTGGTCTCTGTGGCGGCGTTCCCTGTGACCGTAGGCTGTGGCACCTCTCAGTGTGGATGGCTCATAGGTGGTTCTTTCCTCACCTGGTTCCTCAGTGCCCAGCCATGCAATTGACTATATTGACTTGTGTGTGTGTGTGTGTGTGTTTATATGTGAGGGTGGGAGGGGTAGGTTTTCAATATGTATGTAGTATTTTTGTTTTTATTCTGTGAAGCACTTTGTGCTGCATTTTTAATGTATGCTATACAAATAAAGTTTGATTTGATATATCATGGCAACCCTTTCCATTTCCACTATTCAGAAAACTCTGCAATCTGTCGACCTGCTTCAATATAGCATACACTTAAACTGATATTGGGGTTTTTTTTTAATTGGCTTAAACACATTTTGTTGCTGTCCCCTCCACAGCAGTTTAATACTTAGCTTTCTTTTCAGATTCCTCCCACTTCAGAAAAACTGAACTGTCCCTTTAACTCTCCCTCCGTTTGACTTACTTTTGTGTGAGGAGGTGGTCTCTGGTGGACGGTGCAGAACAACCCACAGCACTTTAATTGTCAGACATAAAAGTTACAGTTTGCATTAAAGAATGTACTATAACGTTACACCAATAACATCTATCCATTTTCTGTCTAAACAGTCCCGAAATACACTAAGTTCATGTGCCACATATGATGCTATTTTACGTTTACAAATATAAATGTTACATCAACTTAGACATGTTTAATTTAATTTAAATGACCACTTGTAATGAGACCCTTAACATCAAGTTGGTTCTCAAAGCGTTTGTGCAGCTGCGAAAAACTGAAATGCTACAGATTTACTGTAATATGCCCAGTACCGTTATGACGTTAACGTTACACTACATGTCTTCACAGGCTAACAAACATAAACATTAGCTAACATAAATGTGGCCGTCGAACCCTCTAACCAAAGTATGATACCGTTATTTTAGCTTTCATGCCACGTAACTTTCATTGCATACAATAATTATTGTCTTGCCATATCTCCAAACTTACGACTCCAGGTTCAGACCCACCTTGTGTGACAGGTGTGTGTAGCATGTTACAGCTAATGCTAGCTGTGCTGGGTTGAGTTGAGTTCAGTAGCGCCGGGCCTCGTGGTCACGTGACTTGTGGCCTCAGCGAGGAGGTGCCTTCTGACGATGGTTGCTCAGCGTGCTGCACGCAGACGTTGTCCCGACAAATGCCGTTACATTTGTAGTTTTGAATAACAAAAAAAAGTCCAAACAGCAATTAAACGCGTGGTAGATGCTAGCATCCAAAAAATCCAGCGCTTTTTGCAAATGAATTAGATATGAATATTCTTTCAGGATTACGAGTTGATACGTTATCTTATAAGAAGTGATTCCGGTTCAGTGGGAAGGTTTGAACTGCTCTCTGGAAAGTGACCATTGTTGTAATCAGGTCGAGGCTGTTATCATTTCCACTTGCTGACTTTCTTAGTTTTTTTACGGGTTTACAGCAGAAAAACAGTGCAAGCTTTTTAGAGTGTCATGAAAGAAATGTCAAGGTAAGTCATGCACGTGGCCCGTTTTTCATTTACGAACATTTTTGTCCGCGTTTAAAAGAGAGTCCTAAAGAATAGGCTAAGAGCTAACGTTAGCCAACTGTCACAACAACCAAACAAGGCCTGCTGCCACCGTTTGTTGGCTAGCTCGCTTGTCTGTTGGTAGGTAACTATGGTGTACATTTGCCGAACAAAATGAACGGATTTCACTTATTTTTGTTCAAGAAAATGTCGACCCTTCATTAGGTCTAACCGGAAAGCGAGTCATTAGTTAAACCAATTCTTCCGTAGCAGCCAGCTAACGTTTGCTAACTTGCTAAATTAGCCAATTTGTTAGCGGTTCCAACCTGTTTGTAGCCACTCGGCTAACGTTCGTTCGCCGCCAGGCTGAAAAGTAGCTCGTTTCAAACACGTTTCTGCTACATAGGTAAACTCACTTACATACAGATTTGAAATTGCACATAAGTACGGAGTCATTAATACGCATTCTGTGTTCAGTAATGTAATGTAACATGAAGCACTTTGTTGTCAGACAATGTAGTATTAGCGTGTTTACACATAGGTTGGCGGTAGCAACATAGAGGAGAGGAAGAGAAATTAGCAAAGCATAACATCTTACAAAAAAGAAGCTGCGGCTCATAAATGTCTTCCTATTTGATTGGTAATCCTGTTCATTGTTTAAGAAGAGATTTTATAAATCATGACATAGTGTGGGGTAGTAGCTGTCATTCATGTATTGCGCCGTGTTCTCATGTTATGTTCCCTCGCAGCACCATGCCTGGTGGGCAGCAGCCTCAGAAACACTATGGCATCACTTCTGCCATTAGCCTTGCACCTCCACGAGAAATAGACCACCAGTACACCAAGAAGCTTTGCGATGCTATGAAACCTTTTGGGGTGTTTGAAGATGAAGAGGAATTGAACCATAGGTGAGGACCATAGTGTTAAAATTTAATTTTAACCATGACACAACAGTAGGGCATATTGACTGCTTACCTTTCATTGTAGCAGGCAGAACTACACTTACAAGAGATGCATAAAACATCAGTTTTTGTAATATAAGGTACCAGTACTTCTCTGGTAGTTTCTACAAAAATGGATACTTCTAAGCTTGCATTTCTTGTAAGTCTGAGGTTCAACTGCATTTTACGTGTGTATGTTTTTGTGGTATCTAGATGCGTATTCTTGAAGGCTTGAATGCACATATTAACATCTAGGAATTTATGAAAATGTGTGGTGTACTAATATCATTTTCATCCTCACTATATGATAAGTGAAAGGGGTGGATTGTGGATAAAGCACCTGCTAAAAGTTGTATCTCCTTTCAGACTTGCAGTTCTTGGGAAGTTGAATAACTTTGTTAAAGAATGGATCGCAGAGATCAGTGAATTAAAGGTGAGTTCTGTTGACCTGTTGAATTCCTTATAAGTCAAATCTGTGATTTATGATGTAGTATGGAGTCATTATTGCTTACTATTAAATCAGAGTTACTAAAGCTGTCTACTCTCATGCCATAAAGAAAAACCACATCATACTGATTTCATTGCATATGCTCTTCTCCTCTACAGAACCTCCCACCATCAGCAATAAGCTGTGTTGGGGGCAAGATATTTACATTTGGTTCGTACCGCCTTGGAGTGCACACAAAAGGTACGTCTATTGATAGCAGCAGTATCATCCATAAAATCCCTATTTTATGCCTGAAAGTTGTTTGACAATATTAAACTTAAATATATACACCTGTTTTGTGTGATTAGCTGTCTTGGCATTCAGAAGGTGCAAAGAGAGAGAGTGATCGTGATCAGAGTATTGCTGCCAGCACTGACCCTGTCTAATTAAGCATACCATGTTGTTTTTGAAAAGCTCAGTTCACCCTGAGCTCACTAAAGCACGAGGCTGGCATTGTCATAATCATCTGCCTTTGAGAGTGTGTTTCAAAAGACTAGTTTTGGGGTCAGAAAGCTGTGGAAACATTGGCTTACTATAGACTGGAGGCATTTGTGTGAATGTGCCCTTGCTTTGAACAGCAAACACACAAAGTGAGAATAAAAGATAAAAGTGGTTTTAAAAAATATACAGGCATAATAGAAATATACTCTGCTGTGTATTTTACTATTTGTTGTGCTACAATGTTATTAGAAATTTAAGTTATTCAGTTTTCTTTTTTTCTTTCTTTTTTTTATATTAATTTCTTTATTGAGGATATTATAGGTCAGTTTTCTTTTTTAAATCAAACTATACAGTGGGGTTTTTTTGTTTGTTTTTTGTTCATGAAAATTAATAAACAAGTGTTCCAAGCTAATTTCTTAAATTGATAATGATGCTAGTGGTGATTTGTTGTTAGTTGCTCATTGATTGGTATCGATCAAATGAACTGCTGATCGATTTTCAGTGTCTTGTTTTTAGCAACCCAGTGCACTTCTGGATAAATTAAATGTAAAAACTGCCACATTATGTTACATTAAATCAGTTGAACATTTTCATGATTGTGTTCATTTTTATGAAGTAACAAATTCAAACACATGAAAAGCTGCTGTGCTAAAGTAATTAATCCCATTTCCAAATTCTGTACCCCCAAACATTTGTTCAGCATTTCATCATTTCTCCTACATTGTAGAATATAAATATATCCTTCACAGTAAATGTTAAAGATGCACTCACATTTGTAGAAAAAATATATACAGGGTTCCCACGGTAATGAAATTAGGGAAAACTCTTTTCTAGGCCTTGAAATGGTTTGCAAAATTCTTGAATATATATTGTTTGAAATATGGTCATTAAAATCCCAAAACATGTCTTGCGCTGAGCAAAATATGTTCCATGTACACATTTAAAATCTAGTCCTGCACTGCGTGACTGTTGAAACGTAACCAGCATAATGTGTTACACTAAGGCCAGACAGGCATCACATCATCACCAAGGCTGCATCCCTTTTTTGGGGAAGTTCCACACTGTCACATGAGGAGCGAAACAAAAAAAATGGCAGAAAGCTGTTGTGTAGTGGGTTAACCAAGGTTTTAACACTGAGAGATGAGGCGCATAAGACGTGTGAATATTCACTGTCAGTGTGGTAAATGGCTAAATGATGCTGAGACAGTTACTACTGATGGAGAGCTAGCTTGAGTAGGAGGCTGCTGCAGTAAAGTCATACAGTAAAGCAGAATCAGATTGTCATCTTGAACTAAATCTCAGCCTAATCAAACAGTTGGCTATTAACAGGTTGGTTATTTACAGACAACGCATAGTCTAATGTTACATATCATGATTTGGACATTTGAGCATGTATCAATGTCCCGATAATCAATATCCAGCCATACAAACAAAGGTTTACTAAGAATTAAATGCTAATATACTTGTCAAAATTATAACCCAAGCACATCAAATTGCATTGACATCTCTAGGATCTTTGGTTCTTTCCACTAAAAAGGGGAGTGGCCTTGTGGCCCCTGTATACGCCTTTTCTGGTCTACTGGAAATGGGCATTAGTATGCAGCTAGTTGACAGGGGGAATGTCTACTGAGTGAGTTAAGTTAGCAGGTGCTATCAGTTTGCTTTTGAAAAGCCTGGGAAATACATCTTCAACAGTCAATGGATGTTTTGCTATAGGCCTACCCATTTTAAACCACCTAAAGTAGTGGACAATATTATGGAAAGGTTTTTCGAAAAGCTTAAAAAATTCATTAGTATAAATATGTGGGAACCCTGGATGAGTTTAGGTCAACAGATAAAAACAATTTACATTCACGACTGATACTACAAACAAATACCTGACGTTCTTATCTGACGTTCTTTTGCATGCCTCTTTACAGGGTTCAGTGGAGGTCACCAGTGTCTAGAAAAAACAGCTCTGTGTTGGGTTTTTTGAAAAATATCCAAACCCATAACATTTTTATAGGCTGTGACCATACAAAGCAGAGCCAGGCTTTATCAGTTGGACAAGGAAAAAAAAGTTGCTGCGCTTCACTTTAGCTGCTTTACTTGTCATGTATCCATGATGTTTTACCACACAAACTCTCTTGAGCCCGTAATGCAGCAACTTTGTTCAGTGAACCTGTCAGATTGTTTTTGAAGTCATCAACCATTTCACCTACTGGGCAATGCAGATTACACTGCTAAAAGTAACTGTTTCTTTCAGGAGCTGATATTGATGCCTTGTGTGTGGCTCCGCGCCATGTAGAGAGAAGTGACTTTTTCCAGTCTTTCTTTGAGAAAATCAAACTGCACGAAGAGATCAAAGACCTGAGGGTAAGTTTCTGTGGCATGTTTGGCCATTTCCCAGTGAAGGAAGTCCCTGTGTCCTCCCTGAGCTAGAAAAGTAATTCTGTTCAATCAAAGGTTTTTCAGTGGAAAAAGATGCAAAGAGCAACAGACTGCTTACATCACTCTGGCAACGCAGAACTGTTCCCAACATTGATAAAGATTGCTCAATTACGTCTTTATGGCTGAGTCTTCAGTATGTTTTTGCTGAATGGGTAGAGGAATTTTAATGTAGTAACTCTCAGCAGATGAACAGTACCTAAGAGCAGTGTCTGTCGCACTGTTTGATCTGCTGGTGATTTCCCACGGTGTGTGACTTTAATAACATCAATGTAAGTGATGAAAAGGATCGCACACCCCTGTGGTTTGTTGTGACATTATTATGTTATAAAATTAGCTGCTATTTGATGATGTGTTCACTTGCATTTAAAAAAAAAAAATCTTATCTTGGCAATTTTATTCAAAAATGCATGGTGGCACTTTAAATGGAACAGCTGAGTGCACTTTTATTGGTGGGTTAATGTTACTGAGAGTTTATTGGATATTTTAAGAGAAGACTGATAATTTAGTTTAATAATATTGAAGGCTTGGTCTCCAAAGACAGCCATTGGTGATGCTCATATTCCACACTATGCTCATGTTTTCTGAATTTGAAACCACCCTCATTGATATCTGTTATCAGCTGTCGACAAACGTTTTCAAAGCACCGTACATGACTTTCTTAAGGAGTAGCATCCTGAAAGAAGTACTCTACATCTCTTATTACAAGCTCTGTGATCTTGACTTTGATTTACTATTGTTGTTGATGATACTGTCAGTCAGCTGTGTGACTTTGCCTTGTCTCAAATGTGTTGGTGATATTGTCTCCTTTGGTGATTTTTCAAGGCTGTTGAGGACGCCTTTGTACCTGTGATAAAATTCAAATTTGACGGAATAGAGGTAAGACACTTTGAGATCCACGTGATGTGTGTTGTCTATGTACAGTATAGGGGTATTGAAAGGAGGTACTGGGTAAAACAGAGTTATACATATCCATGAAGACTTTAGACTACAAAGCAGGAAAGAAGACCTAAAATAAGATGATGAGAATGAGCATCAACATAACTACTGTTCTAGTATCTGTCTAAATGTGAAACCTCTGTTCTTATGTAGTTGCCATTTGAAAGGTTGTATTTTGCCTTGCTGAGTTTCATAAAAACAATTCAGAATAATTTAAAAGCTCATCACTGTGCTGTTCTGCTTTGAACTTGCTTGCCACTCCCACAATGGAAAGTGGTTAAGCAGCCCTCGTCAGCCTATTCACACCTTGTATTTTTTTTAGTTTTCTAACCCCAGTGCCTCATGTATTTAACTCTGAGCAGTGGGCAATCTGAGGAAGTGACCACAGTGCATCCCCATTGTTAACCTGCTGTCCCTCTCCAAAAATTTTCCTGGGCCCGGATCCAAATGCCATCCTGTTCAGACCCAGACCTATAACCAATAAACTATTGAGAATTATTACATTTTGACAGAGCATTGCTGTTTTAACTGGCAGTATTTTAGTACTAGGTTAGCTGACTAGGAAATGCTCAGACTAATTGCATGTGTTAAACTATCTCTAGTGATGCTACTCAGCCAATCAAATCTATGCATTCAAAAACGCATTGTGACAGAGACACCCCCCCCCCACTACCTTGAATGGCAAACATAGATATTATTTATACTCAGTTTCATCTCCTCTTTTCTTTTCTGTCAAACAGATTGACCTGCTTTTTGCCAGACTGGCCTTACAGTCCATTCCAGACAACTTGGACCTGAGGGGTGATTCCATCCTGAGAAACTTGGACATTCGGTGTATCCGCAGCCTTAATGGTATACTCCATGGCCAAATGAGTTTTAATAAGTACACGAGTAGAATAATCTCCTAGTACATCACATTTGCAGAAGCTTGCTGCGGCAGGGATATATGTAAATCTGACAGAAGTTGGTTTTCATCTGAATCTTAAACCATATCCTTCTCTTACTGGGAATATGCATAAACTTAAAAGAGTGCAATAGTTTTCTCGCAGTGCTTGAGGGTTTTTATGTATTGTCCTGCAGGCTGTCGAGTGACCGATGAAATTTTGCACCTGGTGCCAAACAAAGAAAACTTCAGGCTGACACTGAGAGCCATCAAACTGTGGGCAAAACGTAAGTGGATTCAAATGTTCTTGTCAGATGCACTTAAACATTAACTTTTTGTATGTCTGTTTTTTTGTTGAGTCTTTCTTTCATTTTCAGTAGTAGACACACTTGAAGAACTAATATATAGATGCTCTAAAAAGTGATGTAAACACAGTTTTATGTCCCACAGGTGTTTTGCCTGCTTAGTGTATACATAACAAATGCTTTGCTCATCTTTTGGGCAACACCGGCATTCTTAAGATGTCTCCACTTAACTGTAATGTGCCCTCTGCCTGCAGGTCGTGGGATCTACTCCAACATGCTGGGGTTCCTGGGTGGAGTGTCATGGGCAATGCTGGTGGCCAGGACCTGTCAGCTCTACCCCAACGCTGTGGCTGCCACGCTGGTCCACAAGTTCTTCTTGGTGTTTTCCAAATGGTGAGAATTTAGCTTCTGCACTTAGGACTTCATATTTGTTGTGTTCCACTTGATGGCAGTATTTCACAGCCTTGTGTGATGCATAGTATTTCAGTATTCACACATTTTACTACATTTGTCATTTCTATCCCACAGGGAGTGGCCAAACCCTGTGCTATTGAAACAGCCTGAGGACAGCAATCTGAATCTACCTGTGTGGGATCCCAGAGTGAGTATGACACCAGTGTTTTACCTCCAAATGTTGTTTTGCCTCTGTTGTATATGTGTATTGCTCTTTAGACAGAGGAAACACTATCAGGACAAGAGTGCCTTTGCTAAGTTATTAAAAGTAATTTGGTGTTTGAGAGTAAGCTCAGCAGATATAGTATAGGTACATTTACCTTCTCTTATTTCATGTCTCATCATTCCTCTGTCCTCATGTGACCCGGAAATTGATATGGTCCCCTTTCATGAGTCCCAATGCTCTTAACTCTGCTCAGAGGAGGCTTCCAGAGCAGCTTGGAGCAAGGAAGACTTCCTACGTGGACGTTAGCAATTGAATAGCACAACAGATGTGACATTTTTGTTTAAATCCCATAATTACAACGCTGCAGTCTCAAACCTTTGTGGACTGATAAATAACATTACTGTGTACAGGACAAGACACCTTTACACACTTTTCTTGTATGCTATCCATTTGAATTTTCTTTTGACTTAAGTTTTGCTTTGACAGTTTTCCATAATAATATCATAAATTTATTCATGCCAAACTAATTCTAGCTTTAATTAAAGCCTTAATTAAAAACATTCTAGCTGCTGTAATTGCTGTGTCATGTTTGTTGTGTCCCTTCAGCAATAAACACATTTTAATTATCTATTGGTGTCGCTTCCATTCAGTCACAGCATGGCCAACAGTCACCGTGCATCAGGCAGAAAGCATAGTCATAGATAAAAAAATTTAATTTCCCAAATGTTTAGGCTACTTTCATTACTCTCTGTTTACTATGACGCATGGTCATCGTAATATATATTGTAAGAATAATTACAAACAAAGACTTGCATGGTAACGGCTTTGCTGCTGGCAGAAATGGCTTAAAGGTCACGTGCAGTTGGTGTCCAACAGCTCTTCAAAATAGCTCTGGGTGGTAAGGAGGCATAGCTTGACATGGTCATTGAATAGCTGGTAAAATATTATTAACTTAAGCATGTACTATATACTTAAAAATTACATTGTGGTTTGACTGATCTTTACACAGTGAATATACAGGTTTGCTATGCATGTTTTGTCAAGCAGTTGATATAAGGCTCATTGTGCACATTTGATATTTTAAATTATGTTTTGTCTAGTTGGAGAACATTAAAATTAAATGGCTAAAATAATAATTCAAAAGTATTACAAGGGATGATGCCAACACTTCCCTCAGCACACAGATGAGAGATTCAACTTTGCATCTTTCATTAGTAACTGACAAATGACGTTAGAGAGGGAAGCACATCTCATTTCAGAATGTTTTTGAGTCCTCCTTTGCATCACTTGAGGAAAAAATGCAAATGAGGGAAACATGAAGTGAATTGGGATGTACCCTGTGTGTGGGATGTGGGCCCTTGGTTTTATGATGCCTTTCAGTGTGTGGGCGTGTTGCCCTACTCGTTCAGTTTGGTAGGTAGAGTGTGCTGACGTAATGGTGAAGGCTCACAGCGAAACCAATCTTGGTCCCTGTGCCGTGTTTTTAGGTGAACCCATCTGACAGATACCACCTGATGCCCATCATCACCCCTGCCTATCCCCAGCAGAACTCCACCTACAATGTCTCCACATCAACACGCACCATCATGAGCGAGGAGTTTAAATACGGTAATATGGACTGCATGACTGAAACAGTACAAAATGTAACACCTGATTACCTGTTTTTCCAGTCCTTCAAATCACTTATCCAATCTTGCCTAGTTATTGGGCCATTAATATAGCAAAACTATTCACAAATGTGTTGTCTAACTGTATCTCAATCTGCGTGTTTATAATGAGATTTATAAAAAATAAAAAAAAAATCTGTCTTCAGATTTGCATGTGTATTGAGATTTGTAAATGTGTAGACAAATCTATAAATACACACAGATCTGTAAATGCATATATAGATCTGTGAATGCTTAGACAAATCTGTGTGCTCACATAGATATTAATGACCTAAAAGTTAAAGTGTTTTGCTCCTAGAGCTGGAGATACAGACTGGTCCTCAGTTACAACTGAGGGCTGTTTTTACACTACATTGCATTGTTAGTCTGAGCACAACACTGGAGTTATTTTCCAATACTTATGTAATTAGTTACATGCAAGCCTAATGTTGATCCACACGGATACACAGGCAGTAAGGAGACAACACGTTTTTATCCTGTTCCACGCAGATCAGAAACCCTTGTGTGAAAACGCGTCATTGTAATCAGGCTCATACAGAAAAAACACAGCTCCCCTGTTCACTTGTATTTGTTGACAAGCCAGCCTTTTCTGGTCTGATATGGCGGCAACGTTGACGTATCAAGTCAATCGGTGGAAGCAGTCAATGCAGAGTCTCCTTACATTATATACTTTATGTCTATGGTCAAAACCATTGTCTAGCAATGTCATGCTTAAAGCCACTGGGTGCTACTGCCTACTGGTGGTATGAAGGCTGCATAGCTACTGAGGCACAATGCGGGCAGAAGGGTAAAGACACACCTCCACACATATTTGCAGATCTCTGCCACAGCAGAAGAGTAGCAAAAGTCACCTGTAAAATGTCAGCCAATTTAGAGGCCAGTCTGAGTTGTAACTGATGACATGTCTGTATTTCCAGCTCTTGGAGTAAAATATATAAACTTTCAGCCATTAATATCTATGTATGCATTTACAGATTTGTTTACACACTTACAAATCTTAATACGTTTACAAATCCGATTTGGCACACGATTCTGAATGCAAATGTGCAGATTACTGTACACATTCACAAATCTCAGTACACATTCAGGGATTATTTTCAACATTTATAAATCCGATTACGTACTCAAATAGTTTTGCTACATAACAGCCCTCCGACTAGTTTTAAAAAAGGGAATGGTCACTTTGAGTGTTGAATTTCTGAGCCTGATGTCTTTGTCCCACTTTGTTTGATGGAACAGGCCTCAGTGTCACAGATGAGATTCTTCAGGGAAAAGCAGAATGGTCCAAACTCTTTGAGCCACCCAACTTTTTCCAAAAGTACAAGTAAGTGTTAATTATGTCCGATAAAGGATTGATGGATGGAACATTTTATTAACCAAAGCAAAATAAATAAAACATTTGGAGGTGCGTGTTTCTCACATATATGGCAATTAGTTTACTTGCTTAGAAATAATTTCTCAATTCTTTAACATATAAGTTGGTATGTATTTTTAAAGTCTGTATCGGGTTAAGTTATGGAGAAACGAGCCGTTTGTGTGACATTAACAAGGTTGGCAGGCCATAGATTGTATTGTGCAGTTGAAACTAAAACTGGATGATGCAAGTTTTTTTCTTCTTCTGTTTTTCCAACCAACTTATTGTTTTCACTTTTTGGGTTTGGGCAGATTTGACTCATCCTAACTGTGGTCAGCAGAGTTTGGTGGACTCATTTTGTTTGAGAGTTCCTCCCACACAAAAATACCACAACTGGGTTTTATGCCATGTTCTGTTGGGGTTGTTGCCTCATCATGGGAGCTACATTACCTGAGCACTGGTGTGATTGGTTATGGTTCTTCCACAGTGTAGCACATTGAATTCATAAGTTTAGATTATCAAAATGCTGCTGAATTACCCCATTTAATGATTAAAATCGCATGTACACTAGAATTAGGATGACTCATACATGTTCAGGGGCTGGACACAAGATCACTATGCCTGTACAGCAGTCTTACAACACACTGATTGTGATGAAGGAGGTTTTCATTCAGCTGCATGGTCCTAAATACACCTGGGTAGTCTGTAGCAAATGTTGCCATAATGTTGCCAGTTGCTGTATAAGCATTTTAGAAGTGTGTTTAGCTACTAAACATCTGATTTTCTGTTATGTGCTGCAGGCATTACATCGTTCTGACTGCCAGTGCCTCCACAGAAGAAAACCACTTAGAATGGTGAGTGTGTAATGACTGGATTTCTAGTAGGTCTGTAAGGTGAAATCACAAAAAGCACCCTCACCCTTCATTGTGTTGTAATTTTGTGTGAATACGTCTTGATGTTTCTTACTCAGGATTGGTCTGGTGGAATCAAAGATCCGTGTTCTGGTGGGAAACCTGGAGAGGAATGAGTACATCACCCTGGCTCATGTCAACCCCCAGTCCTTCCCTGGGTCCAAGGAGAACCGTAATGAGTGAGTTCAGTTTTAGACATACGTACAAACAGCTCTGTGAGTACTGGAAGTGTATACATTTGTATCTCATCAGTTTGCTCTTGCAAAAGTGATTCCCAACTCTTTTGTGTCAAGGACCCCTAAATTGATTCACTTGGTCAAGGGCCGTCATTTGATACAATTGCACTTCAGCAACTCCTAACTATAAGTATTTTATTGGCTAGATATGACTAAGACCAGAATTCTGAAGTAGTTGACTACAGTTGAGGAAATAACCATGGAGGAAGTGAAACCTATGACCAAAATAGTCACTCTTATCTCTCTTATTCATGTTTGGCTCGCTTCTATAGTGAATTATATTGTAAAAAATAAATGATTCCTCATTTTTCTGGGGACCCCCTTAAACTCTTTCAAGGACCTCTGGGGTTCCTGAATCCCTGGTTGAAAACCACGGTTCCATCATGACATGCATGTTCGATACTTCAGTCTGAAATCAGCATAAACATGATTTTCATTTTTGCTCCCTGTGTTTATGCAACAGAAACGACTTTGTGTCCATGTGGTTCATTGGGATCATCTTCAAGAAAGTGGAGAATGCAGAGAGCGTGAACATTGACCTGACGTACGACATCCAGTCCTTCACAGACACTGGTAGGTCCTGTAATATCACTTTTTGTTGGTGGCCGAGGAACAACTCAATCAAACATTTAAAATAAAATAGGATACATCATAAGACATTTAGTATACTGTATACAGCAAGTATATTATTACTGTTTTGCTTTTTTGGCCACCACAGAATAAATCAAATTATTCCACACAGTATTCCTAATTACAGTAAATAAACTTTTTGCCTGGTAAGGTAATAGAGAAAATACACATGACTTTTTCCAATTTGAAAGACCTATTTTACTTTAATTAAGAAGGAGATGGAGCTACTTTTTAGAGCATTTCCCTAAATGTAAACTGAGATATGCTGCTAGCTTGTTTGAGTAAAGTGAGTGGAGGTTTAACATGTTAGAATCTTAAACAGAATTGTCACTAGGAAAACGTTACACAGAGGCAACCTGCTGTAGCATATGCCATAAAATAGCCTTAACACATGAGTTTTAGTTCATAGCAGAATTCAATCTGACAAAAACAGACAGTGCCATGTTTAAAAATGCACAAGTATAGCTTCTTAACAAAATATTGCTCAATCCTCAGTCCTGTTTGGCAGCTCTTCTGTTACTTCAAGACTGCAAGAAATATTTGGAACTAGGCTTAGGCAGTATAATTTTCATACCTTCCTGAAATTTCACTGGAGTATACAATACGTGACGGTATGAGTATACGGCACAATTGTAACTCATTAACTCACACTTTATTCAGTCTCAACTGAGACAAACAAAACTCACCAAGACTGTCTTGGTTACTCTTGTTACTCATCCAGTTAGTCCAGTTCCAACAATCACCAACTCTGGTTTTGTCAAAATAAAGCCATCCATAAAAGTAGATGCAGAAAACATGCCTGCTCATGCAGCCTGTGTGGCCTGGGCATTATTCCTCCACCTCTCGGTTTCACGGTGTGTTTTAGGTCAGCTGCCTGTCCCATCAGTGGAGATGGGAGACTGGCCTCTGGTGGCATGTGCTGCGCACTATGAACATGAGGTTAATGAAAAGAGGAGCACCTGTCGATATAGAAAATTATACCATCGCGATTACATTACACCCTGGTATACCGTGATACCACCCAGGCCTATTTGGAACGTGATCATTCGACTTGACTGAGTTAATATTGTCAGAGTTTCAAATTAGTCACTTAGTAGTAAGTGACCCTAAACATGGCTTGTTCTCTGCAGTGTACCGACAAGCCAACAACATCAACATGCTAAAGGATGGGATGAAGATTGAAGCAACACATGTGAAGAAGAAACAGCTCCATCAGTACCTTCCTCCTGAATTGGTGCAGAAAAAGAAGAGGGTAAGATGTCTTCCTGTTCAAACACTTAATGGCTTTTATCACAATATAGTTCCTGTTTCTCTTTGTCTGTTGTATCTCTGTTCATTTCCCCTTCTCTCTCTCTTCTTTACTGCAGAGCATAGCTGAGTTGAACCGCAGCTCTAACGGGGGGAGCTCCAAGCGGCTCTCTCTGGACAGCAGCCATCTGGACAGCTCCAGAGACACAGACTCAGGGACTCCCTTCAGCTCCCCGACCATCAAACCTTCCAAGCCTGTGTCTGACACAGATGATGGGTATGATACACCTTTACTGCAGTTGATTTTTTTATTTGTATATTTCTACCTGATGCATTTTCCCCAGATCTTATATTCTAACACATATCCTATTTTTCTTGCCATGTATTATTATTGTTATTATTTACAGTGCCCAGAGTCAGATCCACAATATGATGCTGAGTAAATGTCTTCTCTGTATTTTGCAGCGTCAGCCCTCCCAAGCAGCTTTTTGTGGAGGTTTCTCCAGCACCCAGTGCAGCAGCAGCTGTTACAGACCAAGGCATGTCCATCCCTGTTATTGGCTCGAGTGAGTTATCTTTCCAGTAACCATTATAGATTCTATTTAAAGTAAAGTGTAAAAAAAAATATATTTTTGAAATAGGCCATGTAATATTTTAGCAATTTCAGAAAATGTCATATGGCATAATGGACAGTCCCACTACATAGCCAATATACGTAATAACAGGGGTCCTACACAATATGAAATTTAATTTTAATCAGTTTAATGTCAGGATCATTATGGAAAAATACTTGTTTCCAGACTAGTGCCCCTATTCTGTTCTCTGAAATACAAACATTAAGAAATGAACTAATCATACAAGCAGTGTCTTTCATGGTGTTTGGAGTAGCCAGCGCAGCCAAAATGTTTACCACTGTGTGAGAGAGAGCAGAGCAGAGCAGAGCAAGCTTGATGTCATAGAAAGCAAGGCAAGAAGTGAGGCGTGCAACTGAACACAAGCTGCTACACTGAGCTGCCTCTACACCTGTCTGTCACAGCCTGTAAAACAGCGCTGCCCCAGACAAGTGCCTTATAACTGAAATTATTCCAGACCAGTTAGTACTGTGACCAAATTAGTTTGAAAGAAAATGCAACATCTTTAAATAGCATTAGAAATAACCAATCAGAAAAGTAAGCAGACTATCTGAATGAGCAAACTTTTAAAGGGATAGTGCACCCAAAAATGAAAATTCAGCCATTAGTCTGCAATTTTATATGGAAAATGAAAGAATAATTTAAAACTCTTCAAATCCAGAGAAAATTATTTGACATCATCTAATTTCTTTTGGTCTGTCTCCTTCTCATCTTGAAGAGCCTGTGGTTAAGGCAAAGCCTCCTTCCCCACCAGCCAGCAGCTCCGTCACTCCAGTGCTGAGCGGGGATGTACAGCCCAATGCCACCAGCAGCCCCAGAGAGGAGCCCAACGGCCTGGAGGACTCTGTTAATGGAGCTCCTGTCAAGAGACCACACTCACCCATACAAGAGGACCTGGCCAAGAGGCACAAAGACGCAGAGGTAAGGAGGACACAAGTTACAGTATCTGTGTGTTTTGAATACATGCGGTGTAGGATTTAAACTCAGTGGCAGATTTAATGGAATTTGTGACACTTTTTTCTGCAGGTGGTGTCCAATGATGACTCTGCATTTAAAGAGCCATATCCACCATCCTCTGACTCCTACCCACATGGAGAAGGGCACAATACTGTAGGTGTCATTTACTCTGATTGCTTCTAATAGCTGTGTAATGCCTGACAAACAAAATGAACATCTTCACATTTTGCCTCTCTTCACCATCAGACCCCCCTTTCTGGATCAAAGGCTAAGCCCATTCCAACCATTGATACCTCAAGAACACAGGTAACGTCCTCTTTCTAAACCATTTAGCTTGGACTTGAATGGTTTGACTTCAATAAACACTTGATAATTACTTTCTCTATGTGGACTTTAAAGACATAAGTGTTGCTCATTATAATGTCCCTGTTTGTTACCTCAGAGACTTCCCAGCATGGAGCTGCCAGACGCCTCCTCGCCTCTCCCAGCCAGCAACAGTTGTCGTGTCGTGAAAAATTCCATAAAACTGGCCCTCAACCGCCACAAGTTAGCTTTAACTTCTTTCCCAGCACCATCAAAGCTATTCAGACTTTTGGTGTTTGATATTTTTAATGCTGTAACTTTGGCCTGTCTTTTTCAATTCACTGTAGCATCACACCTCCAAAGCCCCCAGTGTTTGAGGACACGCTCACCACAGATGCTCCTGCTGCCAGTGAAGAAAAGGGCATGTCCATTCCAGTCATTGGCTCAAGTGAGTGCACGGTTTCTTTTTCAGTCAGTTATCAGTTTCTGTTTATTCTTTTATAGAATTTTTTTTTTGTTACCAGTGTTCATTTTGTTAAGGAAACTATGACAAAAAAACTAAATAAAAGCAACCATCACTGAAAAACTGGATAAATAAATTACAGTTTCCATCAACCATGTGAAAGATGGACAAGTCAACATTAATGCAAAATCACACACACAGTGTAAAGATTGTTAAACCAGTATCTGTCTCCCCAAACGATCTCTTCTCCAGCTGTTGGTTTAACCATTTGACCTGGCTTCAAAGGGTAACCAGTATTTGTCAACCTGAACTCTGTTTTCTCATGTTTTTGTGTCTAAATGAGTAATGAGAACTACAGATTTTTGAAACTGGCAGTGGAAACATACCTCAAGTGGTTAAATCGCAGCCTGTTATGCAACTGCTGGCTGCAACCCTCCAAGTCAGTACTGGACCAGTTTCAGAAATTGTTGTTCCCATTGTCGCTTTGACACAACCATGGGAAAACAGGGTAGAGCTTTTAGAAATAGCAAAGTTAGCCTTGAATGTAAGCTAATTTTATGTACGTACTAATCAGCCACACGAACATCACAACAAAAGTACACAACAAAGATAGCGAAATAATTAAAAAGCACAAATTAGAGTGAAATAAACTTATGTTTAAAAAAAAGTAAAAATTACTAAGTGTGGCTATGGTAAAACTAATATGCACTGAAACTGAATCACTGTACCTGTTTACGCCAGGTTTTAACATGCATTTCGGATATCGGCACACAAGTGTACAGCTGAGACCAGATTTTGTTCACACTGTCTGTCACGTGTGCCAAAGTGGCAAAGGTCCCTGCACACAGTTATTTTGTACACACTCTCTAGTATTCTCGCTGGTCATGTTAGCAGATGTATCAGTACAGCAGGAGATATCAGCAGACTTTAACATGTCTCCTTCCTTAGGGCTAAAGGATGGACGGTCAGGCAACACTTTATCCAGCTTGTCATAGAGCTTTCGCACGCTGTCACCAAAACAACCACCATGTCCTGCATTGATGATGTAGTCTCTGTTGGGGACGCATCAGGACGCATTAGTGTTTACAAAACACAATATATATGGTCAGATGTGTCCCAGACCACCTCAGCAAGGGGTTTGAGTGATGGAATCACAGGGGTGTTTACTCTGTGTTTAGTGCTGTGTACTTATGATTGGATCACCCAAGACACATGCTGACACCAGGTAGAAGCAGGCTTAAAATGAACTGTTCTGTCCTTCTCTCTTTCTCTGTAGAACATGTGGCATCCAAACACCCAGCGCCCTCCGTCGGCAGCTCCATCCCCACATTAGTGAGCCGAGGTGCCGACCCTCTGAATGGAGCGGCCTCCAAGAGAGCCCACTCCCCTTCGATGGAGGAGCAGGCCAAGAGGCTCAAAGAAACAGAGAAGGCCAGAATCCACATAGCTTGAACACACAACTCTAGACTGGATTCATACGTACAGAGTCGGGGCTTTACAGTTAAGTCAAACACCGAGAAGATGACTTCACACAGGGGCAGGGAGTGTGTTCAGGTCGGTCCATCTCAAGTGTGAAGCAGCAGGACGGACACCTCACCTCAAATCTTCCGAGATTACAGATTTGCCAGTGGATAGGTGATTCGGTCAAACCAGATGTCGTCAGCGCCCTCTGTCACGCTCCCAGCCAGAGGGCATTTAACTCAACAGTCCCGGAGATATCTGACATGAGAACTAAAGCGACAGTTTTTTACGTATCTTCTCCCTCATTGTTTGAAATGTACACAGTACAGATGGAAAATGAGCTGTTCTTTTCATTTTCCCATTTTTTTGTTTGTTTGTTTTTTTCCAGTTAACACGTTTTAAAACAGCCCAGAACATTTATCGACGCTTGCTACACACACTTCTGGTGTATGCTGATTTTTTTTTCTTTACTTTTCCCCCAAACAGAAAACTGTACAGTAAATGTTGATGTACATAACTTTTTGTCTTAAAAAAAGCAAAAGATCACTGTTAAGTCTTTTGACCATTCTATTGTAGTTTTATCTAAAAAGGAAAAAAAAAAAAAAGTTTAAAAAATTGTAATTTTTTTTGTTTTTCTCTATTGCTTGTCCAAAAAAAAGGTCTCCAGCCCGGGATATTTTTTGTAAACACTGTATAGGTTTGGATACAGTTGCAGGGAGGCTTTATTGAGGGTTTGCTTGGATATGATGGAAATGACAACAGTGACTCTTTGGACCACCACGACTACCCAAAGAGGACTCCAGGTTGGTATTGGACTTGCAGTGTGTAGGTGATCGTAGACACTCAGTGACATCAGGGCTTCTCAGGTGCAGGTAAGAGCAAGAAAAAAACCCTTACCACAACAGGAAATGTCACGCATTTTTCGGAAGAGGTAAAATGGGTCTGAAGCTTTATGGTTATTGTTTGGCTCTTGGAAGGATTAAAACAGAAAATCAGAAGAACCATATCAATAACACCTAATCCTTCTGTTCAGTGTAGCTTCAGTGTTAAAGTGTCACGCCTATTGTACGTCTTGGAGTAAAAGACCGTTTTCTGCTTGTGTTTCCTGCTGTGTCTAAGCCCTTGATGCCAGATTGATGTGGATGACAAGTGTTTGCTGGACGGGTTAGACGGTCACAAGAAAGTGTTTGAATATCAGTTTTGTGTATGTACCTGTGATTGTCTGACATCTAAAATGAATCTTTAGTCCATCAGGAGGGCTAAACAACATGAAAAAGGTCCTTTCGGGATACTGCTTGACCCCCCACTCCCCACCCCCACCAGTTCACCGTGGTCTGTTTGCTAATGAAGCTGATGAAGCGAAAGTCCGGGTTGTTTTTGCGTCTGTGTCCATGAAAGACTTTGTGGTGCTTTGTGAAAAAATGGTTTGAAGCTTTTTGACGAGTTGTGCTGGTTCGTGTGTGTGTATGCATGCGCATATGGTTGACTGTGTGTGAGCGTGCATGCATAGATGGTTGTGTTTATGTGTCGGAGAGAGAGATGGAATTCCCTTCGTTTTGGGTGTTTACCCTCTGCGCCTCCTATGGAGGTTCTTAAAAAGCATCTCCTGAGGCCACGTGTGGGGTGGGTGGGGGGGGGCAGGGGGTCAGGAGACACCTTTTCCTGCCGTAGGCCCCACCTTCCATCTTCACGGTCTGAAACTGGGTGACTGTTTGATTTCAGCACAGAAAATATATGTATACAACAAAGTATAAAGTGATGCTGACGAGGCGCCCTCTTCTTCAGAGCAGGTAGAGAGACGCAGGTTCTTTTTCCAGCATCGGTTTCCCCAGCTAAATGTACAGAGAACAGTTTTTTTCAAAAGGCATATTCTTCATTATTGGGGGTTTTCTTATCACTTTATTTATATTTGCATATTTGTACCATGTGATCTTTTTTTTAAATAGCATTCATAGCAGGTAGGTCTCTTTTGAATGAATCTGCACCACTCTGTTTCAGACAACTCATGTTATGCTGTTCGGAAACATTTAACAAAACAGGTCATTTAGATGTTTGTTTCTAAAATGTATTGAAAGGGTATTTTTGTATGTGTTTATCACTTCCTTTAAATGAGTCCGTACACCCATTAAACCCCTAAAAACTATGTCTGTGTCTGTGTTCTTTGTCACATTTATATATTTACATTGTTGTGTGAAGCTGTGCTGGCATTAATGTTGTGGAGTTTTTATTACCTACATGCTTTTTTTGTTTCCTGGAAAACTTTTAAGGTTACAGTACACGTAAATAGCAAAATACATCTCACTAATCAGAATTGAAAAATGACCTTTAAAGATTTCAACAGCTACTAACTCTGGATATTCCATAGATCTCACCACAGACCATTTCTACTGAGTAGACTACGTCTTTTAGTACTCATTACACGTACACTGTGATCCCACATACACACGTATGTTTTCATAGATGTTTTCACACTTTCCATGTACACATCCCCAGAATTGTTCCTAATTGTGTTTAACAATGCGATATAAAATGTACAAAATAATCATTTAATGTAAAAACCACAAAAAGGACTTTGTGGTTATTCTTTTGTCAGATACTGTTGTAAGTATTGTGCCAAATCCATCTGAGCTAAAGACGATCGTGTGGTACAACTGAGAACTTCAGAGATGATAGACCTTGACCCCTTCCAGGGTTGAGAAACTAACTTTATCTATGAGTAATATACAATTGTCAAGTTATACATTTTGGTAAATTTGTTGATATGCTCTCTTGCTGACAGATCAAAATATTGATACTGCTCTGTTATCTTTTCATCTAACTCTTAACATGAAAGCCTTAGTGCAGGGGTGTTCTAAGATTTGATGAGTGACAAGGGCCACACTGGAAAAGTGCAGCCGTGAGTTGTCCACTAAAATTGCTCAGTTTCGCTAGAAGCACTGGCATTGATGGCAGAACATCGATAAGTTGCCATCCCTAACCTGATAGACACTTGTTTGATGCAGTGTAGTAGTGAAGTAACTGTTATTGAAAGTGAAAACACTGAAACGGACCACAAATGATTCAAACAGAATGCATGTATTTCATGTCATGTTTAGGGGCCACACAAATGTTTATGAGGGCTGCCATTGGCCTGCGGGCAACACTTTCAGCAACAGTGCCTCGGTGTATGCAAAATTTTAAACTATTCCTTTAAATGATGGGTTTTGCAAAGATCACGCATTCTGATATGTAGTGATATGCACTGTATATTATATAACAAATGATTAGCTCTGCTACTCCGGTGTTAAACACGAGAGGTCCAGCTAGCTGGGTCACATACACAAAATGATCATAACTGTCAGTGTCCGTCATGAGCATGGACGCCAAGTTCCACCAGTGTGATGAAAAATTCAACATCCTGTAAGTCAATAAATAAACTTAAAATAATGGCATTGTGTCTCAAAATAATGACTTCATATTATTTGTCATTATTTTGAAAAGGTTTGTCTTTTTTTTTTTGGACAAACTAAATCATTATTTTAAGATAAGGTCATTATTTTTCAGACACAGAGTTGTTATTTTGAGATGCTTTGTCATCACTTGTTTCATAGTGGCCCTATGAAACAACTGCGTGTGTGCGCTGCACTTTGAAGTTCTGGGTGCTCAGCTGTCATGTCCACATGACCATTTTTGTGCAGTCAAATTATTCTTAAAAATTCTCAACCAAAAACAGAGACACTTCCCGGATCAGTTTTGGTTCCTCTCTCACACAGGCATCGTGGGGCAGGTTTTGTTTCTTAAAAAAGGTTCAAAGTAGAACCAACAAATTCATTTCATCCTAAGCACTGATTTCAATATAATATTCTTATTGATATATCAATTTGTATGTAAAAAAAAAAAAAGACAGACTTTCTCAAAATAATAGGCCTAACTTAATATCTCAAAAACAGTGACATGATAAGTCATTCATTTGAGAAAGCTTGTCATTATTTTGAAATGTAAAGTCATTGTTCTAAGGTAAGAAAGGGATTCTTTAAGATATTTTGAGACAAAGTTATTTTGAGATACTAACTCATTTTCAGAAAGTTTCTTAAAAAAATTTAATACTAAGTCTCTATGTATTTAAATAAGTGAGTCATTATTTAAAGATTTAAAGTTGCTCATTATTTTGATATACTAACTCATTTTTAGAGAGTTTCTCATTATTTTGTGACACTATGTCATCATTTTAAGATTATTAAGTCATATTTTGTGATACTAAGTCACTAAATTTTTAAATCAGTAAGTCATCATTTTATGATATATCTCATTAATTTGAAATACTATTTAACTATTACTTTAATATTACTTCTTTTAAATACTGCTACTAATACTACTAATACTCTACACTAGCAGTAGGGCTTCCATACTGAGCATCAGGCATGTGGCTATACATGATGCCTCACAGTGAGTGTGATGCTGCTGCCTGATGCATGTGGTGACATGCAGCAGGTCTCTAGTACTGCTTACAATATACTATATTGATCCATCTGACTGTCTTACCTCTTTTATTATTTGCTCTTACCCTTTCTCATGGCTTTTTCCAAACTCACAGCTGCTGCCATGAGCCTCTCCTCCATATTTTCCCCACAGCCGGTCTCCTATCTTGGAGTGTATGACCTCCCTCTCCTCTGTGAGCAGCACTTTGGAGGGGCAGACAGGTAGTGTGCAGTGTGCAGGGGGAGTGGATCCTCTCAGCTCTGTCTTATGCTCTGTGCTGTGAGTCATGCAGCCTCTCATTGGTCAATTCAGAGTAAAGGGGTGGAGTCGAAGGGGAATTCCCCCGCTGCTCTCATGTAACAAATATTACTTTTCCTGTCCACTGTCACTCATTCAGCTCGAGGTTCTCCAAGAGACAATAACCTGTGATACGACTGAGAGTGAGAGTGTGTGCACCATGGATGGTGAGTAACAACACCTTCATTTACTGTCTATTAATAACAATGCTAACTGCCTTAATGAGAGGTTTAGACAGAGTGTAGTCTAATAATCATGTATGTAATGTTAAAGAACATGTAGTCCTGACTCAAGTGTGAGTTTAGAACATCTTCAGCTCAAATGTACGATAGCTTGTTAATAGTATGTGGCACTTTTTATTCAAAGTGTGTTCAGCAACACTGAAACTTCCTCCTTGTTGCAATGATTGACAGTGTTATTGTGTTAAGTGTTAGTAATTACAGGATGGCTTTAGCAGGACTGAATGAGCTTACAAAACACAACAAATATTATTTTGTCATGTTATCGCAACTAGTCAGGGTGGGTTTCATACCTAATTTGCACACACACTTTCCTAATTTCTTCCTATATGTCACATTTTCCTCCTCAGTTCTTATGCCCTCCATGCTAGGGGACGATCCACACCTAAGTAAGTATATCTTAATGCTTCTTCTTGTGTCAAAATTAGCTGCCTGTCTCCACAAGTCAAAACTTATAAAGTGCCAAGCAGTGTGTGTGAATGCATTGCAGTGTCTTTCACTTCCTCATTTTGTTTTATTGGTAAGCATTGCTTTTTTTCAGACCTGTGGTGTGTATGTGTGTGTGTGTGTGTGAGAGAGAACCAGAGGTTTTGGTTGCCCTCATGAGTATAGTTTGCGAGGTATGAGTTTATATATTGTCTGTACGTGTGAGAAACATCATCTCTCACTTCTGTGTTTGGAGCGTCCTTTGCTAAAGTAGGTGCAAAATGAGGAAGGCAGGACCCGGCCCAGCCACTTGTTTGGCAAACGTACATTTCTTTATCAAGTCAGAAATGTAACAGGACTTGTTTCATACTGGCCCTACGTAACAACTGCGTGTGAGCACAGCACTTTGGTTGAAGTGCTTGCTGCTCGGCTGTCATGTCCACACGACCATTTTTTTTTGCAGTTAAATTGTTCGGAAACATTATAAACCAAAAACAGAGACACTTCCCGGATCAGTTTTAGTTCCTCTCTCACACAGGCATCATGTGTTGCAGGTTTTGTTTCTTGCACAATGGTCAAAGACGAACTGACAGTCTCATTTCATACTTTGTGTCGAGTGCAGCATGACTGAGATTTGCCTTTTTAGTAAGCGCTGATTTGCAGTTTTAAAGACACTGATACATGTAATTGGGCTAAATTTGATGCTGCAGGAATTTTAGACATCTAGGTTTCATGCAGTGTCGGGGAGTGGTTAACTACGTGCAGTTCAATTAGTTTAACTACAGTCTTACAATTAACAGTAGTTAGGTGGCAGTAAAAATAGATTAAAATCTCAGTAGCTTTTAAGGTGTTGGGTCATGCAGTTTGTGTAGCTCATTACAAACTACATGACCTTTTTTGCCATTCAGTGGCACAATGCCACAGCTTAATGGAAACATTTGTCATTTAATGGCAGGTGCCTACTATTTGACTAAAATCACCTCTGGTTTGCAACCAAGATGTCTGCAATCGAATACTAAAAAAGTTAAGCATCTTTCTGTTTCCACCCCAACCACTGGCCCATATCCTCTCTTTAAAACACATCCTCGGGCTGCCGAGGAGAGGACTGGCCTGCCCTAGTCTTTAAATCAAACATACCTACACTTTACTCAGTGTCTATTCAGTTGTATCTCCATGTAACTACGGTATATAAGTGCAACATTGATTGCACATGTTAGATACTGCATCCTGGTGCTCTGAGATGTGTTACAAATTGCAGAGCCCTCAGTCATTACTGTACGCTTTATTCCAGGGCAGGGCGGCCATCTTTGACCTTTTGTGGGCTCAGTCACTGGTATTTGTTCATTTATAAAACCATACTGGGTAAACTCCCTTCGCACATTTCTACTTCGATTGAACAGAGATGTGACTGTAGCGCTTGTCCAAGATCCAGACTCACATTTTGATAACTGCCTGTGATTTAGTTTGGATGTAATTATTAGTTAAGATGTAGTTTAACTGCTTTATTGTGAAGTAGCTAGTAGTTTAGCTTTACTGTAGTTTTTCTTACCCTGGTTGCGTGGAGCAGTGTTTCAACTATATGGAAGCAACTTGTCTGAAAACCTCAAAAAGCTTCAACTTTTCAATCAAGTTTTACCTAACTTTAGCAAAGATGTGTGGAGTAACTGTAAATCACTAAATCCATGTTTACCCATTATTGAACCAGACAGTGATCATTTCAAATCACTTTTACACAAGCATTTAGGCACATCTCCAAAATACAAAGAGAGACAAGAAACACTAAAACACAGGCTTTAGGAAACAAAAAAAAATGGTGCCATTTTCTGACATTTTGCAGAACCAAAATTTTGGCATCTTTTTGCCTTGTTTTGAAAACATCTAGACATCTTTTGACCTGCAAATTCAAGACCTCCTAATCTGATTACATGTCAAAAATACGGTCAATGACTGAGTATACCGTAGCTCAACTATTTGATCCTGTAACTATTTTCCAGCAAAAATCAAGCAGAACTGAGCAAAATCTGTTAGCTGCCATCTTTAAAATATCTTAGGGGTGGTATTCAAGGTTTGGTGGTCTGAATCCATCTTCATCTTTTCCTCTCCACACCCCTTTATTTACTGTTCCCATCATCTGTGCTCTCTAGTGGCTGAGCCGGCGATCCAGATCTTCGAGCAGCCCAAGCAGAGGGGGATGCGTTTCAGGTACAAGTGTGAGGGTCGCTCAGCTGGGAGCATCCCCGGCGAGAAGAGCTCTGACAACAACAGGACGTATCCCAGTCTGCAGGTCAGTCAGAACAACTGAAGATTCACTTGTTTATTTGTGCCTCAAAGCACCTGTGGAGCACTTTCTTTACACCTCTGCATGTGTCTCTCTGTACATTGCATTGCCTTTAAATGTTAAAGCAACCTCCCCCTTCCCCCATAGATCCTGAATTACTGCGGTAAAGGGAAAGTACGTGTATATTTGGTGACGAAGAACGAGCCATACCGACCGCATCCACACGACCTGGTGGGGAAGGACTGCAAAGACGGATTCTACGAGGCCGAGTTTGGCCCAGACCGCAGAGTGATCGCGTGAGTTCTCCCACAGTCGCCTCCGTCCAGCAGCTCTCTGTAGTAGCGTTTAATGACTTCACTGTCACTGTCATCACCAGGGTAATTATCGCCCCAGTCTCAGTCTTAATCAGCATGCCTTCATCGAAATAAACAAACACACTCTTTCTGTCATAGACCACAACGTAATCAATTTGCTCTCTATTAACACTATTTCATGATTCACATGGCGGTTTCGGAAGGCACTGAGTGTAAATCAGTGACCTTGCGGATACAGACTCACACAGCAAAACAGACACACACACACACACACACACACACACACACACAAAGCATATTTGTCAAACCATGTCTGTGATGAGGATGGCAATATGGGAATTCCCCAAGTGACATCACCCATATTTGCTGCGTGTCAGAAAAAAAACAGAGCTTGTGTGTATATGTGTGTGTTTGTGTACTCCAGAATGTGTGTGAGAGTGCGAATGAGTCAGTATCTTTTGGTGTGTATAATTTGTAAATCCTTCATGGACTTGTGTATCAAATTCAGATGGATTTTTACTTTACTTCTGTGTAGAGAAGTAACTTTACTTCAGATTTGGGTCAAACGTGATCATGAAGTGTGGCCCTGTGTGTTTTGTTTATTCTAATCAGCTTGTAGCTCTGTAAGTCACTGTCACTTCCTCATGACCCTGTTATATTTATGCTCACACAGTTTCCAGAATCTGGGGATCCAGTGTGTGAGGAGGAGGGAAGTGAAAGATGCGATCGTCCAGAGGATGACCAGAGGGATCAACCCCTTCAATGGTGAGTCCTCCATCAAACTATTAAAAACACATCAGTGAGTCACACGTTGCTCTGTCATGTTCCCTCTTAACTGTCAACATGGCCACTGTAGTTTACTTTAAGCCAATCCCACATGCACTCTGCTGCTGCCAGAAATACTCACTGGAGCAGGGCTGCCCCCAGGGGGTGGCCAGGGAGGGTCATGGCCCTCAATACAATCGCTGGCATGGCTGTTTTCAGTGGGGTCCCATTAACTCTAACCTCAACATATCTGAATGAAAATGTGTTCTATGGTTGATCACGAGTCTCTGCAAAAGTTGAGAGGATTTGTTCCCAGTAAATGTTTTATTTCTTACAATCAATGAACTCCTTCAAATCCAACCTTTATATTTGTAATTTTAATCGTAAGGACAATCAGACTGTTTGAAGGACAATGAATTGCTTAACAGGTGTAGACCATAACACGTTAAAACAGAATTGTTATTGAACTTAAAATGTGCCGGCATTCATCTATGCACATCAGATAATTAGTAATAATAACCCAAAAAAAAAAACCTCTCCATATTGACATAGTTCCAATGAGAATATGTAAACAGCATAACTGAATTCCTAATATTTAGTTACGGCTTTTGGTTTCAGTGCCACCCTAAGATTTTCCATCTGGCCGCCCCTATAGAATATGCTGGGGGCGCCACTGCACTGGAGCACCAAATGTGTGTTAATCCACCACAGAAAATAGCCCCCAACAAATGCACTATTTATTAACTACACTATGTTTTATTTGCTCAAAGATGCAGTCCCTGCTGGACTTATAACTATAACTATATATCTGTGATCTGATGTTAAAGATCTACATTTTCAGTGGGAACCAGTGGGCTTGGGGCAGAAAGTCAGAGGATCAGAGGACAGAGAGTTACTGTATCTTGGTGAAATACTTTGAATTCTGCTGCTGTTGGTGCAGTCGCTGTTATCATTTCTGTTTGTCGCTGTGGCTGGTTACTGATGCTGCTGCTGCTTTTCCTGCTGTTATTACTGTTACACAGGTTGAAAACAATTCAAACGAATTGTTTTCAAATGGTTGACCCAGTTCTGTAGCAGTGGAGATGATTTTCCTAACATCAAGTCAAAAATCCGCTCACTTGCCACCGCACCGTCTATAGTCGTGCCATTTCCTCAGCACACTTTCATTCTGCGGTCCTCCGGCACAGACAGACAGCGCTTCTCGTGTACAAACAGGCGTTGAGCTACTTCCCCATTCTTAGTCACAGTTGCTCAATTCAACACAGTGCAGGATGCCACGTGAGAGCTGGGAATGCAGGATTCATTAAAAGGGGGAGGGTGGACCGAGGGGGTTCCCCAGCACTCAGAGAAGATGATAAAAGTAGGGTATGGTGCTTTACAGGTCTGTAAAAGCATGGAGGGTTTATGAGCAGGTTTGAGTTAGACACAAATGATGTGAGGTTTTTGTGTTTAGTGTTTGCATGTTGGCAAGTGGCAATAAGTGGTGACCAAAACAGCTTAAATAAACCAGATATCTGCTTACGGGACATATCTGACGTATTTAGAATTGGCTCCAATGCTTTTATTTACTACTTTCTGTGTTTGCAACAGAGTTCATACCTCATATTTTCACTTCAAATTCTGCAAAGCCCAAGCTGTGCATACTGAGTCACATAAACTGAAGTGACTTAACTAAAATATGAAACTGTGATACAGATGGCTTCTATGTGATATGAACCCTTAACCCTAGCTGACAATTTTAGTGACATGCTAAGTGTCTACTGAGCTTCACCATATATGACCACATCTCTATTCTCTTACCTGCTTGCGAGTGTTACAGTTGAGGAACTAATTTAGGTCTTAGAGGGTGAAGACATGAAACAGAAGTCTCTTTTGCAATGATGTCAGACCATACAGATATTCTAACTGCTGCCATTCAAGGTATTTTATTGTTTGGTTCCTGTGGTTTAGGAGGACACAGTGAATATTTATAACCATGGACAATTTGCTGTTGGAATATTAACACCTAAATGAGCACGTTTAAAGGAATACTTCACCCACAAAATGATCATTTGTATACGAATTACTCACTCTGTGTTACGTTGAATTTGTGAAGATAACTTCCTCGCATGCCTCCATAGTGAACGAAGAATCCAAAAATGGAGAAAATTCTTGATGCATTAAAGCCATAGGGGTCCGTATCCAATATGAGCAAAACTAAATCAAAACATCTGTTTACAAACTCTTACAAAATCGTGCAAAGAGTCTTACGCAAGGAAGAGTGGCACGTCTGGGCAAGCACATGCGTTTGAAGTCTGCTCAGTGGAGCGCACAAACAAAATTTAAATGCACTACTCATACGTGCAAGTGTTTAAAATTGTAAATGCATGCGTTTGGGAAGTATTGAGCAAATGACTGGATAAATGAGGCTTGGATTATACTGGTTGAGTTGTGGGAGAGTTTGTAAACAGATGTTTTAATATTCGTATTCTTTGTTCACCGTGGAGGCATGTGAGAAAAAGATTTCTTCAGGAATTAAGTGTAAAACTGTGTGAGTAACTGATGTACAAATGATCATTTTGTGGCTGAAGTATCCCTTTAACAGCGCAGTTTCAACTCATTATATCTGGTAAAATGCCAGGTATCAATAAAGGAGCTGTATGATCTTTGGTGTAACTGGTCAGATGGTACTACCTCACACATATGAAATCTTATTTCAGTCTTTATTGCTAGAGACTGTACGATGGGCAGCTGGATATCTTTTTCTCATGGCTCAAACCTTCCGCTCTCTTGAGCTCACTTCTGCTGTGAAACTCAGCTGCTTCCTGTGTCAGGGGGAGATAAGCCCCCTTGCACTCCCCCCACCCCAACACGCACTCCCCCCGATTACCGCACCTCATGTCATGCATGTGAAACATTGTTTAGGCTACAACGGTGTGGTTGAATGGAGACCGTTACTATCTGTTAGCAGAAAGCCCCACCTGTACTAGTGATGACAGAGAACTGAATACTGTGTGTGACGTAGTAATATGTTTCTGTATTACTCAACATTTCGTGTGAAGTTGGTGGTACACCTGGTAATTGTTTACTCGGGTCACACAGGTGACACTGTTTTGTTGTTGAATTAAGTGGTTTAAAGTCACAGATGTGGCAATACATTAGTTTGTTTCATATCACTCAGTAATAGACTGAAAGAAGGGTCAGTAAGATTTAATGATGTCAAATCCAAAATAATTTCAATGCCTTAAACAAAGGAAGTTTTGTTGCTCTTCAGTCTTGAGATTTTCATAGGCACACAGCACAGAAATGATCTGTCAACATAATTTCACAACTGAAAAAGGTTTTCTATAATAGTGTTACTTTAGATGTAACAAGAGATGAATTGTTTTATCTCAGTATGATCAATATAGACAAATGAGATCATGGAGGAGAGTAATGTAGCGCAGTATTGGCAGAGGTTTGGTAATTTCCAAATTTCATGAACCTGAATGCTTTCTGTCGCAAAGAAGATATCACCACTTGTCCTTCCTCTGTTGTTTTTGCTTCACTGAAGAGGATTAACATGTTGGAAGAGTGGAACATGGTAAACACAGCAGTTTTATAGTGAAGGTATAAATGTATGATGTAATTGTGATATATGGTTGTGGAGTCCTTATCTTGGCCTCAGGAAGACACACAAACTGAGCGAAGCATGTCATGAAGCTTGATGAAATTGTGAGTCATGCAGTGGAGACGCTTTTTGTGGTGAGGCTTGGCACCTGCCTCCCCGTCTTTCTCACTCTCACATTCTGCTCCCACATTCACACTCACCACTTTACCCCGCACCCCACCTCCCACCAACCCCCGACCGCCCCCCCCGCCCCCCCCCACCATCACTGTCCCCCGTCACCGCCGCAGCCAATGACCGCGTCCCTCTGCAGCTGCAGCTTTGTGCATCCAGGGTGCCCAGTGACTGTGGGCACCCAGTTGGGTGTTTTTTCCGCCACACACACATTCACTCACCACTACTTCTACCTCCAACCCACTTTACTGCACCTGTCCAGCATCTGCCTCCTTCAGACACTCACACACGTAGACCAACTTTGTGTGTTCCATCAATATTCGATACAACAGTTCCGCTTTCATACACGAGCATGTGTTGATTTCTCCCTCCCTCAGTTTCTCCACTGTGTCTTTTCTGCCACCTACAACAGACAAACCTGATGACCGAACAGAAAGCTGAAGTAGAGCAGAGCTGCACGACTTTACTCTTACAGAGAGACCATGCAGCCCCCAGAAGCAGATTTTTATAGTGTCAATGTTGTTGTCGCTCACTGAGCATACATACCTACCACATGGCATTTAGTATATTCCTTAGTGTGAGGCAGTGCTGACTAAATTGATTCGAAATTAGGCCTACTCTGTATTATTTTTTAAAGATGTTTCCTAAGAATCTGAGCACCACTTTGAAAAGGTCTTAAAAAGCATTACATGTAAGTGTCTGATACCTGTAGACACCCTGCATTAATAACATGACAGTGAATGATTTGATACTTGTAATAATATTAATTTATTGTAATGAAATTACACATCAAATATAATAATTTCACGTCTGTTTGTAAACCAGTAAAACGCACATTAAATTGAACTCTCTATATTCAGGATGGTTGAATTGAGGTTTAAGTATATATACAGTACAACAGCTCTGTCCAAAGGTTACAAATTCTGTCTTGTTGTACACTCCAGTCTTTATGCTAAGCTAAGCTAACCACATCCTGCCTATAGCTTTGAATTTAACAAACATTTATGAGAGTGGCATTGATCTTGTCATCTAACTCAGACAGAATATTTCAGGCTGTATCTAAACAAAAGTGCAGTTGATATAAAGCAGGTCCGACAGTCTGAATGCTGTATACCACCAAGTCAGAGTCAGGCTGACATGTTTTGGCTCAATCTGATATCAAATATCAGATTTTTTTTTACAAAGCTTGAAGGTTCATGTTGACACCAGACTGAAGTCGTTCTGGTGCCGACATGTTTATTGTATCATTTCTCACTAAAAATGCTCAAGGAGGGGAAAAAGCTACAACACTTGGAGGTAGAGTTGTTTTTACCTCTTTCTGCACTTGTTATTTGCACAGCTGTGGACTCGAGTCCAAGTCACAAAATTGCAGACTTCTGACAAAGCAAAATCCAAACAGACTTGTAACTGCACTGATGACCTGTGACTTCACTTGGACTTGAGCCCTGAGAAGAATAATTGCTGGTGCCAAGCATGCAGAGACAGAGCTGGGGAAATATTTAGCTGTTTGCACTGAGCATGTCCAGTGACACATTCAGTAAGGATGAGGAGTTTCCCTACATCTCTTGTGTAACTGCACTGCAGTTTTTTGTTGTGTTTCCTCCAGGAATATCCACATATTATTACAGTGGAATTTGTTTGGAACAGTAAAAACTAAATCCGGAGTTACGCTGTTGGTGTTTACATTTTTGAAATAGCATCGAAATGGATGAGAAACACATTATTAAGTAGTCAAAATCATCACTGTAACAAGTGATGTTTTTGACTTAAAATCTGACTTTTGTCCCACCACTTTCACACACGTCAGGACCTCATGGTCACTCATGCAGCGAGTCTCATCTCTTGCTTCTGTGTTGTGCAGACACTCACACAAACAGCCACACACATACACATTTTTCCACCCTGTGGTGACGTCCCCCAAGCGTCACCGTGTCGACACATTGTAGGCGGGGATGGCCTCAGCATGAGCGCGAAAGATAGAAATTGAGAGATGGAGGAAGAGAAAGTAGGCAGATGTGAAAGCCTGGTGTTGGTGTGTTGGTGTGTGGGCGTCTCTCAGTACGAGCTCTCCCAGCAAGGTGTGTGTGTTTGCGTGATGCCTCTGAGGGCGGTATGTGTGACGCTTGCATGTATGTGCGAGTGTGCTTGTGTGTGTGTGTGTGTGTGTGTGTGTGTGTGTGCAGATGAGAGTGTAGGCTGTGGACGCTTGAAAAAGCTTATCTGTGACGTGTTTATGTTGATCCAAATTTGAGGTTTTGGGGACAGCCTACGGATGTAACGAGGGAGAATAATTTGTCTGTGCTTTGATGCCATTAATTGTTGAACACATTATTACACTTATTATATTATTTTGTGTTTAAATTAATTATGATGCAATTGTACTCATATTACAAAAAGAGATATTATCCCATTTAATGTTAGTGGTTTGTGACCATGCAGTTATGATACGTATGTCCATCTCTGAAACTTCTGCAGTCAGGTGCAGTCATTGAAAAACTGCACTAAAAAAACTGCTTAGTCAGGACAATTAACAGATCATTTTAATAACAACTTTCATAGGACCTATTTTCTCAGAAGAAAGTAGTTCTAGTGAAACTTCTTTCACCTAGATCTGTGGATAATGGAGGGAAATTAGAAATTTGTTTTGGGAGAAACAAGTTCCTGAAGTTGGTGATTTTTTTAAAATATAATTTTCCAGTGCTTTTAGCACCACAAACGAAATTCCATCAGCTTCCATTTAATTGATGTGGCTGTGAAAATCTCATAGGCAACAGGTGGAATGTGACTAAGTACATTTAATCAATTACTGTGCCTAAGTACAAATCGTAATACATCTACTCCACTACAATTCAAAGGGAAATACAGTAACATATTAGTTAATGAAATATGATGCACTGTCAAAGATTAAAGAACCCAAGTGTGTGTAAGATAAATAAAGTTTCTTTGGAGCATTAATATAGCAGCAAGCCACTATTTACTATGCAAAGATATAGTTGGGTAATGGCGTTCTTAGCACAGAAGGAAGTCATGCTACTTCAGTGTGTACGAGTTATCTGAGCTTCTTTGTGGTATGTTTTGGTAAGCTGGTCCGGCTGCACATGCATGTAAGTGCATCTGTGTATCCCACTTGCACTGTGTTCATGTGGGGGTTAACGTTGACATCTTGAGGGCATTGTTGTGAAAGCGTAGCGTCCACTCTCCTGTGTCACCTGGTTAACCCCATTAGCTCTCTCTACACTGTTGGCATTGTTTAGTGCTTTCTATTGAGTTAGCACCGTTAGCTGCTAGCAACCAGCTCAGCCACCTCCATGTTGAGAACTGTGTGCAGACAACTCATACGATCCGAATTTTGTGTAGAGCACTTTTAAAATTAGCTCCATCTCAACCAGTTAAGCTGTAAAATGCTACTTACATATTAATACATTGATAATAATTAAATAATAAAGTCTTTAATAGTATGGAAAGTCAACATATTTGCATTCTATTTACTTAATTATACTTATTTTTTACATTTGTACATTTTATTTATAACACATGCATAGCCTACTTTTTTATCAGTGTGAGCTTGGTGATATAGGTGACCCTTTGTTTGTCTCTTATCAGTAAAAATAACTAGCAAGCATCTTTTACTCTCACCTGGTCGTGATACTGACACATTTATGTGTGTGTGTGTGTGTGTGTGTGTGTAATATCAGTGCCACGTGAGCAGCTGCTGCAGACAGAGGAGTACGACTTGAACGTGGTTCGCCTGTGCATCCAGGTTTTCCTGCAGGACGAGAACGGCCACTTCACCAGACCACTCAACCCCATCGTCACCAACCCCATCTACGACAACAGTGAGTGGCTGAGCTCTGTCTGCATCAAAGTGTGTTCACACTGACGTAATGTTAGGCAATCACATGTGACGAGAACATAATAGCATTGCCATATAATTGTACCTACGGGAATACAGGCTGCCTGAGGTTAGGTGTGTCCACCTTAGGGTTCAATTGATAGTGGATTTCAAGAGCTGACTATGATGTAATTTCCTAGAAATGTATTGAACTAACTACCAATTGAAATAAAGTAATATAGTTATACAAGACGTGAGGAGTTACACAGGTAGCTGTTGTTGTACATACAGTATGTACCTGTAGCACGCAAGTGTTTGTTGCAAGACCTGTGTAGGTGTGTCCAGTAGATATTCTCTCAACACTGTTTTGTCTGTTGCACTTAGCAAACTAGTTCAGTGTTCCTCACACACATCGAGAAAGGGGAAGTTCTATATACACACTAACCCTCAAACAACACCGTTACCATGGAGCACTTCCTCTTCTGACAGCAGGCATGTGACATGTGACTCAACCTGCTGAGGCCTCAACTGTAAACTGAATGTGGTCTTTTTCTAAACTGAGGCAAACACAGAACAAGTTACACTGAGCCATTAAAGCTGTTTTTTTTTTGCAACAGATTCAACTAGATCAAATAAAGGCAGATTCTGGCATTATCACACTTGGACATATGAATCTCACGTGTAGAATGAAGCCTGACTTCTTAGATTTGTTGCATCTGTTGGGATGCATGTTTACACCTTGTGTCTGTATCATCAGGGGCCCCAAACACAGCAGAGCTGAGGATCTGCCGGGTCAACAAGAACAGTGGCAGTGTCAAGGGAAGCGATGAGATCTTCCTACTGTGCGACAAAGTACAGAAAGGTACATACTATAGATGTTCTGTAGGCCTTTGCAATCAGTTATTCAGCATTTTACTGTTGTACATTTTACAGTACTGTATGGTTTTCACATAGCTTGCATTTATTTTCTCTCCCTTCATCTTCATTCAATCCATTTATCCATGAATCCACTTTGTTTCTCACAGCCACAGTGTCCGTCGTTTTGCATGTTCATTCAGTTTTCCATTCCTGTCTTCCCATCATCTCCCTTTTCCCCCAGATGACATTGAGGTGCGATTCTTCTCCTCTGATGGCTGGGAAGCCAAAGGCTCCTTCTCCCAGGCCGATGTTCATCGCCAAGTTGCCATCGTCTTCAAGACTCCGCCCTACTATAACACCTCCATAACAGAGTCGGTCACTGTGCACATGCAGTTGCGCCGACCTTCTGATCAGGAAGTCAGCGAACCAATGGATTTCAGATACCTGCCCGATGACAAAGGTGAGCAAGGATCACCTTCTTTCTGTTAAGCCACATTGCCAGCAAACGCTTTAATTATAGTACACTTAGAACAGGCTTGCAACCCCTACAGACATTTACCTAAACCCTAGACCTGTTTAGCATCGCACCACAGACAATGCTTTTAAATGTAGGCGGGGTTGTTACCAGATGGCAATAGCCATGGCACTGCTCCATCCAGCTCTTGCTGTACTTCCTCTTGACGGGCATTGCAGAGGAACGCGCGCATCTTGCTGATTGTTCACAGAAGGGGTTGTACACCAAAATTTTCAGAACAAAAAATAGAACAGTGCTTACACTCTCTTTTGCAGTCGATGGGGTATTCAAAAATAATAGATTTGTGTATTGAGTCCTTGTCAAGCAAGAGTTATGGGTTTCAAACTCAATCAATAGACTGCAGTGTTTCAGGCTCTAACTTTTAGTATCAGATTATGGTGCAAGGTACCTCAACAGAGGGGTGACAAAAAACAGGATGGAATGAAATGGTTCTATATTGGTAGCATCCACAACTTTTGAGGATGGAAACACAAAACTAACCCTTCTAATGTGTAACAAACTGAACTGATCCAGACTGCTTGCTGGGAACAAGGCTTTATTGGTAAACTCAAACTTGTCATTCCTCTGTGCCCGATGGTAGCGTCCAGGAGCTGATTCAGTGCTCAGTTGGATTCAAGTGGTATATGTGTAATTATTTTGTGTTTGGTTTAGATCCATATGGCTACAATGAGAAAAAGCGCAAAAGAGAGCACTTGATGAAGATATCAGGATTGTCAGGTAAGAGATATAATATTGTATATACAGTACAATCCATCTGATGTGACCACATGTGCATGAATGAGCATGTCCTATGAATGGCAGTATACATGAATGCATTATAACAAAGGTCTTTGGCCTTTCTTTAGGTGGTCCTTTTGTTGGTCTGATGAACAGGCCAAAGGCAGTGTCACAAAGTACCTTGAGTCACATGCGGAAAGGTAACTGGTTTAACTTGTTTCCCCTAAAATAGCAAATAATCAGATGTCAAGCCAAATACTACACTTCCATCCAGATTAAGACAATACTTCCTGCTATCACACTAAAAGTCACTATTTGTTTTCTAGACCTCAGCAACATGTACCTGAGGCAACAACCCACACCTTCAATGCAGCAACAACCTGTTGTATTCAATCAGTCCTACCAACCTGGCTCTCACAATGTAATGATGACGTCACCAGCTCCCAATGTATCAGTCAGCCAATCATGGACAAATCCCAACCCAGCACTCTCAATGGATACAGTCACCATAAACCAGTCTGGTGCTATGAGCCATCTGCCACGCCCTAATAGAAGCAACCAACAGCAGCCAAACCGTGGACCTGGTTACCCCAACAAAGTGGAGCACAACACCCTCCCTCAGCTCTCCATGAGAGACTTACAGTGCTTGGATACAGCCCCCCAGGCCCCTGCAATGAGCCAGATGGAGTCCCCGTCGCCCTTCCACATGCAGCACCCAAGGGAGGAGCTTGCGTCTGAGACCCGGGCCCAGAACCATTTAGGCAACCAGAACCAGGGTCTGCAGACTGTGTGGCCCAATTTCAGTACCACCAGTACAGCTCAGAACACCTTTACTGGAGGCGGAGGGGGGTCACAGGGGCAGGGCTCTTTCTCCTTCCTAGGGGTAATGGAAGGGGAAGATTTTCTGAAGGAGCTGGTGGGAGGAGGGTCTCAGACTGGCTTCCAGCTGAAGCAGGAGCCCCAGATCACAGTGGCACAAGAAAGCCATGCTTCTTTCATGCAGTCCCCACGGGAAAGCCAAGAAAATACTTACACCAACTTGCTTCCTCGTCCTGTGAGCAATTGCATCAACATGGATCCAATGAGGCAAGACGTTAGCGGCAATACCCAACCTCTTAAAAATCTGCATTACTCTTACCAAAGCAACGGCATGACCTCTGATGGCCACTTTTCCAATTTGGCCGACTGGGTCAAATCAACTCGACAAACCGACTAAAGAAATGTTTTGGTATCAATAAATAAACAGAAGCAGCTCCAAGGAGACATTGGTCTTGGTTAGCCATGCAAAGCCAGAAATTTTCCTTTCCCCATTCTGGCGTAGGAAGGCTCAGTAGACATTTGCTTGGGTTATTACATCATTGTGCAAACAAGCAAAGTTATTGTCAGCCTATAACCAGACAAAGGCATTGTTTCTAGTTGTAACAGCTGTTTACAGACTAGTTCCTACTTTTGCAAAGACATCACAAAGAATGCTTCCTACACCTGAATGGCCAACCATAGCGCTTGATAAATTGTTGCTGGTCTTTGCATTCCATTATTACTCTAGAAAGACACCATTCTCCTAAAAATTGTTAATCAAATTTGATTTCTTGGTAAATTTGAGACAAGAAATGGATAACTTTTCCACATTTATATCAAAGGTGCCTTGTCCAAAGCCCCAGTTTGCAACTGGTGTACAGTGAGATTCTGTTTAGGTTCCTTCCCCAGCGTTTAACCTCTGAACTGTTGGGATGTTTCACTAGGGGCCAAGTTGCATTGTTGTTCAAATCAACTGAACTGAAGCTGAGCTAACATGAGTTCAGCTGGCTTCTGCAAGGTTAAAACCTGTATGTGGATGAACCATGCCTCAGGTTGTAAAGATGACCAATGACATACTGATGGTTTCCAAGCCAAAATTAGATTTCAGCAGAAGTGAATGTACTACTTTCTTTCTTTGTCTTTCTCAGGTGAAGTTGGATTCACTGTGAACATACTGTGTAGTTCAATGTTTTCTTAGAGTGTTTGATCTTGGAAAAGAAACAGGGGTAAATGGATGTTAGGATTAGAAATACAACAGAAAAGAATTATCTTATAACAATGGGTTTCCTTTTTATTGCTTTGTAAAGAATTCTTACATATTGTACTGTTTCATTGATTTTTTTTTAGCAAAGTATTTGCTGTTAAATGCGCTCTGTACATACATGTTAGCCATAGTTGAGAGTGAAGCAATGACTGTGCTTAAACCCTCAAGAACTGGCAAGGTACTAAAATTTCCATTGAGGAAGTGGTAGGAAGCACATTGAGTGTTGTCTTTCCTTTGTAATGACTATGTCATAATAGTGATCACATGTGTTAGCCAGAGTTCTCAGAGCATTTTTATAGATGTTTTTATAGATGTCAATTTTGTCTTTTATTGTTGTTTCATTCATTCAGCTGAGGCTCTTACTGATAGCGTCAAAGAGCACCTTGCTTGAGGACATTGTGACTGGACACATGGCTGATAATGAACAAACACTGGCTCTTGTGTCGGTTTCAAATGTGTGAGCTGGCAGCAGCCTGCAAGGCCTCCTTTAGCCTAGCTCATACTAGCGTGTCATTTTTTACTTGTATGCATTCCAGAAGCTTTTTGGTTTGAAATGAAAATAATTATTTTGATGACTACTTTGTAAGATTTACTATTTTTGGATTTTTCTACACAATCAGTTCTTAATAAACAAGTCTCTTAATCCACATCTTTTGTTATCATCTTTATATTATATCTCTTACGCTGTATACATTATCTTCACATACAAGTATACACAATAGATGAAAGTGGAACACATGGCGCGTCTTTAACTGCCTGGAAAATGCAAGGTCAGGTGTTGGGTGCTCATCTTGTGCCTACTAACTTTCAAGGGCTTGGAGCCTGACATTACTATGTGACCATAACCAGCCCATAGCGTACTTAACAGAAATCCCAAGTTCAGAGCTGCCATTCCACTAGGGGTTGTTTTTGTAAGTGTATTAGGCCTAAAATATTGTCTGTCAGACTAAAGCTCTGGGTAGCCTTACACCAAAACAATCAACTTCTCCTTCAATAACTTCAAAAGTTTGACAGTTTCAGAATAAAGGACAGATATCTGTCAGCTGTGATTGGGTGTCCCAAATGACATCATATGCAGTGCGCGTTGGTAAATCTCAAAAGTCGAACTAAAAAATAGGGAATGTTTGTCTTCCATGACGGCTTTGTTCTCTCACTTTTGAGCGTGTCTTCTGTGTGTCTATGTTAACAACAATGAACAACAATTTACAATGTGAACAGCCCCTTGTGGAAGTGCTAAAGAACGGGAAATTTGTATTATACTTATTTAGATGACAAAATAATGGGATTTTGTAACAGAAAGACACCACAATGCTCTGATAATTATGGCAATATCCATTTTGTCCTTATTGCTAACTTCAATCAAGTTCGTATGAAGCAGTAATGATTTAAAAGAGTGGTTTAACTGACATCTGCCAGCCAGTCAGAAACAAGAATTTTCCATGGTCATGGTATAGATATCTAGACTTTTTACAGTATGCTGCTGAACTTTGTTAAAGTCTTCAATAGTGCACCAAAATCCCCAAATTTCCTATGTTATGTTTTGAAGTGTAGCTGTGTCAAGTGACCTGAATGACATTATCAGTCAATAGACCAAGAAGTTATTATGCATGTCCTCCTGACTCTGACTAAAGCACATCTCAACAACAAAGTGATGAGTAGACTGAGCCACATGACTTTGCACTTTCAGTTTGAGCTACACTGAGCCTGTCCTGACCTTACTTTTCAGCATGACTTAAATTATGGCCAAACCCTTTTCTTCCTTTTCTTCTCAACCGGACAAAACAATGTGAAAAATTCAACCTAAAGTTGACCAAGGCTGGAATGAAAGTCTGAGCAATGAAACCTGGCTTTTATGGCCCAATTGAAACCTTTTGCTTTCGTGTCCATGCACAAATGCAGAAGTGTTTGATGCTTTCAACATTATAATCACATCACTTTGAGGTTTTTTTTTTTAAAGCTTTAAAACACTGCTGCCTTCAGAATTACATTTCAGATTCTGTACCCACCTACCTGATACACAGCACAATACAAAAGAAATTTAACATCAGGAGCCTGGAAATATTTTTTTTTTTTTTTTTTGGAAATATGCTTGTTTGCTTTCTTTTAAACAGGATTAATACCAGTTTTATCCCTAAAGTACATATACTGTTAAGTCTAAAGCCAGCAGTGAGGTTAGCCTACTTTAGACTGAAAACAGGAAAAAGATCAACTGCTCCCAGCCAAGAAATAGTGTGGCATAGAAACAAGTTCAACATTTGAGAAAGTGCACTGTTAGCTTAGCTTAGCATAGCGACTGGAGGAAGAGGAAAACAGCTAGCATTGCTCAAATTATAAGCTAACAAAATCTTTTTTGTTTTTGACAGATTAAACAAGCAAGTTATATGTTAAATAGTAAGCTTAAGTAAGGTAGGCGGATTTTGTGACCTCCTGACAGAGCTATGCTATCTGTTTCCCCCTTCTTCCAGTTTTTATGCTAAGCTAAGCTAACCATTTTATGGCTATATAAATATTGTACAGACATGTCAGTGGTATCAATCCTCTAATTCAACTCTCAACAAAAAAAACAAAAAAAAAAGTGACATTCCCCAAAATGTTTAACTATTTGTTTGGCATTATCAGATTAGCTCAGTAAATCCTAAACACTCATTATACTCCCACTCCTTGTCAAAGGCAGTCACAGGAACTCTTTGTGTAGTTCAACGTGTTTGTGACAGCTTGAACATACAGCTGGATACTTGCGTTTGAGAAACACACCATATGGAACAGAAACTTGTATTTAATACTCTAAATGATCAGGTTTCTGACCAGAATATGGTCAAATTTAGAAGTCACCAGTTGCACAATAAAGGAAATGCAGCGACTATAATTACAGTAACTACTGTTGAGCAATGTCAGTTGAGAAAGTGAATACAGTGGCTCAAACGCTTTTAAACATAAGTTGTGCTGTTCTCTTTTCACCCCTCTGAATTCAAAAACCTGCACAAAACAAGAACATAGGAATCATATATTTTGTTAAACCAAATTGAGGTGAAAATACTTGTTTTCTTTGTAGATATAATGTGTTTGTATTTAATAAGAGCAGACACTTATGTACAGCACAGTTATTTGCAAACTTCTAAAGAACTCTTTCTTATAATCTCTTACTACATATGCAGTTCTCAAGATGAGTATTTCTCCATATGATCTTTTGAACAGCTCTCGACAGATTACCCTTTCAAATCCCTCTTATTAAATGTAGCATTATAATGAAAAGTGTGTGATTTGAGAGCTATTAACCCAATGATTTGTATCAAATTTCCTCATGTTTGCAACCAAATACAGATGATAATCTATCACATGCCTTTTTTATCTAGGCTGGGAAAGTCATTATGTCATCTCCTGTTGTTGACACATGTGAAACCAATCATTACGTTGGTTTTAATAATGTGGTGGCATGAATGTGAGAAATATCTGTTGAATATATTTCAAAGATCTTCAGCTGCTGGAGTGTCTTGCTCAGTTGCACCTCAAAAGATACATGATGACATGGGCAAACACTCACATCCACAGACTGAAGGACAGACTTTTTTAAACTACATATTTTGTTTGCTATAAGTAGGCCTACTTCTGGTAAGAGACTATTAGATGACTGACCATTTGTCAGGAGGACAGCGGCTCGGTAGACGGTCCTTTAGTACTGAGCCTAACCTGTGTAACAGCAGCAACAGAAAGTTGGCTTATCTGGCAGAGAGTTGAAAGACATGTGGCCCAGGACACATGAGCATACACCATACACGGTATATAAAAATGGACAACGCCTCTCCACTTCTCTCTGTACAAAAATGAATCACCCATACACCCATCTGACCAATCGCATGCAGCAGCACTGAAGCATACCGATCGGGACACACGGCTGACCTCAATTCCCCTTTTTGACATGAAGTTAGTAGTTATAACTAAACTTATCAGTAAAGCATTACAACTGTTTGAACCCACAGCAGGTGTGATGAGAAGGACCTAAAATGACAGAAAACATATTTTGGGATATATATACCACTAGACTATATATACTTTTGGGAACTGCCTTGTACTCTTCCTTTGCATACAGTTTATGGCATACACACTGTTGAAAGAATGTGGCAATATGTGGGCTAAACCACCTCCAAATGTGGTCTAAGCAATCAGATCTCAAGAGGCATTGAGGACACATTGGGTGCATTCACACCTGTAATTAGAGCTGTCCACTTGTGATTTCATCACCCGAGATGCATGTTAATATCACGTGTAAACAGGACTATTGGGATATTTCTGTCTGTACCAAAGTTGAGAACCAACAGAGCAACATTGCCACACTAGCAACATTTAGGCTGCATTTGCCTATTTTCACCCCATGGCCCTTCATGTCAAAAGGTTAGAAAATCAATGATCACATTGTGCTAATCTTTGACTCATATACGTAATAGTGACTATGTGAATTTGTTGTGCAGTTTCATATTTACACCAGTGTTGTTCACATTTTCATCACGATGGATGAATGTTGATTCTAATCTTAATTCTTGCAAAATTCTGCATTTGATATCAACAAGGTACTTTACAAGCAATAGGTCCTGCTGCGTCATTACCAAGGAATCCAGGATGTGTTGCATTGGAGATGTTTGTTTTCTCTTGTATTCTCGTATTGGGAGACTGAGGTAAAATGCTGTATGTAGCTTCCTTCCTGTCTCATTGTAAGGAACCACAGTGAACCTTGATTTAACCTCAGTGCACAGGATACTGTCAACAATCTGCTCACAGGCTTTCTGTTTTGATTCACTGGTCCCAACTCATTCGCAGAAAGCAAGTTTATTACTGAACTCACTTGAAAGTACTCTGTATTACAATATTTGTCATTCTGATTCAGGCAGGCTGAACTGAAAGTTCAGACCTTAGCCCCAGTTGGTGGTTATAATAAATTACTAATGTACTGTAAAAACTCATTCCCTGGAGAAGTTTAGAGTATTGTTCAGTTATATTAATTAGAAATCCATAGCTAAAAATGGCAGGTTTTAAATATCTAATAAAGTCAATGACTTTTAAGTATTAGCAATCACTTACCACATATGGAGCAACCTAGTCACTCTGCCTGGCTCTCCTTTGGTCCGCTAGATGCTAGCTGCTCAAAGCTCCACAGTGTTCACAGGTTTGTCACTAACTTTGTCTTTCAGACATCAATTAATTAATTATTGTTTATTTTAAAACACTGAGTAGTGCAGCTTTAATTGTTTCCCCTTGCTTTTGGAGAAACAGGTTTTGTTCTTTTCAAAGTAATGTAACTGGCTCGTAACATGGTGAAAACAATGGGTGAATTTGAGGACATACCAGTAACATCAGTTGGTCAATAAAATGATTTGCTTTGTTAATCTGTAGCTGACATGATGGTAATGCACATAATGTGTTTGTTCCTGTAACGTGAGTTACTACATTGGCCTTTTGACAGAACATTGATATTTTGACATCTCAGGTAGACTGGCGTAATGTCTTGACGTTTGACAGAGTTCACTTGAGATGTCACTGAAATGGTTGTTGAGTTCAGAGCAGAGGAAAACTACATGTAGTGCACGTAGTCTTTCCTCTCTGTAACAGCAGCAGGCTAAAGTATACTTACTTAAGTATGGTCACTACACTTTTATTCAACGACAATTCCTCTTCTTCATATAACACTTGAAGATCATCAATGACGATATAAAGCTTGTTTGGTGACAATGAAGACATCACAGACAAGTTCAAAATCAAGTGAGGGCAAATTAACATGTTAACATTTTAATTTTATCACATAAAGGGGGGCAACAAGTCTTCATGCTTCTGATGTGTTGTTTTTGAAAATGAAAACAGACACATTGGCCTAGCGTGACCTTGGCAGCCACTTTGCATTAAAGGGCTTTTCAAACTACACTTATTGGCTCAGGGCTTCCCTTTTCAGATTTGCAACATGCATTTTAGCATGCCCCACGATTAGCCCAGAACTAACAAATCAACATGATCTGGCTTATCTCTAAAACATCATCCAGGAGATGTTCACCCTGAGCTCCAATATTTAGGTGGTAATCCTTTAACCCAGAATTTTCTCATCCAGAGTTATTAAGTGCACAGCTAGCACAGGGTTTGTAATGAAAAAAAATATTGCAACATCAAATCCAGTTTACTGGTAAATAATAAGAACCAAATGTTCTCAAATAGACAAAAATGAAGTAATTCTTCCACAGTCAGGATATTTCACTTCTGCAAGGAGCTGCATTAGTATTAGGTACAATACAGTGCAAACACTGCTTGAGTGTGTGGATGCACGTGTATGTATTGAGCCATGTTTGTCTTTATGTGCACACATAGAGAGAGAGTTTGTACTAGATGCTTAGTGCAGTGTGTCTCTCTCAGTATTTCCTAACCATGTCCTGGAAAAGGCAACCTAGACCTGTTTAGCCACATATTTCCAGTAATGCCCCTCCTCTGCTGCTCTGTCTCCTCCCCCTCTCTCCCCTTCCTGTGAAGCTCACAAACCCTCTCTCAGTTGCTGACGACACTGGTATCCGGTCACACTTCACCTGAAGGAACGTGCATTTATCTCACGTTACCACAGGGCAGACTTGTCAGTGTATTCACCCGGTGCACTCACAGAGGTGTGTGCATCCTGTGCTGTTAACATAAAGTTAGATTTTAATGGTATTTTCCACTTCCTGTTTGTATTTATTTACATCATCTTGTTGGTTTTTTTGGATAACAGCATTACTTGTGTCTTGTCTGATGTCATTACATATTTATATCAAGTTTAGTGTCCATTTTATGGATATTTTCATATTCAATTCAAACAAGTTGAAAACAAATCTAACAATCGGAGATTTTATATGACTACATATTAATATGATTATCAATGTAAACATGAGGACAAGCATGTTTTTTTCTTATTGTATGCAGACTTCATGCTCAGATGAGGGATTCTGGACCTCAAGCTTTTTATGATGTTTCTGTAACATACACCAGAATGAGGATAACACTGTATATGGAAGTTACTAAATTATTATTGTTTTTAAATTTGGCGGTAAAAGATGTCTTACCTTCATCACATTTCAATCTGCATACAGTATTCAATCTTTTTAGGAACAAAACAGATTCCCAGAGGTCGTCTCCTGAATCAACTCATGGACTGATGCCCAAATAATGTCATAAACACATATAGTCATATTTTCCACCTATAAGATCACTGAGTCAAAACCTCTCTATGAAAAAATGCAGAGCAGTTATTACTTCCATTCTCTGAGAGCAATTTCCCTGATCCTACAATTTGCAAACTTCCTGCAGCACATTTTAATTATAGGTATTGTACCTTATGCGTAGCTAGAAAGGCTCCACATGCAAGACCTAACTCATGTTTCAGAGCAGGGAAAATCCCACGAAGCTTTGACTGCGTATGTTTGACCAGAGAAGCGTATAGGCCTACCTGTGTGTTCCAGAGTGTTCAACAGATTTATGTCATTGTTTTAAGAGATTTTAAAGATGAGGCAAGTGAGTAATCACTCATTGTTTATGCATGCTAATAAACTGCTGCTGTCATTTATTCAGCATTGATATACAGTGCCCCGCCAAGCCAAAACGCACTGACTCCATATTTCGCTGCAACTGAGTTGATTTTTGATTTCTGTTTTGTTGTATAAAATTTTACGTTAATGCCATAAAAAAAGTATAATTTTATGGCAGAAAAAAGCATGTAAAATCTGCAAAGAATACAAGAGAGAGGTGAAAACTACATTTTTGAGCTTTCACTAGCGAGTTAATGCTAGATAAAGTGGAATCACAGCTAGCCTTTGCTAAAGCTAATTCCCTGTTTTTTTCCCCAACATGTTCCTATAATTGAAAAATAAATTTTGATGCTCCAGTGTCAGTAATTGAGTTTGTTATACCTCATGTATAAAGCAGTTACATTTGCTAAATGCAGTCAATATTAGGGGGGAAAAGAGAAGACCGGGGGCAATTGAGAAAATCAGAAATAAGAGATGAAACTCATCATGCACATGGTCTGTGATGATCCCTCTCTGCCTGCCAAAGGACAAACTAATGTCTCACACTTATTTTGAGGTAAAAAAAAAAAACAACAACAAAAAAAACATTTTTTCATTTATAGTATTTTTCTCATACTGACTCCTCTGTTGTCGAACATTTGATATATTTGTCTAATATTACCTACCTTGTTTCTAGCCAGCAGCGTAGCTTGTGTAACGGGTGGTTTGGCTGGGGTCAGTCATAACACTATGTTACAATTGACCCTGTGTTTTGTGTTCAATTTAAATGTTTATGTAGCCCATACTTTACTTACTATATATTTTGTGGCGTAGTCCAGTAGGTAAGTCAGCAGGCCAGTGTCTTTTGCCTCTCAGTCTGGGGACCCTGGTTCAGCTCCCTTCAAAAGCCAATTTATAAAGCTTTTAAAATCTTCAATGTAGCTCTTCAATTTAACTTCCGGGCCTACATATTGCCATATTGGCTAAAAACAATGTACTTTTCAACTATTATTTTTGGTTTGTAGTATTAGCCAAGATACTCAGATTCAAAACCTGGTTTGAGCTTTTTAATACATTACATATTTTTATAAGGACATTTGTAACATCTCACATTGCACCAATCAGAAACGAGACAGAACTATGAAACTCTGCATATGCTCCGTGGTATGGTAAGTTGAGATGACTTTATTTGTAGGCAGATAGGCAGATCTGGTTTGCAGTAAAAGACAAGGCATCATTCTTGACACCCATTTTACACTCAACACTGTGGTGACCCCTCTCTGTCTGCTAACAGACAAACGGATGTGTCATACCTGAGATGATTATTTATACTGTTTATATTTGAGCTGAACTTAATTGCTTAATATTTTGGGGAGTTTATTTTTGTCCCTGACATGCTCACAGAGTACACACCAGAGAGATCCCTTGAATCATCCGATGAAGGTCTACTCATTGTACCTAAAATCAACTCTCAGTCAGCTCATGGTGCTTTTAGTCATTATGGTCCTACTCTCTGGAATTGTCTTCCACGTGAACTACGATCTGCTACAACAGTCTTCTCTTTAAAAAGCCATCTAAAAATATATCTTTTTTCACAAGCTTAAAGTTAGGTTTTCAAGTGTTTAAATTAGTATTATTATTATCCTGCTTGTCTTTATATATGTAATACTTGATTACTTATATTATATTCTGAGTTTACACTTGTTGTAAATAATAAAATTGACTTGACTTGACATTTATTTGAAGGTGATTAAAGTGTTGTTACATCTGCCTCCATATGCCGACACAGTCGTACTGGCATGTGGAGGCAGATTTGATTTCTAGTGTTTCAATCAATATTATGACTTTAACATTACTTGTACAAACAATTGGTGACTGTCAACAAGAACACAGATACATCAAAATTGTATCCAAAAAGCTGAAGAGGTTGAATGCAGAACTTCATAACATTGCCTTTAGGTTCTTAATGACAGATACTACAGTTTTGCCTTGTCAGTTACAGTATTTCCTTTTTTCATAAGCAGCCACACAATCATGTCAACACACTGTGGTGCACACAGGTGTGAAACACACACATGCTTCGACTGAGCTCTGTATGTTCCACCAGAATTTTCTATCGACACTTCCACTTTTGTGTAGGCCTCCATCTTCTCGTCTGCCATGCATAAGCTACTCTGTGATATACACACGTATGCAGCACAGAGACAACACGCACACACACTGAGCAAGGAGGAACCAGTGTTTGTGAAAAGTACCCACATCACTTTCAGGCCAGTCCAGCGTGCAGCCCGTCAAAAATACACCATATAACCAGTTAGGAAGACTGGAATTTCAAAGCGAGTAAAGGAATGCTGCGCTTGGGTGAAGTCATATGTCTGGTTGGACCAGTCGGCTAAATCTGTACTGAGGAACAGAAACTTAGCAGGTGGAGAGTATCAGGGACAGCTAAGGGATTCTTTTAACTGTTTTATGGTGTCAGACAAGCTTTAATGATTACCGCCTATTGTGCTTGTATAAAAGCAGGAATATACAGGGCAAGTTTGTGGCTGCCCCAGCAAATATTTTTTGATCCCTGTGAAAGGTGTTGGCAACAACTGGGAACATTTGCAATTAAAAAAATCTGACTGACCTTAGAGACAGTGCTGGGGGCAATGATCTCAAGTATTTCTGGAAAGAGGCTATGTTTCTTTTGCTGCATCGGTATTTTAGTGATTCTGTGATTTCAGGACCACATCAAGTGTTTCATGGAATAGTTAAAGGAACAGGAATAATTCAGCATTTTGGGAAATATGCTAATTTGCTCTCTGTTGTAAATTAGATTCAAGATTGGCTCCAGTTTGTGTGTGGACTAAACAAATTAGACATAAGCTCCGTCATATCTTAGAGAGCTCATAGTGCCTTATTATCCCACCAGAACTCTGCGCTCTGAGAACGCAGGGTTACTCGTGGTCCCTAAAGTCTCCAAAAGTAGATCAGGAGCCAGAGCCTTCAGCTATCAGGCTCCTCTCCTGTGGAATCATCTTCCTGCTACAGTCCGGGAGGCAGACACCGTCTCCACATTTAAGACTAGACTTAAGACTTTCCTCTTTGATAAAGCTTATAGTTAGGGCTGGCTCAGGCTTGCCTTGTACCAGCCCCTAGTTAGGCTGACTTAGGCCTAGTCTGCCGGAGGACCCCCCCATAATACACTGGGCACTTTCTCCCCCCCCCCCCCCCCCCCCCCCCCCCTCTTATCCTATTACTGCATCTTGTTTACTCGGCCATTCTGGATGTCACTAACTCGGCTTCTTCTCCAGAGCCTTTGTGCTCCACTGTCTCTCAGGTTAACTCATATTGCAGCGGTGCCTGGATAGCGTGACATGTGTGGTTGTGCTGCTACCGTGGTCCTGCCAGATGTCTCCTGCTGCTGCTGCCATCATTAGTCATTAGTCGTACTTCTACTGTTATTATACACATATGATTATTATCACACATGTATCTCTATCTATATTGTACCACAGTAGCCAGAACTGTAACGATAATGTTATTACTTTCATGAATATTGTTGTAAGCTATTGTCATTACCGTCTGTCCTGCATCTCTCTCTCTCTCTCTCTCTCTCTCTCTCTCTCTCTCTCTCTCTCTCATTGTGTCATAGAGATTACTGTTAATTTATTATGCTGATCTGTTCTGTACGACATCTACTGCACGTCTGTCCATCCTGGAAGAGGGATCCCTCCTCAGTTGCTCTTCCTGAGGTTTCTACCGTCTTTTTTTCCCCGGTAAAGGGGTTTTTTGGGGGAGTTTTTCCTTATCCGCTGTGAGGGTCCAAAGGACAGAGGGATGTCGTATGCTGTAAAGCCCTGTGAGGCAATCACCCATTGGTTTGTTTACACCTGTTCTGAACATAGATGTTTAAAGACACCTGAAGCATTGGAGGTGGGGGCCCCATTCATTCCCATGAAAGTTGTTTAATGGGGCACGAAGCCAAAAACACTCAGTTTCGGTGGTATGAGATTACTCTTATCTTCCATCCATGGGGCCCATAGAGAGAAAAATGTACCCACTGATTTACAGACCTCTCTTTCCCAATGTAAATCTATAGCCCCTTTCATTGCCTCTTAAAGGCAGGAATTCCACTGCTCTTCTGTATAAACGGTACAATTACAGCCAGCATTGGAGGCAGTTACAGCGCCAAAATGATGTCTGTGTAAACAGGACAGCTGGCAGAACGGGATCACGGGCAACACAGGTGTGAGGTTTTGACAATGTGTTATGCTTGCAACCCACTGCGGAAAATTTAAAAATGAACTTATATCAGTTAGCAGCTAAAAAAGAACTACAGTTGAAAATGTTGTTAGATGTTAGAGGAACTGCAGGTTTAGCTCTTCTGCGTTGGCTTCATTTTTTTAGCCCTGGAGTTGATCAGTCTCCTTTTTTAAAACTCTTGCCAACAATCCAAAGCATCTATTAGCAATGAGCAGTTAAACTTAAGTGTGATACTCTTCTCAGATTTCATTTCAATAGTTCATGAATGGGAGCAAAACTCCTGCAGCCAGGTTCCAAAATCTGGTGGAAACGTCTTAAACCAGATGAGGGGAGAGTGCAGCATACTTACATCCAGCAATTGCATATGGGTGTTATGTTTTAGTGTCCTCATACTTTAGACCATGTTATGTGTTTCTAAAGCTCATCCTATAGATAGCTAGGCTTAAATGTAACAATCCGTTATTGTGTTTGACCTTCCTATATCACCACAGTACAAAAGGTCACATGTGCTTTGCACGAAAACCCAAATACCAGGACCATCATCAGCTCAAGCATCTTCCCACGCACATCGACATCACAGGCCGACACTTTGGATTCCCACCGTTCGTCTGGGATCCTATCACGGTCGTGTCACAAATGGCAGCCTCGCTCACACACCTACATTGTGGCGACACACAGGCATCTACTGTCATCCTACCCCTGGTGAATCTACTGTGACAGTTCTGCACATGCTCCCCCACACACAACACTTGACATCACAGGGCTCCCTCCAGAAACCACACCGTAGGCCTACACCTCTGCACCCACTGCTTGAGCTCTACAGCAGCTTTCCTCACACTTTCAGCAGTGTAGTCACTCCGCCTCCTCCCAAAACTTACTACGGGGTTAACTGCACAACACTTGGTGTGATGCTGAGAGCCAGTGAAAGCTCAAAGGGGAATCCATCGACAAACAAAATTCAAGCATGCCATATAAGTCTAATCACTGAGCTGCTATGTCAGCAGTAAGAGGATACTGATGCAGGAAATAGTGATAGTGCTAAATGTGACAAACTAATGCCACCACAGTTTGGTAGATTTATAAAAATCAAATGTCAAGGTCTGACAGGGTGAAATAATAGATCTATGTAAGATAGGTATGAATAACATATTTCTTTTATAGACATGGATTTTCAGGAAATAAAATGCAACTTTTCTTAGCACTTTACAGTCGAGTGTCAAAAGAACCAACACTTTCTTCTCATGAAGGGGCATTCGTCTGAGGACAGCAGGCTTTTTGTATCATGTTCACTCTGCTCACATTTCATATCTGAACTTCCTAGTGCACGGTGAGCGGGTAAACACAATGAATTCCAAACCACGGAGAAGTGTTAATGTTTCTCTTGAATCAAATTTAGAAGGAATTTTAAATGACTGTTTTAAATGTTAGTAAAACACTGACTAATGTTTTCTGTTTAACCAGAGTTTATAACAGAGGAGGGATATTCCCTTTTCTCTGCAACATTGTGGGTTATAGGCGTCTAACAAGGTCTTCTTTTCTGATGAGTCACAGCACCACCTGCTGGACAGAAAGGAAAAGTGCATCTAATCGTTTAAAAATTCAGGGTGTACTAATCGAGTGTCGGAACCTTTCTGGATTGTTAATGAATTTTAGAGCTAATTTAAGCAGCGACGAATAAGAAAAAATAAAGAAATAAATCATAGTAACTGCTAAAAATATTCAGGTCTTTAGATAGATTCGGATAAATTTCGTAGTATTAACTAAATCTATCTTCTATCAGTTATTTTAGTCTGATCACAAAATTTATGACAGCACAGTTGGTGCCTTTAGGAGGTGCCGGGAATATTTCAATTACTCCTTTGGATACTCGAAATTCATTTATGTCTGCTTAGAGATTGATGGAAATCGTGCCAGAGTATCACAGGACAGGAGACAGTTTTATACGATTTATACATCCAATATTGTTTAACATCAAATATAGTGATTTCAGGGCTAGTGAATCCACAGACGTACACACAAGTCACGATAACTGAGATAGGAAATAACGAGTAGAACGTGGAGGCATCAGGAGTCAGGTGGGGACAGGGTCCGGAGCAGAGCTCGCGTTATTTTTTACACTTTTTGTGGACATTCATTTTGCGATGGATCCACAGCCTCCACCAAAACCATGGGAAAGGCGGATTCCAGGGGCATTGAGTGCACCTGTAAATTACAGGTAAACGAGCTATGTTAGCCGCGTTAGCTAGCTGTTATCGCAAGACCTGTTTTGTGTTTTTTGATAGCAGCGGGCCACTGTTGTTGGCAGCTAGCGTTAGCTTACGCTGAGATTGTTGCGCAAGCGGGGTGATATCGACCCAAACAGTGGAGACTTTGACACGGTGGTATAAATCATCGACCTGTTAACTAACGCACACTTGTCATGATGTTTTACCGACTACAGCCATTTACAGAAAGTAATAGCTGGGCTAAAGGCTAACCAGCTAATGTAGCTAGCTAGGCGAAATGAGGCCCTGTCATGTGTCGCCTTCAGGTGTAATTTACAGTGTCACTCGTTGGGCTCCCTATACAGCAGGTAGCAGTAGCTTAATGGTGCATGTAAAAACAACTCAAAGCATTAACTAAAATCATGCAGTATTTTTGAATTGCCCATCTCTACATTGGGTAGTTTACGATACTAGGGAGACGTTATGTTAAAACTGTCTCTTTCTCGCCGACTTGGCTGTTGACAACAACAGAAATTGAGCACCAACGTTATTCAATTGAGGACACATCACTGTTCGTAATTGGCAATCTCATACCAGTAATTATGTGACCACCTTCGAGAAATGAAATCACCGATGTTAAAAGTTGTTCAAGCAAATTCAAAGGGTTGTCTTAGGGTCGCAGTGGTATACTACAATGTAAAAAACGATTATGATCCCGTGTACAGTTACTTGTTTACGGTATTGACAAAAATGCAATTAGATGGAGAATCTCACCTTTACTTAGGTTTTAGTTCAAGAGGAAGGGTTTTTGCACATACTTCCTCTTTTAAAAATGTTTCAATTATAGTAATAAAATGACTGTTCAGCCAAAAAAACCCTCTTCTTTTCATTTATGATGAGTCATTGTAACTGATAATAATAAACCTGTAATATCGTGGTACAGTAAAACCATATTTTCTAAGATTGTTATTATACCATGAAAATCTCATGCCTATGCATGGCTTGAAACGTTGTAGTAATTACACAGAATCCTTAACTAATGCCTTCTGTAGTTTTAAATAAGCATCAGGTCCTTGGATAATTAAAATTTTACTCCCTTGTATCATGAAAAAGTGACCTTAAAAAACATTGAAGCTGTTCTGAACCATGTCTTGTCTTGATCTTCTCTTTAAACAGATCTGCAAACTTTGGACCTGTTACAGGCCCCTCTACTCCTGCAGGTCCTCCTGTTCTTACCAGGATGGTGCCCCCAGTGCCCCCTCGTCCCGTCCAGCAGGCCTACCGTCCATCCTATAGCTCTTTCAACTCCTCTTACAGCCCCTATGGGAGCTCCATATATGGGGGCTACAGCCCCTATAGCTATGGCGGTGGCTACGGCTTGGGAGGGTACAGCCGCCTCTCCCACACAGAAGATGTTGCCCCCAGCCGGTTTGTGCAACAGGCGGAGGAGAGCAGTCGTGGAGCCTTCCAGTCCATCGAGAGCATCGTCCAGGCTTTTGCCTCAGTCAGTATGATGCTGGACGCCACCTTCTCAGCTGTGTATAACAGTTTTCGTGCTGTGCTGGACGTAGCCAACCACCTTACGCGGCTGCGTTCGCACCTCACCAGAGTTTTGTCAGCCTTTGCTTTGGTGCGCACCCTGCGCTACCTCTACCGACGAATACAGAGGCTGCTGGGGAGAAGGTCAGATGCTGAGGTTGACGACTTGTGGGCAGACAGTGCGAGTGATACCCTGGCTACAAGTGCATCTAGAGGGGATGGAGTAGGGATGGAGGGTCCGTCCGTGAAGTCCTGGCCAATCTTTCTGTTTTTTGCTGTAGTGCTGGGGGGACCTTATCTTATCTGGAAACTGCTGAGCTCCAGCTCTGGCTCTGAAGAAAATGGTGAGACTTGAATTCTAGATTTTAAACTTCCACATTTTAATATTTGTGTATGTAGCCTGTCTTATAATTTTAACAGTTAAAGCTGTTTTATGTTTCTTTACTCAGCTACTAACTGGGCCAGCGGGGAGGATGACCATGTAGTGGCCAGAGCAGAGTATGACTTTTCAGCTGCATCTGAGGAGGAAATTTCTATGCGGGCTGGAGACATGCTCAACCTTGCTCCTAAAGGTGAGAGCTCTTTGAAGCCTGCTGGACATTATACTCTGTCTTAACATTCATCTCACAAAAACAGTTGTTTAAATCATCTAGGCATACTAGACCATTGTGGTAGGACAGATTGTACCAAATGTCTGGGTTTTTTTTTTTCGTTTATATTTTAAGTTTCTGTTTAGGTTTTCAGATGAAGCTTTGAATGTCTGGTGTCATAATTTATGATGTCATAAGCAACCCCTTTTATCTGGTTATACATAGTGTGTGTGTGTGTGCATTTGCTTGTGCGTACAAGACAAATAATCTATTTCTGACTCCTTCAATAATTTTCAAGAAAATCTGAAGTATTGAAAATGGTTGAAAATGAGAACAAGCAAATCCCACTATCCCCAATGAAGTACATGAGCTAAAAGGTGTATTTTGAAAAGCTTATAATTAACATACCATCTTTAAAATCGTAATTTAATGTAGTTCAGGAACTCATTAATAAAAAAACATCATCACTTATCTCCCTTACTACCCTAAAATGTGATTGCTCTATGGTGTTTCCCCTGCTTATTTCCAAAAGTAAAGAAGTTGCGTTCTGTTTGTTACACCCCCATGTGTGTTACATCACTAGAAAGCTCAGGATGTGCTTTTCACAATACATTAGGACTCAACTAGACTTCATACACGATGTTTGAAAAAAAAAAAAGGCCTCAGCATTGTGTCCTCCACAGAGACAAAATTGAATTGCCTGGTTTCAAAAGGCAAACTGATTTTTGCATCAATGCATGAAGTTCCTTGATTTGGTTTCTCATTTGGTTAAATTACCCACAGCCAGTTTCTCAGTTGATTTTCCAGAGAATGTATTATTTCACGATATATATGTATGTCAAAACATAGAATTACATACATGCATATGCAGTAAGAGTGGATTTAATCCATATCAGGAAAAAGTGGGTTCCACATGAACATTACGAGTGAAATTACAGCTCCTGTTATCCTGTCTATGTGGTACTGTAAAAATTTATCTTTTGAGTGAGGCTCCTCAAACAAAATGTCATTAATGAAAGAGAATGTCCTGCTTTCGAAGAAATACAACAGTGGGTATTTTTTGTTGTTGTTTTTTTCCATTTGAGATTGTAATTGCTTCCGCTATGTTAATGAGCTCAAATAATGACCTTTTATTCTCCACCTGTGTTTAGAGCAACAGCCCAGAGTGCGTGGTTGGCTGCTGGCCAGCTTGGATGGTCAGACCACAGGACTTGTCCCAGCCAACTACGTCAAAGTCTTGGGCAAGAGGAGGGGCTTTAAGCACGCAGAGATGGAGAGGCTCGCTCAGGTCCATCAAGAGAACACACAGGCCTCCCAGACAGCCCTTGCTGCACACCCACAGACAAATCCTGCCCAAGGCTTCACCCCAGGCGTCGTTTCCACCTCAGCCTCATCAGAGGAGCTGTTAGAGTCAGTTTACAGAGAAACACCAGCTTCCTTCAGTCTGGGAACATCCAACACCAGTATGCCCTCCAGCACAGTGCTAAACATCCCTGAGAAGACAGACCTGTGATGTTTGTGCATGTATGCATCTCTCTGTATGCAAGTCTATGTGTGTTCATAACATTGGCTGGTTCAGTAAGTACTTGTTTGCGGTGTTAAACGCTGAGACTTTACTAATAATCAGCTGACGGTAGATGTTTGGGAAAACACCATAGACCTCTTAAGAATTGCTCAAAGTAGTTCCTAGGCTCATCTATAATGATTCAGATCGTTGGACACAGTCATCAGACAAAAATGGTTTTCATACACAGGTTCTGTTTTATTGCTTCTCAAATTAAGAAGTTATCCTTACGTTTCCTAAGTCAGAGCTTGTACAAGAAAGAATGATTTGTGTATTCTCTGATACACAACTGTTCTTAATGTCTGATTTAAGATGTAATATCTTGAGATTATTTACAGTTAGTTCAATGGTGAAGTTGATGAGGTGCACTGATACATCTGTATACTGACAGTGTAAGGACAAAGCCAGTGGATTTTGTTTAATAACATAATGTCATATGTTGTTTTGCCCTCATTGTAGACTGCTTGGTTCTCTGCTTTGCGTTCCTTGTGAAGCAAATGTGATGGGATTCATTCAGAATGAGTGGGGGCCCATTTTGCACATCTTCAGCTGTTTGTTTGTCACAGAAAGTAATTTTGTAAATATTTAATATAATTATTTTGAAAATAAATATTTTTAAAAACCATATTGTGTCCATTGTTTTATATACCTTTATTAATTAATAAGAGTAGAAAGGTGGATCTTACAAAGGTTAGCTAAGAGATTTAACTAAAAGCCAACCTAATGGCCAATACAGCTCATTTAGTTTAGTTTTATTTTTTATTGTACTAATATGTTTGTTTGTTTGTTTGTTTGTGTGTGGTTTTGTTTTATGCTGTGTTCACGTAACTTCATTTATTTTTCGGAAACTCCAAGAGGGACTTCTGCCAGAAACACTGGATTTACGGCTGCTGTCTCTTAGCAACAGGACGCCTAAAACCTGCTGCAGTGCGACAACAGTGACGAGTCAGCAGACACCGACAAAATCAACCAAAACCGCTTTTATTTATCCAAGTTACTTTGGGACTTGACCGCTGAGTTTGCATTTTGAGAGCGCAGCCTGTCGACAACTTTTTATTTTTATTTTTTTTACCGTGCTACTGGGCTTAAACATTTATAAAAGGCCATTGAAATAGCCTCAGACTCAGCTGGGTTAGCTCATATGCTAACTGATTGAAGCTAATGCTGCTTTCATGGACTATCGGACATACTTCGGTGTCAGGGCGCTTAAAGGAAATAGTACTTTGACATAAGATAAAATACTCATGGTCCATTTCCTCTGTCTTGTACAGAATTGACCGTATAGCTACTTCACTCATCAAAGTTGACAAAACTTGCTCATTTTGAAGAAACTGAGCAAATTGTTTCTGTGGGTGCATAACTTTGCAGTTTATCGTGACAGTGCAACCTGGTGTAACTCGACTTAGTTAAATCAAACGACAGTAGCCACCACTAACTGAGCAATACTATGCAGCTGACCGGTGGTCTTGACCCTGTATAGTCTGTGGTCGTGACGAGTTTAAGGAGGAGTACCTGAAGGCAGCAGATCCATCCCACAAAGTTAGCTAGCATTAGCAATAGCTGCAGTTAGCCGGTAGGAGAGGACCGCAGCATCAGCATCATCCATACACAATGACATAAAACAGGCACCAGCTTTGTTCACTGTACGAGACGACGGGGAGGAATATCTCTGACAGCAGATAAGTATGTCAACAATATCTTATCCTTCTTGTTTGAATTATGTGTAGAGACCAGCTGATTAAATTTGACCTGAAAGCATTTGACGCCGATGCAGGAGGAGGACAGAGGGACTCGGCCTGCGCTCGCATCACTGACGTTACTCCACCAAGTTTCTCTGCTGTATTCCATGATATATATATTTGTATGTTATAGGCCTGTAAACGTATGTAAAATGGACAAAGTCTCGATCTCATCTTTGACTGTTCCTAGTATCTCAGAGTGAAGCTCTGCAGAGGATGTTATGACCTGTGGTGTATTTTGTGGTAGAAAAATCATAGTAACTTGATTTCTAGTGACTGACGCATCACGTTACGCAACCATCAGGTCACTCAACAAAATCCTTTAAAAATATATACATTAAAATTGAGACTGCTTATTATATGAATCTGAAATGACATGAATTTTACCAATTGAATGTTAATGTTATATAAAACTGGCTAAACTGAGTCAAAGAGTGATCACCCTGTAACAGCTACATTCTCACTTTTGACTAAAGCTGGACTGTATTCATTATTCAGTAGGCTACTGAAGCAGTACCTCAGATATGGTAATGTTATGTTATGGTAATGTATGGCAGCTATTTCACTTGAGATAACAAAATCATTTGTAGTGATTCTTCTCTTGATTTAACAGTTTATTGCGGGGGTTATGGTTGGAAAAAAGAGTTGCCCTTTCGTTTGCCTGATCCACAGTCCAGACCCTAAAAATATTCAGTTCACTATCATGCGAATAAGGCTTAAAGGTCCAGTATGTGGGATTTAGTGGCATCTAGTGGTGAGGTTGCAGACTGCAACCAATTGAAACTTCTCCAGTGTCCCAAGCATATAGGAGAACTACAGTGGTTGATGCAAACATGTGAATGGCCCTATCTAGAGCCAGTGTTGGTTTGTCTGTTCTGGGCTATTGTAGAAACAACATGGTGGACCCTGTGAAAGAGGACCGGCTTTGTATGTAGGTATAAACGGCTCATTAGAAGGTTACAAAAACACATCAATTCTTATTTTTAGGTGATATTACACTAATGAAAACAGAGTTAGGAATATTACATTCCATTTATTCCAATAATCCCCCTAAATCCTACACACTTTAAGTCCAGACATTCACTGTTGACTTACTACCTTTAGTTTCTCATCTCTGTGCTTTGTAGAAATGAGCCGCTTCTGCTCGGACAACAACAATTTTCCCTATGACAACAACGTCCTGGTTTTGGACATGGTCCTGGGCTCTCTGTGGGGGGTGCCCCAGCCCATAAACTGGGACAATGTAGCCAAGCTAGTTCCAGGATTCACTCCCAAGGAGGTAACTGGAATGCTGGGTAACTATGAGTGCTTCCATCCATCCATCCATCCATCCACCCCTCCATCCATCCATCCACCCCTCCACCTGTCCTGTCCCATTCATCAGTCATTCCATGGATTAGTGACATAAATCCTGGCTTGTTGACAAGCAGTAATGCTGTGGCACTTATGTAATCTTCAGTGTGCCCGTCGATTTGAGGAGCTGAAGAGCACTGGGGGTTTTCCCCATGTGGACAACCAATGTAATGCCCTGACAGAAGGAAGTACCTCCCCTTCAGACGGCCTGACCGCGCTGCTGGACACTGGGGAGGTGGTGGAGACAGGAAGCAGCCAGAGCAGCAGCAAAGTTACAGGTCAGTGATGTCATCCTGAGTAGTGCAGATCAAGTTTTAAATTCTGTTGCTGCTGTTACACTTTTTCACCCACAGGAATCTTTTTAGTTTTATCCAGTCTAAAATGCATTTAGTTTTCTTTAATAAGAAATTTATCAAATGAAGCAGAGTTCATTTGAACATTTTGACGACGCCTTTTGCTTTACAAGATATAATCAGTTCAGGCACAGCTTACTTTGTTACTAGAAATATTCTCAGGCTAGCAGAAAACATGGACTAGCAGAGCAAGCTTGTATTTGGAAGCAGTACAATAAAATGTGTAGCTGTGGTATTGATGGCTACTGCTTGATAAATCGGTGTAAAGTATATTTACTTCTGCTGGTGTCAGCAGGCTCCAAATCGACGCCCTCAGGAAGAGTTGGTGTTGTGGAGAAGAAAGAGAGAAGAGTCTCAGCCGAGGAGGATGAAAAACCTCAGAAGCCAAGAGAGTAAGTGTTGAGAACTCATTCTCAGTCTACAAAGTGCTGTTTCTCATAGCGGCTAAGCCAAGTTACCAAAAATGCACATTTATTCCTAACACATACTCCACTCTACATCAAAATCTTTTTAGTATGAATAACTCACTTCATTTGGACTTTACAGGCAGCTATAAACTGTTCTGTATTTTCATATCTAGCAGTGAATTTTACTGCCGGGTGTATTTTTGTGGGGAGTAATGGATTTGAACTTTTTTGTCCCTACAGTCCCAACATGGTGATCCATGTGTGTGATGAGACCAAGAACCTGAAGCAGGACTTCACGTGTCCCAGAGATCTTCTAGTCAAAGAGATGCGTTACTTTGCTGAGTACCTGTCTGTGGACCCCCAGAGGTGGGAGGAGGTGGACATCTCCGTTCACTGTGACGTGCAGATCTTCGATTGGCTCATGAACTACGTCAGGAGGAATTCTGCAGGAGAGGGAAACAAGGACAAACCCCGTCTTGGTAAATCTCTGAAAAAATGTAAAAACCAATAATCAATATCACATTCTTAAACATGGGCAATGCCCAAGCTTTCACTTACCTGTTTGTGTAATTCCGTGGATGGTGCTCGATTTCTTGGTCACTAAACGTGGTGTGTGTTTGGTGGGTCACTGGCTGTGTGTTCTGTGTTGTTTGTTGGTTGTGGGGTTTGCTTGGTTGGTCATGTGGTGTTTGTCGGTTACAGAGCCCAGCAATGTGATCTCAATCCTGATCTCCTCCGAGTTCTTGAAGATGGATACGTTAGTAAGTGTTGTGACATGTGACGCTAGTTGTGGTGATGTGCTTCGGGCCTTTTGTTTTTCACATGTGAAAAAATAATTGACACATAGCAAAGACACTGAATCCTCAGAGTTGCCCAAACAGTCCCAGCAGCTTGCAAATGTGTCAGAGTGGATAATGAGTAAACTGTCCTAGTCCAGGAAAAACCAGAGGCCCATACATAGAGCTTTGTAAAGTTGATGTTGCATGGTTGTTGAAAGTGTAGATGTTCTTTTGCCCTCAGGGGTTATTTAAACAGCTTGCAGTAAATTTCCTCACCACTGCTGTACTTACTAAGGCTCTGTAAGAAGACCTAAAATTATACCAATAATTAAGTAGTGTTTGATTTATGTAGTGTCATTGAAATTACGTTAACTATTGCTGTGAAATGACTTACAAGAACTGTATATGTTTATCCATGTTCAGGTGGAGGAGTGCATCCAATACTGCCACAAACACATGAGCGCCATCGTGGCGACACCCTGCAACATGAACTGCATCAACAGCAACTTGGCAACACGCATTGCTGAACTCTTCAACCACAACGAGGCTGACGACATCAGGGACAAAAAAGACAAGTTCAAAAGGTAATACCGTTTTTGACTTAAATTGTTTGGATTTTTAGTCTTTTGTGAAGTATCTCTGATGAATGTGATGTGATAAATCTTGCGTAAACTGTTATAAAGAGAGAGTGAAGTCTACGATAAAAGATAGATGGTTCTATTTGTGACTATTTTTATTTTATTCCCCCCTTGAAGCAAATTGTTTCAGAAGAAAATAGAGCGTCTCTTTGATGCCAACTACCAGAACAGAGATTCACCTGGAAACGCCTCGACTCTCTACAGGTGAGCAGTTAGACTCTGAGTTTCTCCAAGCAGTTACCTACTTCACTGCTTCGCAACAGCCGTCAAGTCCTGTGAAATGGAAGTTAGAGCATCATTAGCCTCTGTACTGTGCCGTTTTCTATGACCACTGTGGCTAGCTAGTCAGCTTAAGTCTCATTTGACTGAATGAGCTACTGTAAATGTGCATGAGCAGAGCATAAGACATCAAACATTTGAAACCGTTTAACAGAAAGACAAAAGACAGGGATTTTGATCTCTGTAACTGATTTTTTTGACATTTATTTGACATATAACAGGAGCTAAATGATCAGACACAGCATTAAAACTGGGAAAATGTAATTTCATTTCATGAGGACTTTTAACTTGCACCTTTCAGTTTTTTCTCTTGCCTTAATTTTTGTTCTCTTATTATTAGAATCAGTCCACTATTTGTCATAAATTTGTTTATTTCCAGGTGTGGTCTGTGCCTTAAGCTGCTGACCAAAGACACGGAGAGGAAAATTTCTTGTGTTCCTGGGAAAATCAACATTGATGGTCATGGAGAGATCATCTATACACACACTAAGTATGACATAAATGTCCTGTGCATCGGCAAAATTTGTGAATTCTTATTTCCTGGATTTGTTTAGCTGCCAGCAACAGTATGTGGAGAACAGAAATACCTCGTTAAAAAAATCTCAATCATAGTCTGTATGTGTTCATGTGTGTGTTTGCAGACAGAAGAGCTGGGATGTACATGAATACATCACCAGTCTGTATGAGGAGCTCAAGTCCTGGGTCCTGGTCTACTGGAGAATCTGGGGTACAATCAACTACCTCACCTGCTCCCGGTGCCAACAGGTTTGTGTTTGTGTGAGCATGTAAGGTTATATATATTCATAATATAAACTTGACCTCTATTACTAAATATATTCAACCCCACCTAAAGAGTTTCTAACGTGTGTGTGTGTGTGTGTGTGTGTGTGTGTGTGTGTGTGTGTGTGTGTGTGTAGGTGTTTGTGTGTGCAGAGCTGACCCATTGCAAGTACCACCCAGACAGTGTGCTGTACCCTGGCATGGGTACTGAGAAAGGCTGGCATGGTGCAGGAATCTACCCCTGCTGCAACCAGAGGGTTCTCCGCTTTGACCCCACTGGTATGCCCAAGGTATGGACACTTACACTCAATCTAGCTGGTTCAACGTTTACTTCTCAGTATTAAGTTTTTAGTCACAGACTGTAAGAATTTGCAAAGAATGGAGATCTTGCAGGGTCACTATTTACAAGACTACAACTAGATTCCTTTTGAGATTATTTCCTATCCTGCTCCTGCTGTAAAATATTGTGCCAAACTCCCTTTAAGAATATGACATATTAAACATTTCTTACATGTGATTCTAGAAACACAAGATAAAAGGTGTTATATGTCGAAAGTATTCTTGTCAATTCTGCAAAATTAAGATTTCTCACTAAAATAAATGCTGGCACACCAAATTAAACACTGACTGTTGTTCATTCCACAACTCAGCCAGTTTCTTCTCCTTGCACAGTCCAACAGAACAGAGGCTTGTTCATAGTCTTGCACCTCTCCAAAGTCCCATCCGTGTTTACTATCTGCCCAGTTTGCTGCTTCTTGTTTGCCGCTAGAGAGGGCACATCTACTGGTTATTAGCAATGTTCATGTCATTGAGCCAAGACTAAAATCTTTTGATGATATCAAACATGTTTAAATCATAAGAAAGTCAAGAAGAGAAAAAGAGCTTTATGACCACATAAGGTTAAACAATCAACATCACAGGAGCGCACACCAACTGTGCTAAAATTCATGATTTTATTAAGACATTGAAAATTTGTCCGCATCTATGAAATCGCTTGAAAAGCCGGGGGATTAACTAATGGCTGCCCTTTTCTAATTTAATCATTATTTGTACTTTTAAAATCCTCTACCTGTTCATCTACTTCGAGTATCGCTCCACTGCATGCTGGGAATGACCCCTGTTCTGCTCCGTAGCTACAGAGAATGATAAATGCAGCTCACAGATAACACAGATGTTAACAAGAGCTAAACTGCTGCGCAAAGAGACTGATATATGATGGACGGCATAACATGTGCTGTTTTATAGTAATTTCTCTGCATTGGTGTATTTACTACAGAATGTAACTAATGGTTAGATCTAGAAGCTAGATGAAGCTTCTCAAAGGTTTTAAGGAGAAATGTGTGTGTGTGTTTAGGGCTGTAAGATGCGAGACCACATAGTGAACGTACCTGATGAAGAGAACTGTGACGAGGCGACCGCAGCCCAGACCAGAGTCCTTAATGACCTGCTGCTGCACAGAGACGCAGTGTGTTTGTTTCACACAACACCTGCAGAGGGGTGAGCATGACTGTTTGTGGCAGCGTGTCTGTTTGACAACAGGAGTAAAAGTTTTTTTTACAGTAGTACTTGAAATGACAGGTTCCAATAAAACTGGATTATTTTGTGTTTGTATGTGTGTTAGTACTGAGGAGAGTCCGTCCAGTGCAGAGAAGATTCAGCAGGACTGTGATGTTCTCCTGGAGCCGACGCTGCTTGGACCTCTGAGAGCAGACGGCAGCACTGTAAGTCTTTCTCTCTCTCTCTCTCTCTCTCAGTGCTTCTCTTCAGTCTGATGCTTGTCTTCTAGTAGCATGTTAATTTTCTGGTTCTGACCTCAGCTACTTTCTTTTTTCATCCAGTTTTCCCTCTTGAAAAACTGGAGTCTGCAACTGGTAGGACCTATACCTCATTTCTTTTATTAAATCTGCTTATATTGTAGTAATGATCATTTTGTTAGCCAGCTATCCTCAGATTTACAGACACATCCACGACACATCCACGCTTTTACTGAGATCTTTTGTTTGATGAGTCAAGTGTGAAGATTGACTGAAGGCAGTGTCATCAAGCAGCTGAGAGGTAATGTCTACAATGTGTCACCTTTACCGTACAGAGGCAGCAGTCGCTCCTGTCAGAGGATGAGGAGTACACCACAGGGTCAGAGGTCACCGAAGATGAGGTGGGGGATGAAGAGGAGCTGTCTAAGAAACAAGGTGAAGAGGCTTCGTAGCATTTTAGGAGATAGATAACTGCTGATTCATGTTGGTAGTTCCTCATTTTTTATGCCTGGTGCTGTGTGGCATTCACAAGTGACACTAGTGTGTTTGTTGTACTTCCCCTTAGATTTGGTACCTGCAGCTTTTATTTTAGCCACACGTATAGGACTGCAACACACAGTCTGCATTAATAAGGGATTAATCTAATGATGTTTTTATTAAGCAATGCACTGCTCTGGAAGGGAGTCAGCACCAAAACAGATTTTAGCCACTTCAAAAATGTCCCAGCTAAAAATGTCAATACCAATTCCTTAAATACTTAATGCACATACATGAGATTAGTCTGATTGACATGACGCACACTGTGTGTATAAGCCTGCCATCAGCTGCCTATTTGAGACAGAGTTCTCCTCCCCTTCCAATATCTGCATGTCATCATTTTGCAAGGGCACCATCACTGCATCCTGGGTTTAGTGCCGCACCAAGACAATTGTGATTGCTATCATGAAATACAAACAACCCAGAGCATTTGTTTCCTCAGTGCGGAATTATGATGGGTTTATACAGATTCTTTTCTTGCACTGGCACAGAGCTAAAACAAAGTGTGGAGTTCGGTCTGGTGGCTTTGTGAGACTAACATCAGATTGATATAAATCTGTTCTTGGAGAGATAAGAATTAATCATACTTTTCAGAATGTTTAACTGTGGCTTGAAGATTTCTTATTAATCTTGTTAGCAATCAAATGTACCCTACTGCATTAATGTCATGATAGACAAACTACAGCCAAGCAGGCTAATCTTAGAGTTTTTGTAGCTTTAATCTGCAAATGTTTGGTAATTTTACTTAAGAAACAACTAAAATGAGTTATTGTAAAAATCATAAACAACATTATATATATTTAACTTTCTGTTAATGGATTATCAACTAACTTATCAAAGCAGTTGTTATATACTGGCATGTCCGATATCAGCAAAAAATCCACTATCTTGCAAATCCATTATCTTGCATCCCTAAAAGCGACCAACTAAATGGTCACATAATGAAAAAGAACATAGAACATAACAAGAATACAAAGTATGTAAAATAAAAACAGGCCTGGTGCATACAGGTTACCCAAACGCCTGTCTAAACAGGTATGTCTTTAGCTGCCATTTAAAAGTCAGTAGATCGTAAGGGTGCAGGCAGAGCCATAATCTAAGCACTACAGCCTCAAAAGCTTAATTACCAGCAGTCTTTATGCAGGTGCGTGGAAGAGACAGCAAGTTTAGCATATTTGACCTAAGAGAGCAAGCTGATGAGTAGGGGGTGAAGTAGTTCAGCCACGTAAGTGGGAGCCTGACCGTGTGATGCTCTGTAAATAAAATGAGAATTTTAAACTGGATCTTACACTCAATAGGGAGATTTTAGTATAGGGCTAATATGAGTCCTCATGAGTAGTTTTGCGGCAGCATTCTGATCCTACAAATGATCAGGAGCAGACATGTTAAATGAGGAGGAAAGTGTGTTACAGCTGTCAGTGCAAGATGAGATAAAGGCATGTATAAGCATCTTTAGTTCATCAGCTGAAACTACAGATCTCAGTTTACTAGTATTTCTTAAGTGGAAAAAACAAGAACTGGTTGGCTGCTAAACAACTGAAAACTAGTTGTTTCAGTGCTCATAACAAACAGCACATCTTTGACTCTCAGCTGTCTTCATCGGTAGTTTGACAGTTAATAAGAGAAAATGTAGGAAACAGGTTAAACTATGAGGATAGGTCTGTAACTCTGCATTTTCTACTCAAGCTTTAAAACAGATTTAGTGCACTGCTTATCCGAAAGAAATAATAATAAGTCATGGATATATTCATGTCATTAAAATGCTGTTGCGAGGTTTAATTACAGGCTCTAACTGCTCTCGCCCTCACTCTTATACCAGTCTAATGACAGTTTAATTGCAGTTTATGTGCTTAATTGTGTATTATCACAAAAATGTTTCGAGCAGTGGACATCGATAGAAAGTCCTAACAGTTACGACTGCAGTGATGCTGTTGGGTTTAATGGATTCCAATTCTAATAGTTCCTAAATGTAACAGTGGCATATAGATACACTGATGAGGGTTTTTTTTTTCATAATCAGACAGTGAATACACGTTCTTGCTTATTTTCTGTTGTGGTAAATGATTATTTGTCACCTGAAAAGTTGGAGTGGCATGAGAAGTGACATCACAACATTTTAAATCAGTCAGTGTTTTAAATCACCTAACATACGAGGCCTTCATGTCGTCATCTACTGACTAATCACCTCTGACCTAATAATAAATGTCATGTTTATTTTCATATGAATTTAACTTCCTTTAAACCCTCGTGCTGCTGCTAACAGCTTCCATCAACGCTGAGTCACTGTTGTAGTTTAAAGGATAAAAGTCATATGAGGACGCATAATGAAAAGTTTCTCTATTTATAGCACATCACCACTGTTCTTCCCTCACTCTACATTTTCATCACGTTTATTTTTAAGTTTCCTTTTTCCTCTTTCAGTCCGTTTTGAAGCATGGGAAATAAATCAGTTGCTCTCTTCAGCCAGCAGATGGCGTCAGACACCACCAGCATATTTATCATGTTTTTTTTTTTGTTGTTTGTTTTGTTTTTCTGTTTCCAGCTGCTAAGAAGGCCAAGAAGGCCCACAGACCCCTGAAAAAACAAATGTCTTCTCCAAACTTCCAGCGCAAAGACAAAGCAGAGAAAGTGAGTCACTGAATTCATTAATATTCAATAAGAATTCCTAAAATGCTGCAGAATGCAACTTCAGCATCTGAAAGACTTGTTCTGTGGTACAATACAGTGTAAAGCTGCAGCATAGTAACTGTTGTACTGTAGCAGTGTGTATTATTTCACAATATGGTGACTGTATTTTATTTGTGATGCATCTAAACTTAGTTATACACACTATATTGTTTATCCCAGAAATCAGCTTCCATGAATTTGTATCAGATTCTCATAGAAACACTATCGTCTGTTCATTTTTCTGCTGTGCACTTATTTTTTTCATACAGTTACATTAAATATGAAGATGTTGTGTTAACAGTGCATTTGTTATTAACTGTATTCCTACTCAAATAACAGTACAGTACATATTTACACCTAAAGGTATGCTATGCAGGAACTGTCCACTACTTTTTGTAAACAATATTGGCAGTGCAAGTGAAAGTGAAAACCATCCACTTGGCGTTATCTGTCACTACATTCCTCTTGGGTGAATGCTGCTTACAGTCTGGACCTGGTCACCACCCTTTTAAGTCCCCTCTCCACCTGTGTGCTGTGCCCAGGAACGTCCCAGCACAGAAAAATAACATGAAAATAAGAAAACACATAAAGAGGGCAGAGTCTTTGCAGATAAATACACTGCCACATGCCTCTAGTGGGTCATAAGTGATGATGGTGAGGGATTGCTTCCTTATGAGTCATTGTTTTTTAGGAAAATCCTGCATAGGGAACCTTTAAGTGGCAACTGTAACTCTAAAACCTGCTTTCTTATGTTCTCACTATCTTGTTTTCTTTTCCACAGTCACAGTCCAGGGACAACACACCTTTCATGTAAGTTCATCTCATTTAGAATATCACCATACTTATGCTTACATATTTCTGTATCTGCAGTAAGGCTACAACAACTATTTTCATTATCTATTAGTCATCAGATCTTCAGCATTAATCAATTACTTGTTTTGCCTATGAATTTGCAAAAAAATTCTAAAAACAAAAAAAAAAGCTCATCACAATTTCCTAGAACCTGATGTGACATCTACAGTTTGCTTCTTTAGACTAACGAACAGTCCCAAACCCAAAAACTTCATTTACTATCATAGATGTCAAAGAAAAGCAGCAAATTCTCACATTTTGTGAAGCTGAAACCATCAAATGTTTGTAATTCCTGAAAATGACTGAAACAATTAATCAATTATCAGAATAGTCTGTGATTAATTTTCTTTCAATAGACTTAACTAATCAATTGACTACTCATTGCAGCTCTAATTTGCAGTAACGAATGAGGATGAAAGTGTGTTTGTGCTTTGATTTGAGCTTTTTTGTTCTGAATATCATAAATTTAAATATAACCTGACACACAAATGTCTCTGATGCAGTAAAAAAAAAAGTAGGATAGCCTTTAGTTCAGCTAATACAGATGAATGTTGGGAAAACAGCTATTTTCAGGATCCTGACGAAGGTAGTGTGTCTAGTACCTCAGTAGAATAGGTGTATTTTTCCTCTCAGTTTGACTGAGCTTTGGTTAATGCTGATGCCTGTGGTGTGTGTTTTGTAGAGTGAGTGTCCAGAAAAGTAAGTGGGACAGTTCTCGCTCCATGCGATACAACCAGGATGCTCAGAGGGAAGAAGGTAACAGAGGACTCAATTTATTGATATGTATATATTTTTAGGCGTATCATCAAGTATTTTCCACCCGTTCAAATCATACTGAGTCTTATAAATACTCATTACTCTTTTATTCTCATATTTTCACTAAGTTACATCAAGTTCTGTTTTGTTTATGAACCAGACCAGCGTCGCATGGTGGAGATCATCGGCTACCTGACTAAGATGAGGTTTGGAGACCAGGAACAGAGCAAATATAAGGACACTAAGGAGGCAAGTAACATTATATATTTATGCGAAAACAATGAATATAGAAACAGGATGCAGGAGATGTGACTTTTACCAGGATTTACTGTCTCATATCACATCATGTGCTCACAATTGGTGTTGAGTTATCAGCCCTGCTGTCCTAGTTTTTGCAGCTGCCTGATGTCAGATTGTTTTTGTTCTGGACATTTTGTGCGTGCGCACATGTGTGTATGCGTGCGTGCATATGTGTGTGTGTGTGTGTGTGTGTGTGTGTGTGGTTGCTGTTGCTGCAGCCTACAGGAGGAATCTACGCCAGGCTGGAAGCGCAATTTAAGAGTGCCTCTCAAACCAGACAGAGTTCGGAAAAGACACCCAGGTACTCTTCCTACGCACACACACACACACACACACACACACTCACATTCTACTACTTATATCTTTGTTTGAACCCTCATTGACATAATGCATTCCCTAGCCCCTAACCCTGACCTTAACCTAATTGTAACATGAACCTTAAAACCAAGTCTAAACTCTCAATCAGGCCTTTGAAGAAATGAGGATCAGCCTAAATGTCCTCACTGCTGGTATAAAATTGTTTTAGTCCTCACTATGTAGCAAGTACAAGTACATACACAGACACAGACACACACACACACACCCACCCACACACACACACACACACACACACAATCTTATCATGTCCCCTTCAGTAATCGACTTTTTTTCTCTTTCACAGTAGATCTAAAATACGCTACGCTCAAATCCGGACAACATAAAGGAGCTGATGGGGAAAAGGCCACTGAGCTATCGAAGAGACGAGCATGAAAACTGATGAAGAGTCAAAAGAACAAAGAGGAAGAGGAGAGGTCCTTCTACGAAAGCTCAGTACAACAAAATAACTTTCTACTGGCAGCTCCTCAAGCACGGCCTACACCTATAACCCAGCTGTGGACTCTCTCCTCACCCTCACCCCTTGTCAGTCCTGTTCCCTCCCTCTGTGCTTAACTCAGGTGACTACGTATGCATCACCATCAACTGCACCCTCTGTCACTCAGCTAGCTACTTATTTGTGCAGCTGCGGCCGGTCCTTGAAAAACAAGTTCTCCGGATCCAGCTCAGCGTAGGAAATTCACTTGAACTGATCTCAGTGTGTCTTTAGGATTTGTCTTTGGAGGTAGACAAGTTGGGGATGAAATGCTAGTTTATTCTTTATTAACGGTCATCCTCACTGAGGATCTGAATTATTTAGATCCAGTAAACTCCACATGTATGGGACTGCAGAGTTTCAGAGAGAGGTAAGTGAAGCCAAAGGCAAGACAGTACTGCTTCAAAACAGTTCATCTTGTTTCGGTGAAACTGCTGATCACAGTACATCAGTACATGAAATAAACTCTGTATTAGCATTCATTGTCTTCTGTGGTGAAGCCCAGCCATCTGGCTGAGACTGACATTACAGTTACTTACAAGTGTCTCCCTCCCCAGTCCTGGTAGAGATATATAGGTCTATTCATTCCTATCTGTACTGGAATGTGACTACACTGTACAACACTGGGACCGATAAAACATGAATGAGACTGAACTTCAGCCAGAGCCTTATTTGGATTACCTTCATGGTTTCTGCCGATCCTGGAATAGTCTGAAAGGGTATTACATCCATTAATATGACAATAAGGCCTTTATTTTCTCTAGATATTTTTTATCTTTTCTGATGTTGCATTATAAAATCTCTAATAATTGATAACATGTTTTTTAACTTGAATTTTGTTTGTGGCAGGGCTGGTCAGAGAAGAAGATCAACTGCCTGCTAGCTGGCTGTCACTGTACCCTCAACACACAGGGAAGTGCAAATTTAACACAAATTGGCTATTTGACCAGGATTTCACAGCATGGCTGAAACTGGTACAAGGCGATGTAGGCTCTGTGTATTTTATGCAAAAAGTTGCTTAACTCTGCATGATAAAATGCAAAACAGTGGAATCCCACATGCAGAGGGAGAAACACAAAATGCCAACAATCATTGGGTATTTCCCAAGTAACTGATGTTGGTTCACTTTTTCCCCTTCAGTTTTGGTTATAGTAAAAGTGGTCTTAAATTTCATTTCGAGAGGCATGAAAAGGTTTTTTATAAACTTAAAGGTCCAGTGTGCAGGATTCAGGTGGATATATTGGCAGAAATAGAAAATAATGTGAAAAGCATGTTTTCTTTAGTGTATAATCACCTGAAAATAAGAATCATTATGTTTTTGTTGACTTAGAAAAAGCTGTTGATATCTACATAGGAAGCAGGTCCTTGTCTACAGTGATTGCTGTGTTGCACCACCATGTTCCTACAGTAGCCCAGAGCGGACAAATCAAACACTGGCTTTAGATAGGGTCATTCAGGTTTTTGCATTGGCCACTGTAGTAAGCATTTCCCCCATGATGAGAGCATTGGAAAAGCGCAGATTTTTTTTATATGAAACTGCTTTACTTTACTATTTTTACTGGTTTTAATCACTGAGTCTGTTGGTTTTGGAGAGGATGAGTCCTTTGTGGGTGTTTCAGCCCCTGGTAAAAAAAAAAAAAACAACCCTCTTGAACACTGCGGGAATTCTAACCAGGAGAAGTTTCAGCTGGTTGCAATCTGCATTTCTCACCATTAGATTCCACTAAATCCCCCTAAATCTTACACACTGGACCTTAAAATCTAACTTGCCTTAACTGTAGGAACCCTGTATTCTGGTGACTGTCCACTGGGTGGCGGTATATCACCTCGGGGGAGTTACTGGGCTCTCACCGATCAACTTTGCCCCAGTTTGACCACAACCTGTCACCCCTGCTCCAACTTACAGTCAGATGACATTGAAGAATTTAATGAGGGTAAAACTTAATTTAAATGAAACACTGATTGTTCTTCTTTAACAGTTTTATTTAGTCCTTTTTCTCATGTTTGAAAAAAGGCTTGGTAAAACAGCGTGAGTGTCCTGGGCAGAGGGCTGGTATGTGCCACTGGGTAGAGGGTCAGCCACCCTCTCTGTATGAGAGGCAACGACCAGCGGGTGTACTAACCTGGCTCTTCCTGTCCAGCTTACTCACAGGGGTATTAATAACCCTGCCTGCCTACAGCGTGGACACAGAGCTGGGCATGAGGAGGCGTAGTGCTGGGCTTTTTTTTTTTTTTAATCTTTTTGGGTAGGTGGTGGTTGGGCGGGGGCTACCCCAGCTGTTCCCTCTTCTCCTCGACAGCGGATGCCGAGAATGGCTGAAGATCTCTGGATCTGGGTCAGGAAGGGAGGGAGGGGGGGAGTCCAGTTACAGCCGGACTGAATTATGGTCCCAGAGAGATGGTCAGATATGAAAGCATCAAAGCAAACATATGAAGTAGTAATTACCAGAAGAAGGAGCTGCTGACTCCACAAAAGCGTGCAAACATGAAACTGTACCACTAAAAGGAGCAAAAGCTTTCCTCTGCAGGTGGCTGCAGCCAGAACAAGTGGCCTCCGTCCAGTTATTGACATAAAACACTAAAACCCACAGCCGACATACGCACCTGCAACAGATTAGCCAGAGTGAGCACTTTATATATTATACATTCAGTGCAGAATTATAAGTCTCATATTGAGAATCCAGTAGCTTCCTCTCTGGTTGCATCAGAGCTGACAGGTTGCATCAGACAAGTGTTTCAACTTTCAGTGGCAGGGCGTCATCACAACCTTTAATGTAATACCAGTGTGTTCACAGGGATTAGTGCTGGGGTCAGTTTACACAGCACCAACCTTGGCCAAAGATGTCTGAGCGGAAACACTGATGCCACGGGAATACTGTGTGTATGACAGATGACATCCATCACCATCGTCATCATCATCATCAGCTACCTTTCCTTTTAGGATTTATGGGTGTGTTTACGAGAAGTGGGTTTGAGCCCAGATCAGAACAGCTCAGATGTGAGACCGGTTTGAGAGTTGTCACTGGACTGGGAGCAGGACTGTTCTGCACATGGTTCGGGGTTCTTAAGACTCTTTAATGCCAATCGGAATGAGATTTAAGAGGGAAAAAAAACACATGAACCAAAATAAAATTCTTATGGTTGGGGACAATTTTGCCAGATATTAATTGTAGCATGAAACACAACTTATCTGTCTCGTTACAGAGACGAGGGTAGAACAGAACGGGGAAACACCTGGTGTTGGTTGGCATTTGTGCTTCTCACTTTGCATGTGGGATTCCACTACATTGGTTAACACCGTGGAGTTTAATAACGTTTTGGATGAAATACACCAAGCCTCACATGCATGCTGTGAAATCTTGGTTAGCCTATTTTCATTGAATTAACACTTCCAAATGTCACTCAGGGCAGTGGCAGCCAGCTGACGGACAGCGGATCAGTGGACAATATGAGTATCATTGGTTCTGCTATCCTGATCTGCATAAGATTAATGCAATGTCATAGAGAAAATGAATTCATAAACTCCTATTTTACATGTTTTAGCATTTTTAGACATCTTAACATCAATTATTTTTAGAGGTTGTCCAAACTTTTTTGAATGGAGCCAGACTGTGAAATAAACTGGGGCCAGCTGCTGCTCGCATCATGAGTCATTTAAAAAAAAAAAAATCACATACAAATTAGACAAATGCAACTGTTTCATCTTTTCAGTGAAAACATATTCAAGTTTCCCTCCCTGTAAGACTTAACACTCCTTTCTTAGTTAGTTTACTTGTTTACAATCTGTTTATGAAAACAAAAAATCTTAAGCGATCTTTCTTGATTAAATGACACTGTGTGGCAGGCCACATGTAGTATATTTTGAAAGACGTGGGCCATTTGAAATGTGTCCACAGGCCACAATTGGCTCCCATGCCAGACTTTGGACATGCCTGCCTGTAGTTGTGCTTTCATCAGCTCCTAAAAAGTAATTCTACTGATGTCTGTTAGAGGATGCTGCGTATCAAACTATACAAATGTACAGTAAGCTACAGCTTCCAACAGGTTCGCTCCGTTGATGTGGGTAAAACTCTAAAATATGAAGTGTTATTTTTTTTCATACTTCGGGTCAATATTGCCATATTTTCAGGCCTCCTGCCAAAATCTAATCAGCTCATCTGGTCCAAAGAAACTGCAGGGTTCTGACTGTAATTTCACAGAATAGTAAAGAATCGGTCTCAATACTTTATGACCAATTACCGGGTAAAAATTTCTTGAAATCCCATCTCCTCCCCTCTCTCTTTCACAGTGAGGTTCAATCGTCTGAGTGAAGTAAAAAGAAGCAGAAGATGATTTTTGGTGGAAGAGGACTCTTACATTTTGAGTCAGTGTTGTGGAATGAAGAAATGGGAGCAAAGGCAGGGTTATAAAATTCTCAACTTTAATCAGTTCAAAAAGTTCACAACAAATGTAACACCTTGAGAAGGGAAATTTGCCATTAGAGATTGGGTACTTATTTGGATTTATACATTCTTTTCCTAATTAAACTCGTTGGCAATTCATTTGCTCTCCAGACAAAAAGCCTTTTGTTTATTTGGACAGAACTCAAACAGGTACAACTGAAAAATGCAAAAAAAAAAATACAAAATTAAATGTAAACCCAGTTTTATTTTTCATTTTGCTCTAAAGGTAGTGACTTGAAGCACTACTGCATGGTAAACAATCTAAATTAGTACAATTCAAAATCTGGAAAGCCATCTGAGTTAAACAGGAGTTGTTATAAAGATGCAACCAACTAAGAACCCATAAATACCTCCGCCACTTCCTTAAAACATCCCATTAATGAAGGCTCACAAATGAGCAACAATCCTCTTAGAGGAAAACAAAACGCTGATGTCGACTAGGCGACAGCACACACGCGCACACACCCACAACAAAAAGAAACAATAGAATAAAAGGAAAAAAAATGTTCCCATGGTATTAAAGATGCTATACAATTGGGATGATATGCACATATTCGGTTTTGCTTTTCCTAAAAAAATCTCCACACACTTTTTTTTTAGGTGAAGCACAACTCATGAGCAACAGATGCTGATACATGATGCAGCATCTCTCGGCCTTCATTCATTATCCATTAGATTCACATTCTCCCACAATGCCGTGGGGCACCAAACAAGCGGTGCATGCGCTACTAAAAGACCACTTCCTGTCCGTCACACCACAGGTCTAGAAGCCTCTATGCCGACTTGACACATATGCCGTTTTTCACAAAAACCCTGCTCAGACTGTATATATAATATATTTATATATAAACAAATATATGGGGAAGAACTGGGAAAAAGAGAACATGGGAGATGGAGGGAACAGAACAAAAACAAGATGGTTAAGTTGTCTAATCGTTACAACGTCATCATGCAGGTCTTAGGATGGGCCAGAGACCAACAAAACATAAGCTTAGATTAACAGTTCTGGAAAGATATTACACAAAAAGTCTCCATAGAAAACGCAGATTATGTAAAAAGGGCCACAGGGTGACGCGGTAATCATTTACATATTGTTGGCATTGTTTTGGTCAACAAACATCCAATGGGACGGCCCGCTCTGCAGAGGGTGAGCGGCCTCCCACCACACTCAAGTGCCTCTCTGGGGTTTTGTTGTGTTTGCTGTGGTTAGGGTTTATTTGTTGGTTTGGAGTACTGTACAGTTTGGTGGAGCTGCTGCTCAGTCACACATCTCCTCAGGGATCTCATGAGGGTTGAGGATGCCTGGGACTGACATCTGGATCTTGTGTTTCTCCTCCTGGGCCTGACGAAGTGACGCCTCCCTCTCCTCCAGGAACAGGTCTGTGGTGTCCTCCCCTGCAAACTCCTGTAACAGAGGCAGAAAACAAAGAAACACTACAATTAGAAAGCCAGACTACACCACCTTCCATGCATTTTCTTTATACACTGATCCTAGTGCAGGATCCCAACTTGGGAAGCACCTGATTAGTTTCATTATCAGTTTATTTAACACCTAACTGATGAGTCTCTCTGAATCAAAAAATGTTGGAACTGTAAATTTCCCTCAGCCAGAGATGATATCAAACTGCTGAAAACACAAATGTATTTTATTCACCATTTGAACCAAAGAAAGAAACAGCTGTAAATGTTTTGCTTTTTTGCTCAATAAATCACTTACAGAATGAACTGCATAACAACAGTGTTGACAATATTATGATTAGTTGATCTCATAAATTGATTAAGTGATTTGTTTTGCCTGAAAACATCTCAAAAGTTCAGTTTTATCTCTAATTTCAAGATCACAATCTGGAAAATAACCATCGAAAATCCACTGAGCCCGGCAGCTAAATACTGGACTGATCAGTAGAAAACACTCAACACATCACAGTCACTATCATACACAGTTATACTCCAACTATAAGCTGGCACAGCAGCCACAGACCTTCCATATACTTAGCAGAACAACCTGACCATGCAGGAAAATGTTATTTCTGGAAACAACAGCTAAGCAGCTAACTATGTGGTCCCTGATAACCTCTGTGAGAAGAGACAAAGCCCGCACAGCACACACAACAAACAGCAAAGCCAGAGCTATGCAGGGCCTTGTTCGGCTCAGTTCAGCTCATCAGAACAACAAATACACACGGACAGATTATTCAAATATATTACATTCAATTAACACTTAGTAGAAGCATTAGTTTTTGTATATGGTTTGATTCAGCTGTGGGAGGAGGCACTCGGTTGCCTGATATCTCACAAAATTATCAACTCATTACACTCCATTTCCATCTCTGGTCTGACACTGCGTCCACTCTGACTGACTTCTGTGGGGGAGGGGGATTTGATTTTCCCTCACCAATCACTTGAGACTAACATATCCTCCTGAATCTAAAGTCATTTTAGTCCACACTGATGCGTAGCCATGACAACATACTGGTCTTACCAGGGTTGTAAGAGTGGAGCAGAGCAAAGTACAACAAACTACAATGCTGGGTGATACTGAGATGACGTTGATTTAGAACAGCCTAGATGGCAGTGTCTGTCATCTCTGGAGTGCTTGCCACTGATGTTATTACTCCTCATTGGTTGTGGTGCATCACTTCACAACAGCTTGACAACTGTGCTGATTGGCCTACACTGTTTTGAGTATTTCCTTCTACTTATATGAACCCAGGATATACACATGCTGTTTTGTGGGGCTTTATTTTCGTCAAAATTTACTGTTTGTTATCTTTGACACATTAGTAAATAAAAGCTTCATTTCCACCTTTTTCAGGAGATCTGCATTACATCAAACTACGACATAGAGTAGGCGACACAGAGCCTACAGCGTAGGTAAGGCATCAATTTAATTTAACAGAAGTATAAACGCTGCTTTTGTCCCCGTAGCACTTATTGAATCGATTGATTCTTAATCAAGAAACCGCTGTTTTTATGCAACAATATCAGACACAGGAGTCAACTCTGTGGAGTGCACAGATTTAGCGGTCTGGACCCAAGCAAGGTGCTCGGCTGCCTATTTTAATTTATCATGACACCTACAGTAGCTGATGCTATCAAAAGCAATTTCTGAATGAGTAAAGCATTGTACATGACTTGTAAACTTTGTCAGACTCACCTTTATCTGGACAAGGAAGTCCCTAAGGTGCTCTTTGAAGGCAGGAATATCCTGGTTTAAGCTGAACAGCCCGGTCACAAACACCTTCACCTGAGCACTAACAAACACACAGCCACAGGGATGTTAATAAATGTGTATTTTACTACAACAGAGAATGTGTGTGACTCAGTGTGCGCTGGTACTAACTCTTGTAGGTGGGGGAAGGCAGTCTTGAGCAGGTTGGCCACGTATTCCTGGATGAAGCCCTGGTTGTTGGTGGGGCTGGCAGGGTTTAGCACTGTAGTGATCTTCCCCTCCTCCACCAGGTTGAACATATAGGCCAGGATGGACGCATGCATCGTCAGGCCTGCAGGACACACACCAACACATACTCTTATACTAAAGAAACTTCATTTATTCATCTTTAAAAGATGTTTACATCTGGGTATTCTGGTGTCCCGGCAGCTCAGGAGTGTGTGAACTCACCAGCAGTATGTGATGTGTCAGTGACTACAGAGAAGATGTGTTGTAGGATATCACAGAAATACGTCTGGTAGAAGCTCTGTGCGGCTGCTTCCTCCTGGGCCACATTCTGCAGCAGGGTGTACAGAATCTGTAGACCTGCATGAGCAGACACACAAAGTTCAACTTCAGCTTCATACACATTGTTCAGTTAAAACGTCCCCATACTTCTTCCTCATACAAGGAACATTATACACGGATATTACTGCGGGGCCAGAAGCATGACCTGGCTAGTAACTAACAATGAGTGCTTTTGAACATCGCTGAGGTAACACACACCTGCAGTGTCACATTTCTGCCTTTTAAACAAAATTGTTTGTGTTGTTTGAAGATAATCCCAACCTGTGACATACTGTCCTTGTGACATGAGAAAACACAGCACCCGGATAGTTTTACACCATTTAGTAATTAAGCTCTAGGTATTGCTGGTCCATAATGAACATTAGTATGTGTAGTTAAATGAACGGGGATGTCAGCAGCCTCACCAGTATCAGCCACATTCCTCATGGTGTGTTTGAAGGCCCAGATGATGGAGTCCAGCACCAGTTTGAACTGGGCGGGGGGGATGGCGAGGAATGCAGGGAAGCAGTGAGAGTTTACAGCTTGGAGTAAGTAGAAGAAGTGGGTCCTGTGCTCTGGAAACTCCTCAAAGTTCTAGCAGAAAAACACAAAAACAAGTTGTTTAAATACACTACATCATTCAAGAGTTTGTCCAGTCTGGTCTGGTTCCCCCAGTGTTTACCAGCCTGTAAAGGCACTAGGCCAGAGCCTAAAAGTACCCTTTACTTTTCAAAATCCTATTCATGTCACTTTCATTCTTTCAGGTTGACTTTATTACTGAAGTCTCTCTGAAAGTTGATCTTACTGTGTGGCCCAGACTTCTCAAACCAAACTAACGCCCTTGTACATAGAGGTAAGATTTAACTCATGTACATAAACTCATTTGTGGAATATCACCAGTCTTGGTTAGATTCAGCCACATTATGCATTATGTGTTTCATCTTTTACTTCAAACATGAAAAATAGAGCATTGAAAACTTGCTCTGCAGGCTGTCTGCAGGCTCTGACTGGTTTACCTTGATGTTTCAGAGATGACAACAACAAGCAGTGGAGAAACTTGAATGACTTATGTTTTTATCACCGGCAACCTTTTTTTTCTGCAATAGTTTTTATTACCATTTCATAAAGGTTCCTTACAAATATCACAGGTCTTCTAATCAGGTTTTCTTGAACTAGACAGCCATGACTGTAAACTGCTGCAGGCAAACCCTCCAACCAAGACAGACTGGACTGTAAATGCTTATGAAATCAGTTGTATGGAGAAACTGCCCTTTACTTTGACACTACAATATACAAAACTATATGTAAAATACTGGGAAATTGACATATTAACATAATAATACATATCCGCTGTGAGGGTTGTCGCATGCTGTAAAGCCCGCTGAGGCAAACTGTGATTTGTGATATTGGGCTTTATAAATAAAACTGAATTGAGTATGCCTATAAGATGTAACCAGCTGCAGGTCATTGATAGACCCTGTTCCTGTATCGATATGACAGATGTTTTCACCTTGGTTTTCTACTGACAATGCCCCATCACGTCAGAATGCACAAACATAATCAGTCCAGCATAGCGCTCTGATTAACAGACTGCTGTGAATGCCACATGATGTCAATTGCTTATCTATGCACAAATGAAACCTGCTAATTCAAATGTTTGTTTTCTTGATGATGAATGTGTTTAGTCACCTACTGGACTGGAAGTGTTTCACATTTTCACTGAAGCAGTGACAGATCTGCCTTATGTCCAGTACATTAGTTGAGTGCTAATCAATGTAAATTATTACAAATCAGAAACAAAGATACAAAGCTCACAGTAAACCAAACTGTGTATATCCGTTTTTAATCAGGTCACTGAAATGATGATCAGCTCATTTAGAATCTTAACCATCAGATTACAAGCTGCGTCCAGCTGATAACTGTGCCTTACCTTGTTGATCATGTTTAGGGTGCACTCGAAGACGGCGTCAAAGATCTGGGGTATCTCACTGGTGATGTGCCCCCCTAACTTGTTGACAATGGTTGCCATGGTGCTAAGGACCTCAGGCTCACGGGCAGCGGGAACATTGCGTTGATAGTCGATGAGGACGGCGTCCAGCAAAGGCGGAACAAAGTTTTCCCCAACCTGAAAAACAACAGGAGGGATTAGGAGGGATCAACAAGCCAAGAGAAGAGAAAAACAGGAGCATCCACCTTTTCTGCACCTTAGACGGGTGCAGGAAAGACATTTAAGTAAGACTTTTCAAAAACTCAGTTTTGACAGGTACATTACAAAGGTGAAGCTATAATTTTTGCACATGTTTATAAACTCTGACACACTATGAATATTAATTGTTATGCAGATAAAAACACAGCTGAGGGCACAAATGTCCAAGTCTGCCACAAGGAAACGAAATCTTAGTGTTTGATCTAAAAATACCAAAAGGATTAGTTCTACTTCTTCGCTACTGTCAACCGTTTCATTGATTGCCACAGAGTGTAGTGTCTCCTGAGGACACGAGAGTAAAAATATATCACTGCTTTTTGCTCAAGACCGCATTAACTTTTTCTTAAATTTAAGAACATTGTTTTAAACCATTCATGGCATTTCTGTTTAATGAATTTAGAGAGGAATGTGCATCACCCCAAACAGGGTTATTGTTCCTCAACACAGCTTCAGAAATATTAGGTTTTCCTCCCCCGGCAGTGATGTGCCTTTCAGAGCAGTTTCTCACCATCTGTGGGTCGTTTGATCGGCTGACCCAGCCTGAGATCAGTTTCAGTGTCTCTCGTTTCACTGTTCTCATACTCCGGATCAAGGGCTGTTTCGTCACCATCTCACCTGCGACACAAAGAAGAGACACATATTGAAGGTTCAACATGGGGAAAATTCCCTCACACATCTAATGATGTATTGTTTTCTCGTAGAAGTTCTGCACAGGGCACAGAGAAGTGCTCTTTCAGTGTGTAGCTCACACAAAACTCAACTACAAAGCTTTTGCAGACCTGTGCACCTGACTAATGCTGACTGGATGAGCAGTGGAGGATCTGCAGGAGTATGGCTGTGTGTCAGGGTTTCCTCTTGTTTGCTATACATTATAGTTTGGTAGATAGTGAATTGCTCCCAAGCACACTTTAAAGGGATAGTTCTGATCTTTTGAAGTGGGGTTGTATGAGGTACTTATCCATCCCGTCAATAGATTACATGCAGTAGATGTCAATTGGTACGCCCCCAGTTTGAAGAAGCACGCTGGAGTACTGCCGCGGAAATTAAGATATGTACTGCTGTGGACGGGCTTTGATGAGACCATAGATGAGAAACTGAAGCTGTAAACGGCTTCCCCATTAGAAAAAGGCTGTCTACCGCAAGGTGAAGCAGTGAAAATACTCCTCCACAGCAGTACACTGTTTAGTTTCCTTGTCAGACTCCATCTTGCGTCTCCAAAGTGGGAGCGTGCCGTGTAGCTGTGGTTGTACTATGCTTCAAGTTTTAGGCTACTGTAGGCAATGTTACAAATCACTGAGCAAGGCTGCTTCATGGCAATATTAGTTTACATCATTTTTGTATTACTGTGATACATTTTTGTATTTGTCATCAGATACAAACTAAACTGGATTATCCCAGATATTCCCATTTTGTTACTTTATAAATGGTTTCTTAATTGAATTTTCACAACACAAAACAAAATCCCAACTGACATTACATATCATTTAATAGAAGATGTTATCCATATCTTCCATCCCCACAAATTTATTCATTATCAGGTGTGGGGCGCCTGGCTTTAATCACAATCAAATGTTTGTTTCCTTTCTTTTGAAAAACCATCTGCTTTGCACTGAATCATTGTCAAATTGATTCTTTGTGTATTATTCTAGAAAAAGATGGATCATAGTCAAGCTGACCTACACACTGTGCACAAAAGGTTGGGTTAAGCTTTTGAATAGGATTTGTTTCTCCTGCGTGGATTGGCATTTCTTCCCTGCTCTGAGTCAGTGGCCAATGCAAGTGCAGAAATCCTTGATACTTGATTATTACTGACAGACCTCATACGGCACCTCTCCTCCCGTTTAAGCTCAGGAAGACTCAAAGATGAGTCACCAAAACAGGCCCATGCAGGAAAAAAAGGAGACAGTATTGCAGGCCTAGACACAAATTGCCACTACTGAATGACACCATCCTAAAATGTTACTGCATACAGACAAAGGCAAAGGCTAGAATAAATCAGATATGGTGCAACTGTAGTACTGACCAAAAAAAAAAAAAAGCACAAAACGATAGCTTGTCTTAGTAAGTGTAGTTTGATCTTTCATTTCTAAACGCTTTCAACAAAAAGTATAAAGACACACAAAGCATTGAAAGCATTGGGTATCTTTTAAACCCGGCAGCAACACACTGAAGCCATGCTGGAGTGACACAAAAGACTTCATACCTTAACAACAATGACGGGACACACTACAGTATATGTATCAGTGCACTGATCTATACACACGCTCAACAACCCAAACAAGTCCTCCACAAATCTACATCATGATAAACAAACAGATGATCACATATCATCTTAGATTTAGGTTATCATAACTGTTGTCTTTTCCTGGTTTTAAAGGCTGGATTACAATAAAGTGATTTAATTTTCTGAATTTACCAACTGTTCTTTCATATGCTTTTACCTTCTTAATCATTGTATCCACATTACTGATATATATATATTTTTTTTGTTAATCCCAAGTCAACCCTACAATACCAATGCAATATCAGTGTCAAAGTATGTGGTCAAAAATATTGTGATATTGTGATAAGTCTTACATCTCTTCCCAGCTGGTTACAATACACACCTTTATGAACATGTATATAACTACTGTCATGTGACTGCCGTGGCCTTAACGACTCAGGTGACATCATGCTTTGAGCAACAACAAAATGAAACTACAGACATATTATCAGTCAGCTGTATGATCCCAAACACACACCTCCCTTACCATTTGTCTGAATGGCAGCAGAGATGTTTTCGCTGAGGCACTTGTAGACGTTGAGCATGTCAAGGTAAATCCGTCCCAGCTGGATGACAAAAGGGTGTCCCACTGCCTTACAAGCTCTGACGTTAGTCTTCAGGATGCTGCCAAGCTGTTTCACGGTCTCTGGGTCCTTCAAGATGTCCACATTCTGCCGGTGGAGAGATGAGCAGCAGGAAGAGGGATGGAGTGGAGGACAGATTAACACACTGTTCTTGTTTTTCTGTCATAAACATTATAGTCTGGTATATTGGGTAAACTCTTACCTTGGTAGCCTGCTGGATGATACTGTCCCACACTTGATTGGGCAGCAGCATGTATTTTTCTATCAGGTGCTCTTGAACAGCCTGATCTGTCTGGGCTCCAATCATATAACCTACTGCTTCATAGAACGTGTGCACCTGGACATAAATAGGAAAACTCGTCAGCATGCAAACTTGGAAAAAGGCAAATTATTTTCCAGCAGAATTCTATAAAACACAACTGTCTCTCTGTATTTTGAAAAAAAAAAAAAAAAGTGACAAATGTCTTGAGATGATGAAAATTAGCATCTATTTGCTGACCTGCTGGGGTTGAAGGTCACAGATGATGGTGTTGATGTTGTTGAGGATCTCGTCGATGAATGGCATCACCTCTCCCACCTGCACCTGGATAAAGTGGCGCCGGCACTTTTGGGCGATCTTGATAAACGTGTCACAGGCCATGTCCTGAACACCATCATGGGTCTCTGATGAAGGAGGCGTGGAGGGTGATCAAAATTTAAATAGTTTTAAAAATGATATTTTTAGATCCGACATTTTTAAATCAATGCAAACCATGTCTCACCGTGCATGAACTCAAAGAGTTTGTTGACCACAGTTTTGAGGAACTTCCAGTGGGCTCGGAGAAAGCGTGGATACTGGCCAACAATGTACATGATGTTGGAGGCTATGATGGCCTTGTTGTCTTTTCCTCTCTTCTGCTCGCACAGACCCAGCAGATCCTGAGACAAACGGGACGTTTTTCAGAATCACAATGTTTAGAGTTCTGTTCAATGGCTTCAAAAACATAAATTCTGATCACATTTTGACAGTCTCGTAGGCCCTGAGCTTTTTAAATATAAACTACTATGACACAGAACACGCTGGTCCTCTATCTAACATGAGTTCAGAGCTTTTTAATACCTTGATGACGGTGACCAGGAACCTCTTCTCGTCCTCCTCGTGCATAGCCCCGCTGATGGATCCGATGGCCCAGCATAATGTGTTGAGGTTCTTCCAGGACCACTCAGTGCCGTTCACCTGGTTGTGGAGCTTCTCTGTCATTATGCGTTCTGTGTCTGCGTAGTCCAGGTGAGTCAGGTACACTGCAGGATGGCACAGTGTTATCAATACGTGTACGAAGCGTGGTGGACTTTAAGCCAAAAGCAAATCTCTGCACAGTTGTGAACAAGCACAAAATCTGAACATGGAAAAAAAAAGGGTAGGAAAAGTGATGGTGAAACGTTTTCCAGTGTGGTAAGTGACACTGATCAATATAGTCATCAAAATCTAATTTTACCAGCAGTCGGTGCTTTCTAGCTTGTATTTTATGACCCTGGAGTCAGTATAATAATTGAAAATCCTTCTATTTCAAATAGTCAATGTTACAAGCAGGCAATAGTAAAGAGTATAATCACTGAAGCTTTCTCTACATCCATTTTCTTAATGGCTCATCTTGCTCAGGTTCACAGGGGGCTGGAGTCTATCCCAGGAGACACAGCCTGAATGGACTGCTGGTCTATGACTTTCCAATCAATCTAAGCATACGTTCACATTACAGGGCTTAATGCTCAGATCTGATCTTTCTGCCCAGACTCTTCATATTCATGTTATGTTACATATAGCGATCTACATGTGATATCAGTGTAAACAGATCTCTGCCCTGAAACGCCTCAAATGCAAACAATGACATCACACACATGCACGCTAGAACAACAAAAAACCTCACATTTGCAAAACAGGCATTGGGGAAAAGATGAATGACACAGCATTTCAAAAAATTAGCTGTTTGCTTCTGTTTGAGAGAGTGCCACTGGAGAAACAGCCCTTCAAAACGATGGCCATTAGTTTTTGGTATAACGGGCTATTGTGCAAATGGGCTTTCAGTCCAGTGGGACATTTTTCGGACTATCGGAGCTTCGGAATTATGGGCCGTCAGAACAATGGGCAGTCCCCAGCAGGAATACACTATGGTTTCCAAGGACTGCCCCATCACTGTATGGTGAGTGATCTGCTCCTGCGCAGTTAAGTATAACCTGAAAAATCCATGAGCCGATGGGAGACACACGTGAATTCTGATATGACCGATCCCACAGCGGTTGCATGGCGGTAATGAAATATGTATCGGATTTAGGACCACATATGACAGTTGCACAGACCTACTTGGTAAAAAATCTGATAACGTTGTCCTAAAAATCAGATCTGTGCCACATGAGGGCATGAAATTGGAATGAATTTGGGCCACATTTGCTTGTAATATGAACGTAATCTAAACTGCATGGTTCTTAACTGTGGGGAAAAACATTAGCACCTAGAGGAAACCTACGCAGACTAGTGATGCGCGGATGGGCTTTGATGGCACCCGAATCCGCATCTATCCATCAATCATCCATCCGCCACCCATCCGAGCAAATTAATTTTCTATAATTACAGACCCGCATCCACCCGCACCCGCATGTTTATATTATCAGGAAAGATTAGATCCTGGCTGATCCCATCAGCTGACTGACATTAAAATAATCAATAAAACGGCGCCGTTACTCCGTGCGTAAAGGCGCACATTGGCACTCTTAATGAAGAGACACTCATTTCTGCTGCTGCGGGGATCACCGTGTTAAATAAACCCTTCCACATGACTGCCTTCGCGCCCTCCATCATGCTCCGGTGTTCTGGTCCATACACAGGGGTCCTCAATTAGGCTCAATGAGAGTCTGGCCGCCAGCCAGATTGTGCCTGACTAAATATAAATATTAAAATGTGTTGTTCACATTTTAGAGCATGCAATACATTTTCCCCTCATTAATGTTTGTCAAAGCAATTTGTAAACTTTGTTTTTAAAGGGTGCGATTTAAATAAAAGTTATTATTAGGCTATTATTTTCACCCGCCCATAACCCATCCGCCATTAATCAGATTGCTCATTTTTATCACCCGACCCGCCCAGGTGGTTATAACTGCCATCCGCGCATCTCTAACGCAGACACAGGGAGAAAATTAAACTCCAAACAGGAAAACCCCAGCCAACATACTAACCCCTGAGCCATGTGCACCCCAACTGTCCTACAGTTTTTACATATCATGGTAGTGCTGAGTAGGGGTGTGCCATATCATCTCATTCACGATAACACTGGTATATTTTTTAAAATCATATGAAAAATTCATATTATGATATTTGCGATATTTGGACTTGTTGACATATTGACGTCATACTGTTACCCACAGCAACAACAAGTTTGGCTGAAAGCGAAATAATTAGCAACTCCGCAGTGGTTTCAAAAAGAGGAGCAGCTTCAGTGGAGTGGAATTAGGCCTGGGCGTCCTTAGTGTTTTATGAACAGCCTCGGACTTCTCAGACTCTTATAGCAAGTTAGCGAGAGTTACGCTCCCTGCAGAAGGAATTCATTCAGTGGCTCCACCGACAGTAGCACAGCATCTCTCCCTCTCCTTTCACACCGCGTGCACAGGGGAGTTGGTGATATTTTGTCATAAAACTTTGGTAATGAAAACCTATGTGACGCTGGCAGCTCGGCAAAAAAACACAACATATATGTGAGTGTGCAATAGTTATGGTAGCACAACAGCCAGTCACAGGTTACAGCGTGATGATTAGAGGAGAAATGGCAGAGAATACAGGTCCAGGTGGGAAAAAAACAGCTCAATCATTTAGGGATTTTGCTAAAAGAGATGGAAATTGCCTGTTGATTTAAGGTACATTTTCTGTATTTTGGGAGTTGTTTAAATGTGTAATATGTGGTAGAACTATTAATATTGTATACAGAATCTGAATCTCACTCTGAGTTTCTGTTGTTCACAAACTAAGAAATGAGAGATCATTTTTGTTCAGTTTTTACTGATTATTTGATGGTAAACTGGTTAACATGTAAGACTATATCACTTATTTTGTGTAATACTGTTTTCTTTAATAATAAAAAAATCTATATTTTTTTTACTAATTTGACATATCATCAAGAATATCGTTATTGCAAATATACCCTGAAATATCGTGATATTATTCTAGGGCCATATCACCCACCCCTAGTGCTGAGTAAAATTAACAAGGCAGTAGCATTATTGTCAATGACAAAGTTACTGGATTGACAGATAAATTAGAAGCTATACAGATATATCACTCTTTGTAGTTCTGATCGATTACACACTCCATCTTTAAGACAAGTGGCTAAGAAAAAGTTGGCTATGGGTAATGGCAGTAGATATGGACTGAGGTACTCTTATTATTAAGCCATACCAAGGGTTTCCCTCATGTTCTTGTAGAGGTTGATGGAATCTGTGTCCTTCATGAACTCTCTGACCACCTCTCCCTGGTCATTCTCCACCACCAACACCTCCTCTGGTTTGGCCATCCGACTTACCATCAGCAGACGCACCTGTTGCAAGAGATAAACACCTGTCAGCAAACACACACATCGACGAACAGCCTTACTGTGCTTACACTTGCACACACACACACACACATACTGTATATCACAGTGTGTAACCTGAGTAGTGATACATGTTAAAGGATAATATACGACAAGGCGTATTGCTATACACACACACACACCACACACTATGTTAATGGAATGTAAAATATTATCACCAAAGAGAAAAATATCTGTTGTTATTTTGCTTCACGGGATGCTGATTTTCAGTAACGTTCTAACTAGCAAATCTTTTGGCAGCAGTTTAGCAGCCACCTGTTGCTTGACCAGTGCCAAATGATTCTAGTATGACTGTGAGCTAAGACTCCACTGAAACAATTCAGCACCCCTACACACTTGACTACTGTGCAATCTCCAACTTAAAAAGTTGTTTTCAAAAAAACAGCTAACGCAAATATCTAAAGTTGTGTTTGTCAGTTTATGGCTATGTTGTTGACATCCCAACAATGCATTAATTCATTGTATTACATCAATGCATATGTAAATGTCATCAGATTGGGGGGGCAATGGCAATGAAGGCTACAGGTGTTTTAATTATTTAATAAATCAGTTAAATACAATGTGATCTGCTGTGTGTGGTACCTTGGAAAGTACAGGTAGGTAGAGCTGTCTGCGTGGTGGCACGTCAAAGTGCTGGTTGCCAGAGAGCAGGGGGGACGTGGATGTGGAAAAGGGACTCTCTCTGTACAGCTCAGCAGCCAAGTGGTTCCAATACTCTAGACAAATTTTGAAGATCTCAGTCTCTTCCACCTCTGACACCAGCAGCATGTAGTGAAGGGCCTGGGAGATGACCAAGGGAAGAATTATACAATGGATGCAGTTTAATACTCCTTCTGTTGGATAGATCCATTTGTTTATTATGCAATATCTGTCTCCCATTTTCTCCTGTACAGCCTGTCTAGACAAGCTGTAATACCACAGGACTGTGTCCCTGCGACTGACAGTATTCTCTCTTACCTCCATTAATGTCTCTCTGAGGTTGAGCCGCTTCTCAATGAGCTGTCCGTGCTCTTTGAGGAAAGTACAGAGGAACAGACTGAGGTTCTGGATGAAGTTCTGCTCATCATCTTTCCCGTTGGCGTAGGCCAGCCGAATGTTGGTGTTCAGAGGCAGCATCTGATCATATGAGATTGGAACCTTAATTAGTATCTCTATGAGAAAAAAAGTGAATCTGAGTATAATCTTATCTGAGGCTCACTCACTTGTTTGAGTTGACACATGGTCAGGGTGAAGAGTGTGACAAACTGCTCCTCATACTGGCTGACGCTCACACCGGCAATCTCCGTGAGGCACTTCAGTGTCACATTGCGGAACATGGGCACGTTTAAGAACTGAAAACAGACAAAACAGATGTTTAGTTAAAGACTATTTTGGTTAACAATCTGTGTGTGTAACTAGCAATTATATGCAGTATTTTTAAGCTTGCTTGGCATATTCCTCCATGAGAGAGGATTTGTTTTATGAACAATTAATTAGTTATGGGTCCTACAGTTCCAGTGAGCTTGTTTCATGACACTGTGTGCGATTGTGCACATACCTTATACACCAACGTGCTGATCAGTTTGGTTTCAAAGATGTACCCCAGAGGAATCCAGTTGAGAAAACGAAGGAGGGTCTCCAGAGTGGCGTGGACCAGGGGGGCGTTCTGGGAATTTTCCTTGAGTATGACGAATGAGACAACAATTAGCTTAAGGACATACACTGGCATGTACCTGATATATAAAGTTTGTATACCAATGCTAAAAAGTAAGAGATGAGGGCTTGCATACCATAACAAACTGGCAGAGCTGGAATATCTGGGAGAATTCATTGCACATGCTGGAAAAAAACAGGAGAAACATTATGGAACGTACTGTATGTATCCAACACATTTTGACACTGACTCTTTATAGAAAACACTACAAAGCTGAGATTTATGGGATTGGGATGGGATTTTTTCATCCGCTGAGCTAAACCTGACAGACCCTGAGGTATTTCTTGTGATCAAATTGCCTCTAAACAATCACTGATTAATTATGACATTTGTTGAGTGAAATAGGTCTTCTGATATTTCCCCTGAAGGTCAGTCTTTCTTCCCTTTAGTGTATTAATGTTTTATAATGTTTGCGAGGGTAGAAAATTATCTTAGTCAAGGTGGTTGCCTCTGCAGTAAAACACTGTGGGAAAAATCTCTAATTATTAAAAGCATGAAAGACTGTTTTCTTAACTGATGAATCAAAGCTTGGAATTTACAGTTGCTCCTGTAAAACACACGACACATCCGAGGCTATAAAAGAGTGAGTACAGCCAAAGTCAAATGTAGCTGAGTGGTTGAAATATTGAGGTGTGAGACTGTTTCAGTTATAGTGCATAAGCTCATAAAAACAACTGCACACATACAAATAAGAAACTCTACTACACTCTTCAGACATTTATCATTGTGTGTAGATTAAAACTATACAGAACGGGATATCTGAAGTCGCAGAAAGCGCACATACCAAACAACAACTTGTGCAGCTTTGCCCTCAGTTAAAGACTCTCTTGGAACATCTGAGGCCAAATAATTTGGTGCTAAACCTTGGCAATGAGATGACAACCATTATTCGTTGTATACATACAAACTGCTGCATATAATATGATGAAACATCAGCCCCAGTCGATCAAGCTTGACAAGCATCAATTGTCCATGGATATGAGGGAAATAAAGTTTATTTGTTTTTGACATCATGACTCAAACTGCATATCTCAAAGTTTCCTACGCTGTGCAGCCAACCTGCACACAGCTCATTTCTACTGTGCTGTATGTGCAGGCTGTGCACAACACAGTGCACAATTAAGGCAACACTGAAACTGCAAATCAACTGCATAATACTTGAAACGACACTGATTGACTTGGGAAATGGAGCGGTAATAAAAGTGTCAACAAGAGGCATCCAGTGCAAAGCAACAGCAGTTTGTCTGCAAGTCTGTAAAATACACATCACAGCATTACATCATTAGATTTACTGCCTGCTGCAACATTTTTCAAAATTCTAACACACTGAGATCATATTTTATGATGTTCTGAAAGTGCGAACATATGTAGGATCAACGACAGACAAGATTTCATTATTACAGCCTTTATAAAGCATTTGTTTATAATGTGATATCCCACACAAAATCTGTCTTTTGACTTTGAAATACTTTTTGGCTAAAGGGTTAAACAGGTTAATTATGAAATGTTGGTGAACACTCAGATACACTGACCCCATTGTAGCTTTTCTAGCAATGCTATCAAAACAAATTCCTTGACACTTCCTACAATTAACAGGATTGTGCTTCCAGAGGTTTGTGAAGATGCAGCATGCTGACCTGTCTTTTAGGTGCTTGGCTTTGACCTGGGTCATCTGGCCACTGGAGAAGTCAAAGACCTCCTCACTGAGGAGCTTGAGAATGACCATGTTGTTCTGACAAAGGCTCTCGCTGGTACGACTTGCTCCAACAATGTCACTGATGAATGTGGGCCAGTGCTTGGGCCACTCCTGCTTCAGGATCTACACACACAGGGACACACGCGCACATTAGTGTTACATGGTTCAACGGTGACATTTTCCACTGAGAGCCACATGTGATCTGAAAATGAAAAATTAAGAGGATGAATCTGTGACTCTTGCTAAAAATAACAATTTCAATCTCAAGTCAGGCATGTGCCCCTGTTCCTGTTTCTCTGTGATCACTCAGTAGTAAAACACAGTGTACAAGTTTGTTTATGAAATCACATAATACAAGCAAACACCACACAACCAGAAAAAACAACATACATGTACACAAACATTTTAAATGCAGCCTCCTGAGGAAGAGTGAGGAATCTGGAGCTCTACAATCCCTGAAGGCCAAAACAATGTTAGCTCAGCTGACGCAGGCAGTGACTCATTCTCACTGGCATTAATGCAAAGTCACTTGTGTAGCCAGTGAGCCAATCTCTGTCTCCTTCATGTAAATATACATCACAGACACACGCACATGCATACACAAGGAGGTGGTGTCAAACTGTGAAAGTGAGAGAGTGTGTGGACCAATAAATCACTGAGCTCTAATTTGTCAGACTCAAGACCTTTCTGATACACACCTCAGTGACTCACTACAGTGTCCTGAAGTGGTCCGCACTAATTTGTTGATCAGACAGCACACACCGGTGAGCAGCTAATTTCTATGGCCCTAATTTAGAGGACTCAGAGCTTTCCTGGAGTACAGGTGCAATCACCACTGACACCACTTCTTACATAATATGTAGTCCTGTACTTATATTGTGCATCATTGTTGATAAGTCCTTTGCTGGTTAAAAAAACTAAACATCTTCATTCTAATGTTTCCATAAAAACAAATACACTGCTTCTCCTTCAGCTTTCAGATCCTCTTTCTAATCATGAGGCCAAAGCGACAATTTATAAACATCCACTGCCCTGCTTGAGAAATTCAAGGAGAATTAATATGTAATTTTAACAAGGAATCATGGACTCAGCTGACCTGGACGGTTTAGAGTCATACAGACTAATTAAGAGTGACATCTTCAGGTTAAAAAGTATCACTGCAAAGGCTTAGGGGAGCCTTAAGGCACCAAGATGGCCAAACAATGAAAATCTGTTTAAAACAGACTGACAGCCTTTCTATCTTTTTTCATATGAATCATATCATGCTGGTTACATACACTTATGCTAAACTGTCTTGCATTTAGAGGAAGTGTATGTGGTGAAAAGACTAATATATTTTTAACCTAGTAATCACTGGATTGCTCTGCACATACCCCTTCACTGTAGCTACAGAAAAGCCATTGATCTATAATCCACACCAAGCAGTGACATTAAAGGAATACTTCACCCGCAAAAATACCATTTTTATATCTATTATTCATGGAGTGTTAAATTTAATATGTGAAGTAAACTTTGTTTTTCTCGCATCCCTCCACCATGAACCGAGAATCCAAAAATGGTGAACATTCTTTGTGAATTGAAGTCATTGGGGTCCATGTTTACCAACAGCCAAACTCCATCAAAACAAGCATTAACAAACACTTGATAAAACCTAAGTCTCATTTATCCAGTTGTTAGCACAGTGCTTCCAAACACATGAATTTTTGCTAAAATAAAAATACATAATATAACACACTTCCGCCTGCAAATAACTGCCTCAGCATGGGCATACGTATGTGCACCATTTAAGCAGAGGCCAAACTAACATGCAGGCCCAGGCACCCTACTCACCCATGCATAAGGCTGTTTGTACTGACTTGTTTTAAATCGTAATGTTTAGCAAAAATCAATGTGTTGGGGAAGTACTGAGCATATGACTGGATAAATAGGACTTGGATTATACTATACCAGTTGTTTTAGAAATTGCAAACAGATATTTTGATATAGTTTTGCTGTTGTTAAATGGGGTTCCCTTTCACTTAAATTCATGATGAATGTTAGCCTTTTTTTTGGAGTCTCCGTTCACCATGGAGGCAAGTTACAGTGACAGTAATTCATATTCAAACGGTCAATTTGCTGGTGAAGTATACCTTTAACACTATATCACTGGTTCAATGCTTTTAGTTGACATTTTTTACCTCCTACATCCTTCAACAGAGGGCTTAATTTGTTTACTATGATTAATCATTTATAGTCATCTAACTCATCTACATTTTAACCATCTGCCTAAACACAGTGACTGTGCCTGTGAGAAACTAACCAACCATTTCCAGCAGCAGCCAGTGAGCCATAATGTTGTTCTGTATATTATATCTCTGTATTGTGGACTCTATATCATGAAGTGATCTAGCACTTGTCAGTGGCTTTCAAATGTCTTAGGCAACGTGCAGGACGCGAGTAGCTGGCTAGAACTGAGCTTGTTGCTCCGGTGTGCTCTCTGCTGTCAACGTGTATAACTTCACTGAAACTGCTTGCTGCCACTTCTTTGTGCCTCTCCACGATTAACTCACATGCAACACTGTGGGGTTCAGAAAACCAGTGTTTAAACAGTGAGGTGGTTCTAACAGCTGGGATACCCACAATTATGAATAATGGTCATACAAATAAAATCAATGAATAAGAATATTTTTTAAATGGCTTGTAGCATCCCTATCAAAAACACACTTAAACCTTAAAGTTCACACTTTGACTGACAGTTGATGTGTAAGGGAGGTAGGCCTAAGTTAGGCAGTGAGCCTAGATGCTCTACACATACATGCACAATTATTTTCATGGACTACAGAATAATGGCTATAACGAAGCAAAATTTGTTGGACATCATTGGAAAAGATGCAAGCTTAAAGACGACGAAAAACAAGACAAAAGGGTTTAGCAGCAGCAGAGAATCAAAGCTATAAAAACAGCTGGTACATGGTTCAAAAAGTAGTCTTGAGTCTGGTTAATTTGGTAATAAAGTTGTCGTTAGTATTAAAGGCTTACCTGAACAAGGATCATGTTCAGCTTCCCAATGTACACCTTTTCTTTCTAAAAGGTAAAAATAAACAAGGAATAAATGAACGTTAGTCACACCGTCTCAGTTTCAGAACACAAGCCTTCTGTCATTTCATCACCGCATTAAAAATTCAATTTGGAACATGGTGAAATTTAATATAACAAAAATAACTAAATGAAGGGATGGAGGTCACAAATCAAACAGCAGCAAAATTAAGGGTGGCGTTATAGAAACAACATGCTGACAACAACATGATTAAAGGCAAACATTCAATTTTGACATTTTCTGTTTTGGAAGAATCAAAGTAGATCCATAATGTTACTTTTGGTATGAGGGAGTAAAGACGTGTTTGTTCTTAAAACACGCCTTAGGATTGATTAATTAAATAAAATAAAATTTAAATGTATGCTAAAACTACAGCCTTCATAAACAATTATTAAAATACATCTTTTACACTGCAGCAAATTACGTTTTTTTAAGCTGGGTGAAATAACATTGTTTAGACCATTTATAAAATCCTTCTACCTGAAAGTGAGTGAAACCTTTAAAAATTCCAATTACTGTCCAAAAGCAGTCTAGTCAACTCAGTTGGCTTAATAATATGAATAACCTTCGTGCAGTCCGGCCAATTGGTTTAATCTGTTATGCTTCCTCAGCATGAAGTTACTTATTAAATACTAAAAGCCAAGTGGTTGCATATCAGTCAGAGATAGACAGCAGTTTGATTATTTTTATACCACACCTTCACCAGACCTGAGCCTTTTACAGTTAGCTCTGTTTAAAGGCAAAGATGTTTGTGTCCACTGCCTTGCATGTTTCTGATTTAAATTACAGTTTAGTTTTCAAGGTACATTTAAAGTGTCATTTGTTCCAGTTCTGCTTTTGTTTTTTAACACTATCATGGATATTTCAATAAATACTTTAAGTTTTTGTGCTAGTGTTCATTAACAACAACAGCACTGCTAATTTTAAAGAGAAAAACATAGATTCATAAATTATAGCTTTGGTTAGGCTGGGCAACTCCATAAACACATAATCCAACCTGGCTCCCTCCTTCCCATGTCATGATCATAAAGTTGGATTAAACAGCAGAGTGAGAGCCAAACAAAGTGACTTCCTGAATGTTGCTGTAATAACTAGCGCATTTGAATGTCAATCATCTAATTTCAAAGCTGAATCACATTAGATGGCTGTGTTTGTGCCTCTCTCATTAGTGTGCTGCTCATAAATTACAGACAGCAATTGCAAAGAATTGATACATTTTAAACCCAGTCACAGTTTTTTAACTGGAGTCGATTCACAACAAATTAGCATGTGCTTTTAGTAGAGGAGAGCCAAATGCTGCAATCTCCAGAAGACAGCAAAAAAGTTGCTGTTGTAGGTTAAACACAATCTTAATAACTCAACCCTCTGTTTTTTTGAGCAGTCAAGCTGACTGAAAACACATTCAAAAGCAGCTGAAGTCACCATCTTTGGTCTGGACGACGCAGCACTATGGTTACCAACATTACTCATGGCTGTCCTGAGATTGGCTGCACTAATGGAACATAAATACAAAACAAAATGAGATTCACTTGGATTTGTAAATAAGGTTGTCAATGTCAAATGCAGACTGAATGAACATAGCCTTGGTTGTGGTAAGTTAAACTGTAGAATATGTCAGTGCAGTGTTACCTTGATACTAAAGAGTTTGTCCAATTCTTTTTCATTAAGAGATTATACGGAGAGAAAAAAAGTTATTTGCTCAAGTGTACATTTTATTTAGATCCAACTTTGGAAAAGAGCTAAAATATTCACCAACCCCTTCATTATTATCATCATCATGCGTCACCATTGTCATAATATTACTATTTTTATTATTAGTTTTTAAGAACCATTTAAAATTATTTTCAGTTTAACATTATTTTATTAATATTTTTTTATGATTGTATTTTTTATTTTACTATTGTTTGCTTTTTATTTATATTATGGTTAATTTATTATTACTATAATTGATAACTTATTGTTGTCGTTATCTTTAAATACAGGTCCTACACAAATTCACCCAGACAATTACCCAAAAAAATATAATTCAGTTTTAATATGAATTTAAAGTTCACTTACCTCCACATTTGATGCATCTGATGAAGTCTTGATAATGAGACCAACAACATACTTTTTTATGCCTGGCAAACACACAAAGATCAGAAGGATACCATGAGCATGCACCAATAGAATGTGTAAATCGAAACACATCCTGACATGACGAGTTGCCTGGAGCATGTTACTCAACGCAGTCTGCAGGCTCATATCTAGCTGCATCTAGCCAATCTTATCCCAGTACATTTGAACTATTAAAAAAGTCCTCCATTAACATACTCTTGCCAAGCCAGTTGGTAAACAAATGGATTTGGGCTGAAACTGCCACTGAACTTCTATAGGGCTTGAGTTTTGGTCAGTTCAGTGGAAGTTACATTTCCCCAGGTATTTTGCAGACAGTCAAGATTGTCAATGTGAGCAGAGCATCTTCAAAAAAATGTGTTTTCAGCTCCCTCGCATATGTTACTAAACTGTATCTGTACTCTGAAAATGATGTGCTGGGGTGTAGTGAGCGGAGCCGAAAACAAGGCAATACTCTGACACAAGGGGGAAAAGACATACTTGCCGGTCGCCCTGCACTGGGTTAGCCACTTGAACAAAATTCAGGCATCTACGGTCAGAAGCAGGGAAGTCTTAGGTCAATGAAAATAGGAATTTTGAGCAAAATTATAGAAGAATGGAAGGAGGCAGAATCAACTGATTTGCACATGATTATTAAATTAATTTCACCGCATTTTGCTCCAACCAAATTTTTTTTAGACAATTTTCATCCCACTCTTTTTTCAGATTATTGAAAAAAAAAAGCAGTAGGTGGTAACCAAAGAAAAAACATTTTGTTTTGAAATCTAGAAAACAGGAAAATGTTGAGAATATTTAATGTAGAATTGTCAATTAGGCAACAATTAAAGGTGCTGTAGATGACATTCAGAGCATCAATATAGCAACAAACCACTTTTTGCTAAGGAAAAAGTAGAGAAATGGCGTCCTGAGCAAAGTATGACGAAACACTCCCTGTGTGTGGATTGTAATCAGAGCTTCTCTGCTCTTTGTTGTTGTAGCCTTTTTTGCTGCGCGTGCATGCTAGTGCATGTGAATCCTTGTGTGTGTATCCCACTGTCTAGTTAACTGCTACCGTTCAGCACTGCATTCACATCAGTTACCACTGATAATATCACCCCAACCCACAGTGGCAGAACACCATCGCAGACATGCAAAACTTCCAGTTGCCCCCAAACTAACATTGTTAGCTCTGTCAACACTGTTGCTGTTGTTAGCACTATTAGCACGGTTAGCTTTAAGTCACCAGCTCGGCCACCTCCATGTTGAGAGCCGTGTGTAGACAATCCCAGCTCAAACATTGAGTCATGCTCTGAATGTCACATACAGCTCCTTCACAGTGTGAACATTTTCAAATAGACTTTATCTGATAAACAAATTCCCATTCATGATAATTCTTAATGAAAATCTTGATTATTTCCAAAGACACCTCATTGAAGTCTTTAAGTGTAAGATTTCAAAATTTATGACTTTGGCAAGTCCTAGTAGTAGTTTAAAAAACACTGGCAGGGATTTATCCATGCAATACTGGAACAATAAGGAATGTATTATCTTCATACAAGCAAAAACATAAGTCAGAGTAATGTGAAAGATACTGTCACATAAAGAGTCTACACATGGGGATTTTAACATCTTAAAGCCACATTAGCAAGCACAGTAACAACTTTAACTAAACTTCCTCTATTTCTTTCAAGATGCCCTTCACAAAGCTTTAAAAATCACTGCTCGGATGTTTTGGTTGCTTCCTCTCTAAAACAACTGCTACAGTGCAGAATCCAACCTGGCTTGCAGCGGCCAATGCAAGCCAGTCGAGCAGAAAACAAACCAGCATGCTTAGTGGGTGAACACTCCTCAACTTGGCAACCGCACGTCACAACATTTAAAAAGGCACTAACATTGACAGACTTAAAACATTTTGTATCTTATATCACAAAAATAACTTTTACCTTCACACTGATTCCTGGGAAGAATCTTCCATCTTGTTTTGATAACCGTTTCCAGAATCTGAAGAGCATAGTACTGTAACATGCAAGGAGGGAAAAGCATTAGGATTAAGCTGTTAAGATAACACTCAACAACACGCACTGTAGATTTTTAATACTAACCAAAAACAGTATGAAATAGTGGACCAGTCTTAACTTGCATTCTAAATTGGATTGGACTGAACCACATCTCTCATGCAGATTTTGTAGTATGCAGAACATTCACTTGTAGTTTGTTTTTTCAATCTCAACAAGCAGCATTAAGCTGGAACACTGCAGAAGTCCTGCTGTTTCTCCCAGCATCACACCAGACAGCAAAAGACACAGAGAAATACAACAATCCATTAACCAGCTTTGGCTCTGATTACTCCAAGGGTAAGTCTAATGCTCTAGAAGATGTAACAAGGTCTATGTTAAGTGTTCTTTTACCAAGGCTACAGGCACTATGTAGGGTTGGGCATCGAGAACTGGTCTTTGATGTCATCTGGTCGAAGTGCCCCGATGGTCAATAAAATATGTACATGCGCACATTCCTTGTAGAATAGTCTGTAATATGAACACTCAGTTTCTTAGATCATTGTGACAAAAAACAAAATGATTCAACTTTCCAGAGCACTAAAATCCTCCCTCACATTATTATAAACCACAGTCTGATAGTCCTTCAAAGTCATGCATCTATTACTCAAACTGGACCTCCTGGATTATATTTTATGGTCTCACCCATACCTGAAGCAACACACTCAACCAATGTGGCGGCAACATCCTGCATTTGTTTTAAAGGCAAGGATGTCTTTGGTCTCAACATCCACTGAACATCTCCAGTTGTAGTCATAAAACCGCAGTCAACCAACACTACAACACTTTCTTCATAAACTTAAAAATAAATTAAAAAACAGATAAAATCACAGAATACCTCATCATTTATGACAAATAACTTTTTATTGCAGCCTAAAATCTGCAGAAAGTACTGGTGGTTTTTGCCTTAACAATTTGACTTATTTCATTACTTAGATAAATGCCAATAATCTGAATGATAATATAATGATGGAGGCACAAAACCAGAATCAAAACCAAGAAAACGTCATCGATACCCAACCCTAAACCATGCGAATCAATTTTCCCAACACTTAAATATCAGTTAAAGTGTAAGGTAAGCCTAAATCAGATCCCTTTAACTGGTGTGCCATAAGGAACAGCAAGACCAACCACAGGTTATGCCCTGTATTCATTTCTGCTTAACAGTGAAGCATGAAGAAAAAAACAAACAAAAAATATTTCATTAGTCTTTGATCTAGTGTTACTTTAACTGACTGTTTCAACTGTAGGGATCATCAAATCAAGAGTACAATGATTCCAAAAAATAATAAATGATATGTGGTATGTGGTATAGGATGTTATTAAAGCAGGATTAACAATGTGCTACAGACAATGGATGCTGGAAGATTAAAGGTGAAATCTCCTCACAGGCACACTGACTGCACACCATTGACAGGTGTCACTTGGAGAGCTGCGCACATTTCTGGCATGTTTAGTTTCACCTTTAACTGCCACACTTTGCACAAACCACCACAAGAGGTAGGAAGAGACAAAACTGTCAGCAGTGAACTGCCAAATGCTTTGTAACTTATAGCGGGGGCAAAAGCACAGTATTAAAGGGTCTTGGCTGAAGAACTTAGGGGGACAGAGGGGAGAAGAGGAAGAGGATGCACTGTAAAAGGAGAGAAGTGTGGGGCGGGAACAGAGTCATGATCCCTACAGGTGAAATTAAGCCATCAACAGATTGTTTCTCTACAATGGAGCCTACTGACTGCAGCCTGCACCCTCCCTCTGTCCAATGAAACAGATGCAATAGAAACGGATGAACAGAATTCAGTCAAAGGGAATTTAAAAAGGGTAGACCTTGTGGAGGCCTGCCGTCAAAGCCTAGCTGTGTCATGATGCACAGGATGACACACCCCTTCTCTTCCTATTACAAGCCATAAACATAATGGAACATTGTGATTAATATCAAATAGTCACAGCTTGAATTCATTACATTTTTTCTGCAAATATTATAATCATTGTAATTATTACTAAGAAAAAGCCAAATGTTCACAGTGCTTTGAAATGATGCACCTTTTAAACTAATGAAACAAAATGAACGCAGAATTCAAGAGGTGTTTACCTTTTTGTTTCCTCTTTTCCTCTAATGCCCCGATTTCTTAGCAAATTACAAATTTATAACTTAAATTTTTAAAAAAGTACTGTTGACACATCAACTTAGACATTAGTAATGAACATCAGTGTTAAAGGCACTCATACAGGCAAGCAAAAATGGAAAAAGGCAAATGTCACACTGTGTACTTTGAGGAAGTCATGGATGCATTGCCCTTTATTTCATACTCAATACATACACTTACTTTCCATTATAACTTTAAGAGATTTATATATTGAGTTTGATTATTTTAATTACATAGTTAACTTGGTTTCGATGTGAATCCCCTGAATGTATCTGAAGTATGAATCACTGGGTTCACTAGCAGTTTGCTTTATCAGCTGTATGAGTGCACAGGGGGGGCACGATGTGTACTTCTCTGTAGCTATTTTGTATTGAACAAACCAAATCTGAGAACTTAAAATAACAGATGAAAGGGGCTAGGAGTGTTAATAACTTATCAATAAGAAGATTGTTGGGGTTATTCATTTGAAAACTCAAGAATGCACTGGGTAAAGTTTATATCTGTGTGAATGTTTTAGCAACTGGATATATGCTAAAAGGTTAGCATAGCTGCCATAGCTTATCAGAGCCCATGCTGTGGGCACAGCAACCCTTTTTATATGACAGGAAACTTTAGGGTAAAAAGTGTTGCTGACCTTGATGACATCCTGGAAGTAGGAGTTCACTCAAAGAAAATGTTATTGCCTGCAGCTTTTTAATCAAAGCACACAAAGCAAATGCATTTTTTAACCTATTTACCACATCTTAAACAACAAGGAGTTATCGTAAAACCTGCAGTCAAGCCCATATATTTAACTTTAAAGTGGATAGCGACAGCTCACTTTATTTTTCTACCTGATGTTTGCATTTGTAAGCTACAGCCCCTTTTACCAACACAAATATATGTTAGATTTGCTTTGCATTTTTAGTCTCATCTCATTTATGTACAATAAAGCATTCAAATTATACAGAAGTGTTTAGGCTTTTTAATATTGTGTAGTAATTTGTTGAATGACGAGCCAAGCAGGAAACAACAACTGCTTTACATTGCAACATTTTGTTGATGCTTATCAGGAGAATTGCTTCAAATTTGCATTGCTAGAGGGTTCCATGAAATAGAGACCTACATTGCTGCAGAGTCTATATTGACAAATCAAAGTGGTACTAAAATAAATATAGCTGATAGGATTGGTGATTACTAAAGATGGGTAAAATGACAGGAGCTCATTCCCATTCAGTCCCAACAGGGCAGAATCCACAAAGGCTTATGTAGTATTGTACTGTATTGTATTGTAATACCACCAGGACTTGACAGGTGAAGTCAGTTGTTCATCTAGTAGGTTCATATCCAACACAATTCCTTTTATCAGGAGGACAGAGGTCCTGCATAGTTCAAGAGCTAAGGCATGGTGCCAATACCTCCAGCCCTACATAGTCAACTTCTGCTGGGGTCATGTGCACCCACAACATGCTCTCAATAACAAGATGCACCAAATACTATATTCTATATAATTTAAAGCATGTTGTCAAAAAACACTGTGTACACACTTAGTTTAAGATTTTGTTTAGTTTTTCATTTTATTATTTGTATTTGTTATAGCATCCACTTCCTCAAAGCACAAGTAAGTGTCTTTCCACCAATGTTTACTGGACTGGAGCTAGCTTACTTTGGTGTTCATGTTCTGGGAGAACTCGAGGATGGTGTCCACTCTCGTCCAGGCATCTGGGTGCTCTTTTAAGTGTGTCAACACTTCTTGTGCCATTCTTTGCTGTAATACAAATATGAATGACACTTAAGTATAACACTGGGATGCCATTAGGAGACTTGCACCTGCATTTTTTGAAAACAAGACAACAGTAATTTATAGGCTTGTGTTGTCACTGTCATGTGAACAGAACAGGAAAGAATTAGCGGTGTGTTTTAGGTCAGGTGTGGGCTAAAGAGAGCATGTGGCATAGAAAAATACTGCTTGTCAAAAAAGTTGATCAACATCATATGCATATCCTTTTATTCCAAGGCATAATTATAGGCTTATAAAGCATTTGTATATGCTCCACAACATACCTGTGGGCCCACCCCATGATATAGACAGTTCACCACATTATCCAGCAGGTTGATATCCAGTTTCTGGTTGAAGTCCAGCAGCTGCTGTGCTGCATGGTCTGCTAACATTGTCATAATTGCTGGCATAGAGCTCTGCAACAAGGACAGCAGAGGGAGGGGTCATGAGTGCACCGAACACATTCAACAGGCAAAGTCATGTGAACTGTGTGTTTAGAAACAATTCCAAACAGCTGACCACTACACAAACATCCCCTCACCAGTGACCTGTCATATTAAGAACTTAAGCTCATGGTGTCACAAGTCTGTCACCTTTCAACGAGTATGCAAAGAAAAGTAAAGGAAAGCTTTGTTGGTTCTTCTCTTGGACTGAGTATAGACACCTGGAATTTGAGAAAAAAAAATTGTAGGACACAGTGCTCTGGTCCACCCCAGGAGTGGGGACTTGTAAGAAGGGACTCAGGCAACAAAGACAAATAAGCTAACTAGACTGTTACTGTAAGAATGAAAAGCCTCGAGTAAACTTAATTTACTGAGTGACAGGAGGGCTTTTACCAGACTGGCAACATACTAACTTGCCAAAAATAAGTTCATATGATTGAGTTCACCATTCTTAAAACTAAAGTCAATGAGATTTCTTCGTTGATTTTAACAGACAGCAGTTTCAAACTAAGACATGAGCAGCCAATTCCTGTTCAGTCCGCCTACTCTCTTCTACTAATCAAGCACTTCTCTACAACCATATTAAGAAGGTTAACCGAGCCACGTGCCGGATATACTGGGCGACGTCACGTTGTTTACATCTGTAAGTGACGGAGTTCACTCCTCCAAACACCGACCTCAACACAAGTAGCAGGCGGCCGTGATAAAAATAATGAATGCAACTTACAACTTTGTTGACAGTGACTGGCATTGCCCACAACGTAGCTAACGTAAACAGCGTGCACGCGGCACTGGCGTACTTCACACAAAATGCTAACATTAGTTAGCCGTTAGCAGTGTGTCGCACAAACAGTTCACATGTGGTCCTTCAGTGCTGACTACAACCACTCCCACCAAGGATACCAGGGACGGAGGGCGCCCATACATTTAATTTTACTCACTGTATGATTTAAACAACACTGTTTGGGGAAGTTGACGCTTTGTGTTGCGGCTATACTCCGTGAAGACTGGCGACGGGTTGCCCCAATAGTGACGTTTACAGACGCTTTACATTACGCAGAGATAAAGTTAACATTACCCTCCGCTAAGTACCTAGCAACATCAACTTGACATCCGCTCACATCACAGACACGGGTGATGCTGCTGTAGTGGGAGAGGCACGGATTTAATCATACAGCGTTTAGTAACTTATTCATCTGCAGTATCGCACGTAACGTTACAAGATGCATCATCGATTAGTTATGTATTTAGTTAGGTTAAGTTACAGCACTTTCTCTTGCACCCGACGTTAGCTAAGGACGTTAATCCTTATAAAGTGGTAAATGCTAGCTAGCGGGCAGTCGATGGCTACTCGGTTATCCCACTGATGCCACTGAATTCTGAATTAGCGTTGTCTTTTCAGCAGCAATTTGACAAGCTATAAGATAACACGACTAAACACCAACACCATAATGCATTTTATTCCTTGTTACGTTACAGATAAAGCCAAGAAACGTTAATCACGGCATGGCAGGTTTGCACTTCACCCCAGTTACCTACCTAAAGTCCAAGGCTCTGACTGAAAAGAGTGGCGTTTGCCAAAGAAGTTACAAGATATAGTGAGTACTTCAGTATCACTGTTGATTGGAAAGATTTCCTATTTCTGCAGCGTTGACTATCTCCAGCTCCAGCAGTGAGTGATGTCTGGCTGGTAAGAACCACTGATGTGGATTTCCAAAACTACTATCACGGCAAACCCTGCAATATGTCACTCCGATACATTTTACGAAACAAAGTAAACCTTGATTCACTAATTAATTCGTTACTCTAATAATTTTCCAGCGGGGCGGTGTAGAGGTTGTGTGCCTGCGCCTCCTCTCCTCTCTCAAGCAACTAACTCGCAACCGGTTGAAACCGGTTCAGACTGGGAGATTCCATCTCGGTTTAGTTTTCAGCCGATGGCGCCGCGTAAAGTTTGGACTGGGGTTACGCCCACACCGCGCTGTGATTGGCTCCGGATTTGGCGGAGACTTCCTAGTTGGTGTCCTATTGGACAACTGACCTGTCAGTTTATTTCAATTCGCTCAAGCGCCCACGCGACTACTCCGCCCGGAGAGAAAAAGAGGGCAGACTCCCATGCAGAGTGGACTTGTACATGACTCCGCTTATCAGAATAGCGAATAAGTAAGCGACTACTGTTTATTGCTACTCCTGAGGGTCGAGTTATACATTACCTGAATTCATGTAAATGCCACATAGCATTACTGTACGTGCGTCTAATGCGAGGCGTATAACTAATGCCATTTGTAAGATTTTATCCACTTAGACTCTCTGTGAAAGCTCTGCTACTTTAAAACGCAATGTGCTCTGAAAGGACAGTGGCTGCCTCATGCAGGTACACAATCAGGTTGAATGATGTGATAAACCGCAAGTACCATTCATTTGCCTGTTGCTTGTAAGCTGGTAATTTTCCACCAGCCACGAGTGGGAGTGGTTACATGATCATGAACGCACGGGGTTAGAAAAACGACCTGGAGGAGAATTTGTTCCCCGAATGGGCAACAGTACCAAAGTGATCGGTGGACTTGTTAAATAAATAGTGCCAGTACCTGCAGAGACAAGTAATGTTTGAGAGCTGTCTTTATTTCGCTAATTGAGAGCCATATACAGCGTGCACCGCTGTCAATTGAGGATGCAAACATGACAGCGTTTTTTTCTCCTTTGTGGTCACGTGGTCCAGCGCGCTACTTGATGGAAAAATACTGGATTTGGTGTGTAGTGGAGACAGTACACAACCCTGTAAAGTCATTCGGGGAGGATTTTTCGAAGGGCGTTTGAGTCTTTACCCAGCAACACTGTCTGCCACTCATTTCTTTATGTCTCGGCGATCCTTCGAGACATGTTCAAATCATTTATGTTAATTGAAGTAGCTGAATTACTGTTTGTGCTTATGTCAGTTCTGTTTCTGAAGTGCAGGTTGGGTTTGGACTGGAAAACAAATGTCATTTTTTCTTCATGTTTTAAATGTATCAGCTGATGTAAATATGTAATTGCAAGTTTATGATTTTTGTTGTTTCAGAGTTGGTCATTGCAGTTAGTGCATTATATTAACTATTATGCCCACAGTGCATGTCGCAATGCATGACAAGTGGATTTTTCTCTGTAATGCAGGAAGGTGCAGGCTATCATGCCTCACAATATCCTTCAAATAAAGTGTAACCTAAAATCTTGCTGAAGAAAAGTTAATATGCATACAATTTCCCATCTCAAATGCAAGTTATCTGTTGTCTTACCTATTGTATCTATGCACTGTTGGTGTGTCAGTGTCCTTGGATCAGTCTCACACTCCAGACAGTTGGCCTATATCCGAGCCTTTGTTATTAACAAACAAGATTTCAAAGCCTATTATCTATGTGTTGATTCATGAATGCCGTTTGGTTTGCTCTCCACGCTGTCACATTCCTAGAAACCTCGATTCTAGCAGAAGAAGAAAAAAAACCATATTTCTGGACACAAACAGGTCAGCCCACTTTTCAGGACGAAAACAGTCTTGGAGAATTTAGTGTCTGAAGTTCAACCTAGTATGTGAAATAAGTTTATATAGGTCTGTATAACACTCTCTGTCCTGTGATTATTTGCTGCTTAAACTGTTGTGGTTTGTTATTTACATGTATTGCATGCTCCTAGTTGTCCACACCTGTGTTCTCGATCATGATATCAGATATGCAAACAAAGTAGCAGGCAGAATAGTCTTCTATTATGCTTTTTATCTAATCCACCATATGAATATTTTCTGAATACCCATTCATTTAGTATTAAATTCACAAACCATATATTATGAGTGCAAATAAATATAAACATGCAAATATATGTGTGTTTATTTGGACTCCTAAACATAAGCATTCACTGCAGAGAATGTCATCATCACTGGTAGTTAAGTCACAGTGATTTATGTGGTGTTTCAACTCCCAACCACTGACAAAAAGTGATTTTCATAAGGAAGAAAACATCAGCTATATTCTCAGAGGAGTGTTCATTAATGCCTTTCTCTCAAACTAGGTCACACTTTTTAAGTTTACATCAGTAAAAATAAATTGATGTAATACTATGAAAATCCTCATAGTTTCATTCAGAGAGTCACCAAGTCAACTGCCTTCAGGCCCTCACTGTCAGCAGAGCTGAGCTGCTCTCATAGTGCAGTGCTGGAATTTATCGTTACACACGTGTGAAGTTTGGAGGTAAGCAACCTCAGCCAGGCGTAGGCTGGTTAAATCTTGTTCTGTCTGGTCTGGGCTTGGTAGTCCATTTACATATATTATCATTGCACCACAGTAGGGGGGTGACCTCCATGTGGCAATCAACTTAAAAAAACTTGTAATTTGTTGTGCTGGCTCATGCTGCTGCTGACCCAGTGCCTGAATGTCCAGCTTTGGCATATGTGCCTCAGGTAGTAAAAAGATAAATGAAAACTGGTGCACAATACAGAGGTTTCACAAAATAATAACGTGATTGCAAAAGTCAACATGTCAATTATGTTTTAGGCCTGCAGGACTGTGTGAAAGTGTGGAATCTCTTCATGTGCTTATTCTTGGTGCAGGAAATAATATCTGTTGACACAGATAAGAATACCCTGCTGCCTTTTATTAGCCTGTTACTCCAGTCCATGTTTCATTCAGGACATTATATAAACAAATAACAGCGCCATCTTCTGCAGCTGAGTGTTAAAATTACTGCATTTGACATGTGATCCTGGAGCGCTCTCTGCTGGGGAAACAAACACACGTGCTCACTGAAACAGTCTCACTGAAAAGCTACACTAAAAGATCATACATTACATGTGAAGTCAAAGCAAAGTGGAATCAATAAACTCTTTTGAGAATGTTTGGTATAAATGAGTGTGTCATACAAAAGAAACAGTAAAATTAATAACCTGGTCATCACTAAAAAAAAACTGGTATCACATGTGTCCTCTTTTCCCAATCTGGGTCTTCTGAAGTTTTCCTCAAGCTCAGATATGAGATATGTGACTCTATGTTATTAAGGATAACACATTTCCCAGAAAACTGTACTTTCACAGATTTACAATTCACACATTAGTCAAACCAAGTGAGCATCATTCACCAGTTTTATCCATACACCTTGAGGCTGTTTATCTGATCAAAATTATAATGATCAAACTGAATCTTGTTGACAAAGCAATACAGATAGATGATGTTTTCAGGGTGGTGTGAAATATATCTTACCCATAAACTTTGGAGCTACTTACTCATATTCCATCAACCCAGATCGGTTGCATTTAATGCCTAAAATCTTTTCTGTTATGCGTCAAGCTGTGCCTCAATAGATCACACTGTATGTAGAGGATTGTGCTTTTCAGACAGTCAGCAACTTAAAATATGAGATTATGAGTGAGACAGATGATTAAGGTACACTCCCAATATGATTATAAGACTACAGCCAGTGTTTGCTCTTGTGCAATGATTACAGTGTTGCCGATAGGAGCACCTTGTCTTATCTTGGAATTGTATGAAATCATGTCTCCGCTGACTGTGAAGGTGTGGCCTCTTTATGGTGTTTTGATTTGTCAGGTCTGGGATAGCAAAGGGTAATTCTGTGTGTGTTTGTGTTTTACTGCAGATATTAAGTCATCGATTAACATGGATATTATAAATAGCACAGGTGTTGTGACTCATTACAGCTGAAGAGGTCAAAACTGTAAGAGCAACTTTAATGTCAGACCAATGGCCCTTTTCCACAGCAGACATGTTGATGAGTCATATTAGGAAAAGCACAGGTAGAATTAACAACATAAACAATGGTTTCCCAGTAAGCTATTACAGTGAGCCAGCACTGACAATACCAGAGCCTCCTCTAACTAGAATGCAATGTACAATGTTATTAGTAACTCCTGTGCTTTTCCTACTACCACATGTCAAAATGTCTGCTGTGAAAATAGTCTATTGCTTTTAGCTTGGGGCCTTTATCAGCACCATCAGGACTTGTCACAGCAGGACAAGCACAGGTGTTACTAATAACATTAACGATGGATGGCTCCGATCCTGAAACCGAAGCCATTGTTCATTTTATTATATACACCTTTGCCTTTTCTACGCAGACATACCAAAATATCTTCTGTTTCCTGGCAGAGCTCACACTCACCAGCAGACTTTGCTCTTGTAGTTTGTCTTTTACTTTAAGTCCATTCTTCAGTGCAGTAAGTACATGTCCATTAGTGTATTTACAGTAGATATATGCCATATCATTAAATAATGACTGACCTCACCTTGCTGCACAGCTGGTTTGGATCCTTTAGCGAGTGCAGAGCAGAGCAACAATGACTGGGCAGTTTACAGGCAGGACATTAACCCTTTGGCCTGTTCCCAATCCACTTTGAATGAGTGACCATTTGAAATGTACGAATAAGACAAATAACAGTTGCAATATTTGCCATAAAGTTAGAATCTATGCTAGGTGTCCAGTATTCCTATACAGAATTATACCTCTATTTCATAACGTTTCCTGGATTGAATCAAAAAAGTGTCCAGTTGTAAGTGTGACAATGTTTTGCTCAATCTTCTCTATTATTGTGAATTAACAATAAAAACAAACTAAACAAGAAGAACTGTCAGGTCTCAGTCATGTTCAGTGTTGTCTAAGAATTGCATCCAAAGTGTACAGTTATTTATGTGAAATTATAGAAGTAGTCACGTTTAAATGTTTCTGTCATTGAACTGTCTCTAAAATGTAGATGTGAGCTTCAGGTCTTTAATCATAATCAAAAAAACTCTTACACCAAACAGTTGCATTTGGGCCTTCCTCACAATACCACAGAGTTCACATTGAAAGACTCTGAATAACTGTTCGTTTGTTTGTAACTCGATTTGACCCCCACTGCCTCCATTTACAGCGACCTGTATGTTTCCAGTAAAAAAGTAAAATCAGTGCTCAAGTTCGGAAATGACCTGCAACACAAGTCTGATCAATATTCTTACATGAATAATTTAAGATAAAATCTCAAATACCTCAGCAAGTCTTGGAGCCAGAATTTAGTTTTTAAAGTCAGCGTAAATCAGTAGTTTTACATCATCAGAGTGTAGATATTATAAACCTTTGGGGGTGTATCATAGCTGGATGAACCAGTTTGGGGGCCCCAATGGCAAAAAAAATGCCATTGGGCACCCATTGCTTCCCCTCTACACACACTTAGGTCCTCTATACCCCAATCAGCCAAAACATTAAAACCACTAATAACATTGATCATCTTGTTACAGTGCAATGTTCCATTGGGAAACCTTGGGTCCTGTCATTCATGTAAATGCTACCTGATGCGCCCCATCCACCGGAACACCGTTGCAGACCAAGTAAAAACCCTTATGGCACTTGTCGGACTTTGCTCTGACCTATAAAGGCATGAACACAGGCCCTCTGGGGGGTGTCCTATAGTGTCTGGCACCAACGCATTGGCTTCATATCTTTTGGGTCCTGAGGGTTGTGAGGTGGGGTAACAACACAGCCCACAGATGCTTGATCAGACTGGGATTTGGGGAATGTGGAGGAAAACCTGCGACATCTGTGGCATTGTGCTGTGTGATAAAACTGAACATTTTCAGAGTGGCCTTTTATTGTGGACAGCCTAAGGCACACCTGTGCAATAATCATGCTGTCTAATCAGCATCTTGATATGCCTGTGTGACACCTGTGAGGTGGGACGGATTATCTCGGCAAAGGAGAAGTGCTCACTAACACAGATTTATACAGATTTGTGAACAATATTTGTGAGAAACGGTCTTTTGTGTGTATAGAAAATGTTTTAGATCTTTGAGTTCAGCTCATAAAAAATAGGAGCAAAAAAAAGTGCAGGGAGTATTTCCAAACACACCTTAAATGTACAAAGCTACATGTCTCATGAAGTGTGTGCATGCTTGCTATTTTAAGTTCAAATCTTCTTAAATACATTTATTCTTGTTAGAATATTAAAATTAAAATTTATTTTTGAAATCGGGGCGGCACAGTGGTGTGGTGGTTAGCACTGTCACCTCACAGCAAGAGGGTTCCCGGTTCGATCCCGGGTGTGGGGTGCAGAGTTTGCATGTTCTCCCTGTGTCAGCGTGGGTTGTCTCCATAGACTGTATGGTTGTCTCCAAGCACTCCGGCTTCCTCCCACAGTCCAAAGACATGCAGACTGGGGATTAGGTCAATTGATAACTCTAAATTGTCCATAGGTGTGAATGTGAGCGTGAATGGTTGTCCGTCTCTATGTGTCAGCCCTGCGATAGACCTGGCAACCTTTCCAGGGTGTACCCAGCCTCTCACCCAAGGTCAGCTGGGATAGGCTCCCTGCGACCCTCAAGAGGATGAAGTGGTTAGAAGATGGATGGATGGGTTTTTGAAATGGTAAAGCTGTCTATTCGTTTTTTCGTTGTGATCATAGCATAGCATTAAATCACATTTAATTAGTTAATTTGATGATATGTCACAAATGTAACCACATTTCACTTCACTTTTGTATCCCTTTGACCATAATTTTCATTTGAAAACTACACTCTACACTAGAATGTTAATGGTCTCCATGGCAATGTCATGTTAACATTGTTGCCTTGCTTTAAAACTGCACCACCTGGTTTTCCTTCTGAGATTTTGATACACAGCTCTACATACAGGATGGACACCAACAGCTATTTAAACCCAGAAACTACTGAACATCAACGACGAAGTGATCTTAAGGTAGGGATGGACTGATGCAAATGTGTACCCACTGCTCTGATGAAATGAACACAGTTTTAACCATTTCCAGATGTTAGTTTCAAACAAATGTTTTGCCCTGACAGACGATTAAAATCTTTCCAAGTCCTGGCACAGAATTCAATCCCACTGCAGAGGATCTGCTCAACATGTTCTTGCCTTTTGGATGTGTCATTAGTGTTCAGGTAACTTTATTACAGACAGATTTACAAACTGACTTTGGAAACACAATTTTCACTTTTTCTTGGAAATGTCTTCACTGTTCTCAAAGTAACTATACAAATATATATATATATATATGTGTGTATTTTTTTTCCTCTAATAACTCAGAAAATAGTGAAAGATGGAGTCATGTGGGGCAGGGTGACTTATTCTAATGCTCATGATGCTGCCATGGCCGTAATGAAACTGCAGGGGGCCAAAGGATTCGTTGTGAGTCTGTTACACCACAGAGAGGCCCACAAGAATGAAATATCGGAGAGAGCCAGTGACAGACCAACCTGTGTCCAACAGGACAGGTTTAGTAACATGACACAACAGAGGATACCCAGTCTGCTGGGCAATCCACCAGTTTACGACCAGGTAATGAAGCATTTGTACTTGATGTTTCTTTTATTTTTTCAGCTCTGCGATTAATTCTAGGCACCTTGACTAATTTAAGTAAAACTTCTGGTTTCCTTTTGTTAGGATGTGTGTCTTCATATTCAGAACTTGCCCATACATTTCCGTCAAAGGCAAGAGGTGCTCAGCCTCCTCCCTCCGTGCACGACCAATGTGAAGGTACTCATTTTTAAAGGCTCTGTATGTAACTTTGAGAAAATCCTTGTTTTTAGTGGCACCTCTCTAAGGCCATTAAGTGAACTGCAGTCAGCATCCTCCATAGCTGCGGAGCACCTGCACAACAGTGATTGACGTGAATCCTTTTGATAGAATACTTGAAAATATTTTACAATCATATTAAGAATAACATTATCATCTGTAAGTTACCGTATTTCATATGGACCACTGGCTCCATGATACATGATACTTACTAGCTTGTCATTTGCAAATTATGAAATTACAAAGCAACCAACAGCAGAGCAATACAGTGTAGCTTAACAGCTAGCTAGCAAGCAATAAAAAAAGATTAATACACATGAAACATTACACACAGTACCTTTAAACCTCTAATAATAACTGAAGTGATTTTTATATTTTTACCTAAATCAAAGCATCGTACGCTTATCTGTTCATTTCTTCAAGACTTTAAATACTTTGATAAAGTCACCTTAAGGTTTAACATGCTGTTTCTGCAGCCTTCATGTCATTTAACACTATTATGACCCTACAGGTGGAGCAGAAAGAAGCCCTAGTGACACTTCCTGACTACTCCACTGCCTTGTGGCTCATGGATTTTTTAAATAACTTCTACACCGGCTCCAAACGCCTCTATGTTTCCTTTGCCAATAAAAGACGAGGGATGCACCCAAGAGAGAGGAGAGCACTGGGACAACGCCATCAATGGCACCGTGGTCTGTTCTGAATCCTCTGTGTACTACAGGATCTCTGAGACTGCTACAGCTAGAGCTTTAGAGCAGTCACGAACAGACCAACACAGTAACACAGCACTATATTAATAAATACCCCCATCTCTGCAGAGTCAAACTCTTTTTTGAGTGAACTGAGCTAAATTCATTGAAAACACACAAGGTGCTGTGAAGAGTTAAACTTCAGTAACAACTCATGGACCCCAGAAGACGTTGCTAGAGAGAGGACTCCAATCACGAAAACACAGTTTAGGAACATGTGTGCAGGCAGCCAGACATGCACACATAAATACAAATGATTTATATGCATAAAGTTATTCATACAATACATGTTTATAGTTCTATTAGTGTGACGTACATACAAGGTCAATGTCATGGACAGTTTACAAGACATGGTTTTGTATCCATTTAAATGTCATTAATACATTACACTAGATCTTTTATGTGACAGACATTAAGGTCAGTCAGTAGTTGTTTGGATAAGTAGGATTACTTGTTTTTTGCAACACACACTGACTTAGTGGAGTGTTAGCGAAGTTTCTTTTTTCTGGTTCAATATGAAGTGTCTCAAATGAAGAAATGCTGCATCCTGGGGTTGCAGCCATATGCTGCACTTCTGCACATCAGCCACTAGATGGACCTTTTGATCCTCTGAAGTAAGCTTCACATGTTACAGCTAAGAAACGTGGACCTACTATATGGCTTTGCAGCCATACAGACAGTTTTTTTTTAATGTTACCAGTGTGGAAAGTGAGGCTGGTATGTTTTTTCACCATATGAGTCTCAAAATGGCAAAATGTCCTATTGTAGTGGGAACTACCACAGAAACCAGAGAACTTTGGTAGGTGTTTAAATGTCCATTGTCTGTCTGTCAGTGGACACCTTTTGTCTATGTAATAGCATCACAGCCATGCAAGATGCAGGCATGAAGCTTAATAGATGGGTACATGAGCTCAAACTATAGGTTGGTTCAAGCAAGGGCGCCGGAAGTAGGGGAGTAGGAAGTAGGAAAGGGGCCCATTCCCCCCACCCCCCACTTTATACCCCCAGTCCACCATGGTTTTAAGTTGCAGATCGCTGAATAGCAGCTGGGGGGATCCTGTCCCTAGATGATCTCCGGTCATCTGGGGCTTCACCTTTATAGTCATTCTAACTTTCAGGTGAATGGGATTATCCTCAAATGGAAACTACTGCAAAATACAGAAAGGCTTATATCAGATAAAAAATGAAAAACACTTTTATTATGTGCCTATTGATCATGCACCTTCATACTCCATATAACTTAACGTGCTTATTCTTCTCATATATTAAGATTTCCCAGCGAACACTTTCAGTAAATATCCTCTTTTCCATTCCATTTCCATTTTATTTTCATATCATTTATCAAACATAATCAGAATAAAGAAAACTGGTTTTGCTTATCTTAAGAACTCTTGGAACTACCAAACATGCTTTTATTATTTTGACAACTATCTAAAATGCATTTATTTTGTCTCTCTTAGCGAACTGCTGATGCAAGCATACATGTTTTTCCTTATCGTCTAACTTGTTGTAGTTTCAACAAATATGTCAAAGCAGCAGAAAAAAACTCACTTGCTGCATTAATCCTCACTTGGCCCATAACCTCAGGGTGCATTCACACCAAGTGTGTGTGTAGTGGTTTAGTTGAACTCTGGAGTATTTACTTGTTTGGCTCAGTTCATTTGGTCATGTGAGAGCATTTGAAACAAAGTTGCAGCAAATAACAAACAGGCAGACAGCAGAAAATGTGATTCTCAGTTTTCCTCCAAGAGAACTCTGTTAACACTTATTATAGAGGTGAAAACAAATAGAACAAGTTACAGGAAACGAAACACCAGGTTTTGTGAGGTGTGATCCTCTCACATCTCTGATTTGTTAATTTTACAGTCCATCTATCATAGCTGTGCTGCCTATCTTACTGTCTGTCTCATGTTCCTCTCATGTTTACCTATGTTGTTTAACTTTCTGCTCAAATGTTGCTCCCACTTATTTATCTTTATAATACTGGCTGAATGCCTGTTGGTCCCTATCCAGGTGTGGTTTAAATGATATGGCTTCTTGAAGCTTGATATCATGTTTCAGATTTCAGATACTTGTGAAATATCTGATATGGAAAATTATTTGTCCACCTAGTTAAAGGGAAACTACGCTGATTTCATATTGCACTTTCAAAAGGTTAGGGGACTTGTTTACAGATTAAAAAAAGTTAAAATCAAAGCTGCAATCCCCAAAATATCATGACTTTTTAGTATCAATTTCTTGTCGAGATAGGGAGGTAGGGTAAAATTTTGGGACTGCACGGCGCTCCAAAAGGTTTTTCAGAGGCACACTCGAAACCGAGTGTTATAATTATCAAGACACCAATAATGTAAACAACTGTTTATTTGACATTGCGTGTGTGTCACAAAGGGGTTCATCCAACATTACAATTAGTTCAGTCACTAACATTATGCTAACTGGCCAGAATGTTGTGTAGCTAGCCTTACTACAAAAATAATTGTTTATAGTCTACCCTTCATACTACAAACTGATTCACCAGTATTTTCAGGTATTCTCTCTTATATTTATTCAATTTGCTGCCGACAACCATAAAAGGATAATGCAGCTCGTGGATGAGAAATAACCACAGCTGAAAATGACATTCCCAAAATGTCTGGCAACAAACTCACTGAGGGTGTTTACAGAGATGCCATTCGAAACCCAGGATATTGCAGGGTTGTGCCAGTTCATAGGCGAAGATTTCAACCACTACTCCTTGCAACGGCTCCATAGGGCACAAGGCTGCCTAAAAATGAGGAGTAAAGGTAAAAATAAGAAATGTAACCGGGCCAAACGATCAAGCAGACAAATACATGCTGTATATTTTCACACTTAAACAGTTCTTACTAAGGTTGGACAATTGGTTATTAGGCCTACCTTTTAGTGACAGGGCATTCCTATCAGAGCATTGAAAATGTGGGAGAAAGCTTCCTTGTTAACTGTAAGTACAATCCAAAGTATGTGGGCTGTAATATAAAGCTTGTTTGCCCCTTTTCAGAATGATATATTTTATATGGAAAAGCCTCTGAGACCTTCGTGATTTAAAAGATGACACTGAAATAGCTGGATTGATTCACCGTGAGGTTCCCTGGGCAGCATTGTGCTCTGGGCCCCTATTGGCACCCATATTTTTGCACCTGGTGAACACAATGTAAACATATATAACAAAGGCCGCTGTAAAGAATGAGGCAGAGTCCTGCACAGGTCCATTTTTGAAAACCTGCACCTGCTCATACCCATAAAGCTCAGTACCAGAACTGACCCATTACCAGTCCTTATGTCAAAGTCAAAGCTGCACCCGCCTGCACCCATTAATAAAAGTCTCATGAGCCGACCCACACCCGTGACTAAACACACATGGGCTACAGTTACTCACATTAAGCTGGGTTCTCCTTCTTTAATTACAAATCCAGCAGAAGAGATGTCTGTTTCACAGGCTGCGCTCGAAGCGATGATGGCGATAACATTCTGTGCAATCACTGCCAGGTTAGGAAATATTTTAGCACGCTTCTTTCACCACCATAAAACCTCAAAATGATCCCCCATGGGTGTCTTGAACTTAATGTACTGTAGGCTGCCACCTCATCTTCATGCTGCAAAGTTTCACCTTTTTCTCCAAGTCGTTGACGAACAGCATCAAAAGTTCAACTTGTGTCACTGACTTTCAAAATAAAAGGAATTGCAGCTTGATGATAATGATTTAGATGTCAAAATATTGCACATGTACTGCACATCTTTGTCATTTCTTTTATTCTGAAAATTAAAAATATATAGGCAGCCCCATGCTTCTTCCTGTGAATTTACATATTGTTACATGTTACAATGCTTTTTGCGGGTTACACTCTGGGAAGGGAGCCTCAAGTTCAGGTGTTCTACACGTGTCACCCAGGCCCCCAGGAAGTGCAGCAAACTTTGACGCCAATTTGACATAGTGGCCAAACTGTGTAACTGCAACTTCCTGGTCCAACATGTGATGCCGTTTGGCCCAAAAAGACCTTTTCCCACAGACTTAACTGGGAGAGAGACACCTGTAAATCAATGGATACATTTTTTAAGCATCACAGTCTCTGGGAAAGGACTTGTTTCACCTTTGAGATGTGATTGAATTGGTTATAATTTTTTTTTTTTTTGAAGATATAGAAGGGCTGCAAAATGAAATCCTTTTATTCCCATTCAAGTTAACGAAGGGCTAAACCAAGAGTTAGCTTCGCAGTTGGCAGAAGACTCAGGAATGGCACAGCAATCCAGGAGATCCTGATAATTTTTAACTGGGAAGTCAAACCTTTTTTTGGCTGCATGCACCACTGTGCAGTTTTCATAGGAATGAAAGGAGCCCCACGTCTAATGCTGTAGTTCTCTTTATACATCCATGGTGTCGTCCTTTAGGCTGCTATCATTTGAGTTTATAATGCGCTTCAATGGTGATTACAGTATTAACAAACATATTTACAATTAATAATGTTACCACAAACTAATTGCCACATTGTAAACTTGATCTGATTGTCTGGGGTCCTGAGGCAGTTGCCCACTTTGCCTAGTTTATAGTCCAGCCTTGGTGCAAGTGGATTAGTTCCTTATCTGAATAAGTTCCGGTTATGATCTTTAAAAACAATGAGAGAGTTTTTAATAAAGTTGGTATCAGTCAATTCTACAAATAGTATGTAATCAATCAAACTACCTTATAACTATCATATCACAGCCTCTCACCACGCCTGTTTCCACATCTGCTTGTCTGCCATCTGCTCTGCAGCTACTGCAATAATAGCTTGCAGCTGCAAAGGAAGGGGGGGGGGGGGTTGGAAGTAAAAACCCAGAGGGGCGAGAGGTAAAGGGAGGGCAGGCAGGCGGACGGGGAGGGAGGAGAGAGGGAGGGAGGAAGAAGGAAGGAGGGGGCGGTGAAAGCAGAGCTGTGATGCAGACAGCGAATCACATGAGCAGGGATCTGTTTACAAACTGAGGGCTGTAGACGAGAAGTGGAGAAGAGAGACGAGGAAGGGGAGAAGAGGACAGTGAATGTGAGAAGGAAACACAGGAGAAGAGAGGAGATCCTGGATCTGAATTGACATTAGCAGCATTGTCTTCCTGTGTTATACACCTCCCTGTGTTCTTTGTTCAGAGCAGGACGGCAAGGGAAGAGATGAGACGTTGCTTTCCGCAGGAAGACTGAGGCTGCCTGCCTGCCTGTCTCTCTGCCTGCCTGGTTGGCTGGTCGTGCTGCCGGGAAACCCATCCATGTCCTTCCCTTTGTCTCTCCATAATTGGCCACGGCAGGTTTTCACAGCCAGGGAGGAGGAAAGCGACGTGGAAATCTGAAAAGAGAGGACAGAGGAGAGAGAAGAAAGGAAGGGAGAAGAGAAAAGAAGAGGATGAAGGGAGGGAGAGCCTCGTGACAATGTTTTGAAGGAGAGACAAAACAAAAAAGCAGGGACTGCACACGGCTAGAGGTACATAACCAGTGTCCTGGATGGGATTTGGAGTATACTTCCTCATATAGTCAAGGACGTTGGTGTCTTTTTATCCACAAAGCCCACAGATTCATCTCCAAGACTGTTGTCTTTGTCTCTCAGTGGCATATCATCACTGCAGACTGAGGTTCAAATGAGCAGCTGCTTATTTGGGTAATGTCTTCTTGAGAAACTGGGAGTCTCTAATCAGATCTGCTTACTCCAGACCACAAGGATTTAACTCACTGCACATCCGCCCTTCCATTAGGGTTAAACTAGTCTGAACCTAAAAAGTGGTGAATGTACAAGTTGTGCTTTAGTGGAAACCAGACTTTGTGATATCAGCGAGGTCACGACCCCAAAGATCCTGAGCAACTGAACATTTGCACATTTGATGCATCCTGTCCAATGGTGTTACGGTAAGTGTCCTGGAACTGGTTGTAAAAAATTTTCGTAGGTTCAAGCTAAGCCTTGTAATGATGTGTTTACTAAGTGGAGATTTAAGTATAGTTAAACAGGGTTGCACCACACAAACTAGTTCTGTTTTGCTTGTGCTTCGCCCTCTAACAGGTTTAACCCATCAAGGCTTCGCCTAGGCACCCCAAGACAAATCTTTGCACTCACTGCCTGATCAGGTGCCAGCAGACATACCTTTAAAAACACCAGCACACCTGTCGCTAGGCTCTCTTTGCCACTCAGCCACCTTGAGTGCAGACAGCACTCAGTGAAACCTTTGTCACACTGGTGTTGCCAAGATGTCCTTCTAGGCAGGTTCTGTTGAAGTTTGTCCTTACTATTTCAGCCTGCTCGCTTTCTCTCCTTTCCTCAAAGCTGGGGAGGGAGGCATCGGTGGCTAACTAGCCATGGTAGGCTACTAATACCAGGAGGGAGATGGGCAGCAAATCTGAGAGGAGGTTCCTGTATTCCTGCTGCCTCGCTGACAACATATGCCACTGAACACTTCCGCTAACTGCTAGGATAGTGACGCTTAGGCTACCTCACTAGCTCCACTAGCTGACCAACTCTGGCTACACCATGACTTAGGTAGCATTTGCTTATTTGGTTTAGCACTGGCTAGCAAGCTGCTTTCCTAACTGACTCGCTATTCACTGCCGGCACTAATGCAACATTGCCTCTGAAACAAGAATTTGTGTTTCCTAGGATAGCAAAGGCACAACCCACCCTAATCTCCCTATGACTTGCCACTATTCATTACCTTTGTTGCTTGGGTTGGTTAGATTTAGGCATGAGGAGTTGTTGTAAGGCAATGATACGCAATTTAACCTCAGGAACAAAGGTTTTTTTGCCGCCTATGCCCAGATGACGGAGTTAGTTTCTGTTAACTATTAGGCTAGTGCTGCTCAGGCAACATTACTAGCTAACACTAGCTGGCTAACTCTAGCCAGATCATGACGTAGTATCACTTACTAATCTGGTTTAGTACTAGCAAGTGACAGCACTTCCCTTGTTGGCTTACCCTACAGCGGTAAAGGTAGCCTATGTTCAGACTATGGCGGCCATGTTTCCTAGGACTGTCCCAGGTGTTCGCCGTCAGGACCCAGCGGGATGCATGCAGCCTGTATCAGCTTCAGACTCTTCTGCTAAACTTGTCAACTTGAAAGGAATGAGAGCGGCAGCACTACTCTACAGCACAGGTTGTTTCTTAGTTTGTAATATATGTGCTGATTAGAGACACCGGGGATGGTGTGATGGGATGCTTGCGGTCTCCCCTGCCTGCGTGCCTCATTTCACCAATTAAGAGCAACCTAGGAACTTCAACATTGCAACTCTACGATGATACACATGCTGTTTTAGAAGCATGTCATATGTTGGTGAGAGACACCCCACCAGAAGAGGAAGCTTGGGCACAGTGCCGGGTGATAGCTCAGATCCCCCATGATGGACTGTTTATCACCTACATGTAGTGTTTACCATACTGACAAGGAAGTGGCACAAGGCGAGTAGATGCCTCTGCCCATCTTCATTATAATCACCCACATTCACTTGTGATCTAACTGTGCCAGGTGTGCAGGAGCGCACAACCAGGCTCCCACACAGGTAATTGGTTATGATTCTACACTGGTTACTTTAGTGCTGAGCTCAAAAGGGAGCCAAGTAACTGTTGTGCCACTGTTTTAAAGGGCATGCATGCCACCTCCTGACCAGGCAGTGAGTGCAAACATCTGTTTTAGGGTGCTGAGGTGGCGCCATGATGGGGTAAACCAATAGTGAAGGCCGTTAGTGGGCTATACACGTACTCATAGAACTGAGTAAACTACTTTACATTGAGTAAACTACTATAGCTTTTGTAGTTGTTACTAAATATTTAGATCAAGTAGCTGCCTGGTGTAATTTTAGTTTGCTAACATATAATCTGTTCAGATTTTAGAGTAAAAGAAGTGACTTGAAAATGCCTTTTAATAAGGATGTATATTGTCAATATTTTAGATTGCATCCTTATAGCAAGTGATTTACACATACCGAAAGTCTTAAGTCTTACTTTAATAGATTACTAGTTTGAAACTAGCAAGTAGTTAAGACCAAATAACTCTACACACAAACTTAACGCTAGATTTATGAATAGTTGCCACAACCCAATCCTAATATGAGTAAAAGTTATGACATAGTCAGTAAGAGCCATACTGTTTATTATGTGTATCACCACTGATACGACTTCAAACATATTCAACAGAACAGCTTAGATCTCCAAAGTAGGTTTTACACAATCAGGTTCGGTCATTTCCCAGTCAAAACATTCAAACCAAAGCTACTGTTCCTGTTTAACAGTGTTCAGGTACAGTCCTATCCAGACTGCATGCATGCATTTGCACAGTGGCCTACCTTTTAGCGCTCCACTATCAATGATTTACTAACATAGTGCTAAGATTACAGCTGCTTCCTTCTTCTCCCAACCCTCCTGTCAAACCCTCCCTCCCCTAACCCCCTCCACTGTACTGCCGGAGACTGCCCCGTCCTGCCGTGACCCCTGTCCATTAAAAAGTGACTTTTGAACCAGGAGGTCACCACCACGTTACAAGTTGTGTCACTTGACCTTAAGAAATAGTTAACTGCTGCGATTTATGGCTGGCGTGCATTGCGTGGAGTTAACACGGCCATGTTCAAACCCCTCAGGCTGAAAACACTTCTCTCTCCCCAAGCCCAGACACCAGCGAGTAACAAGTCTTAGGCCAAGACGCAGACCAAGAAGTGGAACACATTCCTGTGTGACGCGAGGATGGTTGTAAAAGTTCACATGAAAGTGCTTTGCAGTGTTGGAGTGGTGCTTTGCTGTGGGATCTATGAACTCTGTAAATATGTGTAAGGTTTCTCTCCTGGTATAGCCACTGAACATTGTGACGATAGTAGAAACAAAATTCTCAGTTCTGCTGTCATAGACTCTGTTATTCTGTAGCTAAACTCAGTTTGATTCTGGTTTCTATGGATTCATGCTATGAAGATTTTACATTGCAGCCATTAAATGCATTTGGCACACACATTTGTCCACTTAGAGTAAGTGCATTCAAACCACATAGGAGTAAGAGCTAGACACTTATCAAAATTGAGAGTGTATCCCTTGTAAACAAATGAGAAAAAGCATGTTCAGTGCTGCTGTACAACTACTTAGTTTTTCTTTATAAGCTTACATTGACTTTACAAGAAAAAAGGTGGCAAAGCCAATTGCAGTTTCAATATATCAGCAAGAAAAAAGAAACAACAGTTATTTTCAACTCATTTCGCTCCCTTTCTCCCACACTTCTGATCACAAACACAAACACAAAATTAGAAATAAGGCACCTCCATGGCTGTTATTACACACTGCCTCTGTAACTTTCACCTAAGTTGAAACACTTTGTGCAGCTCAAGAATCCCTACAGTGTAAGCAGTATTACATTGCAATTTGAAATACGAGGCTTCACAGATGCAGCGTGGTGCATGTGCGCCAGGCCTTACACGTTACCACATCCCTGCCATAGAAGGTGGACACAGACAGGGTGATGTATGAAGGGATAGGTTTGTCACGAAGACCAGTGCGGACCACTGCCAAGCCTCTGACAAAGTTGAATGTGTTAACATCTCAACAAGTGGACACAAAGATTACAGAAAATATACAGTGAAAGGCCATTGTGGATGATCTGCTCTGCTAAGCGTGAAAGGGTTTACTGTAAGAAGACACACAGAAGTGCTTGTCTCACTCTGTCTGGGGACAATTTAATACGTCATTCCCTTGTAAATTAGTCGTATCCATCGGAACCTAATTCTAACCTCAGAAATTAAGTGGAAACGCTAAAATGAAGTGTCGTATTTTTAGGCGACCAGCTTTTTGGTATGTACCCCACAATGAGAGCAGGCGTTCGGGTTTGGGCACTTTGGGAACGCAAGATAGAAAAGAAATAACCCAAAAACAGATAAATCATAAAGACTCGAAATATGGAAGCTCATCCACACTACTACACATTTTGCAAGCCATTTATGCTTACATCATTCAAAGTGATAAACAGCATGGCTCTCTTAATGCTTTCAAATATATTCACAGTCTTAAAATTTCATGTGTAAAACACACTTTATGCACTGTGGAAAGGCATACACTTTTTCTTTGTCGTTTCTGCTGAGCTTCCAAATGCCACATGATGCAGGCAACATTCCTTATATGTGAAATAACTGGCTGTAGCTTTGTTTGCTGTAGCTATTCATGTTTAAAAAATTACATTTTCACATTCTTTCAGAGTGCATTTGAAAACATGAGTGTGTATTTGCATTATTATCAACATTTGGCTTTGTTCACGAGTGCCTTGTTCTTTGTGTAAAGACAAGCTTGAGTTGCTTTAGACACACACTGACCAATGCCAACCTTTTATGAAAATATTATACATGAATATCATGCAGTTTTGATAAATAGCTGTCGTGTTGTCGTGATTGATAATACTTCACTGTCTGTAGGAAGGTTGCTTCCGAACAAGTACGCATTAATATTTGTCCTGGTATGAATATGTATTAAATGGATAGCTCAGAATGCTCTTATGATTGCTGTGATACTTTGGTGGTTTTGGTGTAACCCTAATGCCTGGGTCATTTTTCTTTGGTAGCCAAATCATGTTTTAGCTGTATTAATATAATATTTTTTGCTCCTGTTTTCCATTTTGTATAATGTGTTTTTCCATGTGTCCCATCCTCTCAGGGTGTGAGTGTGATTTGCAGAACTTCGATCCCAACTGCAAAATGACATCTGAGGAGCTTTTCCACCTGCCGCTCAATGTCTATATCATCATCCTGGGCATCGGCCTCTTCATCCTCATGCTCACCCTCATCTTCTGCTGCTACCTGTTCAGGTACAAGACAACAGAAAAAGCCAAGTTAGAGCTCCTGCACAGAGGTTGAGCCAGTCTTTTAGGTTTTTAAAATACCTTCAACTTTATCTCATTCAGATAATATATGCTCAAGTTGTTTATTCCACTTTGCTGTTCCCTATTTAAATGTAATATAATTAAGTTAATATTATTCTGTTAGTCACGTTAAAGGTCCAGTATGTAGACTTTAGTTTGTTTGTTGTTGTAGGCCTAAAGTGATTCTTATATTCATCAACTATAAAAGTGCATAGCCTATACACCAATTTTAACAAAATGTTTGAACATCACTAAACATCACTAGCGATTGCTAAGGAATTCCTGAGTCTTCCTAGCTAGGCTAGCTGTAGATTCGAACTCCAAACAGTCAAAGGTGTCAGGGGAAAATAAAGAATTTAATAATGCATGGATAAATTTGTTTGCTTTTATCAGCAATGCTGCAACGTTAAAGTACCAAATGATTAAAAATAGCCCACTGCAGAATAGCCACCTTGTGCTAACACATATTAAAGAATGCTCATTTAGCTCTATTGGTAATGTTGATAGGCTAAATTTAATTTAAATGTGTAACCTTTATTATGAGGCTCAAATATGTTTTGTGGCTCCAGACAGATTTTTTCTTTTCTTTATTGGCCAAAAATGGCTCTTTTGATAGTTAAGGTTGTCGACCTCTGTAGGAGAACTGGGATGTCTGAAGCAAAAATGCAAATGACCCTTACTAGAGGCAATGTTTGGTTTGTCCATTTTGGGCTACTGTAGAAACAAAATGGCAGACAGGACCCACTACGTATGTGGATATAAACATCTCATTCTAAGGTAACGAAAACACAAAAATTCTTATTTATAAGTGATTATAAAATAATGAATGAATTATTGGTATTAATATTTAATGCCATTTCTGCTAGTATATTTCCCTAAATTATTATGTTTTTTCTGAAATGATGCACAGAATTTTAGACATTCTGTTTTAGCAAATGGCTTAAAAAATACTGCTGTAAATAGGGGAAATTTTTCCCAGGCGACCATGTCCCTGGACCCTCCTAGGTTTGGACTTAGGCCCGAATGTTTATGGCACCGGCCCTGCTCCTGCACAGGACTCACACAGTCTGATTGCCGTTCTGGACAAGAGTTAGCATGTTCCTACCATTCCGACAGCATTTAGTCAAATTCACCCACCTCTGACGGGAGACTTCATTCTAGTTTAAGTCAAACATGCTGTGAAATCTGCCTCAAAGGAAAATTCCTCCCATAGTCTTCTCTTTTGTTGTTTCCACTTTCTCTCAACTACTTATGCATAAGTTAGTGATAATCTGTTCTTTCAACAGCCCTAAGAGAGCATACCTGAACTCCTTACATACAATAGAGATGTTGTTTTTACCTGTAAAGAGGGAGAGCAAGTGATCTATACTCATTACAGTCTGAGTTTTAATATTTCAATAAACTACACTCAGTTAATACAAGTAATTGTCAGTGCAGGGGTCTCTCATTGTATTACATAATACATTGTCTATTGTTAGACAAATCACAAAGGTTCAAGTGATCACTGCTCTAGTCAATTACAGACAGGTTTGGATTGGGTCAGTGAACTGCTGTCAGCCTCCAGGACTTCTGGAAAAACCTGTTCAAAGTTTTGCCCTGGCTTAGGAGATTTTGCTTAGTTGATTTATTTTGCTGCCAGAAGGATATCTGAAAAAAATATAAAAGACTGAGAGAATATGTTAAGTTGGTAGTTTTATTTAGTGATGGCAAAAGTGTGTTTCAAACACACACTTAGAAGCCTAGTTGCCTATGTGAAATCTCAATTATAAATAAAAATATCACTTGTTCACTGAGCCCAAAATATTGATAACCCCTTTATTATTCTTTCACCAATTTATGGTTAACTTCATAAAACAAAACTTCAGTAATAATTCTTCTGCAAGGGCACACTCTTTAAAGAGTTAAAGACCTGCTCATGGTGAGTGCAGAAGCACAGGCTGTTACTTGAATTTGGCATTATGTGAATTCCAGGGCTGCTTGACGCAGTATCTCAGCTGATTCATACTGCATGACAGGACATGTCCTGAAGAAAGAAGACAGATATGGAGCACCAGACACATAACAGGAATTTTTATGACTCTGAATTACAGCATAAGTTTGTTTTTGTGCTTCACAGACTCAAGCGACAAGGTGCAAGAGAACAGTATGGTTATAATGAGGTAATGTATTAATTCTAAATCCAGTTTGACAAGTGTCCAATTGTAATTCACACTATATTCGTATGCTTTTTTTGTCTGCGTTTTCTCACATATGTATTCTTGTCAACAGGTTGTTTTGAAAGGAGCGGGGAAGAAACTGAGCCTTCTCGGTGTAAGTTGAATTCAGAGTGAATGGGATGAGCCAAATGCTAAATGGCTAATGAATGGGGAAAAAATACACTGAGGTCTAGTGACTCAAGCGTTTAAAATGTTGCAAAATGAAGTGATTGCAAGAGTTCTTTTCGCAGCAAGTTTAATGCTGTAATGAGCTACAATTTGCTTGAAAAAACGATATTTTTTCACCATTACTGTTGGCAAAGTTGTCCAATTACAGTGTAAAAATGTCACACATGTAATCACCATCTGAGTCACTGCTGGCCCGGTCCAACTTTCACTGAAGTTCAGAGGATAACCACGCAACCAAACATTATATATTTCTTCCTATAATATTCATTTTAAGTTACCATAATTAATTTAGACTGTTTTTAAATGTGGTTCTGTATGCTTGGCTAGACACAGCAGCTAGCTACTCCCTTGTACACTGTAGCACTCGTGTGACAGTTCCTCTGGCTGTCTAATAAGCCATGTCCTAGTTTCATACTACAAAATAGGCCTTATTGTGACCAGGTTTCGATAAAGTGAGAAAATTGAGTGTACCAAAATGTAGCACAGTTAGTTTAATTTCAGAAAGTGGCATCGTCAGACAAATTCAAACAACAGAGATAAGAGCTACTCACAGCTAGCAGCTAACTGTAAGAAGTGGGAGCTGTGAGAAGATCTTCCCGAAACAAGAAGCATTAAAGGAGCTCTATACGGCATTCAGAGCATTAGTATAGCAGTAAACCACTATTCACTATGTGATATATGGCCTCCTGACCAGAGAGGAAAGGTACGCTCCCTCTAATTGGAGCTTCTCTGTTAGTCGTTTGGTAGCTGGTCCGGTCACCTGTGCATGTGAGAGCACGAATGTTCTGGTGTGTGTATCCATCTGAGTAGCTAATTACAGCGGAAGCACAACGCCTACCTTCCGTTTCCCCGCTTGTTAACACCAGCCCTTTGAGCTATATAGATCATGCTACAGGACTGCTATGAAGTCTCTTCTTCATGCCGCCTTTCATTTTTACACAGAACCAAACAATGTCAGCATCATTCCACCCCAGTGTTACTTTAGAGCTTGCTGGCATAGCAGAATCAGAAGAGGTGTGACGGGTGTGACATGTAACACAACTGCATCAGCCTCTAGTGTGACATATACGCATCAGCAGCGTTTTCTAAACAGCAACAATGGTAATAACAATCATTTACAATCCCTGTTTCATGGTGGCTGACCTCGTCCTCCCCTTGAGGCTAAGGAGCTCCCAGACCTCTTTGTATACCCAATTTTTGGCCACTGTTCTTCTTCTTTGGGTTAGCTGCAGACTGCTATCAGCTACTTTTTAAATCTCCCTTGATGAGTTGCACACATAACACGTCATCAAAATGTTACCCTGATGCTGCCCTTTGATACCGTCCCGCTGGCTGTTCAGTTCATACAGACACTGCTTCAGCACTGTTACTACCTCCAATGCCGCCTTAAAGTCGAGACTGTCCACCCCATTCTGTCACTGCCTTTTATACAGAACGGCAAAGTGGCATAACGAAATTAAATTCCTGCCTTAGAGAGGCAGTGTAAAAGGGGTTACTGTTAGCTCTGTCAGCACTGTTGCTGTTGTCAGCCCTATTTGTGCTGCAGGCAGTCTTGGCTCAGTCTCTGAATCATAGATATGATCTGAATGTCGCATACAGCTCCTTTAATCTTTGGAATCAAATTTAAAATTGGCATTGGGCTAGTCTGACATATTAGTGGGCTTTCTCTGTCATCACCTGGAAGTTTAAAGGGTGAAGCATGCTTATTTCTTGTATACCAAATGCAAAAACAGAATATTGTCAAGATTGGCAGTACAGATTGTGTGATCAGCAGTGATCATAGTACTGCAGTGCAGTCATGGAAAGTTTTATTGGTGATTATTTTAGAACAAAAAATCCCCCAGTAGTAGCTTCTGAGTGGATGCATTATAGTTCTGACTTTGTAATTGCTGTTTACTGAGGAGTTAGGAAAGTGCTTGTATCAAGATGCAGTGTATTAACTGAAAATGGTTCAGGTGTTGGTCATGAACTGATTTTAAAACCCATTAACTCTACTTTGCAGCAAACATGTGCGGTGTGTTTAGAGGAGTTTCGCAGCAGGGACGAGCTTGGAGTGTGTCCATGTTCCCATGCTTTTCACAAGAAGTAAGTTCTACAACCTGGCTTGGTAATTTTTCAAGCTTTGATGAAATTGAACAGCTGACTCTGTATTTGAGAACATGCAAACTACATCTCCAAGTTACAGTCAAATGAAAAAACCAAGACTGGATTCATTTGTTTAGCTTTGTCACAACTTGCTAATTGTGCAGCTAATTTTACTGACTCGTACATGATGTTTGAGACTGAAGATGAAAACAGTTGTCAGTTGAAACCATGTGGAAAAGCAGTTTTGAACAGCCAGTGTGTCTGTGGCTTCATAGGCCTTTTTTTTATTATTATTCTAGCATTGATTTCTCCACTGTCAGCTTGGATTGGCTCCAGCCTCAGGCGACCCTGAATAGGATAAGCGGTTACAGATAATGGATGGAGTGATAGCCTTGATTTCTTAGCATCTAAAAGACATCTGTAAAGACTTAATGATAAGCAAAAATCTTGACTAACCAGTCTGAAGGAATGGCTCATAAATTCCACTTCATGGTGGATCTCTGCCTTCAAATTAACAGCTGCAGCAGTCAGAGAAGCAGTGATATTTAAAGAAGGGTACTGAGAAATGTTTTCAGGGTGCGCTGCAGAAAATGACGAGAAAATTCCATATTCATTCATATAATGTGTATTTGATGGGCACAAATACAGTATAGCCTACACAGAGAATTGCACAACAATTATGCAATGCAGTGTGTCACAGCATTTATAGCTCCTGCTAGTTTCCAATGCCTGTCCCTGCGTCCTTGCATGTTTGAGCATGCTTTGAGCAACTGAGACCTGTTTTTGCCCTGCAGCGTAGGTGTGACATTGACAACAGTCTTTTAGACCGGTTTGCTTGTCTTTCTGACTGACATTTCTGTACCTGTATCACCAGTACCTTTGATCTGTGTACATATCCTGTATCTCTGTCTGTTCAGCCCTGTTTGTAACTGTTTGGCCGTTTGAACTCCCTTTTCTCCTCTTGATTCCTGAAATTCCCGTCTAGATCCACCTCTGTGTAACTTTGCATACTTTGTCTGCCTTTAAAATGACAAAACAAGGTAATACGTCTGTCATCTATCTGCTTTTCTTAGGTGTCTGCTAAAATGGTTGGAGATCCGCAGCGTCTGCCCCATGTGCAATAAGCCCATTTGCCGCCTCCAGCCTGACCCCCCGCAAGCACCTGAGCGGCCACAGAGTCTCCTGGAGGTCTGAGAGGAGAACACATGTCCAGCAGCACTTCACTTTCTCTAGTCAGTTGACACCTGTCACTAAAGAGCCTGTTTCACCGTCTAACAAATTGGAGTTTTATTAATGCAAACATCTTTTAGGCAGAACTACTCTGGAAGTAGAAGAGATATAATTGCCTGGGGTAAACCTTAAGTGCAGAGCCAAAGAGCCTACCAGATAAACTATGTAGGGGGAGATTATAACACTTAAGAGGTGGTAATGGTAATGACCCTTCACTAATACGTGATATGACACTCATGATAGCAGATTAAGGCTAACTATAAAGCCTAGATACTGCAGCAACTATAGCCAAATGCTTAAGCTAAGTGCCTTAAAGCTGCAGCTCCTCTAAATGAGATGCTACACCTGTCAGCATCGGCACACAATGATGAGGACTGATGCGTGTCCAAATCCCACTTTACTCCTCATTAAATGTAAGTTGTGTACTGTAGGAAATAATCAATAAGTGAACAATTGTGGACAATTAGCCCTGATTTATCTGGCTCTACTTAATTGCCAAGTTAACAGTGAGACATAAATCCTAAACTCCAGGCTTCAGAAAGCTCCTTCTGAATATTATGGACGTCACAAATTTCTATTTTGGTAGCAAGAGTGATACTGCTAGCCTTTTTAAATGGGTTCAGTTTAATCAGTTGCTCATCCTGCAGGAAAACTGAGGTTAGCTTCATCCACTGCAGTGGCGCTCCCGGAAATCTTTCACTGGGGTGGCCAGAGGGGGCCGCTGAAAATCCTGGGGTGGCACCATAAACCAAAAGCCATAACTAGATTTCAGGAATTCAATTATGCTGTCGTAGTATGGCTAGTTGTGAATCAGGCTATGCCAATGCGGAGAGTAAAGGAAACACATACTGATATACTTTGGTTTCTTATTTTACAATTAATAATACTAATTATCTGATGTGTACAGACTAATACTAACACCCATACCAATGTTTTGAGTTCCACAACAATACTGTGTTAATACATGGTAGGTGATTCAATATTCTTCAAATAGGCTGGTTGTCCATTTTTCCCTAAAAAGACAATTACACAGCTTTGATTTGAGGGAGTTAACTGATTGTAAGGAGCAAAGTATTTACTGGGAACAAGCCTTCTCAAGTTTAGGGGAGACTTGAGGGTACCAATAGAGCCCATTTTCACTCTGATATCTTGAGGTGAGAGTACAAGAGACGCCTTTGAAAATGGGTTATGCCAGTTGTTCACTCACCAAAGTTTAGCCTAACTTTAGAGCTTTATTTAGCTCCCTACCCGACAAGCTATGCTGACATGGTTGCTCCCAATTGATGCCTTGGGCTGTCTGGCATCATCACCAAAAACATGTTGTCGGCATCATTATCAGTGTGGAGGCACCAGCTAGTTGTGAAAGGTTTAAACTCCCAGGTCGAGTAGCAAGCAGGGTCAGATAAGACACCTTCCACATCTGTGTCACCCAAACAGTTGTGTAGGTCCCTCAGCATGTTCAGGATGTTGATGTGGAGTTCCTGCTGTAACCTAACTAATGAGATTATTTCTGCCCCCAGAGCAGCTCTGCCTCTGAAAAGTGTTTGTATGACAATCTCCCGTCTGCTAGTTTTCACTTTGCCCAAAAATGACACGCAGCGCCACATGAATATGATGTGTCTTGGTCTTTCACCACAATTTAAGAGCCTGGAGCTTGGAATGACACCAGACACCAGCTTTGAAGATATCACAGCCTCCTTTGGCTCATTGCTGCCCCAAATTTAATGGTAAATGCAGAGACTGTAATGAGTGGAGTGGAGTTTTAGAAAAGATGATATTTGTAAACTAACAAAAATTGGGGCTGTGTGTACTTTGGCTGCAGTCTTTCATTGTCTCACAGTCAGTCAGCTCCATCCTACAGTGTTTTGCCAAGCCGAGTGTAGGTAGTGAAGTCCTTAATGGTGAGACAGTGGAGTCATAGGGGATCTGATAGAAAAGATGCTGTCACGTGCGTGTTCAGCTATGACTAAGGGTCTTAAGTGACTCAACCAGTAAAATAACACATAAAGTATATACATTGTTTTTAAGTTATTTTTAAGGAACTGTTTTGTATCCCTTATCAGTCATAACTGGCTTTCAGTAAAAGGTATTGTGTGTCAGTGATGCTTAAACACTTTGACTGTCATTTGTCAAATAGTTGGATGTCATTGTTGCCAGTGGGATGGATGAAATCTTATGTCTAAGAACTGCTCTGTACTGTAGTGATATAAATAGACACACTGCACTGATATGAAGAGCCTGTTTGAGCTGGTTTCTTGTCTGAGTGAGGTGCACCATAAACATAATCCTCTGTAGGTATGTACCATGTAATATATTATGAGTCCTGTGTAAATTGTAAATGCTTTTAAAATTTCTGACTTTAGAAAAAAATATATATAACCGGTGTTTTGATATGGTTATTTGGATCCATGTCTTTTTTTGTACTTTTGCTACATGTTGACACTTTAAACAATTTATCTGTATGTTGTCATGATAATATATGAAAAGGTTATACTATTGTCCTGCCGGTGCCCTATCTTTTTTTAGGTAACATTGGTTGAGCTTACCAACTTTGTGTGTGTGTGACGGAAGGATTTCCACCAATAAGGTGCCGTCTCTGATGTATGAATATACGTGAGAAAAATTCTCCTTCCCTTCGTTCAAAAATAGTTCGTTGTTGTCCATCTTCTAATGAAATTCCAGCAGGCTGTGCTGTGAGGCGTAATGCTGCAATCTCCAATAATGTGATTTTCATATTTTATATAAACAGCCTAACTTCAGGGATTCAGGGATCTGTCTGTCTGTTGGTCAGTCAGTCTACCACTCTAATCCAGACTGAACGATAACTCCTGACTCAGCCTAGAAGGAAATGTTTGCACTATACGTTTCTGCAAACACAGACACGTTACATTTGTCCATCTCATACACAGCATATTATTGTTTATAAAGTGACATAGTTTGGTGGATGGTGGAGAGTGTGACGTTTGCCAAGCTGCAGACAACTGCAGAAGCCTGAAACCAACAAACAACAACACCAGTTGTGTTTTGGTGACCCCTTATGGTGTGTTCACCAGTGTTTGCAGCATCCAATCCTGGGTGTCCTTACTGACAAGTTTCCCAGTGGCTTTTAGCCACAGAACCTGGGTGTTTTTCAGTGACCTGTCCCTGCTTTTTCAGCAGCTTTTGTGCCACCAAATGTGGGTGTTTTGAGCTAAAACCATATCCTAGCCATAACCAACAGTTTTTGTGCTTAATCTAACCACACATTCACATTAGTGCTGTTGAGAAACATACAGTTTCAGTGTTTCTGCTGAAAAATAATGTATAAGTGTAACGTATCTGTGGTTTGCACAAAATGTGCAATGCCAACTTTTATCTGGTGATTTGGTTGCCTTCCTCTATTCTCAACAACAACCAGATGAATTGTCATTACATTTTGTAGAGATATTCATGATCCCCAGAGGATGAATCCTACTGACTGCTACTAATGTTTTCATTAACAGTCACTCTGCAGCTATTTAGCTTTTTACAGCCATCCCTATAACATAGCGCTATGTATCCCACTGCGTACTTTGATTGACTAGTACTCATCATGTTCTCATGTTCAAATTCTCCTTTATCAAAGTGGCAAATTTACAAGCTCAAATCCAAAAATGTTCTGCCAGAAAGTCAGGTGACATAGTATAAAAAGCAACAAAGTCAGTCTAGGAGGGAAGACGTGATAGATGGATGTGAGAAGCGTAGGACTCTCATGCAGCAGGCTGTATTTTGAGCTCTATGTGAGTCAATTTTGACCTATCAGTTTTAGACTTAAACTAATTATATTCAGTTTTTAGGATTTATAAAACTGCTAAATGCACATTGTGTACATACACTTTAGCACAATAATTGAGTAGACCCGTTTGTGTTAACTATTTCAGCGTTGCCAGGACATCCAGGAATATGCAGCTTACACTGGGGATGTAGATAGACACACTGGCTATGCAAATGGCATTCTTGGCTATGGATACCTGGGTGTAATGGCATCTGCCTCGATAATTCGTCCAATACTCTGGTTTATATTTATTCTTCAGCCTCAGCATGGGTGGACTACTGAATGAGCCCATCGGACACTGGCTCAGGAGCCCAAAGTGTCAGGGCCCTCCCTAGCCTCTACCTACAAAATGTCACTCAAAGAGACATATCAACGACAAAGAGACTCAATACAACCACGAAAAGGCAAGGCAAGTTCATTTACATAGCACATTTAGGGAGCAAGGCAATTCAAAATGTTTTACATAAAATATCAAAAGCATGGAGGCAAAGTGCAAAAGAAACACATTATAAAAGGAAATTTAAATACAATTAAAAAGGACATTTAAGAGAAGGAAACAAAATGACCACAAAGACACAAACAACTACTAAGAGATGCGAAACAGCTGCACGGACACACAAAGGCTCACAAAAACTACAAAAACGGGCAAAATAACCACAAATACACGAAGTGACTAAAAAAACATACACCTAGAAAGCGATGCAAAATGACTACACAAAGGGGAACAACAACCACAGACTAAAAATAACACAAAAAGAACAAAAATTATTACAAGGTCAGACACAAAATAAGCACAAAAAAGGCGCAAAACCACAGAGAGACATGTAACAACAACAAAAAATGTGTGAAACAACAACAAAAAGAGGCAAAATAACTATAAAGCCTGTGTGTCTGACTACTTTGTAGGAGAGGTGGTGGGGCTTTTTGCATGTCTTTGCCCAGGGGCCTATTGTCTCATAATTCACCCATGAGCCTCAGCTGTATTGTGTGTTAACTATAGTATGCTAACATGCTAAACTAAGTTAGAATTCCAAGTTGTGAGGTTGGGACAGACTGTGAGTTTTGTTCACCATAACTTTTGACAAAAAGTCATTATTCTACATCAAGATGACGTTGGCATGAGACGCTTGGACAAGGTTGGATTTTGATTACTGAGAAATGCAACTTAAAACCAACAAAATATCAATGTCATCTGTCGTCAGTGTTGTACATCAGTTGATGTAATTTTGGTCACCCAACGTCACGATCTGAATTCAACCAAATATCAAATCTGAATATTGACATTGGTGGCCAGCCGGGTTAAAGCACCCATCTATGAAAAATAAACTCTGTACCATTTTATACATGCTCTGAGAGAAAGCAGAAGAACATCTGTGACTAAACAACCAAGTGATTCCTACAAACTGTTTTACGGGGTTGACTTCGTCTCCTGTCCTGTACATTCCCAGTAATCCCACAAAAGACACTTGGTGCACTTACCACTTAACCAACAGTGAATTCCCAGTATATCCCACTTAATTCTTAAGTGGGGCTTCCCCCCAGTTCCACAGAAAACGTTTAACTAAAATGAACTGTTGAGAAAGTCTGTCGCAGGAAATGATTCAATCGTTCAAAAATATGGCCTCTGGTCTACTGCAGCGTTCTCCATGATGTCACTACAACAAATAAACACAAGTTATCATACAGGTATGAAGATGCACATGACTGCAAAAATGTGCTCAACACAGACAGACAGCACAAAGTTATTACACACAGTGAAGAGATGTCTGGAAATTCCCTTTTCAGTCATGGCATCAGGGTATTTGTACAAGAACACAAGTGTATCATGAAAGGCTTTCAAGGATGCTAATCTTCCATTATTGAACCTGACTAACTTGCACGTCTCGCAAAGACACTCGAAGCACAAAGAGGCGTAAATCTTCTTTGACTCCCCAAAACACAGCACTACAAATGTGTACAAAGTTTCCCACACATCCACTGATAGAAAGTAGTTCACACTTCCTCACAGAGGAATCTTACAAAAGTAAATATTTAACCACAAGAAGTCCCAGATATGAGTGAGCATTTAATGTTCTGCACATAAACTGCCTGATTACAGCAAGTGGAGAGAATGTTTAGAGGATAAGAGGATTATAATGAATAGGGATGACTGATCCCTCACTGAATTTGTCTCTTACTAACCCTCTCAGGTTTGCAAGTCAAGTCGACTTTTTTATACTGCCCAAAATCACAAATTTGCCCCAAGGGAGTTTTAAACATCCTCTGTCCTTAGACCCTTGATTCCGGTGAGGTAAAGTCTTGTGGAAGCCTGCGATGTGTTTGATTTAGCTGCTTCCTCCTGCTGACAGTCTAAGTTGCAAAGGTAGATAGATGCTAACTGCAAATCAGGACAGCCTGCATCGTCTTCACAAACACAGGAACACTGTGTAAAAACACACAAGAGGTGAAGTTGTAATGCTGTCAGTGCTTGATAGATTAAAACGGTAAGTGAAAAATATGATTACATCTGAGGACACCTAAAGTTCAATACGTGGTCCAAAAGAAGTTCAAATTGTATTGTCTTTCTTAGATTATCTAATGTAGTCGGATAAGTGGCAGGCTTGATAAATGACTGATAGGTGCATATGCTCCTACCATCCTCATTTCATGCCGCTCCATCAAAATCCAGGATGCTTTGTAAAAGGTGCATGTTGTTTTCCCCTACTAATATTAGGACTTAAGTGTGTTCAAAATGAAAACACATTCATCTTCCCAATGTAAATACCCCAAATGTACACTCAATTCACAACAGCTATAACCCCTGCATGTAGTTACAGCCTTACATCCTCAAAACTCAAGTTTCATGGCCATAAACACAGCAGCAACTGTTCTATTTGGAGCCAATGACCTGCAAGGGGATACATGAGAATGAGTTTCATTAGCTAAGCATAAAAACCACTATAATGCCTGAGCAGGTGGTGGGTTTCCCATCTCCCATAAACAACATGATGTAAATGGTGTCCTACAGGAATGTCTGTGCTGCTTAGACATGTCGTTTAGGTTGTCTGTGAGGGGATGTCCTGACTCTGCATGTCACTGCAACATAACAACACTTCCTGTTGTGTTACCACAGAAAGACAGAGGGTTTGGCTCAGGAGCTCTAAATCCTTAAATCATATAGGCTTTGTTATGTTTCATTTATTTATTTTTGATCATACCTTCGGCCCAAAATAAATTTAATTTACAATATATTGCTACTCTTTCTGTTTACTGCACAGATCCATGTGCAATTTGTGTGAAATATCTCTATGATCTCTAATGAAAATAATATAAATTGGTGGATCTACAGATAGTGTTGTCCACATTGTTATGGCTGTGTTGAATGCTAAAAGATGACATTTGGTCAATGTACTTTTTCCAGTTCAGTGTTATTATTTTGGGCAAATATCTGACACATAAAATGTTTACTTGAAACATGTAGGCAACTGCAGTATTGCTGTTTCAGCTTATTTATTCTTCTTATTTAGAGCTCAAGAAGCCTCTCCTGATACAGTAGTGACTACCTCTGGTGGCCAAGTGAGGTCACACCTGTGCACCTATGGGGTTGATTACGTATATGACAAAGCAATATCTCCTCATTATGACGCCAACAAAATCAAAAATATATAGAAAAAAACAGGGTAGATAACCAGTGTATGATAAAAACAGAAACTAAGACATGAATAACACTGAAATGACTTCTGCTCTTCAAGAAAAGTGACAGTAAATCCTTCGCTGACCACGATCACATGCTTTAAGCGCTCCCTGCTGGCAAGATTAAAGTGTACTACCGGAAAATACGTCAACATGTTTTCAAAATAAGTAAATCGGATTTGGCAATCGTGTTTTGAGTTATTAGAAAAACACTGACTCACTTGATTTTCTTAGATTTAGTGCAGTTGCATCTAGTCCCAGTTCACACCCTTTGAATCACACACTTCTGTTAAATAACGTCTTTTTAGTTGTGTGTGTTTCATATTGGTTTACAAGTCAGGATACATTTATTTTGAAGGATTAAAACCGGAAACCTTATTGTTGTTGATCGCAAAACACGCGCGAAGGAAATGAAGTCGCTAACGTGAGTGTGTGGGGAAGGAGACAAAGTAGGTAAAGTTAGGAAGCAGTTTTGTTTCGTGTTAAAGTTGGCTTTTGTGGTTATAGCACGGACTGCGGCGTTTCACTGTGTCATATGAGGTCACGTTAGCAACTAAGCCGTGACTTCACTCTGTAAGCGCACATGTGACTGTTAGTAATACTGCATAAGATAAGCAAGCTAATGTTAGCCCGCTAGCCAAGCGTAGCTAACTACCGACATCCCAGGGAACTGTATCTTTCATATTTTACTTGGGGCAACTTAACACTGACGCCCAGGGTCAAGTTCTGCTTCAAAATAAACCGGTTCCAGTTTTGTTCTTGTGACTTAAAAGGTTGGGGCGTTTGTTGTAAGTTAACGTTAGTGTTCGTTAGCAGAAGTCATGAAGAGTCAACATATATATTGATGCATTTCATTTACCTCGATTGTCGAAGCTGAGATTCACGTCACGTCCGACTTGGCCGCTTTCCAGTACAACAAGTAGGAAAACCACAATGTGAGCAATACCAGTACAAGGCAGGTTAAGCCATTATTATTATCAGTTAATAACGACATATTACGCTGTATTTTGCGCATACAAACACTGTAGTATCATGTCCACAGACAGATAGTTGGACGGGACTGCGTATACGACGTTTTGTAATGAGACACCAATAAGACAGAAGTGCTAATAAACAGTATATTACTACAGCTTTCACCACTGTTGATGCACGGAGCAGTTGTATTGGATTTTGAGGTCGGGGTTGTTGAGGTCCCCCCGACTTTCCCAGTTGGAAACCCGACTTCCAGTGGAAAATTCCGATTTTCCTAATAGAAATGGAACGCACCATATCAGACAGCGATTCAGAGGAAGAGGTATGTTTACATTTAATTTCACACAATGAATGTTTCTTCTTCTTTTTCTTTACTCATAATAAAGTCTTTTAATTTCCTCCCTTTTCTGACAACTCACAATAATATCCCACGTCTTTGAGCTGTCCTGCTTATTTAACTGGAACATGCAACAACTGAAACTTACATTAACTCTTACCTACACATAGTATTGCTTTTCATTTAGTTTAAAAGGCAGACAGGAGTTAATTTTAAAGAAATGCAACTGGAAGTCTGTATTAAAGCTGTAACCATTAGCTGTTGTTTACTTCCCCACAGCCCAAGCTCCCTCTGAATCAATTCTACCCCTATATCCGCTGTGCCCTTTGCTGTGGCTTCTTCATTGATGCCACCACCATCACTGAGTGCCTCCACACATGTGAGTTACAACAGAGACGTCAGAGGGCCTTGAGAGGATTCAAAGAGTTCCACATGAATTGGATGTTTAATTTATTACATTTTTAACACTGAATGCATTCCAGTGGTTGGGTTTCTCCTTTGGGTGTCAAACTTTTTGGGATACAGTAAGGCATACGGGACACAAGGAGAATGGTGTGCAAACTGGAGATGTGGTGCTTTCACAGTATGCCTCCTAGAGCACTAAACTCTCAGGATACCCACACCAGCATGTCATTCCTAGCATGATGTCTTCATACTACACGTTAGGTTTAATAAGACCACCCACAAGCTGGGAAACCAGTCAGTGATCAGCAGACATTAGCTTATCACTGACATGTCTGTCAGTGTTGCTCACTAAATGTCTCAGCCACAGTATTTTAATTAAAACATTTAAGTTAAAGGATTCTTACTAAACTCTTTAATGTGTTTGTGTTTTAAAAAATGACATTGGCTTGTATATAGTTATATGGTCTCAAAAAATAATATTTATATCATTCTCAAAAGTCCATATTAATCTGGCTATGTGTCTTACATTGTGATATGTTTTATCTTCTCCAAGTTTGCAAAAGCTGCATCGTGAAGCACTTCTTTTACAGCAACAGGTGTCCCACATGCAGCATTGTGGTCCACCAGACACAACCACTTTACAACATCAGGTAGGTCTGATAATACTTGCTCTATTTGATAATTTGTGTCTCTTTCTGTGCCTGTTATTTAAATAGATTGTTGCTAGTTTTAAACATTACATATTATTCTTGAAATTAATTAATTAAAATTAATTAATTAATCAATTTTATTTATTGAAACACTTCTCTGTTTTCCTGCAGGCCTGACAGACAGCTGCAGGATATTGTTTACAAAATGGTTCCCTTTCTGGAGGAGTGTAAGTGCAGTATATTTACACTCAGATGTAGTTTAACAAAGTTGATGAACATTATGTGTCATTTTCTGTTTGAATCCTAATGTTAACTCTTTTTTTTAATTTTGTACCACAGTGGAAAGAGAACAAATGTGTAACTTCTACAAAGAGAGAGGGATGGAGGTGCCAAAACCAGGTAATAGTTCAGCCATAAAAGCTTAAGTAAACAGGCTTGGGGCAATGTCAGGTGAACTCTTGTGATCCATTGTGTGTAATGTAACACACAGTATATCACCGTCTTTCTGTGTCAATAGCTTATTAAAGGATAAATGTTACTTCACACATTGCAGATAAGCTACTAAATAATATTTAACTACAACACATTTAACACACTGTTGGCCATAGAGGCTCTTGTGGACCTGATTGACACTGCTCCATTTGTTGTCAATGACAAATTGATGTTCTCACATTGCAGTGCCATCTTTGGTCAATCAGAGTATTTTCAACAACACAACTCAAACACAATAAAGTTTAATCATACTGTGATCAGTGGTGTGTGCAAAGGCAGACTAAAAATAAGGACAAAGGGGAAGTGAAAGCAGGGGAACAACTTCTGAGGGAGTTTTCCTCCTTGTTGAACAAGAGGGGAAAAGATTTATTGAATATGCACAACAACATTCAGTTTTCCGTTTGTGTAAGCATGATGTGTTTGACATTCTAACTTCAGTGTTTTCATTTTGCTTTTATATCTAAGCACTTCTGAAATGGAGGTCCAAAGATTGAGATTTAGCATAACAGTATCAAAACCTTGAGCCTCGGTCGCTCAAGCTATTTCCCTGTGTTTTTCTCTCATGCCTTGCAGTGGTGGTCTCCCCTTCAGGTCCTGCTGTGTTAAAGAGGCAGAAGAAGGACAACATTCCTCAGTCTGTGTTCGCCATTCCTCCTGAGCTGGATGTATCTCTGTTGTTGGAGTTTGTTGGGTAAGGATCTGATGCTAATGCTGGACAGTTTTGTCCAGCGTGAATTGCATCTGTATTGGCTATTGGTTACACAGCCTCTGAGCCATTCTGCACGTGTAGATATAATAAAAAAAAAAGGCCCTACACAAAGAAAATCTAGTTTGCAAATGTACTAATTCAGGCGTCAGACACAACACTTTGCACTATTGTTTTAAATGGCTGAACGTGCACTAAAAACCACGTGAGGCATGTCAAACTGCTTCTGACACAGCCTCATTGACCTTGTTTTTGTTTGTGGAGTGTTGAATAAAGACCCACCAAAGCTGTGAGACAGAGAGGAAGGACGGAGAGATAGAAAGGCGGACGTCTGTTAGCTTAGCTGAAACTTTATAAACAGTAAAAATGTAATTCTACAATGCTAACAAAAACAATGACCGCTGCTAACACCTATAGAGCTACAGATTTTAACTGCTGTGTTGACAAACCCATGTCATCTACAATGAATGTTAACTAACATCAGGTGGTCATAAGATGTAACTTGCTACACAAACATGACAATAGCAATTATTTGACATAGTATAAAGTTAGCTGTGCTTTTAAGTGACTAAAGAAGTGATTGTTCTGTGGTTTGGGCATTTTAAATCAGATGCCTGCAGTGTGCCATATGATCAGCATGAATCAAATGAGGCACTTTAGTAATCGCTTTGAGTGTATATGAGCCTTAACTGTTTCTCACTGGCCCAACATGTCATGGTGTTTTCATTCTTAATCTTGTTATTGAGATGTTTTAATTAGTTAATAAGCCACACCTGCTGTCAGGATGATAGGGAGAAGGTTCAGTCTCTGCTGCTTTCAGACAGAATCAAATGGCAGAGCATTTGCCTTTTTTTTCCTTATCTTAAATCTCAGCCTGATGTTGAAATGCAAAAAACACTGCCCTCTTTACAATGAGAACAGCAAACAGGTTCTCACGGTCTATTTTTGTTGTCTGTCTCCTAGTAACAGTATTCTAACAAGTGTAACCAATAGGCATTTTCACAGCAGACATTGGCCTTGTCATAGCAGTAAAAACGCAGGTGTAACTAATAACATTAACGATGACTCTGCTCCCAGTACGCCATGCTAATGAGCTAGCATGCACAGCACCAAGATCCTGCAACTCGCAGTCTTAAATGGAGTGCAGCCGTGTTTTTAATCACACTGCATTTGCAGCTACGATATGTGAAAAGTCTTCTGTGAAAAGTGCCTGTCGCACTGGGCATATTGTGTACTCTGCCTCTCTTTTAGAAAATATAATCTCACAAGGTCAGTGTGAAGTAGCAGCACCGTTACAGCTACAATGAAACAAAAACATGAAGGTGTAAATCATTCTCTAATTAGCAGTTAGGAAACCACTGCTGTTCTCATGTCTCTTACTGTCAGAGACAATAAAAAAAGAGTTGTTAGATGAAAGGATAGGGGCTTTGCTTCTGGTCTGTAGACATTAATATGACACTCCTGGTGACCATGTCTTCCCCTTTGAGGAATATGTGGAATGCAGTTTGTAGCAGTGAATCAAACTATGCTGTCATTACATAAACATGCCACTAGATGGCCCCAGTGTCTTAATGTGTATTGACTTCTGTTTTGATTTCAGAGCTGAAGAGGGCATCAATAACTACAAGGTATTTACTCATAATATTAATAAGTATTTCTAATAGTTATAATTAGATCATAGTTATGCACTGTAACAGAGGCTGCATCCAGACCTGCTTATATATCAGGACATCCCTGATCAAGGGGCATCAAGCAGTCCTGTAACAACAGAGCCTGTTGGGATCTCTGTCAAGAACAGTGTCATCAATTCATCATTGTATTCCATGGAGTTTTTGATTAATTACTTTCTTCTGAAAAGTCTAATACAGTATACTCCACCCTGATCACCCTGTCCCTGTATAGCCATTAGAAAGGCGGTATGTCCGTGTGTCCGGCGAGGCCACTGTCCGCCACGTGGAGCTGTTCATCAGGAGGAAGATGGAGCTGAGCTCAACCTGTCAGGTGAGTCTGCCAGGCTTACAGCTAATGAGTTTGGTGACATGACCCTGTCTTGATCCTGATTGTTGCTTTAGACAGACTTGGAAGCAGGACAGCAAAGGAAGTTGGCAGTACAGTAAAGTGTAGGCGTGCACACTTAACCAGGGTCAAACTGGTGTATGTAAGAGAGGGTGTCTTTGCAGACTAAGAGACAGCAATTTTGTAATGGCCAGCAGAGTAATCAAACTGATGTGCAGCCAGGAAGCATGTGTGACCCAGCTACATTAATGTACACTAATGGGCAACACACACCTGCAGCTTATAATGCATATTAAACCAACTGTGTTTACTGTCTTTATTCTTAGAACCAAGCATCAAAACATGCATTGAGTAGACCCACCATGCCAGTTCTCTGTCTCAAAAGAATCAGTCAAGTCAAGGCAACAGGACAGTATGGTCTCGACAATTTCCTCACCCATTCAAGAGGCTTCCTTAGTGTCTTTGACTGGTTAGAACTTTTTAAGTTTGAGGCTTAATATCAGGTTCAGACTGTAAACCTAGTTCACATTACACGATTTTCATTTTTTGACGTCGCAGAGGATTTTGAGAGCCACCTTGGGTCGGAGGTGAGTCGGCTGATAAGTCTGTCACAACGAGTCCTCGTGTGAACAAGCCTACGAGCAAGTCGTCCCCTCATCTGTGACTGGGACTCGATATCTGGCATGCTAGAAAACTGGAGATGTCTGACACGACTGACAAAGAGCATTAGCCAATGAGAGGCGCGTTGTGTTTGGACCCAGGCCCTAGAGGCAGATCTGATTCCACACTAGTAAGAATATCCATGCCTTTACGATGAGTAGGCTCCAAGTTAAAAAAACGTAGTTTGGGTGATCTATTGATTAGTTTCGCGCAACCCACATAGACACTTCCAAAATTGATGAAAATGTTAAAAGAATATGGTTTAGTGTCTGGGTACAAAATCAGTATTAGTAAAACTCAAGTTTTAACCTTTAACTATGACCCACCATTGGGGATTAAGAAGTTATGTAATTGGGAATGGGATGCAGAGTTCATTAAGTATCTGGGAGTCATACTGCCAAAGGATCTTTCAGAAAAGTTTGATCTCAACTATGGACCCCTAAATTCAAAGATAAAATTAGACATACAAAGGTGGAATGTTGTTCCCTTTCTAGGTTTGAGCTCTAGGATAGAATCAGTTAGGTTGAATATCTTGCCAAGACTACTTTACCTCTTCCAGTGCCTGGCAATCGAAATACCACTTAAACAATTTTTAGAATGAGACAGGTGGATATCTAGATGTGTTTGGCAAGGGGGAAAGGCCAGGATTAAATATAGAACTTTGCAATTGAAAAAAGAAAGGGGTGGAATGGGCCTTCCCTGCCTAAGAGAGTACTATCATGCAGCCCAACTGAGACCATTAATTTGTTTACTCTCACCAATATACACTGCAGGCTGAAAGATGTTGTAGATTTTGAACCAGACAAAAATGATGACACATTTAAGGGATGGATCCCAAAGGGCTTAACCACCTATTACTTGTTTATCCACAAGGGGGCATTCCAGAGATTTGAAGTTCTGCAAAACAAACAAGGGTTGGGAAAAGTGGATTTTTACAGGTACCTGCAAGTTAGGAGCTATTTTAATCAACACATGAAAGAAGCTTTAGTAAAATTTAACTCAGGCTTCCTGCAGGCATTTTTATCGCAGCTTAAGTCCCGGTCTTGCAACAAAATTATATCCAGAATGTACAATGGCATCCAAAAATCAAAACAAGACAGTACAATATATATAAAGGAGAAGTGGGAAAAAGAAGGAAAGGCAGTGATCTCAGTGGAGAGTTGGGATAGAGTGTGTCAGCTACAGTGGAGGTCAACAGGGTCAAACATATGGCGTGAGTTTTTTTGGAAGAACATTGTGAGATTTTTCATCACACCCATTCAGAAACGACATCAGGGTAATGGTGATTTTTGTTGGAGACTATGTGGCACTAGTGGAGCCAATCACTTTCATATTTTCTGGGACTGCCAGGTTATCAGAGAATTTTGGGAAGAAATCCATAGACATTTAACAAATGTAATGGGAATGAATATTACCTTCAACTATGAATCAATGTATTTGGGAGATACTGACTTTCACAATTGGAACAAGAATGATAAAAAAATTGCTTGATGTACTATTGGCAGCTAGTAAAAACATTATCACAAGAAAATGGCTTAAAGTAGAACCACCCACCATCGAGGAATGGATGGATATAGCACAGGAAATTTACATTATGGAAAAACTGTCATTTTCCCTAAGAGTAAAAAAAGAAAAGTTCTATTCGATTTGGTCCAAATGGACTGAGTACACAAAACCTGTAAGATCTGATTTCACTTGAGGCTATTTGTAATTTGTGACTATCCACTCTTTGTTTAAAATACTTTTGTGTGTACCACTTGAATAAGTACTCTATTTAAGATTTTTTTGAGATGCCTCAGGAAGTGGGCTCTCCTGGTTCTGTTCACTGGATACAGTACTTGAATGAGTTTAAAGTAACTTGGAAGAGCAGCATGGAAAAGACACTTGGACTTTCTGTAATCACCCTACCCAATTACCGAGGGGAATGGAGCAGATAAACCAAGGGGAAAGACACTTTAGGGGTCCAGGGACGGATTGCAATGTTGTAAGTGAAACTAAATAATTGCTTTTACAAATAAAAAGAACATTTCCCCAAAAAAAGCGTAGTTTGGTGACATCACAGCGCCATCGGGGCTCTGTCGGCGAGGGCTAGATGGAGAAATCTTGTGGTGTGCACACTCAGGTCGTAAGGCAGTTGGCGAGACTCCCGATGACAGAAACACACGTCGCCAGGTATGAACACTCAAAAGATTGCGATTGTCTCCGCGAAGCAAGATTAGGTTAAAAATCGTGTAATGTGAACTAGCCTTAAGTGGAAGCGCCCTTGAGTTTGCAGATATTCTGTGGAGCACTAATGTTACCCAGATGGGCTGTTAACTTTGAACACCTGTTACTTTAGTTCAAAATCAGCCTTATCCAAACGAAAACCAGTACAACAAGCAGTGCTATGAAGAATGCACGTGTATACTGGAGACACAAAACAACTGATTACAAGCAGAGCCCGATATAGAAGGGTCAGCTGCTCGAGTCAAAACTCAGCAGGGTGTCTGTGACAACAGACAACCTTAATCTGATTATAATCAAATAATTAGTGCAATGATAGCACAGGTCTGCCTCAGAGCAGTGAGAGAAGGTTCATGGTTGAAAATGTTAATGTTACAATCAGGTGTCAGAGCACAGACGAACAAGAACACCTGACTATTCAGGTGGCGTATTTTGTATTTAGGAACACGTGGATGAGGATTAGCAGCTTATGTTGATTTCCTGGCTTCAGTGCTGCGCTGCTGTGGGCTGACTGGAGAGGACAGACGAAGACTAATAAAGGGCCACTGTCCATAGTAGCAAAGGTCACAACAGTTGTATAACATGTACTGTTAAATTCTTATATTGTTAAAACACTTTTTAGAACTTTGGAATCAACGTGGAGTTTTAGTCTAGCCCATCATCTCCTTCCAGTTTATCAGAAACATTTATGGCATCTCCTGCAGGTTTAGTCAGTTGAACGTTTCCCTGCATTTTTGATGCGGCACTGGATACAGTGGATAGTTGAACTCATAAGTTGTCCCCCCAGAATCTTTTTTTGGACCTGGGCTGACCCAGATGCCTGGAAACGTTCCGGCAAAATTATTAAAACCCACACATACAGAGTTCTCTGTAGGCATCACAGGACTTGCGGACTGCTCAGCTCTGTCTGATTGAATCTCTGCTGCTGCAGTGGTCTGAAGTGTTTCTGTGTGTCCTGCAGGTCGATGTGGTTTGTGGAGATCACCTCCTAGATCACTACCAGTCACTCAAAGACATACAGAACTCTGTAGGTGAAGAGGCACTACAGGTAAGCACAGCAAAAACACACAGTAGGAACAAACCACAAATGTATTGATGGGAGTTTTGTAGGAGATTAGGATGACTTTGGACTCATCATTTTGGTTTTGTTTCCATTTTGCTTCAGGATGGTCTGTTGGTGCTGCACTTCGGCCTGGTCCTGCCCTCGCAGTCATGAGCACAAGAGGTGGATGTCGTTAACTGCAAAGGGGGATGGCCGTTATTTTTGGACTTTGTTTCTCTTCATTGGGTTCATATTGCGGAGTAGCATTTTTTACATTGGCATTATAAGTGCTCCACAGCTGTTTTGCATGTTTGCAATGTAGCATCAGATTTCTAGCTTCCAACATCACCACCTTATATTCAGGGCGACCCATGTGTCTTGCTGGACACAGGTGACATACATATGAATTTGACATAAGTGGAAATGACAAATACCTAGTCTTAGTGCCAAGATGTCTTCTTAGGTGTTCATTGTGCTTCCACTGCACACAAGACTGTGACTGCTGCTGTAGCTAAAACTGAGCTAAACCACTGTATGTAGGGCTGAAACTTTTTAAATGTCTCTGTGAAGCTGCATCAGTCTAGTGGACCTATGTTTTTGGAAACTAGCGACTGGTATCTTAATTTTTTATATTTATGATCTCAAGGGCTGAGTGTGATTTCAGTTGTGATTTAAAGGGCTTCAAACAAATGTACTACCAAAGGTTTGTGTGTGTGTGTGTTTTGTGGAGCATAGATTTACACTTGTATTTTTAATTACAGCTTGCTTCCTGTTGATTTACACATTTAATTTAAGAGCTTTTGTATAGATTGTCTGCTGATGCAAATTTATGAGTTTGACTTTATTAAACCTGCTTTCAGTTCAGCTCAGCAGAGCACAAAGCAGTTATTTAACTGGGGTTTGTATCAAAGTCTTTTGATAGGGTTTGTAAAAAATAGCATTCCTACTGCTGTGTCAGAATTAATAAATGACTGCCCAACTGAGAGATGTTTTCTGATTCATCATGTGTCTTGTGTCCTATTAAGATTTATGCTTGCTATCTAACACCAATACCCTTAAACCTAAACGTTATATGTATGCAGTTATGAAGTACCACATCACAACCAGTTAATGTTATCTGTTGGAGATATGATGGAAGTTTATAGATAGAAGATTCCTCTCTGACCACAGTTTTATATATGGTATATATCAAGTGTCTGTATATAAAGTCTGTGATGTAATTCTGGTAACATTTCCTGGTTAGTTTGTTAAGTTGTTCCATGGAAACTGATGATTTTTGGTTCCCAACACGTTAAGGAATTTGATTCAGACTTTAGGAAAACAGTACAGTTATGAGTAAACAATCTTAAAAAATAAAAAATAAAAATACAGCTGCAAATTAGTATTGAGTTGAGGCTCCTTCCCAGTGTGGCTTGAACTTATGTCGATAAACACCTGACTGGAGGAGGACTTGAATGAATGTCCTGGATTTGTGCATACGCTGACATAATAATCATAAGAAACAATATGTTAGTCTTGTCATTTTATTCATCCATTATTGAGTGCAGCTGAACCAACAGTTTTCCATTGGACTTGGACTACTTGTACTATCTGATGTGTTTAATAGTTTTCATGCCTAAAACATTGTGTATGTGGTAATAAAACATGATCTATCTGATGATGTCAGCAAGGGGGAAAACACCTCTACACAAATTACGGATACAGTCTTAACTAACTTCATAGTTTGTTAAAACATGCCAAAACAACAGAGAAGTTGAACTATGAAAATAAGTCTCCGAGTTTTTTCCCCTCACCTGTCACACAGGTTTCAGTGCATTTTCACAGCACAACAATGGAAATTGATTTGTGTAGCATTTGATACCTGGTCACATATTTACCACAATATTTGCAACATGTTCATTTCCTCTGGAGACATACAGTACATTTGGTCTATTTTCAGGCCAGTTTTTTAGTGTCAGAGATTTACATTTTAACTGACAAACATTTTATCCTAAGAAAATGCAGTAAGTTTTAGAGTCCAAAGATCATCTAAATACTGGGACTTTCAACTCTAATTCTAAAACATTTGTTGTAGTGTTTCTCTTAATAAACACAGTATGTGACTATGAACTACAGTCTCCAGATTCCCCTGCCTTTCTTCCTTCAGTTGTTGGAGTTGATGTCTGCCTCATCTTTGTCCACACCACTCTCCTTGAAGCTTTCCTTCTTGGCCCCTTCTTTGTCCTTATGGCCACTCCTGGAGGAGCTGGCGGTGGCGCGAGGCTGGTAGCTGAAGCTGGCAGCGCCAAACGACATCCCTGAGTTAAAGTGGGTCTCCTCCCCCTCCAGCAGTTTCCTTATAGGACCAAAGGAAACGAATGTCAGACTGGACACACAGACTTAAAACATACAATGGTTGAAGATATTTAATGATTATACTAGTCAAGAGATGTTTTAGTGGATTTGTGTTTTAATGTAGTTAGCACCTGTAGGCAGCGATCTCTATGTCCAGGGCCATCTTGACATTAAGCAGGTCCTGATACTCTCTCAGGTGCTGGGCCATCTCACCCTTCAGGTTCCTCAGCTCAGTATCCAGGTGGGAAATAGTGTCCTGTTACATTGGAAATAAGAAAGCAGGAAGAAAATAATAAGTGTCTTACATATACTTCCTCTTACCTGTAGTGCTATTTATCAGTCTAGATACTTTTGGTGTGAGTTGCCAAGTGAAGGAGATATTGGCCGTAGAGATGTCTGCCATCTCTCTAATACAATGGAACAAGATGGTAGTTGGCTTGTGTTGTACAAAATGCCAAAGAATACTCAACAGCAATGTCTCTTTCCAGAAACCATGACCTGGTTACTGAAGGGAATCCACTGGCTTGTTGTGAGCATACAGGAACTATTTTCTCTCTACCAAACTGCACCTGCCAATCGCATCACCACGCTGAAGGAAGCGTGCATCTACTGCTAGCTCATGTAGCACCACTCAGCTAGCTATCATTACAGCTCCGCTGAGGTGGACACCATTAATGTTTACATCTAAAGCAGGATTTATAGTTCTGCATCGAATCAATGCCGTACCTATGGCATAGGTTCTGTGCCAATACACATCAGACGTGCACCTTCCCAGAAATGTAACTACACGTCACAGTGACTCATCACTCCTGTTTACATAAATTGTGAAGACAATAAAGCCTCCACGAAATAGCATTTTAAGACTTGTGTTTGATTTATTCTGACTTCATATGAGCAGAGGAAATCTCCACTAGCCACTAGGCTAGTTTATACAATGTAAAATACCACAGGCTTGCGTTTATAATGATAGCACGTTGTACTTGTGCGGAAAACGTCTTTGGTATAAGACAGTTGTTTTGTTGGTGGACCTTGTGAGTTGTAATGGAGCCAAACTTTGTAACGTTACCTTTGTTAAATATTGCTGTTGTACCTGGCTTCATATGAGTAGAGGAAAAGTCCGCTAGCCGTTAAGGTAATTTATATGCTGTAAAATGCCATGGGCTTGTGCTAATGACATTAGCATGTTGTATTTGTGGGGAAAATGTGTCCAGCACGAGACAAGTGTTTTGTCTGTGAATCCTGCCAGTTATAATGAAGCAGATTTGTGTACTTGTGTTTTAAATTGTCTCTATTAAGCCATGTTTAATATGTGTTTTTGGTGTGTTTTGAATCAACTCAACTTTACAGCACTTCAAAGAAACCCCATCACTGGGGTGTTGTTTGGTAGATAACAAGTGGTTCCTACATGAAACTGCTCATGATCTGGATTATCGTGAGTAAACGGTTCATGATTTCTGGAACTAGACACTGCTTTTGACTTTGTCAAATGTATTTTTTTTTGCCGCTTTGAGCACCACAAGCCAAGTGCCATCTATGTTGCCCGAATAATGTATGTTGCGTACGTTATTCTTTAGGTTGAACTTATTAGCTGAAATCCAGAACCCTGGAACTATATAGACTTCATGTATAAAGACTGTTTATGATCCACTATAGTGCAGACTTTTCTGTGGTATAACTGGTGGCCATCTCCTCATTTCCCTTAAATGGATACAACCTTTGGGGCTTAGCTGTAGCTCCTCTAAGAAGCCAGTGAAAGCAGATGGCCTTCCTGTATCCACTTTAGCAGGTCAGAGGTTAATCTAATTGACACGCAGGTTCAGTTCACAAAGAACTTTTACAGTCAGTCTCACAGTTAGAGACGCTCCTTAAAGTGACTACCACACACGAAAGGTCATGTTCTGACTGCAGACCTTGAACCTGAATAAGACGGTCTTGTCACGAAATTGTCAAACTAACTTTAAATAAAGAAGGAGCCAGAACTTTATTTGAAATAGGTCATCATTACAGGATTTCTTTATTTCTATGAATAGATTTTGTCACATTTTAGTGGGAAGCCTCCCTGCTGCCATCTTTGTGGGTATTGCCAATTCTGCTGTTTGCTGTTAAACGGCTTAGACATTCGGGGAAAATATGTTTAGTCACGTTGTTATTTTGCATTGAAGGATAAGATCAATACAGTTCTTATATCTGCCTGGGGAATATGAAGCTTCAACCAGCAGCAAGCTGGCACAGCATAGCACAAAGACTGGAAACCAGGCCTACAGGAAGTGCGACAAGCTTTTAAGTTAATTTTCCTAGTGGCCAAACAGTGGAATTACAAGTTCCAGGTCAGTCTTGTGATGCCGTTGGGCCAAAACAGACTTTTCCCCATAGATCTTTATTGGGAAAGAGACGTAAGTAAATGGATACTTTTTTGTTTGTGTCACAAGCCCAGCAAAAGACTCATTTCACTATTGAGATTTTAAGATTTTAAGAACTGCACAATTAAATCATTTTATTCCCATTCAAGTTAGCGGAGGGCTAAACCTGAGGTAAGCCACTCGGCTTGCAAAAATCTGTAGTGGCTTAATCTATGGGCCAAACGTATGGACGATCCGGGCACTGTACACCTGGGAAGTTGAACTTTTTGACTTCACTGAGCAACATTCACAGGAATTAATGGGGCCCCACCCCCCTACGCTGTATTGTCTTTATACATCCATGCAGCTAGCCTGGCTCTGTCCAAAGGTAACAAAACCTGCCTACTAGCTCCTCTAATGCTTACTAATTAACATGTTACATCTTGTTTAATTTGTATGAAGAACCAAAGTATAATGTGCTGGTTATGTGAGAAGGTCATGCTGGACTGTTTCTTGGCTAGAAACAGGAACTTTTTTTGGAGAACTTACGTAATAGCCAAACTTGGGCACAGAAACCTTAGAGGTTGGCAGAAGACTTTCACTTAGCGAGTGTATGAATGATTGTTTTAAATTCCAAGATGGTCAGTAGGCTGGGTTCCTTGCTTTGACTCTGTCCTTGACATATAAAGGTTGGGGGCTCCCTGCTGTGGTCACTTAGCCAACAGCTTTACACAAGCTGTGACATAATTCAAGAGGAACTTGAGCTTGAGATCTGCTTCCTTCCAATCCTATTATTCCAGAGTTGTAGACAGTAATGACCTCCACACAGACTGTGCCAGCAGTGTTGCAACAGGTGACTAGCTTTTTTCCCCAGCACATTTCAACAGTAGTAGTCTCAGTTTTGACTGTTCATAATTCAAATGTGTAATGTCTAAATTTCAATAGATTGTGTCTTTAACTGTTTCAGTGCCTGTTCAAAACACTGCATTTTACCTTTTTTCCTGTATATTCATCAGTCATTAGGGCTACGCCATTTTTTTGTAGAAAACGCAAGTATTACTGCATTTCTATGGCATAATTCTGTCAACACAGCTTTGTATACAATAAGATTTTGGTTTGTTTTTACATAATATTCCTATTTTTAGGAATATTCATTTTATTCCAAAAATGGACAAAATTCTTGATGAACTGAAGTCAATGGGGACTACGTTTAACAACAGCAAAACTATGTCAAAACATCCATTTAATAACTCTCACACAACTCATCCTGTATATTTCAAGTCTCATCTATCCAGTGGTATGCTCAATACTTCCCAAACACATGCATTTTCGCTAAAACCTTATGATTTAAAACATTTGCGCGTAAACATTCTGATGCACAGACAAGTAGCACTCTTATCCAGGTGCGCTAGTTCTAAGCATGGTAGGGCTGTCACTTTGCCCAAAAATCAAGATCGTACAAATTTGAAATGATATGCAATTTGTTCCTATCAGTCCATATCAGTTCTTGTGCATTTTCTGGGAAAATTTGAGGATTTTTTTAGTGTGATTCCAGCATTTTCAGACACAGTATTTTATCACTACAGTTCAATATTTCTCTAGAATGTTATTCTTGGTAGTGTGGCTTTCAAAAAGCAAGCAGACCTTTATATTGAAAAATAAAACAGTAAGACTTTATTTTATCCCAATCAGAGAACATTCTTTTTAATAAATATGTTTGCTTGCCTGCAGTGCTGAGACTTCAGAGTTGTGTCCATCCTCCATCTCTGCAATCTGCCTCTCCAGAGACTCATTGGCGCCCCTCAGGGTTTCTATTTCGATGGTCTTGGACTGCAGCTGCCTCCTGAACTCACTGATCTCCTCCCGACTGGCCCTCATGGCCTCATTGCTCCTGGTGGCCTGCTCACTGAGGCTGGCAAACTTGCTCTTGTACCACTCCTCGGCCGACTGCAGGTTTTTGGAGGCGATGGATTCGTACTGGTTGCGGATCTCCTTCAGAGCTGAGGTTAGATCTGGCTTGGCAAGCTCGAGCTCCACAGAGACCTGCTGCTCCTCCATCATGCTGCTCAGCTCCTGGATCTCCTCATCGTGTACTTTCCTCATAAAGGTGATTTCGTCCATCAGCGACTCCACACGGCGCTCCAGGTCCAGGCGAACGGTGGTGGCGTCATCCACATCCTTCCTGAAGGCTCTCAAGGTTTGCTCAGCTTCCTCCCGTGCCCTCACCTCCTCATCAAACTTCACACTGAGCTTCTGAAATGAGACAGGAGAGGATATGAGTTGAGGGGGCTGGCACTAAAGAAACATAAAACATTCTTAGATAAAAGAAAGGAAAGATCAGAGGAGTGTTGAGATGATCAGATTGTGAGACAATGGATGACACAAAGACAAAGATGAAGGTAAATAATGACTGAGGTGATTTCTGAGGGGAACAGGGCTTTGTAGCTGTAAATACTAATAGGATACAGGAAACAAAACAGAGGAAAAAATATCCTTACATCTTCACCCTTTTCAAAACCACCCAATGGTTTTACCTGCAGCTCGTCCTCAAAGTTGTTCTTCTGGATCAGGATGCGGTTCTTGTCCCTGTTGAGATCCTCCACCTGTGACCGCAGCTCCCTCAGCTCCTGCTGGTAGAGATGAGCGACACGGGACGGCTCGCCCTGCTTCTGCCGCAGCGTCACCAGCTCCATCTCCAGCATCTTATTCTGCTGCTCCAGGTGCCGGACTTTATCGATGAACATGGCGAAGCGATCATTGAGACCCTATGCAACAGGATACCATAGAATGCTTCATCAGGGCTGAAATTGTATAATCTCATTAACCCCATCCTCATTCATATTTTAGGAAGCTACAACTATTATATATTCAGCCACAAAATAAGCCTGAAAAGCTGCAAATCAGAACAGAAGTACAGAGAGTTGTTGCATAGAGATGATACACCGTCTCATCTAGTTGCATTAGTGTGAACCAGCAGGTTTATAGAATGTTGCAGAACGGTGCATTGCAAGTAGTTGCCTGTTTTAACTCGTCTCATCGCGAATCCTTGGTCTGAACTGGGCTTAAGGTTAGGAATGACATCTTGTAGAAAGCTACCAGTTGCATGTCAACTAGTGGCGCCAAAAGAGTTTTGCTGGAAGTGTGTTCTGTCATCAGTGCTAGACTGCTAGTGCTGTTAAAAGTTAACGATTTTGGTGAACAATTTGGGGATGAAACTTTTAGCACCCCTAACTTTACCTTAACCTTGCTATGAAAACTTCTGCGGCTAATATTACCATCCAAACTTCCGAAGCTACTTTAACAGCTTATATTTCTGAACACTTGAAATCCATTAAACTTGCACTAGATCAAATCGCATTTGTCTTTTGTTTTGTTTGCTTGTTGTTGGGGTTTTTTGTTTTTTTGGGGGGTTTTTTTAACCACTTGGAGGCATCAGAACAATGTTTGAACACAACACTGACATATAACCACCTCAAAAAGTAATCTTCTTGGATAGCATGTTTGAACATCCAGTGTGTAAACTCCTTATTCTCTCCACTTGTAGCTTTGTTCTGGGCTCCACCAACTCCTAAGAAATAGAGTTATAATAGTTTTACATTATTTGTTAGTTTTTTAAATTTATATTTTCCTTTAAATTTATTATTTTTTTTTTTTCAAATCAATTTAGTTTTAGTAAGTTTCAGTAGTGGGTTTGTTTTCAGTTAAGTTTTTAATGTTAAAAAATGTGTAGTTTTGTTTTTATCTGTTTAAGTATTTTTTCTTGTCTGTCAGGGGCAAGATTTAAGAAGTTATGAATAGGTATTACACCACAAATAGAACACTTTAAACACTTTAAAGGCAATCCACAGAAGACATCCTTGTCTCAATAAACACATGCACCAATGCCTCCTCATGCTTATTTTGTTGACAAATTAGGTTAAATTGACAGACTATAACTAAAAATACTTCCTGTATATATATATTTTATTGTATTTTAGTTATTTTGTGGGTACACATCTTTTTTTTTCTTTTCTTAAGTCTTGTTTTTATTTTTACTTCTGGCTTTTTAACTGGTAAATGCTCCATTATCTTCATCAGCTCATTGCTAACTTCATTACTTAATGCTGAGCAGGTAATGTACAATGGGCTTGGTTTTTTGCTGGCAACTGCTGCTGGAAATTTAGTTGAGGATAACTGAGGGGAATAACTGAGTTGGCTGATAATCCCCTGTGGCTTCATGACCACAAGTGACCCCTTTCACATCAGACATAATAACTTGGTCTATTGTTCATCTAAAAAGTTTGATTAGTGCAGCTTTAAATTGGGGCTGAGCATAAGGAAAGCATCCCATCTCACCTAATAAAAGCCTGATGATTCCTCCTAATGTTTTCTGGCACTGCTTTGATGTTAATGGACGGTCTTTTCTTTTAAAAACTGCAGAGTAAAATCAAAACTGTTTCCTAAACAGCAGACAGCCACACTCACGCGAAAGCGTTAGCTTCACCAACATCTATTGCCTGTCTCAACTCTTTAGCATCCTTTGGTCTGGAACATTAAATTCTACTGACTTCAATTTATAAGCTGCAATGTCTTTAGCGACACCTGTTTGTTTCCTGACAAGTCAAAATGTCTGCCATGAAAAATGTCCATATCTGTCTTATTAAACCATGACAGTGTGACAGCCAGCATGTACAATACCCTGAAACTGAGGCAGCTGATTGTGATTGTGCCCAGGGGCCCATTGTCTTAAATCGGCCAATGTTTATAAAGTTCAGAATATGGACATTGTGACACTAGAGGAGCCCTATAGTCTCTATCTCAAATGAACTAATATACATCAGAATTGGAAGGTATTTAGTTAGAGGAGGTGGACCTGATTAACTCTGTGAAGTGTTATAATAAATAATTGTTCTGGAGTAAAATGTCCTGGTTGAAGTTCTTGAACCTGACTTTATCACATATGGAGTATCAATAGATGCAAACAGATCATTATAGACCAGTCAGTTGGAATACTTTTTAATGAAGGTTTTTGTATCAACTCAACATGCAGAAATAACAATTTGTTCCAACCCGTCACACCCACCTGCAGCTGCTCCTTCTCGTTAGTTCTGACGACTTTGAACTCACTGTTGACCACGGAGGTCTGGGTCAAGTCGAGGGAGTCGGTGGGCACCGGAGAGTAAGAGGCGGACCGGCCGACCCGTCTGTACAGGCTCATGGAGGTCGCGCTGTTGCGGGACCCAGCCATGGACCTGAGCCCAGGGGTGCTCCGAGGAGAGGCGCTGCCCATGCGAGAGGAAGAGATGGGGAACTTGGGAGAATCCCCGAAAATCTTCCGGTAGGATGAAGAAGTGTAACGGTCTCCGTGGCTCATCATTGCCGTGAGTCAGAGATAAAACTGAGGGGCTTAAAGAGCTTTGCAGGGGTTTATAGCCTGCAAACTGCAGGTGGAGCGTACCATTTTACGCACGACGGTACACGACTTTACAACATCAGTTAAGTGGATGGAAGATGGTGAGTAAGGTTTTGACAGTTTAAGTAATCAAAACAAACACCAATGTGTTTCCCCCTGGATTTTATACATTCATCGAGTTCATTTAGCGTGCGTAAAATGATGGAACCGTCCGGAAGAGCATCACCACTCTCCCTGCGTGCGTCCTGTGGCTGTGTTACACCTACAAAGTGGGTTCCATTAATGGTATGTGGTCATTTCATTTCCGGGTTGTGTATATGTAATTGTATGTTTTAAGCAGGGTGGGTTGGAGTGAGAAACATGAAGAAACTAACTAATGTGATGTCTGCCATCACATTTTCAAAGTCCAGCCTACGCTGTCAGATATTGCTTTCAAGAAAAATAATTAAGTGATAGCCCAGCATATGTGATTCTCTTATGTACCTTGAAAGTTGTCTCTGTATTTATTAAAATGTTTAAACCTCTATTGTAGGAATTCTTAAATGACGAACAAATTATATATTTGTGTGTGACTATATTAACTCGTGGGTGATTCTGGCCCTGGCTGCATCCTGCAGTAGCTCATCAACTATCCTGACTTCACCTGCGGTGGAAGCACCTGATGCCACTGTGGTCCAACAGCTCCTCCTCTCTGCCACTCTGAACCCTGCACCTCAGCAGGAAGAAGTCATTCCCCTCCCATCACTTTGACTGTTGGTACAATCTGAGCAAAGCCTATTGATGCTGCCATGTCACTAGCTTTATACAACTTATTTAAGCGGCTGAGTGAGTCATTTTACAGTACACACTATAGTTGTTGATGAAGCAAACTTTATATTTAACATTAACAGATATGGATTCATCAATTGTAATTTAGACATTCATTTAAATAAACTGTAAAGAAATATTTGTCCGGAACCATGTGTGACAGAAGTTTCTAACCAGCTTCAGCTTTCACCTCCCAGCCTCAGCTCCTGGACTGCACTTTGTGGCATTTGTGTCATGGTAATTTGATTTATTTTATTTTAATGTTGGGGGGAAATGGGAATGTGTAGCCCTAAAGCACAATTTCAACAAACATGACAACATTGGTCCTGTTTGACCTGCTCTGAAGAACCTGTCTTAAGGTGGGGGTCTAGTGTGAAAATGCACATACTGTTCTTTTGTTCATTTAATTTATTGTATTATTAGCCTATTGTTCCTTAGCTAAGTTGTTTATCTGTATTGATTTCTCATTCATGGAGGAATTTCTCTCTTCTCCATCAAGTGTATGAAAGAAACCCCTGTTAGTTTACAGGATCTGTGGAACTGCATTGGCTGCTGGTCATTGCTCCTCTCCTCCAGGTGGAGGCGCTGTAGCACAAACAAACAGAGCTGGTGTCTGAAGGTGTTTGTGAAAACAGGAAAATAAAGCAGCAGTGATGGAGCTGCTGTAACACATAAACACACTGTTGTTGAGTGTGTGTGTTGTCCCAGCTGATAGTTGAACAGTATACAGAGTGTAAAAAGACTGGGTCCCGCTGTGTTACACAGGCTGCACTACAGCGTCTATTCACAGGCGCGATCCCACTACTGAGCGGCACGGGGGCTTTGACCTGCTCCGTCTCCGACCTGGGCCGGTGCACCCCTCCTTAGACGACCTGGTGGTCCCGGGCTCCCCCAGGAGCACCATATCGATACCGAACTTAGTGCGGACACCCGATCAGCACAGTCCGCTGCAGCTCAGAGCTCCTGAGCTCAAACGATCCGCCAGCCTCAGCCTCCCGGTAGCTTGGATCACAGGCGCGCGCCACCGCACCCGGCGAGAGATGCTCTCATTCAGAGAGGTTTCGGGGTTTTGGACAAACGTGACGTCATCAGAGAGCTGGCTTCAGCGGCATCTCGTGCCGACAATGAAACCAGCAGCTGCATAGTGAAAGGCTGATCAGAATTTGTACAATTCCCCTACTACTGTGACAAAGATGCAACATGACTCTTTTTAGAGTTTATGGGGTAGCCTAGGCTACTTGTAGTCATCACACAGCAGCAGGATTCATATGTATGTGTCAAATTTGAAGGAGGTAGGTTATTGTGCACATTTCAAGCACATGGCACAGCACTGGCAACTTAATCAATTAGGACATACTTCAGTCTCTTGGTGCCGCAACATGACCTGAGGATCAACAGTGAGTGACTTTTAGTGCTCTCTACATACCAGACACTTCTACTTTTTTAACACACAATCCAGGTGTAATATGAAAAAAACAAAATGGCGGGCCTACAAAGCAGCTGTTTTCATGATGAGTCTAGCTCCATTAGAGGTGTCAGGACATTTTTGTAACAACTAAAAATGGATTGAAAATATGTTTTATGTCCTGTTGGATTTCTTATCAGCCCACAGCGAGTTTTTAATGTTGCTGCTTAAATGCAAAGTCTCAGTATTTGCAGCAGCATTGTGCACATAAGCGCACCATCCATATTCCACATATCCATATACTGAACGCTGTTATCCTCAACATACAGACAACAGGTCATGGCCACAGTAATGATAAAAGTGCATTAAGAATGAATGGTATTTGTTGGTGGTGCAGTACTGTGGCTGTCTTAAACAGATGAGATGGATCTTTATGTACAGACAGAGCATTCAGTGTTTCCTGAAACAAAAAGTAAACTCACAAACAGCATTATCGCCTATCAGTCACAATATTAAGTGGGATCAGGGGCATAGCACCAAAACCCCGATACAAATGCAATCTTCCCCCTGCCTCTCTTGATATATGATCCGTTTTTTTCCACAAAGGCAGTTTTCTTTCTTTCCTTTTCCTTTCTTTCTTCCTTTCTTTTTGTTTATGGAGCTCCAGTTTGTCATATCTTTGTTGGGGAAAGACATGACGGTGTATGTTGGTGCCTCAGTAGCGTCACTGGTCACTCACACAGCTCTTGCTGCATTTAAAGAGAAATCCTATGCAGATGCGGACTAAACCATTTTGCACATCTAAGGGGGGAAAGGGGCCTCAGAAATCCTTCTCCAGGACCAGGTGAGAAGGATGGACGACTCCAGGACCAGATGGAAAGTGATGGGTGTGTTTCAGTCAGTGGGCTCAGTAAGTAATCCCCTCACTAAGACTACAAAAGTACCATAGTGACATAAAGCGGTGCTGAGATAAAGTTAACTTTACATATGTGAATTCTTTTTATTACAGGAGCCTTGTTGAATATTATTCATTGATTATAATATCATTCCATGTATAGTTGAGTTCAAAAGTCTTCATTACTTGTGTTTCTGTTTTACAGGACAGGAGGACTCCTCTGAGGTTTTGGTGCTCCTGGGGCAGCTGAGAGTGGACGTCAATCATCTCAGGTGGACCCCACGCCACAGCAGACCACTGACCCACTCTCAGCACTCGAATGAGTCCAGAATGTCCCTGCTCCTCCACCTCAACCCAGGAGACCACCCTCCTCACCCACCAGATGAAACAATGAGTGCCCTGTTCCCACCAGCTCAGAGGACGCTGTCAGTGACTGCTCCCTCTGTACTGGTGGAATTATGGCGCTCCTCACATGCACCTACAAACACACACAAATAGAATAGTAGTTGTAATATTAATAATAATAATGATAATAATAATAGTGATAATTATAATAGTAATATTATTGGTAATAATAATAATGATATAATAATAGTAATAATAGTGATAATACATGAAATTAAGACAATGATTACAATAAAATATTTAAAAAACATTATATGACTCTGTGTGTGTGTGTGTGTGTGTGTGTGTGCGTATGTGTTGTAAAGTGGGCCTATCTACAGTATGGGGTACACCAGTGTACAGGTTTCTGTGGATTTACAAAGAGTGTTGTTTCCCTCAGTTTTTCTCAGACTACACTGTGCCGTCTCTTCCTGTCAAACATCTGATGTGTACCTCCTCTGCTCACATCCAAATGAGTCAATGATCTGTAACACCCATGAGCTCTATAGTACACTAAAATAAGACCCATTACACAGGAGAGCTGAGTGTGACACTAGGCTATTGAAAATGTACATACAACACTGAAAGAAGCTCATAACATCACTTAAAAACTTGTACAAAGACCTAGGTCTGTGCAATATCGTCCTAAATACAAGTAAAACGTGTGCACGGGGTTGTTTAACGGTAACAGCAGAACTGTTGGGAAAACCTGCTGTCTTACATTGGACACATTTTGCAAACAAATAGAACATGCTAACATTATTAGCACAAGCCTATGGCATTTTACATTGTATAAATTGACCTAGCGACTAGCAAAGATTTACTCTACTTATGAAGCCAGGATAAATAACACAGTAGTTACTTTTTTGGGAAGGTGCATGGTCAGGCTACAGCATAGGGTACCACATAGCCTCTGCATTGACACAGAGAGTCTGCCATAGGTATGGCATAAAAATCCTGCTTGGGGGGGTGGAAGATAGCAGGTCAGCAGTAGATGCCATATTCAAGAAGTATACACCATGTATAAGCTGGGAACCTGAAGATTAATTTGATAATAGAAACTCTATAATAAACGTATTTTGGTTAGGCACCAAATATTACTGTGATAATCCTAGAGGTCACAATAGGTCATTTAGTACAGTAAGGTCATTTAAAACAATGGTCTCATTAAAATAGTCAGTATGGGGTCTTACATCATCACAGATGAATACAATTGGTCTCACTGGATCGACAAGAGTCTCAGCCATCCAGTAATGTCTAACTTATGCAATCCCAAGACTGTTTAGGGACCCCAGTGTTCAGAAATGGTCAAATACACATAGGTGAGAATAACACACGTACTGCATGTGAAGAACTGCATGTTTTCTGCCCAGAACTGTGTAAGATGAACCGACAACCTCTGACTGTGATCCAGGTGAGCTATCTGAGCTGGGAAACCCCTACGGATAGGCAATCTGTGAGTAAAGCCTGATAGCTAAACTAAACAAACCTATGGAGAAGAGTTTAGGATAAAATGAAAAGAAGGGGAGGAAGAAGAGGAGGAAGACAAATAACTAATATAGGAGAATCCAACAGCTCCCTGAGTCAAAAATATTATTAATCCTTGAAATAGCTTTGAAATCATGTGTTTCTAACCCACACAGCAAAGTGGAGGAACGATGTTTCATCTGCATCAGAGACTTGATCTCACAGCTTTTAGAAACCAACAGCAAAGTGTTATCAAGTTGAGTTACCTCACCAGTGAAGAGTTTAGTTGCAACTTCACACAATAATACGGTCAACCACCAGGGGGCAGCATAACAGCCCTGCATGTATTTACAGGCAGAGAGTTTGCATACTTTATCCAGACAACATAGAAAACATCTGAAATGTATTTTTACAAAAAGTTAGTGATCCATAAGTTAAGAAATGATACTTGGAGATGCTCTTTTTAAGATAAGAAATAAGATAGTAGCCAACTTTATTGTCCCCAAACTGGGAAATTCTTATTTTCCATTGGCTGATAAAGGCTACGTGATACCGGAATTCAAAATAATGTCAAAGATTCAGTTTTTGATGTACAATTCTGAAATAAAACACTTCTTATCTCCCTTGACAGCAAACTATTGTCTTTTTTTCATGAACACTGGAGTGTTAACACATTTTGATTCACTGTGGGCTCAATTTTTGATCAATCGAAAATCTATGTAATGTGTTTGTGTAGAACAGTCTGAAGATGCTGTGCAGCAAGTGTGGGAGCAGATAGGTTTCATGAGTTTTACAGTTTTTAATTAAAACAGAGTGATGGACTTAATAATTTGCACTAAGCTGGAATTTACAAAAGTGTCTCTACTCCAATCCTGTGAAATAATAAGACTATTAATACAGTAAACAGTTGGTTTAGGACATTTATTAGGAACTGTAAGAGACCATGACCAAAATTTGGTGAGTTGCAGTTACCTTTACATCAAGGAGGGATGGCAGTCCCCAGCATTTAACTATAACAGCTTCTCATTTTCAGTATCTGGTAGATTGGGTATGAAATGATCCAGATTCTTAGTCTAGTTAGATAGTAAAGTATTCAGTCTGAGTAAACCATTAACACTGGCTGGTCTCCTATTTATTTTGAATTGGAAAGAATTAGAGATTACAGATGGTAATTTAATTGTTAAATTTACACTAAAGCATTGGGATATGATTAGGAAATGGGAATAAAAGAACTGGTGAATAAATAAAATAAAAAATAAATGTTTTATCACCAATCACTCAAATACTTTCAGAATAAAAGCACTTAGCTATGCACTTAGCTGTGCTGCAGCTCTGTGTGTGAATTGTCCAGGTGGTGTTGCCGTACCTCAGCAGAAGCTGTTGCTGAACTGCTTGTAGGTACAGTCACTGTCACACTGTCATTCCTTTTAGATGTGTTATAAAATGGAAAACTAGAAGATGGGTGTCACAGTGTCACGTACATTAATGTTGTGCTGCATGTGTAATCTGTGTAGACATTAGCTGTCATTCACTGTATATTCATAAAGGCTAGCTGTTCTTTGCTCTGATAAATAATATAAAATACAGACTAATAGAAAATGAGTTTTGATTTATTTATTTATTCTATTTTATTTCTTTTTATTTATTTTATTTTAGTGTCAACACTGGGTGGACCTGGCAGATTTTGCTCCCCCCAGTGTTGACCCCATGGCTACAGCCTCGCTGCATTATAATGCCAAGGGCGGGTATGGTTTGATTTATGATGTTTCTAGTTATTTATGTAGCAGTGATTACACAGAAGCAGCAGCTTCACTGTCATAAAAGAGAGAGAGATGCTAATGAAAATCAGTGAAAAATAAAAGTAAGCAATAAAACTAAGACATGAACAAATATGAAAATATAACTGAATAATGTCAGTCTTTCTGTCTCAGTCACTCGCACGCGCGTTCTGTTTCTATGACATCAAATGTCATAGAAACAGAACGGTGACCCGGCCGAGGTCACGTTAGAAGAACTTCAGATCCTTGTTATCTGTCACTTTGCACTTGGCTTTGGACCAGAACCAACCTGTGGAAAGATTACTCTCTGAGATTTGAGCAGAAAGCAGTTTTTGGAAAACACTTTTCAACCTTTTGGACCACTCAGCTTTGCCGAGAACCCGAAGATGACCCCCAGGGACCCAGACCGTCCAAGTAAGACAAGTTATTGATTTATTTGAGCATTTTACTGGTTGACACCACCTCTGAAATTGTTAAAAGGTTTATCAGTGAAGAAATTAGTGTAAATGTTTGGGTTTAAAGGTTCACAGCATGTTATTAGGTCTGTCAGAAACTCCAGATTTGATAAAAACAGACGCTAATTTCTAATGATCACATGTGCGGAATGTGTTAATGTCATGTTTGAAAACACTGCTTATTTGAGGGTATCAAATTATCCACATGTGACAATCTGTGATCAGTTCTACTACAAAAAAAATGGCGACCGTTCTGAATTTTAACAAATATGAAAAATGTTATCATGTTGTGCGCCATGGCAACGATGGCACTATTAGGAGCGAACGTCAGGACGTGAGGACGCACAGGTGTAATCAGACCAGGGCACGATGTCCTGAGTTCCTTTGTTTTGATTGTTGAAGCCTTTTGTATCTGGTTCTCTTAGTGTCAGAGTAGGCTGTATTATATTAAATAAACATATTTTCAATATTTAATAGGTTTAAATGCGCTTCGCTCGTTAGTGTGGTAGCGACAAGAGAAGGATTTGCTATGTAGCCTGGTGTGTCTGTGTCACTCTGCAGTTACACCTCCAAAACACTAGTCAGCGGCAGAGGTTTCTGTGAAGTGCTGTAAAGTTTAGATCATTTCAAACACATTAAATATGGCTTAAGAGAGACGATTTGAAAAAGATGCGCTTCACTATAACTTGAAGCATTCACAGACAAACACTTGTCTTTATCTGGACACATTAGAGAGAGGATTTGTTATGTAGCCTAACTGTATGTGACTGACTGTGTGTGTGCGTCCTGCGTCCAGGATGAGATCACCTGCTACACGCACTGTGATTTGCAGCTCATACACTTTGAGAATAATGTGTTATAAACTTGTAGTTCAGTCTGCACAGAGCTCACTGAGGTATTTTTTGGATTTATGTAGCCATGGTGCACTGTACGTAATGACGCATGTAGTGTGACCCATGTGAAATACATTAACGCTGTTTATTGCAAACCATGGGGCGTTTTGTCATCACTGAAGTGATGTGGATTGATCACATTGTTGCTGCAGCTTTATTTGATGCTATATAATGCAGCATTAATTGATTGTCATGCTGTCATCTGTTCAAACTGGAGGCTGAGCTGCACAGTATTTGATATTACTGTTAGAAGGTGTAGCCCCTTGTGTGTTGCTGAACCTTGATACTGATGTAGTGCAGCTGTATTTAGTATGTGTATGTTGGAGTGTTTTCTAATTTGAATTTGGATTGCTGCTTATTTAATCCAAAATATTTAAAGAGAGACTTAATCAGAAATCCTTCTAATAAATGTCTAATATATTATAAGATAAGGGCTATTTTCACCCTGGTGCAAATATCAACATATTGCTATTTGTACCAGGTACAATTAAAAAGCGGATGCTATTTGTACCCTGGATTATAGTGATGTGTGCTGCTTATACCCACCTTGGTGCAAATATTTGTAGCCTACTCTCATTTTGTACAACTAAGCTTGTACAGCTAACCTCAACCCTCAGGACCTAGGTTAGCTACATAGCTAAATATCCTGCCATTACAATGCAACCATGCCAAGTGTCTTTTGTTGAAGCGGATTTATTGTTGTGCGTAGACCATATGCACGTCGCCCACGCCGTTGTGAGCATTTTTCCTTCTGCCATGGTGTGTCTGTGTCACTCTGCAGTTACACCTCCAAAACACTAGTCAGCGGCAGAGGTTTCTGTGAAGTGCTGTAAAGTTTAGATGGTTTAAACACATTAAATATGGCTTAAGAGAGACGATTTGAAAAACAAGTACACAAATCAGCTTCACTATAACTTGAAGCATTCACAGACAAACACTTGTCTTTATCTGGACACATTAGAGAGAGGATTTGTTATGTAGCCTAACTGTACGTAACTGACCGTGTGTGTGCGTCCTGCGTCCAGGATGAGATCACCTGCTACACGCACTGTGATTTGCAGCTCATACACTTTGAGAATAATGTGTTATAAACTTGTAGTTCAGTCTGCACAGAGCTCACTGAGGTATTTTTTGGATTTATGTAGCCATGGTGCACTGTACGTAATGACGCATGTAGTGCAACCCATGTGAAATACATTTACGCTGTTTATTGCAAACCATGGGGCGTTTTGTCATCACTGAAGTGATGTGGATTGATCACATTGTTGCTGCAGCTTTATATGATGCTATATAATGCAGCATTAATTGATTGTCATGCTGTCATCTGTTCAAACTGGAGGCTGAGCTGCACAGTATTTGATATTACTGTTAGAAGGTGTAGCCCCTTGTGTGTTGGTGAATCTTGATACTGATGTAGTGCAGCTGTATTTAGTATGTGTATGTTGGAGTGTTTTCTAATTTGAATTTGGATTGCTGCTTATTTAATCCAAAATATTTAAAGAGAGACTTAATCAGAAATCCTTCTAATATATGTCTAATATATTATAAGATAAGGGCTATTTTCACCCTGGTGCAAATATCAACATATTGCTATTTGTACCAGGTACAATTAGAAGCGGATGCTATTCGTACCCTGGATTATAGTGATGTGTGCTGCTTATACCCACCTTGGTGCAAATATCTGTAGCCTACTCTCATTTTGTACAACTAAGCTATTATCTCCTCAACCTCAACCCTCAGGACCTAGGTTAGCTACATAGCTAAATATCCTGCCATTACAATGCAACCATGCCAAGTGCCTTTTCTTAAAACGGATTTATGGTTGTGCGAAGACCATATGCACGTCGCCCACGTCGTTGAGAGCATTTTTCCTTCTGCCATGGTGTGTCTGTGTCACTCTGTAGTTACACCTCCAAAACACTAGTCAGCGGCAGAGGTTTCTGTGAAGTGCTGTAAAGTTTAGATGGTTAACACATTAAATATGGCTTAAGAAAGACGATTTGAAGAACAAGTACACAAATCAGCTTCACTATAACTTGAAGCATTCACAGACAAACACTTGTCTTTATCTGGACACATTAGAGAGAGGATTTGTTATGTAGCCTAACTGTATGTGACTGACTGTGTGTGTGCGTCCTGCGTCCAGGATGAGGTCACCTGCTACACGCACTGTGATTTGCAGCTCATACACTTTGAGAATAATGTGTTATAAACTTGTAGTTCAGTCTGCACAGAGCTCACTGAGATATTTTTTGGATTTATGTAGCCATGGTGCACTGTACGTGATGACGCATGTAGTGTGACACATGTGAAATACATTAACGCTGTTTATTGCAAACCATGGGGCGTTTTGTCATCACTGAAGTGATGTGGATTGATCACATTGTTGCTGCAGCTTTATTTGGTGCTATATAATGCAGCATTAATTGATTGTCATGCTGTCATCTGTTCAAACTGGAGGCTGAGCTGCACAGTATTTGATATTACTGTTAGAAGGTGTAGCCCCTTGTGTGTTGCTGAACCTTGATACTGATGTAGTGCAGCTGTATTTAGTATGTGTATGTTGGAGTGTTTTCTAATTTGAATTTGGATTGCTGCTTATTTAATCCAAAATATTTAAAGAGAGACTTAATCAGAAATCCTTCTAATATATGTCTAAGATATTATAAGATAAGGGCTATTTTCACCCTGGTGCAAATATCAACATATTGCGATTTGTACCAGGTACAATTAGAAGCGGATGCTATTCGTACCCTGGATTATAGTGATGTGTGCTGCTTATACCCACCTTGGTGCAAATATCTGTAGCCTACTCTCATTTTGTACAACTAAACTATTATCTCCTCAACCTCAACCCTCAGGACCTAGGTTAGCTACATAGCTAAATATCCTACCATTACAATGCAACCATGCCAAGTGTCTTTTCTTGAAGCGGATTTATGGTTGTGCGTAGACCATATGCACGTCGCCCACGTCGTTGAGAGCATTTTTCCTTCTGCCATGGTGTGTCTGTGTCACTCTGCAGTTACACCTCCAAAACACTAGTCAGCGGCAGAGGTTTCTGTGAAGTGCTGTAAAGTTTAGATGATTTAAAACACATTAAATATGGCTTAAGAGAGACGATTTGAAAAAGATGCGCTTCACTATAACTTGAAGCATTCACAGACAAACACTTGTCTTTATCTGGACACATTAGAGAGAGGATTTGTTATATAGCTTAGCTGTACGTGACTGTCTGTGTGTGTGCGTCCTGCGTCCAGGATGAGGTCACCTGCTACACGCACTGTGATTTGCAGCTCATACACTTTGAGAATAATGTGTTATAAACTTGTAGTTTAGTCTGCACAGAGCTCACTGAGATATTTTTTGGATTTATGTAGCCATGGTGCACTGTACGTGATGACGCATGTAGTGCGACGCATGTGAAATACATTAACGCTGTTTATTGCAAACCATGGGGCGTTTTGTCATCACTGAAGTGATGTGGATTGATACATTGTTGCTGCAGCTTTATTTGATGCTGTATAATGCAGCATTAATTGATTGTCATGCTGTCATCTGTTCAAACTGGAGGCTGAGCTGCACAGTATTTGATATTACTGTTAGAAGGTGTAGCCCCTTGTGTGTTGGTGAATCTTGATACTGATGTAGTGCAGCTGTATTTAGTATGTGTATGTTGGAGTGTTTCCGAATTTGAATTTGGATTGCTGCTTATTTAATCGTAAATATTTAAAGAGAGACTTAATCAGAAATCCTTCCAATATATGTCTAATATATTATAAGATAAGGGCTATTTTCACCCTGGTGCAAATATCAACATATTGCTATTTGTACCAGGTACAATTAGAAGCGGATGCTATTCGTACCCTGGATTATAGTGATGTGTGCTGCTTATACCCACCTTGGTGCAAATATCTGTAGCCTACTCTCATTTTGTACAACTAAGCTATTATCTCCTCAACCTCAACCCTCAGGACCTAGGTTAGCTACATAGCTAAATATCCTACCATTACAATGCAACCATGCCAAGTGTCTTTTCTTGAAGCGGATTTATGGTTGTGCGTAGACCATATGCACGTCGCCCACGTCGTTGAGAGCATTTTTCCTTCTGCCATGGTGTGTCTGTGTCACTCTGCAGTTACACCTCCAAAACACTAGTCAGCGGCAGAGGTTTCTGTGAAGTGCTGTAAAGTTTAGATGATTTAAAACACATTAAATATGGCTTAAGAGAGACGATTTGAAAAAGATGCGCTTCACTATAACTTGAAGCATTCACAGACAAACTCTTGTCTTTATCTGGACACATTAGAGAGAGGATTTGTTATATAGCTTAGCTGTACGTGACTGTCTGTGTGTGTGCGTCCTGCGTCCAGGATGAGGTCACCTGCTACACGCACTGTGATTTGCAGCTCATACACTTTGAGAATAATGTGTTATAAACTTGTAGTTCAGTCTGCACAGAGCTCACTGAGGTATTTTTTGGATTTATGTAGCCATGGTGCACTGTACGTAATGACGCATGTAGTGTGACACATGTGAAATACATTTACGCTGTTTATTGCAAACCATGGGGCGTTTTGTCATCACTGAAGTGATGTGGATTGATCACATTGTTGCTGCAGCTTTATTTGATGCTATATAATGCAGCATTAATTGATTGTCATGCTGTCATCTGTTCAAACTGGAGGCTGAGCTGCACAGTATTTGATATTACTGTTAGAAGGTGCAGCCCCTTGTGTGTTGCTGAACCTTGATACTGATGTAGTGCAGCTGTATTTAGTATGTGTATGTTGGAGTGTTTTCTAATTTGAATTTGGATTGCTGCTTATTTAATCCAAAATATTTAAAGAGAGACTTAATCAAAAATCCTTCTAATAAATGTCTAATATATTACAAGATAAGGGCTATTTTCACCCTGGTGCAAATATCAACATATTGCTATTTGTACCAGGTACAATTAGAAGCGGATGCTATTCGTACCCTGGATTATAGTAATGTGTGCTGCTTATACCCACCTTGGTGCAAATATTTGTAGCCTACTCTCATTTTGTACAACTAAGCTATTATCTCCTCAACCTCAACCCTCAGGACCTAGGTTAGCTACATAGCGAAATATCCTGCCATTACAATGCAACCATGCCAAGTGTCTTTTCTTAAAGCGGATTTATTGTTGTGCGTAGACCATATGCACGTCGCCCAGGCCGTTGAGAGCATTTTTCCTTCTGCCATGGTGTGTCTGTGTCACTCTGCAGTTACACCTCCAAAACACTAGTCAGCGGCAGAGGTTTCTGTGAAGTGCTGTAAAGTTTAGATGATTTAAAACACATTAAATATGGCTTAAGAGAGACGATTTGAAAAAGATGCGCTTCACTATAACTTGAAGCATTCACAGACAAACACTTGTCTTTATCTGGACACATTAGAGAGAGGATTTGTTATATAGCTTAGCTGTACGTGACTGTCTGTGTGTGTGCGTCCTGCGTCCAGGATGAGGTCACCTGCTACACGCACTGTGATTTGCAGCTCATACACTTTGAGAATAATGTGTTATAAACTTGTAGTTCAGTCTGCACAGAGCTCACTGAGATATTTTTTGGATTTATGTAGCCATGGTGCACTGTACGCAATGACGCATGTAGTGCGACGCATGTGAAATACATTAACGCTGTTTATTGCAAACCATGGGGCGTTTTGTCATCACTGAAGTGATGTGGATTGATACATTGTTGCTGCAGCTTTATTTGATGCTGTATAATGCAGCATTAATTGATTGTCATGCTGTCATCTGTTCAAACTGGAGGCTGAGCTGCACAGTATTTGATATTACTGTTAGAAGGTGTAGCCCCTTGTGTGTTGGTGAATCTTGATACTGATGTAGTGCAGCTGTATTTAGTATGTGTATGTTGGAGTGTTTCCGAATTTGAATTTGGATTGCTGCTTATTTAATCCAAAATATTTAAAGAGAGACTTAATCAGAAATCCTTCCAATATATGTCTAATATATTATAAGATAAGGGCTATTTTCACCCTGGTGCAAATATCAACATATTGCTATTTGTACCAGGTACAATTAGAAGCGAATGCTATTCGTACCCTGGATTATAGTAATGTGTGCTGCTTATACCCACCTTGGTGCAAATATCTGTAGCCTACTCTCATTTTGTACTACTAAGCTTGTACAGCTAACCTCAACCCTCAGGACCTAGGTTAGCTACATAGCTAAATATCCTGCCATTACAATGCAACCATGCCAAGTGTCTTTTCTTGAAGCGGATTTATGGTTGTGTGTAGACCATATGCACGTCGCCCACGCCGTTGAGAGCATTTTTACTTCTGCCATGGTGTGTCTGTGTCACTCTGCAGTTACACCTCCGAACACTAGTCAGCAGCAGAGGTTTCTGTAAAGTGCTGTAAAGTTTAGATGGTTAACACATTAAATATGGCTTAAGAGAGACGATTTGAAAAACAAGTACACAAATCAGCTTCACTATAACTTGAAGCATTCACAGACAAACACTTGTCTATATCTGGACACATTAGAGAGAGGATTTGTTATGTAGCCTAACTGTACGTGACTGACTGTGTGTGTGCGTCCTGCGTCCAGGATGAGGTCACCTGCTACACGCACTGTGATTTGCAGCTCATACATTTTGAGAATAATGTGTTATAAACTTGTAGTTCAGTCTGCACAGAGCTCACTGAGGTATTTTTTGGATTTATGTAGCCATGGTGCACTGTACGTGATGACGCATGTAGTGTGACGCCTGTGAAATACATTAACGCTGTTTATTGCAAACCATGGGGCGTTTTGTCATCACTGAAGTGATGTGGATTGATCACATTGTTGCTGCAGCTTTATTTGATGCTATATAATGCAGCATTAATTGATTGTCATGCTGTCATCTGTTCAAACTGGAGGCTGAGCTGCACAGTATTTGATATTACTGTTAGAAGGTGTAGCCCCTTGTGTGTTGGTGAATCTTGATACTGATGTAGTGCAGCTGTATTTAGTATGTGTATGTTGGAGTGTTTCCGAATTTGAATTTGGATTGCTGCTTATTTAATCCAAAATATTTAAAGAGAGACTTAATCAGAAATACTTCCAATATATGTCTAATATATTATAAGATAAGGGCTATTTTCACCCTGGTGCAAATATCAACATATTGCTATTTGTACCAGGTACAATTAGAAGCGGATGCTATTCGTACCCTGGATTATAGTGATGTGTGCTGCTTATACCCACCTTGGTGCAAATATCTGTAGCCTACTCTCATTTTGTACAACTAAGCTTGTACAGCTAACCTCAACCCTCAGGACCTAGGTTAGCTACATAGCTAAATATCCTGCCATTACAATGCAACCATGCCAAGTGTCTTTTCTTGAAGCGGATTTATGGTTGTGCGTAGACCATATGCACGTCGCCCACGTCGTTGAGAGCATTTTTCCTTCTGCCATGGTGTGTCTGTGTCACTCTGCAGTTACACCTCCAAAACACTAGTCAGCGGCAGAGGTTTCTGTGAAGTGCTGTAAAGTTTAGATGATTTAAAACACATTAAATATGGCTTAAGAGAGACGATTTGAAAAAGATGCGCTTCACTATAACTTGAAGCATTCACAGACAAACACTTGTCTTTATCTGGACACATTAGAGAGAGGATTTGTTATATAGCTTAGCTGTACGTGACTGTCTGTGTGTGTGCGTCCTGCGTCCAGGATGAGGTCACCTGCTACACGCACTGTGATTTGCAGCTCATACACTTTGAGAATAATGTGTTATAAACTTGTAGTTCAGTCTGCACAGAGCTCACTGAGGTATTTTTTGGATTTATGTAGCCATGGTGCACTGTACGTAATGACGCATGTAGTGTGACACATGTGAAATACATTTACGCTGTTTATTGCAAACCATGGGGCGTTTTGTCATCACTGAAGTGATGTGGATTGATCACATTGTTGCTGCAGCTTTATTTGATGCTATATAATGCAGCATTAATTGATTGTCATGCTGTCATCTGTTCAAACTGGAGGCTGAGCTGCACAGTATTTGATATTACTGTTAGAAGGTGCAGCCCCTTGTGTGTTGCTGAACCTTGATACTGATGTAGTGCAGCTGTATTTAGTATGTGTATGTTGGAGTGTTTTCTAATTTGAATTTGGATTGCTGCTTATTTAATCCAAAATATTTAAAGAGAGACTTAATCAAAAATCCTTCTAATAAATGTCTAATATATTACAAGATAAGGGCTATTTTCACCCTGGTGCAAATATCAACATATTGCTATTTGTACCAGGTACAATTAGAAGCGGATGCTATTCGTACCCTGGATTATAGTAATGTGTGCTGCTTATACCCACCTTGGTGCAAATATTTGTAGCCTACTCTCATTTTGTACAACTAAGCTATTATCTCCTCAACCTCAACCCTCAGGACCTAGGTTAGCTACATAGCGAAATATCCTGCCATTACAATGCAACCATGCCAAGTGTCTTTTCTTAAAGCGGATTTATTGTTGTGCGTAGACCATATGCACGTCGCCCAGGCCGTTGAGAGCATTTTTCCTTCTGCCATGGTGTGTCTGTGTCACTCTGCAGTTACACCTCCAAAACACTAGTCAGCGGCAGAGGTTTCTGTGAAGTGCTGTAAAGTTTAGATGATTTAAAACACATTAAATATGGCTTAAGAGAGACGATTTGAAAAAGATGCGCTTCACTATAACTTGAAGCATTCACAGACAAACACTTGTCTTTATCTGGACACATTAGAGAGAGGATTTGTTATATAGCTTAGCTGTACGTGACTGTCTGTGTGTGTGCGTCCTGCGTCCAGGATGAGGTCACCTGCTACACGCACTGTGATTTGCAGCTCATACACTTTGAGAATAATGTGTTATAAACTTGTAGTTCAGTCTGCACAGAGCTCACTGAGATATTTTTTGGATTTATGTAGCCATGGTGCACTGTACGCAATGACGCATGTAGTGTGACACATGTGAAATACATTAACGCTGTTTATTGCAAACCATGGGGCGTTTTGTCATCACTGAAGTGATGTGGATTGATACATTGTTGCTGCAGCTTTATTTGATGCTGTATAATGCAGCATTAATTGATTGTCATGCTGTCATCTGTTCAAACTGGAGGCTGAGCTGCACAGTATTTGATATTACTGTTAGAAGGTGTAGCCCCTTGTGTGTTGGTGAATCTTGATACTGATGTAGTGCAGCTGTATTTAGTATGTGTATGTTGGAGTGTTTCCGAATTTGAATTTGGATTGCTGCTTATTTAATCCAAAATATTTAAAGAGAGACTTAATCAGAAATCCTTCCAATATATGTCTAATATATTATAAGATAAGGGCTATTTTCACCCTGGTGCAAATATCAACATATTGCTATTTGTACCAGGTACAATTAGAAGCGAATGCTATTCGTACCCTGGATTATAGTAATGTGTGCTGCTTATACCCACCTTGGTGCAAATATCTGTAGCCTACTCTCATTTTGTACTACTAAGCTTGTACAGCTAACCTCAACCCTCAGGACCTAGGTTAGCTACATAGCTAAATATCCTGCCATTACAATGCAACCATGCCAAGTGTCTTTTCTTGAAGCGGATTTATGGTTGTGTGTAGACCATATGCACGTCGCCCACGCCGTTGAGAGCATTTTTCCTTCTGCCATGGTGTGTCTGTGTCACTCTGCAGTTACACCTCCAAAACACTAGTCAGCGGCAGAGGTTTCTGTGAAGTGCTGTAAAGTTTAGATGATTTAAAACACATTAAATATGGCTTAAGAGAGACGATTTGAAAAAGATGCGCTTCACTATAACTTGAAGCATTCACAGACAAACACTTGTCTTTATCTGGACACATTAGAGAGAGGATTTGTTATATAGCTTAGCTGTACGTGACTGTCTGTGTGTGTGCGTCCTGCGTCCAGGATGAGGTCACCTGCTACACGCACTGTGATTTGCAGCTCATACACTTTGAGAATAATGTGTTATAAACTTGTAGTTCAGTCTGCACAGAGCTCACTGAGATATTTTTTGGATTTATGTAGCCATGGTGCACTGTACGCAATGACGCATGTAGTGTGACACATGTGAAATACATTAACGCTGTTTATTGCAAACCATGGGGCGTTTTGTCATCACTGAAGTGATGTGGATTGATACATTGTTGCTGCAGCTTTATTTGATGCTGTATAATGCAGCATTAATTGATTGTCATGCTGTCATCTGTTCAAACTGGAGGCTGAGCTGCACAGTATTTGATATTACTGTTAGAAGGTGTAGCCCCTTGTGTGTTGGTGAATCTTGATACTGATGTAGTGCAGCTGTATTTAGTATGTGTATGTTGGAGTGTTTCCGAATTTGAATTTGGATTGCTGCTTATTTAATCCAAAATATTTAAAGAGAGACTTAATCAGAAATCCTTCCAATATATGTCTAATATATTATAAGATAAGGGCTATTTTCACCCTGGTGCAAATATCAACATATTGCTATTTGTACCAGGTACAATTAGAAGCGAATGCTATTCGTACCCTGGATTATAGTAATGTGTGCTGCTTATACCCACCTTGGTGCAAATATCTGTAGCCTACTCTCATTTTGTACTACTAAGCTTGTACAGCTAACCTCAACCCTCAGGACCTAGGTTAGCTACATAGCTAAATATCCTGCCATTACAATGCAACCATGCCAAGTGTCTTTTCTTGAAGCGGATTTATGGTTGTGTGTAGACCATATGCACGTCGCCCACGCCGTTGAGAGCATTTTTACTTCTGCCATGGTGTGTCTGTGTCACTCTGCAGTTACACCTCCGAACACTAGTCAGCAGCAGAGGTTTCTGTAAAGTGCTGTAAAGTTTAGATGGTTAACACATTAAATATGGCTTAAGAGAGACGATTTGAAAAACAAGTACACAAATCAGCTTCACTATAACTTGAAGCATTCACAGACAAACACTTGTCTTTATCTGGACACATTAGAGAGAGGATTTGTTATGTAGCCTAACTGTACGTGACTGACTGTGTGTGTGCGTCCTGCGTCCAGGATGAGATCACCTGCTACACGCACTGTGATTTGCAGCTCATACATTTTGAGAATAATGTGTTATAAACTTGTAGTTCAGTCTGCACAGAGCTCACTGAGGTATTTTTTGGATTTATGTAGCCATGGTGCACTGTACGTGATGACGCATGTAGTGTGACGCCTGTGAAATACATTAACGCTGTTTATTGCAAACCATGGGGCGTTTTGTCATCACTGAAGTGATGTGGATTGATCACATTGTTGCTGCAGCTTTATTTGATGCTATATAATGCAGCATTAATTGATTGTCATGCTGTCATCTGTTCAAACTGGAGGCTGAGCTGCACAGTATTTGATATTACTGTTAGAAGGTGTAGCCCCTTGTGTGTTGGTGAATCTTGATACTGATGTAGTGCAGCTGTATTTAGTATGTGTATGTTGGAGTGTTTTCTAATTTGAATTTGGATTGCTGCTTTTTTAATCCAAAATATTTAAAGAGAGACTTAATCAGAAATCCTTCTAATAAATGTCTAATATATTACAAGATAAGGGCTATTTTCACCCTGGTGCAAATATCAACATATTGCTATTTGTACCAGGTACAATTAGAAGCGGATGCTATTCGTACCCTGGATTATAGTGATGTGTGCTGCTTATACCCACCTTGGTGCAAATATCTGTAGCCTACTCTCATTTTGTACAACTAAGCTTGTACAGCTAACCTCAACCCTCAGGACCTAGGTTAGCTACATAGCTAAATATCCTGCCATTACAATGCAACCATGCCAAGTGTCTTTTCTTGAAGCGGATTTATTGTTGTGCGTAGACCATATGCACGTCGCCCACGCCGTTGTGAGCATTTTTCCTTCTGCCATGGTGTGTCTGTGTCACTCTGCAGTTACACCTCCGAACACTAGTCAGCAGCAGAGGTTTCTGTGAAGTGCTGTAAAGTTTAGATGGTTAACACATTAAATATGGCTTAAGAGAGACGATTTGAAAAACAAGTACACAAATCAGCTTCACTATAACTTGAAGCATTCACAGACAAACACTTGTCTTTGTTTGGGCACATTTTCCCCACAAATAGGCTACAACATGCTAACATACTAGCACAAGTCTAGATAGATTCACTTAGTAGCCGGCGATCTTTTCCTCTTTCACATAAAGCCAGGGACAACAGCAACATTTAACAAAGGTAACGGCACACAGGTTGGCTCCGTTACAACTCAAAAGACTCACCGACAAAACAATCTGGAAATCCATCAGTAAAAAAAAACAAAAAAAAAAACAAAAACATTTTTTTTCTTCCTTTACCTCTGGAGGCACAGCCCGGCCTGCGTTTCAAATCGCATACTTCTACTATATACTTTTAGTATGTACTGCAGCTGCCCTTAAAAAGTATGTAGTGTAGTATGCAGTATGCATGCAGTATGCATCCTATTGGGACACACATCCACCATCACATCGCTCCCTGAACTCAGACCCTCTTGCTCACTTCCGCCGCCGTCCGTAGCGCCACATTTGAATATTTTATTTTGTGTTGTTGTACTTCGGAGATGCAGCAAATCTCCTCTCGTCGAGCTCGCCAGAGTCGTGCATACCGTCGGAGGTGCCGGAGAGCTCTGTTGCTGTTATGGCGTAATTTATGTTGTTGTTTCTTATAAACTGAAGTGTTCACGTAAACAGTCCCAAGCCTATTATCAGTGATCTGTCTATTGAACTAGTCGCCAGTAGGCATATTAACCCCCTTCACACATAGCTCTCTGTTGCTGGCAGATGTTTGTTGTTAAATATATTTAAAGCTATGCAGCTGCTGGCACTATATTCTGTCTGCACGTGAAGCAGCCTTACATTCACATTACTTTTATTTGTAGTGTAACATACTTGCACATTCTTACTACATTACTTAATATGTATTTGACTTTTACTCTTTATATATTTACTAGTCTATACTGCTCATACCTGGCCCATAGTGTATTCATATTTAGTCATATTCATTCATTATTTATGCCACACTTACACCACTGCCTATACTGGTAGAATCTTCTATATTGTAGTCATAGTTGAACCCTAACACTGATTATACTATAATCACAATAAAGTTGAATGTTGTAACTATGTTCTTGCAAAACTCTATGATATGTGACAGTATATAATCAGATCATTGCAGTCCTAATGTGTAGTGTCTTAGTATCTCAAATTAAATAAACCATGTATGAAAGCAAGTGTGGGCGTTGGTTGTACACGCAGCTCAGTCAGTGCGACGTAACTTCCGCTGCTCAAAGGATTGTGGGTCAGAATGGCCAAAGAAGCATGCTGGCATGCATACTGCGAAATATGACCGGATGTAGTAGTACATCCTGGTACTTTTGGCATACTGCATCTGACATACTATGTATTGGGACACACTAATTATTTTTCTGGCATACTAAATAGTATGGTAGTATGGGTATTGGAACGCAGGGCCGGAGTTTTTCGACTAACAGAAGTGCAGGGGCCTCGGCGATTGCTCACGTCCTTCACTTCCGGCGGTTCCCCCAGGGAATCGTCGTATATTGTCTACAAATATTTTGGGTAGAAAACCAGCAGAGTTTAGCTGTTTATCACATTTTTCACGTCACTATATCACCGTGTAGACTAATCTGATGTGTGTTAAGTCTATAAACACAATGACTGAACAAATGTTACTATTTCTGTGTGCACGTAATTAAAGTGGTTATCGTAGATTAGCTGGGCTAACTGTTAGCTGTTAACATTAGCCGTTAGCGGTGTCATCAATCATGTTGTAACTCAGACATCCGCATCTGTTTTGGGTGGAGCGGTCGCTATGGACGCGGAGCTTGCTGTTTCTATAGGTACACATTTCCTGGGGACACCTGCACGTCTCGGCCATGCCCCCTCCATTGTGATTGGCTACAGCGCAGCATCGTTCAAACTCAAAGCCCCGCCCTCCTCCCCTCTCTAGGCGTCTTTCACACAGGGCTGCCGACAGATTCTACAATGTAAACTGCAGAATCTGTCTTGAGAGATTACCGACAGAACATCTTTCATACTAAACAGGTTTTCCAAACAAATACAAAATGCTAACTTTATTAGCACAAGCCTTTGCCATTTTACATTGTATAAATTAGCCTAGTGACGAATGCAGATTTCCTCTGTTCATATGAAACCAGGCGTAACAATTTATAGTTTCTTATCTGTGAAATAAGAGTAAATACAAGCTTTGTTTCCACTGAGGGAAATGGTTTCAGTATACCGAAACAGACAGGAGGTCTGCATCAGTTAGGTTTTTTGTACGTGCAAAGTTTGTTGTCACACGTCATACAGGGGTGAAAATAGCCTAGCTAAGAGGCCAAGGATAAGAATAAGAATAATCTTTTTTGTCATTGCACAAAACAATGAAATTCTGTTGGAGCAGTCCTCCAGCTGCCCAGGCTTATAAATATAAAGATGAAAATAAGTAAAAACAAAGAGACATATATACAGTAGGGCACAATATCAAGAATGTAAAATATAAAACATGTGCAAGAAAAGTCCAAGTCCTTAAAGTGGGGGCTCCTGAGGAGTGGGGCGGGTGTGTGAGAGAGGGGGGAGGGGGGTAGAGTTCAGGATTTATTTATACTGGGGAGCAAATAGTCACTCCGATATTATAATTTGAGTATTTGATTTTTTCCCCAGCCTCAGATGGTGAGCCCTTCGTCATCGAGCACCCGGCAGATGGCGCCCCTGAAATCATCTGGATCCTGGACGATGATGAAGGTGAGTTTCAGGTAGGTGATGTACAGGTAGGTGATGTACAGGTAGGTGACCTCATTCCCCCAGTTTCCTCTGATGAAGAGGATGAGGCTGAGGTTGACTTGGAATCCTTTGACGATGAAGACACCGAAGATGAAGACATTGACATTGAAGACACTGACGGGGAAGACTTGGACGATGAAGACACTGAGGATGAAGACACTGAAGATGAAGACATTGACATTGAAGACACTGACGGGGAAGACTTGGACGATGAAGACACTGAGGATGAAGACACCGAAGATGAAGACATTGACATTGAAGACACTGACGGGGAAGACTTGGACGATGAAGACACTGAGGATGAAGACACTGAAGATGAAGACTTGGACGATGAAGACTTGGACGATGAAGACACCGAGGATGAAGACACTGAGGATGAAGACAATGACATGTTAGACTTTGAGGATGAGGACTGGAGAGCCCTGGAGAGTGAAGAAGAAGAAGATTCTGGGTACGAGTCCATGAGCGAGGAGGAAGAGGAGGACGTAGAGGATGAAGAGGAGCCTACTGCACAGCGAGTGGAGCGTCCTGAAGATCTGCCCCCAGTCTCTCCTCGGTCTGAAGACTCTGCTCCCCCAGCCTCCGGCCTCAGCTCATCCACCATCCAGGACTGCGACTGTGAGCCAAGACCCTCCACTTCAGGCCTCGGCTTCGCCACAAAGAGAAGCAGGGAGGACAGCGATACACCTCAGGTAAGTGGGAAGAGGCAGAGGAAGACCTGTGAGGACTGTGATGAAGAGCCAAGACCCTCTACTTCAGGCCTCAGTTCCGCCACAAAGAGAAGCAGGGAGGACAGCGATACACCTCAGGTAAGTGGGAAGAGGCAGAGGAAGACCTGTGAGGACTGTGATGAAGAGCCAAGACCCTCCACTTCAGGCCACAGCTCCTCCACACACAGAAGCGGAGAAGAGGACTACAGGAACTCTGCACCCTCCACTTCCGGCACCAGCTCCTCCATGCCCAGAAGATATTGGCCAAGTTCTTTCCAGTACCCGACGAGGCCCGATGACAGCGACTCCGATGAAGACTGACAGCCCTGACTGGGAAACCTTTGTGTCTGGAAGGACTGATAAAGGCCCATGCAGCCTTTGCGTCTGGCGAGGCTAGCACCGCCCTCGGTAGCGTCTTGCACCAGGGCTTTTTTTAACATTTTACTCTGTAAATATGGTTGATATTGCTGGATGCATTTACCAGCGATTGGGTAAAACCCCATGCGGCCTTTGCGTCTGGCGAGGCTAGCACAGCCCTCGGTAGCGTCTTGCACCAGGGCTGTTATTTACATTTTACTCTGTAAATATGGTTGATATTGCTGGATGCATTTACCAGCGATTGGGTAAAACCCCATGCGGCCTTTGCGTCTGGCGAGGCTAGCACAGTCCTCGGTAGCGTCTTGCACCAGGGCTGTTATTTACATTTTACTCTGTAAATATGGTTGATATTGCTGGATGCATTTACCAGCGATTGGGTTAAACCCCATGCGGCCTTTGCGTCTGGCGAGGCTAGCACAGCCCTCGGTAGCGTCTTGCACCAGGGCTGTTATTTACATTTTACTCTGTAAATATGGTTGATATTGCTGGATGCATTTACCAGCGATTGGGTAAAACCCCATGCGGCCTTTGCGTCTGGCGAGGCTAGCACCGCCCTCGGTAGCTTCTTGCACCAGGGCTTTTAATTATAGTAATATATTATAGTTGATGACACTGGATGGATGTTCCAGTGCTAAGTTAATAATAATTATAATACTATATACTTATATTGCGCTTTCCAAAGCACTCAGAGACGATTTATAAATTCAGGGACAAAACAACAACAAAAAAAGGCAAGGAACAAACAATAAAACAAATAAGGGATGAAAAGAAACTGTCAGCGATTTAATAAAAGCAGCGTTAAACAGGTGAGGTTTGAGTGAATTTTTGAATACGGAGAGAGAGGGGGAGTCTCGGTCGGATTTGGGGAGTGAGTTCCAGAGGATGGGAGCAGCGATGGAGAAGGCCCGGTCCCCCCCAGGATTTGTGTTTTGTTCCTGATGGAGGAGGAACAGGAGGTTGGCATCTGCAGAGCGGAGTGTGCCATTGGAATGTGATAGTGGAGAAGCTTAGACAGGTTTTTGTATGTTATGAGGAGAGTTTTGATATCCTGCAGCTTAGGAGGAGAGTGATGGACGGAGGTGGGCGATTTTCCTGAGGTGAAAGAAGGCTGTTTTGGTGATGTGTTTGATGTGCTGGTCGAAGGACAGGAATTAATTGAAAATGACGCTAAGATTTGGGATGTGAGTGAGGTGCATACTGTGGAGCCGTCAATGTTGAGGGTGAAGTTATGGGTGGATTTGGTGACTGCTTTTGGTACAATGATGATACTTTAGGATTTGTGGCGGTTTAATTGGAGGAAGTTGATTTGAAGCCAGGATTTTATTTCAGTGATGCAGTTTGTCAGGGTTGAGTGGGTGGCAGTGGAGATTGTCTTGGTGGAGATTAGGAGCTGGATATCATCGACAATGCAGTGGAACTGGACACCATGATGGCGTTTTATGTGCAGGGGTTTCCCTGCATAGAAAATATATATGTATCATTATCAGGATATGAAATGACCTATATCGGGATATGAGATATTGGTCATATCACCCAGCCCTAATATTGTATTATTTGGACCTCTCTTGTCTAATCAAGAAGATATGGCATCACTTAATACATTTGCATGATCTGTAAATTCAAATGTGAAGCGCACACGCCAGACATCACCATCAAAGCCCCTTTCTGAGCCAGGGAAAACCCTGATGTGACCAAGGGGGGAAAGGTACAGGATGAAGAGGAGGGGACCAAACTGAACCTTGGGGGACACCTTGGAGGAGGGGAGCAGTGGGGGAATTGCAATTATTGATAGAGATGTACTGAAGTCTGTTTGAAGTCTGAAGGATGGAGGGATTGATGGTGTCGAAGGCGGCACTGAGGTTGAGGAGGATGAGGATGTTGAGGTTTCTGACATCAGAGGAGAGAAAGAGGTCGTTAGTGATTTTAAGCAGGGCAGTTTCAGTGCTATGTTTTAATCAAAATCCGGATTGGAATGTTTCAAACATGTCATTGACAGAGAGGTGGTGTTTCAGTTGGGAGGTTCAGCATCTTTCAGTAGTTCGGGCAGAAAGGGTAGGTTGGAGATTGGCCTGAAGTTATTTGGGATGTCAGCGATGAGTCCAGTTAACTTGTTTTGGTGATGTGTTTGATGTGCTGGTCGAAGGACAGGAATTAATTGAAAATGACGCTAAGATTTGGGATGTGAGTGAGGTGCATACTGTGGAGCCGTCAATGTTGAGGGTGAAGTTATGGGTGGATTTGGTGACTGCTTTTGGTACAATGATGATAATTTAGGATTTGTGGCGGTTTAATTGGAGGAAGTTGATTTGAAGCCATGATTTTATTTCAGTGATGCAGTTTGTCAGGGTTGAGTGGGTGGCAGTGGAGATTGTCTAGGTGGAGATTAGGAGCTGGATATCATCGACAATGCAGTGGAACTGGACACCATGATGGCGTTTTATGTGACCAAGGGGGGAAAGGTACAGGATCAAGAGGAGGGGACTAAACTGAACCTTGGGGGACACCTTGGAGGAGGGGAGCAGTGGGGGAATTGCAATTATTGATAGAGATGTACTGAAGTCTGTTTGAAGTCTGAAGGATGGAGGGATTGATGGTGTCGAAGGCGGCACTGAGGTTGAGGAGGATGAGGATGTTGAGGTTTCTGACATCAGAGGAGAGAAAGAAGTCGTTAGTGATTTTAAGCAGGGCAGTTTCAGTGCTATGTTTTAATCAAAATCCGGATTGGAATGTTTCAAACATGTCATTGACAGAGAGGTGGTGTTTCAGTTGGGAGGTTCAGCATCTTTCAGTAGTTCGGGCAGAAAGGGTAGGTTGGAGATTGGCCTGAAGTTATTTGGGATGTCAGCGATGAGTCCAGTTAACAGGTGAAGCATGCTTCCTGTATAAAGTATAGGTGGCTATACCAGAGAAAGGTGAGTCTATACTTCATGACAACATCGACACAAGTATTTCTGTCACTGTCCAGTGTAATAATATCACATTGTCTTTTTTGCTCACTCTGCTGCATTGTTGTGTTTTCAGGTGGAGGTGGATACAACAAACAGAGGGAAAGTAATTATTACTAACATGAAGAAAAGTCTCCAAGTCTCTTTTTCTTAGGTATTTATAGGTGTACCAGATTCCCCCCCCACACACACACACACACACAACGTGAAAGACCAAGACAGGACCAGATGAGAAGGATGGACGACTCCAGGACCAGATGGAGAGTGATGGGTGTGTTTCATTCAGTGGACTCAGTAAGTAATCCCCTCACTAAGACTACAAAAGTACCATAGTGACATAAGATAAGATAAACTGAGATAAAGTTAACTATACATATGTGAATTATTTTTATTACAGGAGCCTTTTTGAATATTATTTATTGATTATAATATCATTCCATGTATAGTTGAGTTCAAAAGTTTTCATTACTTGTGTTTCTGTTTTATAGGGCAGGAGGACTCCTCTGAGGAGTAAAAATAATATTAATAGTAATAATAGCAATAGTAATATTGATAATAATAACAATAATAAAAGTTAAAATAGTAATAATAATAATAACAACCGTAGTAATAATAATAATAATAATGGTAATAGTAATTTTATTAATAATAATAATAATAATAATAATGATAATAGTAATATATATTATAATATTACTAATAATAATAATAATAATAATAACAGCAATAATTATAACAGTAATAATACTAATAGTGATAATAATAATAATAGTAATAGTAATATTAATAGTGATAATAATAATAATAATAATAATAATAATAGTAATAATAATAGTAATATTAATAATAACAATAGCAATAATAATAACAGTAATATTAATAATAGTGATATAATAATAATAGTAATATTAATAATAATAATAATCATAATAGCAATAATAATAATAATAGTGAGAATGGTAATATTAAAAGTAATTATAATAATAACAGTAATAATAAAAATAGTAATGTAATCATAATAATATAAGCAATATTAATAATAGTGATAATAACAGTAATAATAATAATACTAATAACAGTAATAATAGTAATATGAATAGTAATAATAATAACAATAATAATAGTAGTAATAATAATAATAATATTAATAATCATAATAATAGTGATGATAATAATAATAGTAATATGAATAATAATAATAATAAAAATAGTAATGTAATCATAATAATAATAGCAATATTAATAATAGTGATAATAATAATACTAATAGTAATACTAATGATAATAGTAATAATAATAATAGTAATATTAATAATAGCAATAGCAATAATAATAACAGTAATAATAATAATAGTGATGATAATAATAATAGTAATATTAATAATAATAGTAATAATAATAATAATAATAATAATAATAATAATAGTAATAATAGTAATAATAATGATAATAATAGCAATAATTATAACAGTAACAATAATAATAATAATAATAATAATAGTGATAATAATAATAGTAATATTAATAATATTAATAATAATAAAAATAGTAATGGTAATCATAATAATAATAGCAATATTAATAATAGTGATAATAATAATACTAATAGTAATATTAATAGTAATAATAGTAATAATAATAATAATAACAGTAATAATAGTAATATGAATAGTAATAATAATAATAACAGTAATATTAGAAATAGTAATATTAATAATAATAATAATGATAGCAATATTAATAGTAATAATAATAATAGCAATAAAAATAGGCCTACTCCTCTAAGAACCGTCACCTTATCGTGGTGGAGTAGTTTGAGTGCCCTAATGACCCTAGGAGCTATGCTGTCGGGGCTTTTTGCCCCTGGTAGGGTTTCCCATGGCAGATTGGTTCTGGGCGAAGGGTCAGACGAAGAACGGTTCAAAAGACCCTTCATGATGGATAACAACAGGAGAACGTGTACCCGGCCCGGAGGGTTATGGCGTGGTCCTCCTAACAGTGACCTCCAGCTCTTGCTGGGACGGTTCGCAGCCGAGTGTGAGGCGGCTGGGATGAGAATCAGCACCTCCAAGTCTGAGGCCGTGGTCCTCAGCCGGAAAAGGGTGGATTGCCAGTGTCGGGGGGGAGGTCCTGCCTCAGGTGGAGGAGTTTAAGTATCTCGGGATCTTGTTCACGAGTGAGGGTAGGATGGAGCGGGAGATTGACAGGCGGATTGGGGCGGCGTCAGCAGTGATGCAGGCGCTTAACCAGTCTGTTGTGGTGAAGATGGAGCTTAGCCAGAAAGCCAAGCTCTCGATTTACCAGTTGATCTACGTTCCAACCCTCACCTATGGGCACGAGCTCTGGGTAGTGACCAAAAGAACGAGATCGCGAGTTCAAGCGGCCGAAATGAGTTTCCTCCGCAGGGTGGCTGGGCTCAGCCTTAAGGCCTAGTTATGCTCCCTTTACGTACAAAAATGTATACGTCCGTTTCAAACGATGTTACCGTCACTGCCCACATACTTCCATGTGTCCTTTACGTTGGCATGGATGTCAACCAATATATCCACCAGGAGGCAGCCCAGCGTCAAAAGTTTATGACAACAACAAACTCAAAAACAAACATGGCGACTGTGGAGGAGATATTGATAATGTACCTCTTGCATAAAAGACCAAAACAGAGGCAGCATTGTAGGAGGCGGTGGTCGGTGAGGCCGTTAAATACATCGCCCCCATACATAGACTGGAGGACGGAGAATTCTTTTCTCTCGTACTGCCGATGAGAGAAATTGAATTGTTATTTCTTCTTCGTGTCTCACTAGAACTACGTATCGGGTAGTGACAGCAACACTGCCCCCACGGTTCCTGGTGGTACTGCTCCGTTTGGCCCGTATCCGTGAGCTTTATGGAAACGTGCAGAAATACGGACGAAATGAACGCGGAGCACGGACAGAAGGCTCCGTCCGTATCCGTATCCGTATTTAACGTTGAGCATAAATGGGCCTCTAGAGATAGGGTGAGGAGCTTGGACATCCGGGAGGGACTCGGAGTAGAGCCGCTGCTCCTCCACATCAAGAGGAGCCAGTTGAGGTGGTTCAGGCATCGAGTAAGGATGCCTTCCGGACGACTCCCTTTGCTGAGGCTGCTGCCCCCGCGACCCAGACCCGGAAAAGCGGAGGACTACAAGTACGAGTACGAGCAATAATAATGACAGTAATAATAGTAATAGAGATAATAATAAAAATAATAATAATAATAATAATAACTTTATTTGTAAAGCACTTATCTGAACAAGGTTACAAGGTGCTTCACATAGTGCATGAAAATAACAATTATTATAACAATTACAATAAAATATTTAAAAAACATCATGTGACTGTGTGTGTGTTATAAAGTGGGCCTATCTACAGTATGGGGTACACCAGTGTACAGGTTTCTGTGGATTTACAAAGAGTGATGTTCACCTCAGTTTTTCTCAGACCACACTGTGCCGTCTCTTCCTGTCAAACATCTGATGTGTACCTCTCTCACTCCTCCTCTGCTGCAGACCTCCATCCAACTATAAGAGAATGAGGACTGTCAGTAATGTCCCGACTGGCTCCTCCTCCATCAAACACCAATCATAATCTTTTGTTCTCAGATAAAATCTATGACGAACAAAAGTAAGAAAAAGATTTACCTGGACAGTAGGATTCACATCGTGATCTGCATGATCTTTTTCACAGCAGACTCGCCGCACGTTGACCTGAAAATAGTCAGAGGGTTGTCTGAAATTAGATTCACATCACCAGGGGCCACATGTTGGTTGTGGGCAGTTAGTGTTCATTGGTATTATTAATGTTAAACAAAGATAGTCCATAATCATTCAGATCTTCATGTTATTTTAATTTGATGTGGTATGTGAAAATATTTTGTAGGATGAATACTGAAAGGTAGCCATGGCTCAGCAAAGATGAATAAAAGAAATAATGGAGGGATTTAGTAGTTGCTGAGTCCTGTCATGAATAATTTGTTGGAAATTGAGAGAAGTGTTTTGCTTCATGGTTTTTAGCTGCGACCAGCAGTTCTACAGTTCACTCTGTCAGCTGGTTCAGTCACTCAGTCTGTGAGACCATTATCAGATTGTCTTAATCCTGACTCTGTTAGCCTGCTTGTTGGAAACCTGTAGAGAGTAATTTAGCATACCCACATATATTTACTCCCCTAACCCTCTGAAACAAAATAAACTACAGCTTGGCCCCATAAAGAGTTTCCTTTTGTAAGTAATGACGTACATGTAAATGGCTTTTATAACTATTCTCTTCTCACTGTTATATTTCTGGTAGATTACAGGTGACAGTAGTTCCAGATTTTAAAAATAAAGGATTTGAAAGTAAAACTGCAGAGTTTACTTAACATTAAGAATAAAAATGAAATGAAATAATTATAGCTGCTGCACAGCAATAGGTCGGGGCCTGGCATTTTCAAGAGCAGGGAGAAGAAGAAAAAGGGTCAATCAGAACAACTTTCCTGACCAGAAATCATTAAACATTGAAAAGGCTTTTTAATATAATGTTACGCAACCTGAGCAGTGGGGAAAATACTGCAGTGGCTTTACACTAAGACTTGCACAACCACTTGGGTTGTGATTACTGTCCATGCAAAGTAAACCATTATGTTCCTGCGTACTAAATTGCAAGTAGTATATCTTATCACTAAAACACCAGCTAAGTCTATGCCTGTCCAGCCTAGAGTACTGCAGAAAGTGATGAGATTTTCTTTGTTCACCTTCTTCCTCAAAATCTGAACTTGACCCCCAGTTCCTAATGTAGTCAAGTTCAAAACTCGTAGGGAGTCTATAAACTATACATTTTTGGAATTGTTAGAACATGAGGAATATAAAAACTGATGTTTCCATTGTTTTCAAACTCACTATGGTGGCCATTCTGGATTTTAAAAATGGCAAACATTCAAAACACCTTCGAAAAAAAAAAAAGGACATCCTCATCTTCGTAGCTGTAACGCAAGAATTAATTTGCTAACATTTTACACAATTGTCTAAGAGGATAAAATGATGAAGTGATGACATTTTCTATCCAAAAGGTCAAAAGTCAACATTATTGTGATGCTAAAATGCTCTGCAAAAGCACTTTTCTGGCCATTATTCAGCATCATATCTCGGGAGCAGAAGGGGAGACATTTGGTCAGATACTGAATTGCTGACTCTAATCTTGAAACTGTGCTGATAGTATAGATCTTCAGTGTGTGGAGCATCCATGTTTTCACACACTGTCTGTGAATTCATAATGTCATTCTTCATCTTCAGTTTTCACTGTCATCTTGATCCTGGTTTTTACATCTTGAGTCGTGGTCGTTCTCACATTGTTTACCGCAAAAGCAAGAGTCAGTGCATTGTAAGTCTCTTGACCTACAGGATCATCTTTGTGTTGAATAATATCCTTTGCAGTGGCATCTCACCATTTCAGTGATGGCCTAAGGAGTTGGTAACTCAACTAGCCTTGAGCCATTTTGCACAGGATTCAAAGCTACCTGCTGCTGAACGCTTGCCTGGCTCCAAACTCGAGCTTGCACACGTAGTTCCTCTATCAATAAGCTGTTTCAGCGCATCCTCTGTAGGTGGTAGCTTGTAACTCTCTGCCTTATACTGGTCAAAATGTGCCATCTCAGCTCTGGAATGTTTCTTAATGTGATTCCTTTTGAGTAACAGGAAGCACACGCAAACCTAGTCAAGTGTTTCTGTTGTTCCTCTGTTACTCCAAAATTATCTGTAAGCATTGTCAAAGCTTCAGTGATGTCATCCTCAGCTTTGAGGAAGATCTTGAACCATGTTACCTTATGCCTATATAACACTACTTGACCTGAGCCCTGATTTGCCACTCGCAAATAGTTTTTGGAGCTCCCTAACAGAGGCTGTAGACAAGATGCAAATCAGTGTTGTCTTTGCACTTGCAAAATTGGTGTTCAAACGCTAACTGATCAAAGACGTGAGGCCAAAGTTGCCAATGCAATGCAGATACACTCCAAATATCTAGCATGCTGAGTATCTGGACCTGTCGGGGACTCTGTTGGCAAACTACAGCTGATGAGAGCCCAAGACACAGGTCGAGAACAGAGACAAGAACTGAGCCAGCCCTGTGGTTCTCTCAAAAGTGTGTTTTGTGTGTTTGAGAGGGAGAGAGAGAGCAGAGACCACTGGTAAATCTAGATGGCTCACTTCAGATTTTCCCCCCTGTATATGTGTCACATGGGTCTTGCCACTGCCCCGCCCCTTTAGGAGACGAGCAGTGGTCCTGAGTCTATTCATTGCAATGGGAGAAGTGAACATGAGTACAGATTATGACCAATTCTCTCACCTCATAGTCACTGAAGTAACTACTGGACCCATTTTCACCGTGCCCTAACCCTTCTAAACATACTTACACTAAAATGGCATTTTCAGACTGACAAATCAGGAGGAAATTAACTTTGACTGAAACACGTCTCTCTTTTAGCAACACACTCTTGAGACATCTGTCAGCAGCTGACGTGATCTCTCACCAGGCTGATATTAGACATTAAGCTAACAGATAAAAAAATAAGCAGCAAAATAAGTAACAAACAATCCACAAGATGTTCACTATTTTTCAAAATGAGCTGAGGTTATGCCCACACGCAAGACAGGAAGTATATACCATTTAATACCATTGGCATAGCTTGTAATGTGGTATCTTTTGTTGTCTTTTGAGAGAGTGATGAGAGGGACAGAGAAGGTGGACTATTGCACACAATGTTTAATATAACCTGTAATGTTTCTGTAACCTATGATATTTGTGAGCACCATGAGTTGACATGTGGCCTATTCTGATGCCATCAAGATTGCAGTGTCCTCTGGCAGAAATTCATAGTTGGCCATTGGCAAAACCAGGACATCTGTGTCCGAGGAGAAGAAAGTAAGTTGAACATCTGCAGATTTTTGTTTTGCTGTAGATACAGCGAGGCAGATCATTAAGGTTTCAGCGTCCTCGTTGTTTTTGCTGAAGCTTCCAACATCTTTGTTGCTCTTTGTGCGACCAGATGCTGAGGCGATGTGACCAACTTAGGGAAATTTGGCTGTATTCCAGTGTTGACTTAAAATCATTCATTTAGCCTACTTGTGGAGTAGTTTTACTGTAGCTTTGGGTACACTTGTTTCTGTTGTTTTACAAATGAAATCCACCAAAGACTCAATGTATTAATTGATGGCATCAACAGAGGTGTACAAATATGCAATGTTTAAAGAGGAACTACACCCACCTTTAAAATCCATACATGTTATTCATATGGTCTAAGACAGCCAGAAAATATTCATAAACAGCATAAACAACAAAGCCACGGCTGGTCAGTCCTTCGGTGATACTCTCGCAAGTCGGCCCGTTCTTCACCGCCCCCGTCCTTTGACGGTTAATGGCCTCTTTGTTTGCGAGGGCAAGAAGGGTGCACAATCCCTTGTCTCCCCAGTTGCTTATCTTTACAGTGTCTGTCAGGTTTGCATTTCCCTCTTGCTACTAGCTGCTTGCTAATTCCCTATGGCTAACTCCTGCTATCAGCTGTTTCCTGTTTATCCAAGGACAGTGGGTCGCACATGCGGAGTCATCAACAGCTCCTCCCACAAGTTTTCAACAGCCCCTCCCCTTGCGAAGGCCGCCTGTCTTTTTAAACTAAAAGGCTTCTGCCAATATGACTACCCTGCAAGGCGGAAAATTGGGCACCTCGGATCCGCTCACCAATCCGGCTCTGTGTGTCTAAACGCTCGCAGCTTGCAGCAAAACGGCGCAACATTAGCAGAAAATCTGCCGGTGTAAAAGGGGCTACCCAGGGGAGTGTTCTGAGTATATGGGTACATTTTCTATTTCAGAACTGACAACACTACAATAGAATAAAGATCATTTGGGAATAAACAAAGAAAACAAACACTCTGTGGGTCCATTAAATCAGGCTCACATTCATTGTCTATGGAGCAGCTCCAGACTTTATACTGATGACATCACAAGATTAAGACTGACTTCTCTGGACTCTGGTTATGAGAAAGATTAGCTCATGTTCATAAAAGTATTGATTGCACTTTCTTAGGCCATGAAAATAACATATTGGAATTCTTCATTTAGGTTGTGTCGCCCTAAATTGCTGATGACAAATGATTGTCATTGCTCCTCTCCTCCAGGTGGAGGCGCTGTAGCACAAACAAACAGAGCTGGTGTCTGAAGGTGTTTGTGAAAACAGGAAAATAAAGCAGCAGTGATGGAGCTGCTGTAACACATAAACACACTGTTGTTGAGTGTGTGTGTTGTCCTAGCTGATAGTTGAACAGTATACAGAGTGTAAAAAGACTGGGTCCCGCTGTGTTACTCAGGCTGCACTACAGCGTCTATTCACAGGCGCGATCCCACTACTGAGCGGCACGGGGGCTTTGACCTGCTCCGTCTCCGACCTGGGCCGGTGCACCCCTCCTTAGACGACCTGGTGGTCCCGGGCTCCCCCAGGAGCACCATATCGATACCGAACTTAGTGCGGACACCCGATCAGCACAGTCCGCTGCAGCTCAGAGCTCCTGAGCTCAAACGATCCGCCAGCCTCAGCCTCCCGGTAGCTTGGATCACAGGCGCGCGCCACCGCACCCGGCGAGAGATGCTCTCATTCAGAGAGGTTTTGGGGTTTCGGACAAACGTGACGTCATCAGAAAGCTGGCTTCAGCGGCATCTAGTGCCGACAATGAAACCAGCAGCTGCATAGTGAAAGGCTGATCAGAATTTGTACAATTCCCCTACTACTGTGACAAAGATGCAACATGACTCTTTTTAGAGTTTATGGGGTAGCCTAGGCTACTTGTAGTCATCACACAGCAGCAGGATTCATATGTACATGTCAAAATTGAAGGAGGTAGGTTATTGTGCACATTTCAAGCACATGGCACAGCACTGGCAACTTAATCAATTAGGACATACTTCAGTCTCTTGGTGCCGCAACATGACCTGAGGATCAACAGTGAGTGACTTTTAGTGCTCTCTACATACCAGACACTTCTACTTTTTTAACACACAATCCAGGTGTAATATGAAGAAAACAAAATGGCGGGCCTACAAAGCAGCTGTTTTCATGATGAGTCTAGCTCCATTAGAGGTGTCAGGACATTTTTGTAACAACTAAAAATGGATTGAAAATATGTTTTATGTCCTGTTGGATTTCTTATCAGCCTACAGCGAGTTTTTAATTTTGCTGCTTAAATGCAAAGTCTCAGTATTTGCAGCAGCATTGTGCACATAAGCGCACCATCCATATTCCACATATCCATATACTGAACGCTGTTATCCTCAACATACAGACAACAGGTCATGGCCACAGTAATGATAAAAGTGCATTAAGAATGAATGGTATGTGTTGGTGGTGCAGTACTGTGGCTGTCTTAAACAGATGAGATGGATCACAGACAGAGCATTCAGTGTTTCCTGAAACAAAAAGTAAACTCACAAACAGCATTATCGCCTATCAGTCACAATATTAAGTGGGTTCAGGGGCATAGCACCAAATTCTGGCCCCTATACAAATGCAATCTTCCCCCTGCCTCTCTTGATATATGATCCGATTTTTTCCACAAAGGCAGTTTTCTTTCTTTCCTTTTCCTTTCTTTCTTCCTTTCTTTTTGTTTATGGAGCTCCAGTTTGTCTGTCATATCTTTGTTGGGGAAAGACATGACGGTGTATGTTGGTGCCTCAGTAGCGTTACTGGTCACTCACACAGCTCTTGCTGCATTTAAAGAGAAATCCTATGCAGATGCGGACTAAACCATTTTGCACGTCTAAGGGGGGAAAGGGGCCTCAGAAATCCTTCTCCAGGACCAGGTGAGAAGGATGGACGACTCCAGGACCAGATGAGAAGGATGGACGACTCCAGGACCAGGTGGAGAGTGATGGGTGTGTTTCAGTCAATGGGCTCAGTAAGTAATCCCCTCACTAAGACTACAAAACTACCATAGTGACATAAAGCGGTGCTGTGATAAAGTTAACTTTACATATGTGAATTCTTTTTATTACAGGAGCCTTGTTGAATATTATTCATTGATTATAATATGATTCCATGTATAGTTGAGTTCAAAAGTCTTCATTACTTGTGTTTCTGTTTTACAGGACAGGAGGACTCCTCTGAGGTTTTGGTGCTCCTGGGGCAGCTGAGAGTGGACGTCAATCATCTCAGGTGGACCCCACGCCACAGCAGACCACTGACCCACTCTCAGCACTCGAATGAGTCCAGAATGTCCCTGCACCTCCACCTCAACCCAGGAGACCACCCTCCTCACCCACCAGATGAAACAATGAGTGCCCTGTTCCCACCAGCTCAGAGGACGCTGTCAGTGACTGCTCCCTCTGTACTGGTGGAATTATGGCACTCCTCACATGCACCTACAAACACACACAAATAGCTATAATAATAATAATAGTAATAACAGTAATAGTAATTGTAATATTAATAATAAGAATGATGATAATAATAATAATAGTCATAATAGTAATAATTATAATCGTAATAATAATAGTGATGATAATAATAATAGTAATATTATTGGTAATAATAATAATAATAATAGTGATAATTATAATAGTAATATTATTGGTAATAATAATAATAATAATTATATAATAATAGTAATAATAGTAATAATACATGAAATTAAGACAATAATTACAATAAAATATTTAAAAAACATCATGTGACTGTGTGTGTGTGCGTATGTGTTGTAAAGTGGGCCTATCTACAGTATGGGGTACACCAGTGTACAGGTTTCTGTGGATTTACAAAGAGTGTTGTTTCCCTCAGTTTTTCTCAGACCACACTGTGCCGTCTCTTCCTGTCAAACATCTGATGTGTACCTCCTCTGCTCACATCCAAATGAGTCAATGATCTGTGACACCCATGAGCTCTATAGTACACTAAAATAAGACCCATTACACAGGAGAGCTGAGTGTGACACTAGGCTATTGAAAATGTACATACAACACTGAAAGAAGCTCATAACATCACTTAAAAACTTGTACAAAGACCTAGGTCTGTGCAATATCGTCCTAAATACAAGTAAAACGTGCGCACGGGGTTGTGTAACGGTAACAGCAGAACTGTTGGGAAAACCTGCTGTCTTATATTGGACACATTTTGCAAACAAATAGAACATGCTAACATTATTAGCACAAGCCTATGGCATTTTACATTGTATAAATTAACCTAGCGACTAGCAAAGATTTACTCTACTTATGAAGCCAGGATAAATAACACAGTAGTTACATTTTTGGGAAGGTGCATGGTCAGGCTACAGCATAGGGTACCACATAGCCTCTGCATTGACACAGAGAGTCTGCCATAGGTATGGCATAAAAATCCTGCTTGGGGGGGTGGAAGATAGCAGGTCAGCAGTAGATGCCATATTCAAGAAGTATACACCATGTATAAGCTGGGAACCTGAAGATTCATTTGACAATAGAAACTCTATAATAAACGTATTTTGGTTAGGCACCAAATATTACTGTGATAATCCTAGAGGTCACAATAGGTCATTTAGTACAGTAAGGTCATTTAAAACAATGGTCTCATTAAAATAGTCAGTATGGGGTCTTACATCATCACAGATGAATACAATTGGTCTCACTGGATCGACAAGAGTCTCAGCCATCCAGTAATGTCTAACTTATGCAATCCCAAGACTGTTTAGGGACCCCAGTGTTCAGAAATGGTCAGATACACATAGGTGAGAATAACACACGTACTGCATGTGTAGAACTGCATGTTTTCTGCCCAGAACTGTGTAAGATGAACCGACAACCTCTGACTGTGATCCAGGTGAGCTATCTGAGCTGGGAAACCCCTACGGATAGGCAATGTGTGTGTAAAGCCTGATAGCTAAACTAAACAAACCTATGGAGAAGAGTTTAGGATAAAATGAAAAGAAGGGGAGGAAGAAGAGGAGGAAGACAAATAACTAATACAGGAGAATCCATCAGCTCCCTGAGTCAAAAATATTATTAATCCTTGAAATAGCTTTGAAATCATGTGTTTCTAACCCACACAGCAAAGTGGAGGAACAATGTTTCATCTGCATCAGAGACTTGATCTCACAGCTTTTAGAAACCAACAGCAAAGTGTTATCAAGTTGAGTTACCTCACCAGTGAAGAGTTTAGTTGCAACTTCACACAATAATACGGTCAACCACCAGGGGGCAGCATAACAGCCCTGCATGTATTTACAGGCAGAGAGTTTGCATACTTTATCCAGACAACATAGAAAACATCTGAAATGTATTTTTACAAAACGTTAGTGATCCATAAGTTAAGAAATGATACTTGGAGAAGCTCTTTTTAAGATAAGAAATAAGATAGTAGCCAACTTTATTGTCCCCAAACTGGGAAATTCTTATTTTCCATTGGCTGATAAAGGCTACGTGATACCGGAATTCAAAATAATGTCAAAGATTCAGTTTTTGATGTACAATTCTGAAATAAAACACTTCTGATCTCCCTTGACAGCAAACTATTGTCTTTTTTTCATGAACACTGGAGTGTTAACACATTTTGATTCACTGTGGGCTCAATTTTTGATCAATCGAAAATCTATGTAATGTGTTTGTGTAGAACAGTCTGAAGATGCTGTGCAGCAAGTGTGGGAGCAGATAGGTTTCATGAGTTTTACAGTTTTTAATTAAAACAGAGTGATGGACTTAATAATTTGCACTAAGCTGGAATTTACAAAAGTGTCTCTACTCCAATCCTGTGAAATAATAAGACTATTAATACAGTAAACAGTTGGTTTAGGACATTTATTAGGAACTGTAAGAGACCATGACCAAAATTTGGTGAGTTGCAGTTACCTTTACATCAAGGAGGGATGGCAGTCCCCAGCATTTAACTATAACAGCTTCTCATTTTCAGTATCTGGTAGATTGGGTATGAAATGATCCAGATTCTTAGTCTGGTTAGATAGTAAAGTATTCAGTCTGAGTAAACCATTAACACTGGCTGGTCTCCTTTTTATTTTGAATTGGAAAGAATTAGAGATTACAGATGGTAATTTAATTGTTAAATTTACACTAAAGCATTGGGATATGATTAGGAAATGGGAATAAAAGAACTGGTGAATAAATAAAATAAAAAATAAATGTTTTATCACCAATCACTCAAATACTTTCAGAATAAAAGCACTTAGCTATGCACTTAGCTGTGCTGCAGATCTGTGTGTGAATTGTCCAGGTGGTGTTGCCGTACCTCAGCAGAAGCTGTTGCTGAACTGCTTGTAGGTACAGTCACTGTCACACTGTCATTCCTTTTATAAAATGGAAAACTAGAAGATGGGTGTCACAGTGTCACGTACATTAATGTTGTGCTGCATGTGTAATCTGTGTAGACATTAGCTGTCATTCACTGTATATTCATAAAGGCTAGCTGTTCTTTGCTCTGATAAATAATATAAAATACAGACTAATAGAAAATGAGTTTTGATTTATTTATTTATTCGATTTTATTTCTTTTTATTTCTTTTATTTTAGTGTCAACACTGGGTGGACCTGGCAGATTTTGCTCCCCCCAGTGTTGACCCCATGGCTACAGCCTTGCTGCATTATAATGCCAAGGGCGGGTATGGTTTGATTTATGATGTTTCTAGTTATTTGTGTAGCAGTGATTACACAGAAGCAGCAGCTTCACTGTCATAAAAGAGAGAGATGCTAATGAAAAGCAGTGAAAAATAAAAGTAAGCAATAAAACTAAGACATGAACAAATATGAAAATATAACTGAATAATGTCAGTCTTTCTGTCTCAGTCACTCGCACGCGCGTTCTGTTTCTATGACATCAAATGTCATAGAAACAGAACGGTGACCCGGCCGAGGTCACGTTAGAAGAACTTCAGATCCTTGTTATCTGTCACTTTGCACTTGGCTTTGGACCAGAACCAACCTGTGGAAAGATTACTCTCTGAGATTTGAGCAGAAAGCAGTTTTTGGAAAACACTTTTCAACCTTTTGGACCACTCAGCTTTGCCGAGAACCCGAAGATGACCCCCAGGGACCCAGACCGTCCAGGTAAGACAAGTTATTGATTTATTTTAGCATTTTACTGGTTGACACCACCTCTGAAATTGTTAAAAGGTTTATCAGTGAAGAAATTAGTGTAAATGTTTGGGTTTAAAGGTTCACAGCATGTTATTAGGTCTGTCAGAAACTCCAGATTTGATAAAAACAGACGCTAATTTCTAATGATCACATGTGCGGAATGTGTTAATGTCATGTTTGAAAACACTGCTTATTTGAGGGTATCAAATTATCCACATGTGACAATCTGTGATCAGTTCTACTACAAAAAAAATGGCGACCGTTCTGAATTTTAACAAATATGAAAAATGTTATCATGTTGTGCGCCATGGCAACGCTGGCACTATTAGGAGCGAACGTCAGGACGTGAGGACGCACAGGTGTAATCAGACCAGGGCACGATGTCCTGAGTTCCTTTGTTTTGATTGTTGAAGCCTTTTGTATCTGGTTCTCTTAGTGTCAGAGTAGGCTGTATTATATTAAATAAACATATTTTCAATATTTAATAGGTTTAAATGCGCTTCGCTCGTTAGTGTGGTAGCGACAAGAGAAGGATTTGCTATGTAGCCTGGTGTGTCTGTGTCACTCTGCAGTTACACCTCCAAAACACTAGTCAGCGGCAGAGGTTTCTGTGAAGTGCTGTAAAGTTTAGATCATTTCAAACACATTAAATATGGCTTAAGAGAGACGATTTGAAAAAGATGCGCTTCACTATAACTTGAAGCATTCACAGACAAACACTTGTCTTTATCTGGACACATTAGAGAGAGGATTTGTTATGTAGCCTAACTGTACGTGACTGACTGTGTGTGTGCGTCCTGCGTCCAGGATGAGGTCACCTGCTACACGCACTGTGATTTGCAGCTCATACACTTTGAGAATAATGTGTTATAAACTTGTAGTTCAGTCTGCACAGAGCTCACTGAGATATTTTTTGGATTTATGTAGCCATGGTGCACTGTACGTAATGACGCATGTAGTGCGACCCATGTGAAATACATTTACGCTGTTTATTGCAAACCATGGGGCGTTTTGTCATCACTGAAGTGATGTGGATTGATCACATTGTTGCTGCAGCTTTATTTGATGCTATATAATGCAGCATTAATTGATTGTCACGCTGTCATCTGTTCAAACTGGAGGCTGAGCTGCACAGTATTTGATATTACTGTTAGAAGGTGTAGCCCCTTGTGTGTTGCTGAACCTTGATACTGATGTAGTGCAGCTGTATTTAGTATGTGTATGTTGGAGTGTTTTCTAATTTGAATTTGGATTGCTGCTTATTTAATCCAAAATATTTAAAGAGAGACTAAATCAGAAATCCTTCTAATATATGTCTTATATATTAGAAGATAAGGGCTATTTTCACCCTGGTGCAAATATCAACATATTGCTATTTGTACCAGGTACAATAAGAAGCGGATGCTATTCGTACCCTGGATTATAGTGATGTGTGCTGCTTATACCCACCTTGGTGCAAATATCTGTAGCCTACTCTAATTTTGTACAACTAAGCTTGTACAGCTAACCTCAACCCTCAGGACCTAGGTTAGCTACATAGCTAAATATCCTGCCATTACAATGCAACCATGCCAAGTGTCTTTTCTTGAAGCGGATTTATGGTTGTGCGTAGACCATATGCACGTCGCCCACGCCGTTGTGAGCATTTTTCCTTCTACAGTGGTGTGTCTGTGTCACTCTGCAGTTACACCTCCAAAACACTAGTCAGCGGCAGAGGTTTCTGTAAAGTGCTGTAAAGTTTAGATGGTTTAAACACATTAAATATGGCTTAAGAGAGACGATTTGAAAAAGATGCGCTTCACTATAACTTGAAGCATTCACAGACAAACACTTGTCTTTATCTGGACACATTAGAGAGAGGATTTGTTATGTAGCCTAACTGTACGTGACTGACTGTGTGTGTGCGTCCTGCGTCCAGGATGAGGTCACCTGCTACACGCACTGTGATTTGCAGCTCATACACTTTGAGAATAATGTGTTATAAACTTGTAGTTCAGTCTGCACAGAGCTCACTGAGGTATTTTTTGGATTTATGTAGCCATGGTGCACTGTACGTGATGACGCATGTAGTGTGACACATGTGAAATACATTAACGCTGTTTATTGCAAACCATGGGGCGTTTTGTCATCACTGAAGTGATGTGGATTGATCACATTGTTGCTGCAGCTTTATTTGATGCTGTATAATGCAGCATTAATTGATTGTCATGCTGTCATCTGTTCAAACTGGAGGCTGAGCTGCACAGTATTTGATATTACTGTTAGAAGGTGTAGCCCCTTGTGTGTTGCTGAACCTTGATACTGATGTAGTGCAGCTGTATTTAGTATGTGTATGTTGGAGTGTTTCCGAATTTGAATTTGGATTGCTGCTTATTTAATCCAAAATATTTAAAGAGAGACTTAATCAGAAATCCTTCTAATATATGTCTAATATATTATAAGATAAGGGCTATTTTCACCCTGGTGCAAATATCAACATATTGCTATTTGTACCAGGTAAAATTAGAAGCGGATGCTATTTGTACCCTGGATTATAGTGATGTGTGCTGCTTATACCCACCTTGGTGCAAATATTTGTAGCCTACTCTCATTTTGTACAACTAAGCTATTATCTCCTCAACCTCAACCCTCAAGACCTAGGTTAGCTACATAGCTAAATATCCTGCCATTACAATGCAACCATGCCAAGTGTCTTTTCTTGAAGCGGATTTATGGTTGTGCGTAGACCATATGCACGTCGCCCACGCCGTTGTGAGCATTTTTCCTTCTGCCATGGTGTGTCTGTGTCACTCTGCAGTTACACCTCCAAAACACTAGTCAGCGGCAGAGGTTTCTGTAAAGTGCTGTAAAGTTTAGATGGTTTAAAACACATTAAATATGGCTTAAGAGAGACGATTTGAAAAAGATGCGCTTCACTATAACTTGAAGCATTCACAGACAAACACTTGTCTTTATCTGGACACATTAGAGAGAGGATTTGTTATGTAGCCTAACTGTATGTGACTGACTGTGTGTGTTCGTCCTGCGTCCAGGATGAGGTCACCTGCTACACGCACTGTGATTTGCAGCCCATACATTTTGAGAATAATGTGTTATAAACTTGTAGTTCAGTCTGCACAGAGCTCACTGAGGTATTTTTTGGATTTATGTAGCCATGGTGCACTGTACGTAATGACGCATGTAGTGTGACACATGTGAAATACATTAACGCTGTTTATTGCAAACCATGGGGCGTTTTGTCATCACTGAAGTGATGTGGATTGATCACATTGTTGCTGCAGCTTTATTTGATGCTATATAATGCAGCATTAATTGATTGTCATGCTGTCATCTGTTCAAACTGGAGGCTGAGCTGCACAGTATTTGATATTACTGTTAGAAGGTGTAGCCCCTTGTGTGTTGCTGAACCTTGATACTGATGTAGTGCAGCTGTATTTAGTATGTGTATGTTGGAGTGTTTTCTAATTTGAATTTGGATTGCTGCTTATTTAATCCAAAATATTTAAAGAGAGACTTAATCAGAAATCCTTCTAATAAATGTCTAATATATTAGAAGATAAGGGCTATTTTCACCCTGGTGCAAATATCAACATATTGCTATTTGTACCAGGTACAATTAGAAGCGGATGCTATTCGTACCCTGGATTATAGTGATGTGTGCTGCTTATACCCACCTTGGTGCAAATATCTGTCGCCTACTCTCATTTTGTACAACTAAGCTTGTACAGCTAACCTCAACCCTCAGGACCTAGGTTAGCTACATAGCTAAATATCCTGCCATTACAATGCAACCATGCCAAGTGTCTTTTCTTGAAGCAGATTTATGGTTGTGCGTAGACCATATGCACGTCGCCCAGGCCGTTGAGAGCATTTTTCCCTCTGCCATGGTGTGTCTGTGTCACTCTGCAGTTACACCTCCAAAACACTAGTCAGCGGCAGAGGTTTCTGTGAAGTGCTGTAAAGTTTAGATGGTTTAAAACACATTAAATATGGCTTAAGAGAGACGATTTGAAAAACAAGTACACAAATCAGCTTCACTATAACTTGAAGCATTCACAGACAAACACTTGTCTTTATCTGGACACATTAGAGAGAGGATTTGTTATGTAGCCTCACTGTATGTGGCTGACTGTGTGTGTGCGTCCTGCGTCCAGGATGAGGTCACCTGCTACACGCACTGTGATTTGCAGCTCATGCACTTTGAGAATAATGTGTTATAAACTTGTAGTTCAGTCTGCACAGAGCTCACTGATGTATTTTTTGGATTTATGTAGCCATGGTGCACTGTACGTGATGACGCATGTAGTGCGACGCATGTGAAATACATTAACACTGTTCATTGCAAACCATGGGGCGTTTTGTCATCACTGAAGTGATGTGGATTGATCACATTGTTGCTGCAGCTTTATTTGATGCTATATAATGCAGCATTAATTGATTGTCATGCTGTCATCTGTTCAAACTGGAGGCTGAGCTGCACAGTATTTGATATTACTGTTAGAAGGTGTAGCCCCTTGTGTGTTGCTGAACCTTGATACTGATGTAGTGCAGCTGTATTTAGTATGTGTATGTTGGAGTGTTTTCTCATTTGAATTTGGATTGCTGCTTATGTAATCCAAAATATTTAAAGAGAGACTTAATCAAAAATCCTTCTAATAAATGTCTAATATATTAGAAGATAAGGGCTATTTTCACCCTGGTGCAAATATCAACATATTGCTATTTGTACCAGGTACAATTAGAAGCGGATGCTATTTGTACCCTGGATTATAGTGATGTGTGCTGCTTATACCCACCTTGGTGCAAATATCTGTAGCCTACTCTCATTTTGTACAACTAAGCTTGTACAGCTAACCTCAACCCTCAGGACCTAGGTTAGCTACATAGCTAAATATCCTGCCATTACAATGCAACCATGCCAAGTGTCTTTTCTTGAAGCGGATTTATGGTTGTGCGTAGACCATATGCACGTCGCCCACGCCGTTGTGAGCATTTTTCCTTCTGCCATGGTGTGTCTGTGTCACTCTGCGGTTACACCTCCAAAACACTAGTCAGCGGCAGAGGTTTCTGTGAAGTGCTGTAAAGTTTAGATGGTTTAAAACACATTAAATATGGCTTAAGAGAGACGGTTTGAAAAACAAGTACACAAATCAGCTTCACTATAACTTGAAGCATTCACAGACAAACACTTGTCTTTGTTTGGACACATTTTCCCCACAAATAGGCTACAACATGCTAACATACTAGCACAAGTCTAGATAGATTCACTTAGTAGCCGGCGATCTTTTCCTCTTTCACATAAAGCCAGGGACAACAGCAACATTTAACAAAGGTAACGGCACACAGGTTGGCTCCGTTACAACTCAAAAGACTCACCGACAAAACAATCTGGAAATCCATCAGTAAAAAAAAACAAAAAAAACCCCAAAAACATTTTTTTTCTTCCTTTACCTCTGGAGGCACAGCCCGGCCTGCGTTTCAAATCGCATACTTCTACTATATACTTTTAGTATGTACTGCAGCTGCCCTTAAAAAGTATGTAGTGTAGTATGCAGTATGCATGCAGTATGCATCCTATTGGGACACACTACATCCGCCATCACATCGCTCCCTGAACTCAGACCCTCTTGCTCACTTCCGCCGCCATCCGTAGCGCCACATTTGAATATTTTATTTTGTGTTGATGTACTTCGGAGATGCAGCAAATCTCCTCTCGTCGAGCTCGCCAGAGTTGTGCATACCGTCGGAGGTGCCGGAGAGCTCTGTTGCTGTTATGGCGTAATTTATGTTGTTGTTTCTTATAAACTGAAGTGTTGACGTAAACAGTCCCAAGCCTATTATTAGTGACCTGTCTATTGAACTAGTCACCAGTAGGCATATTAACCCCCTTCACACATAGCTCTCTGTTGCTGGCAGATGTTTGTTGTTAAATATATTTACAGCTATGCAGCTGCTGGCACTATATTCTGTCTGCACGTGAAGCAGCCTTACATTCACATTACTTTTATTTGTAGTGTAACATACTTGCACATTCTTACTACATTACTTAATATGTATTTGACTTTTACTCTTTATATAGTTACTAGTCTATACTGCTCATACCTGGCCCATAGTGTATTCATATTTAGTCATATTCATTCATTATTTATGCCACACTTACACCACTGCCTATACTGGTAGAATCTTCTATATTGTAGTCATAGTTGAACCCTAACACTGATTATACTATAATCACAATAAAGTTGAATGTTGTAACTATGTTCTTGCAAAACTCTATGATATGTGACAGTATATAATCAGATCATTGCAGTCCTAATGTGTAGTGTCTTAGTATCTCAAATTAAATAAACCATGTATGAAAGCAAGTGTGGGCGTTGGTTGTACACGCAGCTCAGTCAGTGCGACGTAACTTCTGCTGCTCAAAGGATTGTGGGTCAGAATGGCCAAAGAAGCATGCTGGCATGCATACTGCGAAATATGACCGGATGTAGTAGTACATCCTGGTACTTTTGGCATACTGCATCTGACATACCATGTATTGGGACACACTAATTATTTTTCTGGCATACTAAATAGTATGGTAGTATGGGTATTGGAACGCAGGGCCGGAGTTTTTCGACTAACGGAAGTGCAGGGGCCTCGGCGATTGCTCACGTCCTTCACTTCCGGCGGTTCCCCCAGGGAATCGTCGTATATTGTCTACAAATATTTTGGGTAGAAAACCAGCAGAGTTTAGCTGTTTATCACATTTTTCACGTCACTATATCACCGTGTAGACTAATCTGATGTGTGTTAAGTCTATAAACACAATGACTGAACAAATGTTACTATTTCTGTGTGCACGTAATTAAAGTGGTTATCGTAGATTAGCTGGGCTAACTGTTAGCTGTTAACATTAGCCGTTAGCGGTGTCATCAATCATGTTGTAACTCAGACATCCGCTTGAAAAAAATTTTTTCACGTTAACGAGACGGTGTTTTGGGTGGAGCGGTCACTATGGACGCGGAGCTTGCTGTTTCTGTAGGTACACATTTCCTGGGGACACCTGCACGTATCGGCCATGCCCCCTCCATTGTGATTGCCTAAAGCGCAGCATCGTTCAAACTCAAAGCCCCGCCCTCCTCCCCTCTCTAGTCGTCTTTCACACAGGGCTGCCGACAGATTCTACAATGTAAACTGCAGAATCTGTCTTGAGAGATTACCGACAGAACATCTTTCATACTAAACAGGTTTTCCAAACAAATACAAAATGCTAACTTTATTAGCACAAGCCTTTGCCATTTTACATTGTATAAATTAGCCTAGTGACGAATGCAGATTTCCTCTGTTCATATGAAACCAGGCGTAACAATTTATAGTTTCTTATCTGTGAAATAAGAGTAAATACAAGCTTTGTTTCCACTGAGGGAAATGGTTTCAGTATACAGAAACAGACAGGAGGTCTGCATCAGTTAGGTTTTTTGTACGTGCAAAGTTTGTTGTCACACGTCCTACAGGGGTGAAAATAGCCTAGCTAAGAGGCCAAGGATAAGAATAAGAATAATCTTTTTTGTCATTGCACAAAACAATGAAATTCTGTTGGAGCAGTCCTCCAGCTGCCCAGGCTTATAAATATAAAGATGAAAATAAGTAAAAACAAAGAGACATATATACAGTAGAGCACAATATCAAGAATGTAAAATATAAAACATGTGCAAGAAAAGTCCAAGTCCTTAAAGTGGGGGCTCCTGAGGAGTGGGGCGGGTGTGTGAGAGAGGGGGGAGGGGGGTAGAGTTCAGGATTTATTTATACTGGGGAGCAAATAGTCACTCCGATATTATAATTTGAGTATTTGATTTTTTCCCCAGCCTCAGATGGTGAGCCCTTCGTCATCGAGTACCCGGCAGATGGCGCCCCTGAAATCATCTGGATCCTGGACGATGATGAAGGTGAGTTTCAGGTAGGTGATGTACAGGTAGGTGATGTACAGGTAGGTGACCTCATTCCCCCAGTTTCCTCTGATGAAGAGGATGAGGCTGAGGTTGACTTGGAATCCTTTGACGATGAAGACACCGAAGATGAAGACATTGACATTGAAGACACTGACGGGGAAGACTTGGACGATGAAGACACTGAGGATGAAGACACCGAAGATGAAGACATTGACATTGAAGACACTGACGGGGAAGACTTGGACGATGAAGACACTGAGGATGAAGACACTGAAGATGAAGACTTGGACGATGAAGACACCGAGGATGAAGACACTGAGGATGAAGACAATGACATGTTAGACTTTGAGGATGAGGACTGGAGAGCCCTGGAGAGTGAAGAAGAAGAAGATTCTGGGTACGAGTCCATGAGCGAGGAGGAAGAGGAGGACGTAGAGGATGAAGAGGAGCCTACTGCACAGCGAGTGGAGCGTCCTGAAGATCTGCCCCCAGTCTCTCCTCGGTCTGAAGACTCTGCTCCCCCAGCCTCCGGCCTCAGCTCATCCACCATCCAGGACTGCGACTGTGAGCCAAGACCCCCCACTTCAGGCCTCGGCTTCGCCACAAAGAGAAGCAGGGAGGACAGCGATACACCTCAGGTAAGTGGGAAGAGGCAGAGGAAGACCTGTGAGGACTGTGATGAAGAGCCAAGACCCTCCACTTCAGGCCACAGCTCCGCCACAAAGAGAAGCAGGGAGGACAGCGATACACCTCAGGTAAGTGGGAAGAGGCAGAGGAAGACCTGTGAGGACTGTGATGAAGAGCCAAGACCCTCCACTTCAGGCCACAGCTCCTCCACACACAGAAGCGGAGAAGAGGACTACAGGAACTCTGCACCCTCCACTTCCGGCACCAGCTCCTCCATGCCCAGAAGATATTGGCCAAGTTCTTTCCAGTACCCGACGAGGCCCGATGACAGCGACTCCGATGAAGACTGACAGCCCTGACTGGGAAACCTTTGTGTCTGGAACGACTGATAAAGGCCAATGCAGCCTTTGCGTCTGGCGAGGCTAGCACCGCCCTCGGTAGCGTCTTGCACCAGGGCTTTTTTTAACATTTTACTCTGTAAATATGGTTGATATTGCTGGATGCATTTACCAGCGATTGGGTAAAACCCCATGCGGCCTTTGCGTCTGGCGAGGCTAGCACAGCCCTCGGTAGCGTCTTGCACCAGGGCTGTTATTTAGATTTTACTCTGTAAATATGGTTGATATTGCTGGATGCATTTACCAGTGATTGGGTAAAACCCCATGCGGCCTTTGCGTCTGGCGAGGCTAGCACAGCCCTCGGTAGCGTCTTGCACCAGGGCTGTTATTTACATTTTACTCTGTAAATATGGTTGATATTGCTGGATGCATTTACCAGCGATTGGGTAAAACCCCATGCGGCCTTTGCGTCTGGCGAGGCTAGCACCGCCCTCGGTAGCTTCTTGCACCAGGGCTTTTAATTATAGTAATATATTATAGTTGATGACACTGGATGGATGTTCCAGTGCTAAGTTAATAATAATTATAATACTATATACTTATATTGCGCTTTCCAAAGCACTCAGAGACGATTTATAAATTCAGGGACAAAACAACAACAAAAAAAGGCAAGGAACAAACAATAAAACAAATAAGGGATGAAAAGAAACTGTCAGCGATTTAATAAAAGCAGCGTTAAACAGGTGAGGTTTGAGTGAATTTTTGAATACGGAGAGAGAGGGGGAGTCTCAGGTGGATTTGGGGAGTGAGTTCCAGAGGATGGGAGCAGCGATGGAGAAGGCCCGGTCCCCCCCAGGATTTGTGTTTTGTTCCTGATGGAGGAGGAACAGGAGGTTGGCATCTGCAGAGCGGAGTGTGCCATTGGAATGTGATAGTGGAGAAGCTTAGACAGGTTTTTGTATGTTATGAGGAGAGTTTTGATATCCTGCAGCTTAGGAGGAGAGTGATGGACGGAGGTGGGCGATTTTCCTGAGGTGAAAGAAGGCTGTTTTGGTGATGTGTTTGATGTGCTGGTCGAAGGACAGGAATTAATTGAAAATGACGCTAAGATTTGGGATGTGAGTGAGGTGCATACTGTGGAGCCGTCAATGTTGAGGGTGAAGTTATGGGTGGATTTGGTGACTGCTTTTGGTACAATGATGATAATTTAGGATTTGTGGCGGTTTAATTGGAGGAAGTTGATTTGAAGCCAGGATTTTATTTCAGTGATGCAGTTTGTCAGGGTTGAGTGGGTGGCAGTGGAGATTGTCTTGGTGGAGATTAGGAGCTGGATATCATCGACAATGCAATGGAACTGGACACCATGATGGCGTTTTATGTGCAGGGGTTTCCCTGCATAGAAAATATATATGTATCATTATCAGGATATGAATTGACCTATATCGGGATATGAGATATTGGTCATATCACCCAGCTCTAATATTGTATTATTTGGACCTCTCTTGTCTAATCAAGAAGATATGGCATCACTTAATACATTTGCATGATCTGTAAATTCAAATGTGAAGCGCACACGCCAGACATCACCATCAAAGCCCCTTTCTGAGCCAGGGAAAACCCTGATGTGACCAAGGGGGGAAAGGTACAGGATGAAGAGGAGGGGACCAAACTGAACCTTGGGGGACACCTTGGAGGAGGGGAGCAGTGGGGGAATTGCAGTTTTTGATGGAGATTGACTGAAGGCTGTCTGAAGTCTGAAGGATGGAGGGATTGATGGTGTCGAAGGCGGCACTGAGGTTGAGGAGGATGAGGATGTTGAGGTTTCTGGCATCAGAGGAGAGAAAGAGGTCGTTAGTGATTTTAAGCAGGGCAGTTTCAGTGCTATGTTTTAATCAAAATCAGGATTGGAATGTTTCAAACATGTCATTGACAGAGAGGTGGTGTTTCAGTTGGGAGGTTCAGCATCTTTCAGTAGTTCGGGCAGAAAGGGTAGGTTGGAGATTGGCCTGAAGTTATTTGGGATGTCAGCGATGAGTCCAGTTAACTTGTTTTGGTGATGTGTTTGATGTGCTGGTCGAAGGACAGGAATTAATTGAAAATGACGCTAAGATTTGGGATGTGAGTGAGGTGCATACTGTGGAGCCGTCAATATTGAGGGTGAAGTTATGGGTGGATTTGGTGACTGCTTTTGGTACAATGATGATAATTTAGGATTTGTGGCGGTTTAATTGGAGGAAGTTGATTTGAAGCCAGGATTTTATTTCAGTGATGCAGTTTGTCAGGGTTGAGTGGGTGGCAGTAGAGATTGTCTAGGTGGAGATTAGGAGCTGGATATCATCGACAATGCAGTGGAACTGGACACCATGATGGCGTTTTATGTGACCAAGGGGGGAAAGGTACAGGATCAAGAGGAGGGGACTAAACTGAACCTTGGGGGACACCTTGGAGGAGGGGAGCAGTGGGGGAATTGCAATTATTGATAGAGATGTACTGAAGTCTGTTTGAAGTCTGAAGGATGGAGGGATTGATGGTGTCGAAGGCGGCACTGAGGTTGAGGAGGATGAGGATGTTGAGGTTTCTGACATCAGAGGAGAGAAAGAGGTCGTTAGTGATTTTAAGCAGGGCAGTTTCAGTGCTATGTTTTAATCAAAATCAGGATTGGAATGTTTCAAACATGTCATTGACAGAGAGGTGGTGTTTCAGTTGGGAGGTTCAGCATCTTTCAGTAGTTCGGGCAGAAAGGGTAGGTTGGAGATTGGCCTGAAGTTATTTGGGATGTCAGCGATGAGTCCAGTTAACAGGTGAAGCATGCTTCCTGTATAAAGTATAGGTGGCTATACCAGAGAAAGGTGAGTCTATACTTCATGACAACATCGACACAAGTATTTCTGTCACTGTCCAGTGTAATAATATCACATTGTCTTTTTTGCTCACTCTGCTGCATTGTTGTGTTTTCAGGTGGAGGTGGATACAACAAACAGAGGGAAAGTAATTATTACTAACATGAAGAAAAGTCTCCAAGTCTCTTTTTCTTAGGTATTTATAGGTGTACCAGATTCCCCCCCCCCACACACACACACAACGTGAAAGACCAAGACAGGACCAGATGAGAAGGATGGATGACTCCAGGACCAGATGGAGAGTGATGGGTGTGTTTCATTCAGTGGACTCAGTAAGTAATCCCCTCACTAAGACTACAAAAGTACCATAGTGACATAAGATAAGATAAACTGAGATAAAGTTAACTATACATATGTGAATTATTTTTATTACAGGAGCCTTTTTGAATATTATTTATTGATTATATTATCATTCCATGTACAGTTGAATTCAAAAGTTTTCATTAATTGTGTTTTTGTTTTATAGGGCAGGAGGACTCCTCTGAGGAGTAAAAATAATATTAATAGTAATAATAGCAATAGTAATATTGATAATAATAACAATAATAAAAGTTAAAATAGTAATTATAATAATAACAACCGTAGTAATAATAATAATAATAATGGTAATAGTAATTTTATTAATAATAATAATAATAATGATAATAGTAATAAATATTATAATATTACTAATAATAATAATAGTAATAATAACAGCAATAATTATAACAGTAATAATACTAATAGTGATAATAATAATAATAGTAATAGTAATATTAATAGTGATAATAATAATAATAATAATAGTAATAATAATAGTAATATTAATAATAACAATAGCAATAAGAATAACAGTAATATTAATAATAGTGATGATAATAATAATAGTAATATTAATAATAATCATAATCATAATAGCAATAATAATAATAGTGATAATGGTAATATTAAAAGTAATTATAATAATAACAGTAATAATAAAAATAGTAATGTAATCATAATAATAAAAGCAATATTAATAATAGTGATAATAACAGTAATAATAATAATACTAATAACAGTAATAATAGTAATATGAATAGTAATAATAATAACAATAATAATAGTAGTAATAATAATAATAATATTAATAATCATAATAATAATGATAATAATAGTAATATGAATAATAATAATAATAAAAATAGTAATGTAATCATAATAATAACAGCAATATTAATAATAGTGATAATAATAATACTAATAGTAATACTAATGATAATAGTAATAATAATAATAATAATAATAGTAATATTAATAATAGCAATAGCAATAATAATAACAGTAAAAATAATAATAGTGATGATGATAATAATAATAGTAATATTAATAATATTAATAATAATAAAAATAGTAATGTAATCATAATAATAATAGCAATATTAATAATAGTGATAATAATAATACTAATAGTAATATTAATAGTAATAATAATAATAATAATAATAATAATAACAGTAATAATAGTAATATGAATAGTAATAATAATAATAATAATAACAGTAATATTAGAAATAGTAATATTAATAATAATAATAATGATAGCAATATTAATAGTAATAATAATAATAGCAATAAAAATAGGCCTACTCCTCTAAGAACCGTCACCTTATCGTGGTGGAGTAGTTTGAGTGCCCTAATGACCCTAGGAGCTATGCTGTCGGGGCTTTTTGCCCCTGGTAGGGTTTCCCATGGCAGATTGGTTCTGGGCGAAGGGTCAGACGAAGAACGGTTCAAAAGACCCTTCATGATGGATAACAACAGGAGAACGTGTACCCGGCCCGGAAGGTTATGGCGTGGTCCTCCTAACAGTGACCTCCAGCTCTTGCTTGGACGGTTCGCAGCCGAGTGTGAAGCGGCTGGGATGAAAATCAGCACCTCCAAGTCTGAGGCCGTGGTCCTCAGCCGGAAAAGGGTGGATTGCCAGTGTCGGGGGGGAGGTCCTGCCTCAGGTGGAGGACTTTAAGTATCTTGGGATCTTGTTCACGAGTGAGGGTAGGATGGAGCGGGAGATTGACAGGCGGATTGGGGCGGCGTCAGCAGTGATGCAGGCGCTTAACCAGTCTGTTGTGGTGAAGATGGAGCTTAGCCAGAAAGCCAAGCTCTCGATTTACCAGTTGATCTACGTTCCAACCCTCACCTATGGGCACGAGCTCTGGGTAGTGACCAAAAGAACGAGATCGCGAGTTCAAGCGGCCGAAATGAGTTTCCTCCGCAGGGTGGCTGGGCTCAGCCTTAAGGCCTAGTTATGCTCCCTTTACGTACAAAAATGTATACGTCCGTTTCAAACGATGTTACCGTCACTGCCCACATACTTCCATGCGTCCTTTACGTTGGCATGGATGTCAACCAATATATCCACCAGGAGGCAGCCCAGCGTCAAAAGTTTATGACAACAACAAACTCAAAAACAAACATGGCGACTGTGGAGGAGATATTGATAATGTACCTCTTGCATAAAAGACCAAAACAGAGGCAGCATTGTAGGAGGCGGTGGTCGGTGAGGCCGTTAAATACATCGCCCCCATACATAGACTGGAGGACGGAGAATTCTTTTCTCTTGTACTGCCGATGAGAGAAATTGAATTGTTATTTCTTCTTCGTGTCTCACTAGAACTACGTATCGGGTAGTGACAGCAACACTGCCCCCACGGTTCCTGGTGGTACTGCTCCGTTTGGCCCGTATCCGTGAGCTTTATGGAAACGTGCAGAAATACGGACGAAATGAACGCGGAGCACGGACAGAAGGCTCCGTCCGTATCCGTATCCGTATTTAACGTTGAGCATAAATGGGCCTCTAGAGATAGGGTGAGGAGCTTGGACATCCGGGAGGGACTCGGAGTAGAGCCGCTGCTCCTCCACATCAAGAGGAGCCAGTTGAGGTGGTTCAGGCATCAAGTAAGGATGCCTTCCGGACGACTCCCTTTGCTGAGGCTGCTGCCCCCGCGACCCAGACCCGGAAAAGCGGAGGACTACAAGTACGAGTACGAGCAATAATAATGACAGTAATAATAGTAATAGAGATAATAATAAAAATAATAATAATAATAACTTTATTTGTAAAGCACTTATCTGAACAAGGTTACAAGGTGCTTCACAAAGTGCATGAAAATAACAATTATTATAACAATTAGAATAAAATATTTAAAAAACATCATGTGACTGTGTGTGTTGGCCTATCTACAGTATGGGGTACACCAGTGTACAGGTTTCTGTGGATTTACAAAGAGTGATGTTCACCTCAGTTTTTCTCAGACCACACTGTGCCGTCTCTTCCTGTCAAACATCTGATGTGTACCTCTCTCACTCCTCTGCTGCAGACCTCCATCCAACTATAAGAGAATGAGGACTGTCAGTAATGTCCCGACTGGCTCCTCCTCCATCAAACACCAATCATAATCTTTTGTTCTCAGATAAAATCTATGACTAACAAAAGTAAGAAAAAGATTTACCTGGACAGTAGGATTCACATCGTGATCTGCATGATCTTTTTCACAGCAGACTCGCCGCACGTTGACCTGAAAATAGTCAGAGGGTTGTCTGAAATTAGATTCACATCACCAGGGGCCACATGTTGGTTGTGGGCAGTAAGTGTTCATTGGTATTATTAATGTTAAACAAAGATAGTCCATAATCATTCAGATCTTCATGTTATTTTAATTTCATGTGGTATGTGAAAATATTTTGTAGGATGAATACTGAAAGGTAGCCATGGCTCAGCAAAGATGAATAAAAGAAATAATGGAGGGATTTAGTAGTTGCTGAGTCCTGTCATGAATAATTTGTTGGAAATTGAGAGAAGTGTTTTGCTTCATGGTTTTTAGCTGCGACCAGCAGTTCTACAGTTAACTCTGTCAGCTGGTTCAGTCACTCAGTCTGTGAGACCATTATCCTGCTTGTTGGAAACCTGTAGAGAGTAATTTAGCATACCCACATATATTTACTCCCCTAACCCTCTGAAACAAAATAAACTACAGCTTGGCCCCATAAAGAGTTTCCTTTTGTAAGTAATGCCGTCTTGGTCTGAAGGAATCTAATAGTACATGTAAATGGCTTTTATAACTATTCTCGTCTCACTGTTATATTTCTGGTAGATTACAGGTGACAGTAGTTCCAGATTTTAAAAATAAAGGATTTGAAAGTAAAACTGCAGAGTTTACTTAACATTAAGAATAAAAATGAAATGAAATAATTATAGCTGCTGCACAGCAATAGGTCGGGGCCTGGCATTTTCAAGAGCAGGGAGAAGAAGAAAAAGGGTCAATCAGAACAACTTTCCTGACCAGAAATCATTAAACACTGAAAAGGCTTTTTAATATAATGTTACGCAACCTGAGCAGTGGGGAAAATACTGCAGTGGCTTTACACTAAGACTTGCACAACCACTTGGGTTGTGATTACTGTCCATGCAAAGTAAACCATTATGTTCCTGCGTACTAAATTGCAAGTAGTATATCTTATCACTAAAACACCAGCTAAGTCTATGCCTGTCCAGCCTAGAGTACTGCAGAAAGTGATGAGATTTTCTTTGTTCACCCTCTTCCTCAAAATCTGAACTTGACCCCCAGTTCCTAATGTAGTCAAGTTCAAAACTCGTAGGGAGTCTATAAACTATACATTTTTGGAATTGTTAGAACATGAGGAATATAAAAACTGATGTTTCCATTGTTTTCAAACTCACTATGGTGGCCATTCTGGATTTTAAAAATGGCAAACATTCAAAACACCTTTAAAAAAAAAAAAAAAAGGACATCTTCATCTTCGTAGCTGTAACGCAAGAATTAATTTGCTAACATTTTACACAATTGTCTAAGAGGATAAAATGATGAAGTGATGACATTTTCTATCCAAAAGGTCAAAGGTCAACATTATTGTGACGCTAAAATGCTCTGCAAAAGCACTTTTCTGGCCATTATTCAGCATCATATCTCGGGAACAGAAGGAGAGACATTTGGTCAGATACTGAATTGCTGACTCTAATCTTGAAACTGTGCTGATAGTATAGATCTTCAGTGTGTGGAGCATCCATGTTTTCACACACTGTCTGTGAATTCATAATGTCATTCTTCATCTTCAGTTTTCACTGTCATCTTGATCCTGGTTTTTACATCTTGAGTCGTGGTCGTTCTCACATTGTTTACCGCAAAAGCAAGAGTCAGTGCATTGTAAGTCTCTTGACCTACAGGATCATCTTTGTGTTGAACAATATCCTTTGCAGTGGCATCTCACCATTTCAGTGATGGCCTAAGGAGTTGGTAACTCAACTAGCCTTGAGCCATTTTGCACAGGATTCAAAGCTACCTGCTGCTGAACGCTTGCCTGGCTCCAAACTCGAGCTTGCACACGTAGTTCCTCTATCAATAAGCTGTTTCAGCGCATCCTCTGTAGGTGGTAGCTTGTAACTCTCTGCCTTATACTGGTCAAAATGTGCCATCTCAGCTCTGGAATGTTTCTTAATGTGATTCCTTTTGAGTAACAGGAAGCACACGCAAACCTAGTCAAGTGTTTCTGTTGTTCCTCTGTTACTCCAAAATTATCTGTAAGCATTGTCAAAGCTTCAGTGATGTCATCCTCAGCTTTGAGGAAGATCTTGAACCATGTTACCTTATGCCTATATAACACTACTTGACCTGATCCCTGATTTGCCACTCGCAAATAGTTTTTGGAGCTCCCTAACAGAGGCTGTAGACAAGATGCAAATCAGTGTTGTCTTTGCACTTGCAAAATTGGTGTTGGAACGCTAACTGATCAAAGATGTGAGGCCAAAGTTGCCAATGCAATGCAGATACACTCCAAATATCTAGCATGCTGAGTATCTGGACCTGTCGGGGACTCTGTTGGCAAACTACAGCTGATGAGAGCCCAAGACACAGGTCGAGAACAGAGACAAGAACTGAGCCAGCCCTGTGGTTCTCTCAAAAGTGTGTTTTGTGTGTTTGAGAGGGAGAGAGAGAGCAGAGACCACTGGTAAATCTAGATGGCTCACTTCAGATTTTCCCCCCTGTATATGTGTCACATGGGTCTTGCCACTGCCCCGCCCCTTTAGGAGACGAGCAGTGGTCCTGAGTCTATTCATTGCAATGGGAGAAGTGAACATGAGTATGAGATTGAAACACGTCTCTCTTTTAGCAACACACTCTTGAGAGATCTGTCAGCAACTGACGTGATCTCTCACCAGGCTGATATTAGACATTAAGCTAACAGATAAAAAATAAGCAGCAAAATAAGTAACAAACAATCCACAAGATGTTCATTATTTTTCAAAATGAGCTGAGGGTATGCCCACACGCAAGACAGGAAGTATATACCATTTAATAACATTGGCATAGCTTGTAATGTGGTATCTTTTGTTGTCTTTTGAGAGAGTGATGAGAGGGACAGAGAAGGTGGACTATTGCACACAATGTTTAATATAACCTGTAATGTTTCTGTAACCTATGATATTTGTGAGCACCATGAGTTGACATGAGGCCTATTCTTCTGGGATTACTCCTGGTGAGGGATCTTAGAGTGTGTGACCCCTTTGTTGCTGGTCAGTCATGTAGTGTGAAAACCACAATGACTGCAAGACTACCGATTACAAGACAGCAAGTTGTACAGTAATCAGAAGACTTTGAAAGTCATGTAGTGTGAGCTGAGCTTAAATCTACTCTTGCAGACCTTCCAGCATTGTCAGAGAATGCACTCAGTGCATATAATGCTTTTGCCTTTTCTGGACCGGCAATATCCCAGAATGGTTGAATCTGCAAAGCACCTGATGCCATCAAGATTGCAGTGTCCTCTGGCAGAAATTCATAGTTGGCCATTGGCAAAACCAGGACATCTGCGTCCGAGGAGAAGAAAGTAAGTTGAACATCTGCAGATTTTTGTTTTGCTGTAGATACAGCGAGGCAGATCATTAAGGTTTCAGCGTCTTCGTTGTTTTTGCTGAAGCTTCCAACATCTTTGTCGCTCTTTGTGCGACCAGATGCTGAGGCGATGTGACCAACTTAGGGAAATTTGGCTGTATTCCAGTGTTGACTTAAAATCATTCATTTAGCCTACTTGTGGAGTAGTTTTACTGTAGCTTTGGGTACACTTGTTTCTGTTGTTTTACAAATGAAATCCACCAAAGACTCAATGTATTAATTGATGGCATCAACAGAGGTGTACAAATATGCAATGTTTAAAGAGGAACTACACCCACCTTTAAAATCCATACATGTTATTCATATGGTCTAAGACAGACAGAAAATATTCATAAACAGCATAAACAACAAAGCCGCGGCTGGTCAGTCCTTCGGTGATACTCTCGCAAGTCGGCCTGTTCTTCACCGCCCCCGTCCTTTGACGGTTAATGGCCTCTTTGTTTGCGAGGGCAAGAAGGGTGCACAATCCCTTGTCTCCCCAGTTGCTTATCTTTACAGTGTCTGTCAGGTTTGCATTTCCCTCTTGCTACTAGCTGCTTTCTAATTCCCTATGGCTAATTCCTGCTATTATCTGTTTCCTGTTTATCCAAGGACAGTGGGTCGCACATGCGGAGTCATCAACAGCTCCTCCCACAAGTTTTCAACAGCCCCTCCCCTTGCGAAGGCCGCCTCGGTCTTTTTAAACTAAAAGGCTTCTGCCAATATGACTACCCTGCAAGGCGGAAAATTGGGCACCTCGGATCAGCTCACCAATCCGGCTCTGTGTGTGTAAACGCTCGCAGCTTGCGGCAAAACATTAGCAGAAAATCTGCCGGTGTAAAAGGGGCTACCCAGGGGAGTGTTCTGAGTATATGGGTACATTTTCTATTTCAGAACTGACAACACTACAATAGAATAAAGATCATTTGGGAATAAACAAAGAAAACAAACACTCTGTGGGTCCATTAAATCAGGCTCACATTCATTGTCTATGGAGCAGCTCCAGACTTTATACTGATGACATCACAAGTTTAAGACTTACTTCTCTGGACTCTGGTTATGAGAAAGATTAGCTCATGTTCATAAAAGTATTGATTGCACTTTCTTAGGCCATAAAAATAACATATTGAAATTCTTCATTTAGGTTGTCTCGCCCTAAATTGCTGATGACAAATGATTGTCATTGCTCCTCTCCTCCAGGTGGAGGCGCTGTAGCACAAACAAACAGAGCTGGTGTCTGAAGGTGTTTGTGAAAACAGGAAAATAAAGCAGCAGTGATGGAGCTGCTGTAACACATAAACACACTGTTGTTGAGTGTGTGTGTTGTCCCAGCTGATAGTTGAACAGTATACAGAGTGTAAAAAGACTGGGTCCCGCTGTGTTACTCAGGCTGCACTACAGCGTCTATTCACAGGCGCGATCCCACTACTGAGCGGCACGAGGGCTTTGACCTGCTCCGTCTCCGACCTGGGCCGGTGCACCCCTCCTAAGACGACCTGGTGGTCCCGGGCTCCCCCAGGAGCACCATATCGATACCGAACTTAGTGCGGACACCCGATCAGCACAGTCCGCTGCAGCTCAGAGCTCCTGAGCTCAAACGATCCGCCAGCCTCAGCCTCCCGGTAGCTTGGATCACAGGCGCGCGCCACCGCACCCGGCGAGAGATGCTCTCATTCAGAGAGGTTTCGGGGTTTTGGACAAACGTGACGTCATCAGAGAGCTGGCTTCAGCGGCATCTCGTGCCGACAATGAAACCAGCAGCTGCATAGTGAAAGGCTGATCAGAATTTGTACAATTCCCCTACTACTGTGACAAAGATGCAACATGACTCTTTTTAGAGTTTATGGGGTAGCCTAGGCTACTTGTAGTCATCACACAGCAGCAGGATTCATATGTACATGTCAAAATTGAAGGAGGTAGGTTATTGTGCACATTTCAAGCACATGGCACAGCACTGGCAACTTAATCAATTAGGACATACTTCAGTCTCTTGGTGCCGCAACATGACCTGAGGATCAACAGTGAGTGACTTTTAGTGCTCTCTACATACCAGACACTTCTACTTTTTTAACACACAATCCAGGTGTAATATGAAGAAAACAAAATGGCGGGCCTACAAAGCAGCTGTTTTCATGATGAGTCTAGCTCCATTAGAGGTGTCAGGACATTTTTGTAACAACTAAAAATGGATTGAAAATATGTTTTATGTCCTGTTGGATTTCTTATCAACCCACAGCGAGTTTTTAATTTTGCTGCTTAAATGCAAAGTCTCAGTATTTGCAGCAGCATTGCGCACATAAGCGCACCATCCATATTCCACATATCCATATACTGAACGCTGTTATCCTCAACATACAGACAACAGGTCATGGCCACAGTAATGATAAAAGTGCATTAAGAATGAATGGTATGTGTTGGTGGTGCAGTACTGTGGCTGTCTTAAACAGATAAGATGGATCACAGACAGAGCATTCAGTGTTTCCTGAAACAAAAAGTAAACTCACAAACAGCATTATCGCCTATCAGTCACAATATTAAGTGGGTTCAGGGGCATAGCACCAAATTCTGGCCCCTATACAAATGCAATCTTCCCCCTGCCTCTCTTGATATATGATCCGATTTTTTCCACAAAGGCAGTTTTCTTTCTTTCCTTTTCCTTTCTTTCTTCCTTTCTTTTTGTTTATGGAGCTCCAGTTTGTCTGTCATATCTTTGTTGGGGAAAGACATGACGGTGTATGTTGGTGCCTCAGTAGCGTTACTGGTCACTCACACAGCTCTTGCTGCATTTAGAGAGAAATCCTATGCAGATGCGGACTAAACCATTTTGCACGTCTAAGGGGGGAAAGGGGCCTCAGAAATCCTTCTCCAGGACCAGGTGAGAAGGATGGACGACTCCAGGACCAGATGGAGAGTGATGGGTGTGTTTCAGTCAGTGGGCTCAGTAAGTAATCCCCTCACTAAGACTACAAAACTACCATAGTGACATAAAGCGGTGCTGTGATAAAGTTAACTTTACATATGTGAATTCTTTTTATTACAGGAGCCTTGTTGAATATTATTCATTGATTATAATATGATTCCATGTATAGTTGAGTTCAAAAGTCTTCATTACTTGTGTTTCTGTTTTACAGGACAGGAGGACTCCTCTGAGGTTTTGGTGCTCCTGGGGCAGCTGAGACTGGACGTCAATCATCTCAGGTGGACCCCACGCCACAGCAGACCACTGACCCACTCTCAGCACTCGAATGAGTCCAGAATGTCCCTGCACCTCCACCTCAACCCAGGAGACCACCCTCCTCACCCACCAGATGAAACAGTGAGTGCCCTGTTCCCACCAGCTCAGAGGACGCTGTCAGTGACTGCTCCCTCTGTACTGGTGGAATTATGGCGCTCCTCACATGCACCTACAAACACACACAAATAGAATAATAGTAGTAATAATAATAATAATAATGATAATGATAATAATAACAGTAATAGTAATTGTAATATTAATAATAATAATGATAATAATAATAATAGTCATAATAGTAATATTATAATCGTAATAATAATAGTGATGATAATAATAATAGTAATAATTATAATGGTAATATTATTGGTAATAATAATAATAATAATAATAATGATATAATAATAGTAATAATACATGAAATTAAGACAATAATTACAATAAAATATTTAAAAAACATCATGTAACTGTGTGTGTGTGCGTATGTGTTGTAAAGTGGGCCTATCTACAGTATGGGGTACACCAGTGTACAGGTTTCTGTGGATTTACAAAGAGTGTTGTTTACCTCAGTTTTTCTCAGACCACACTGTGCCGTCTCTTCCTGTCAAACATCTGATGTGTACCTCCTCTGCTCACATCCAAATGAGTCAATGATCTGTGACACCCATGAGCTCTATAGTACGCTCTATAGTATAGTACACCATGTATAAGCTGGGAACCTGAAGATTAATTTGATAATAGAAACTCTATAATAAACGTATTTTGGTTAGGCACCAAATATTACTGTGATAATCCTAGAGGTCACAATAGGTCATTTAGTACAGTAAGGTCATTTAAAACAATGGTCTCATTAAAATAGTCAGTATGGGGTCTTACATCATCACAGATGAATACAATTGGTCTCACTGGATCGACAAGAGTCTCAGCCATCCAGTAATGTCTAACTTATGCAATCCCAAGACTGTTTAGGGACCCCAGTGTTCAGAAATGGTCAAATACACATAGGTGAGAATAACCCACATACTGCATGTGAAGAACTGCATGTTTTCTGCCCAGAACTGTGTAAGATGAACCGACAACCTCTGATTGTGATCCAGGTGAGCTATCTGAGCTGGGAAACCCCTACGGATAGGCAATATGTGTGTAAAGCCTGATAGCTAAACTAAACAAACCTATGGAGAAGAGTTTAGGATAAAATGAAAAGAAGGGGAGGAAGAAGAGGAGGAAGACAAATAACTAATACAGGAGAATCCATCAGCTCCCTGAGTCAAAAATATTATTAATCCTTGAAATAGCTTTGAAATCATGTGTTTCTAACCCACACAGCAAAGTGGAGGAACGATGTTTCATCTGCATCAGAGACTTGATCTCACAGCTTTTAGAAACCAACAGCAAAGTGTTATCAAGTTGAGTTACCTCACCAGTGAAGAGTTTAGTTGCAACTTCACACAATAATACGGTCAACCACCAGGGGGCAGCATAACAGCCCTGCATGTATTTACAGGCAGAGAGTTTGCATACTTTATCTAGACAACATAGAAAACATCTGAAATGTATTTTTACAAAAAGTTAGTGATCCATAAGTTAAGAAATGATACTTGGAGAAGCTCTTTTTAAGATAAGAAATAAGATAGTAGCCAACTTTATTGTCCCCAAACTGGGAAATTCTTATTTTCCATTGGCTGATAAAGGCTACGTGATACCGGAATTCAAAATAATGTCAAAGATTCAGTTTTTGATGTACAATTCTGAAATAAAACACTTCTAATCTCCCTTGACAGCAAACTATTGTCTTTTTTTCATGAACACTGGAGTGTTAACACATTTTGATTCACTGTGGGCTCAATTTTTGATCAATCGAAAATCTAGGTAATGTGTTTGTGTAGAACAGTCTGAAGATGCTGTGCAGCAAGTGTGGGAGCAGATAGGTTTCATGAGTTTTACAGTTTTTACTTAAAACAGAGTGATGGACTTAATAATTTGCACTAAGCTGGAATTTACAAAAGTGTCTCTACTCCAATCCTGTGAAATAATAACACTATTAATACAGTAAACAGTTGGTTTAGGACATTTATTAGGAACTGTAAGAGACCATGACCAAAATTTGGTGAGTTGCAGTTACCTTTACATCAAGGAGGGATGGCAGTCCCCAGCATTTAACTATAACAGCTTCTCATTTTCAGTATCTGGTAGATTGGGTATGAAATGATCCAGATTCTTAGTCTGGTTAGATAGTAAAGTATTCAGTCTGAGTAAACCATTAACACTGGCTGGTCTCCTATTTATTTTGAATTGGAAAGAATTAGAGATTACAGATGGTAATTTAATTGTTAAATTTACACTAAAGCATTGGGATATGATTAGGAAATGGGAATAAAAGAATAAATAAAATAAAAAATAAATGTTTTATCACCAATCACTCAAATACTTTCAGAATAAAAGCACTTAGCTATGCACTTAGCTGTGCTGCAGCTCTGTGTGTGAATTGTCCAGGTGGTGTTGCCGTACCTCAGCAGCAGCTGTTGCTGAACTGCTTGTAGGTACAGTCACTGTCACACTGTCATTCCTTTTAGATGTGTTATAAAATGGAAAACTAGAAGATGGGTGTCACAGTGTCACGTACATTAATGTTGTGCTGCATGTGTAATCTGTGTAGACATTAGCTGTCATTCACTGTATATTCATAAAGGCTAGCTGTTCTTTGCTCTGATAAATAATATAAAATACAGACTAATAGAAAATGAGTTTTGATTTATTTATTTATTCTATTTTATTTCTTTTTATTTATTTTATTTTAGTGTCAACACTGGGTGGACCTGGCAGATTTTGCTCCCCCCAGTGTTGACCCCATGGCTACAGCCTTGCTGCATTATAATGCCAAGGGCGGGTATGGTTTGATTTATAATGTTTCTAGTTATTTATGTAGCAGTGATGACACAGAAGCAGCAGCTTCACTGTCATAAAAGAGAGAGATGCTAATGAAAATCAGTGAAAAATAAACGTAAGCAATAAAACTAAGACATGAACAAATATGAAAATATAACTGAATAATGTCAGTCTTTCTGTCTCAGTCACTCGCACGCGCGTTCTGTTTCTATGACATCAAATGTCATAGAAACAGAACGGTGACCCGGCCGAGGTCACGTTAGAAGAACTTCAGATCCTTGTTATCTGTCACTTTGCACTTGGCTTTGGACCAGAACCAACCTGTGGAAAGATTACTCTCTGAGATTTGAGCAGAAAGCAGTTTTTGGAAAACACTTTTCAACCTTTTGGACCACTCAGCTTTGCCGAGAACCCGAAGATGACCCCCAGGGACCCAGACCGTCCAAGTAAGACAAGTTATTGATTTATTTTAGCATTTTACTGGTTGACACCACCTCTGAAATTGTTAAAAGGTTTATCAGTGAAGAAATTAGTGTAAATGTTTGGGTTTAAAGGTTCACAGCATGTTATTAGGTCTGTCAGAAACTCCAGATTTGGTAAAAACAGACGCTAATTTCTAATGATCACATGTGCGGAATGTGTTAATGTCATGTTTGAAAACACTGCTTATTTGAGGGTATCAAATTATCGACATGTGACAATCTGTGATCAGTTCTACTACAAAAAAAATGGCGACCGTTCTGAATTTTAACAAATATGAAAAATGTTATCATGTTGTGCGCCATGGCAACGCTGGCACTATAAGGAGCGAACGTCAGGACGTGAGGACGCACAGGTGTAATCAGACCAGGGCACGATGTCCTGAGTTCCTTTGTTTTGATTGTTGAAGCCTTTTGTATCTGGTTCTCTTAGTGTCAGAGTAGGCTGTATCATATTAAATAAACATATTTTCAATATTTAATAGGTTTAAATGCGCTTCGCTCGTTAGTGTGGTAGCGACAAGAGAAGGATTTGCTATGTAGCCTGGTGTGTCTGTGTCACTCTGCAGTTACACCTCCAAAACACTAGTCAGCGGCAGAGGTTTCTGTGAAGTGCTGTAAAGTTTAGATCATTTCAAACACATTAAATATGGCTTAATAGAGACGATTTGAAAAAGATGCGCTTCACTATAACTTGAAGCATTCACAGACAAACACTTGTCTTTATCTGGACACATTAGAGAGAGGATTTGTTATGTAGCCTAACTGTACGTAACTGACCGTGTGTGTGCGTAGTGCGTCCAGGATGAGATCACCTGCTACACGCACTGTGATTTGCAGCTCATACACTTTGAGAATAATGTGTTATAAACTTGTAGTTCAGTCTGAACAGAGCTCACTGAGGTATTTTTTGGATTTATGTAGCCATGGTGCACTGTACGTAATGACGCATGTAGTGCAACCCATGTGAAATACATTTACGCTGTTTATTGCAAACCATGGGGCGTTTTGTCATCACTGAAGTGATGTGGATTGATCACATTGTTGCTGCAGCTTTATATGATGCTATATAATGCAGCATTAATTGATTGTCATGCTGTCATCTGTTCAAACTGGAGACTGAGCTGCACAGTATTTGATATTACTGTTAGAAGGTGTAGCCCCTTGTGTGTTGCTGAACCTTGATACTGATGTAGTGCAGCTGTATTTAGTATGTGTATGTTGGAGTGTTTTCTAATTTGAATTTGGATTGCTGCTTATTTAATCCAAAATATTTAAAGAGAGACTTAATCAGAAATCCTTCTAATATATGTCTAATATATTATAAGATAAGGGCTATTTTCACCCTGGTGCAAATATCAACATATTGCTATTTGTACCAGGTACAATTAGAAGCGGATGCTATTCGTACCCTGGATTGTAGTGATGTGTGCTGCTTATACCCACCTTGGTGCAAATATCTGTAGCCTACTCTCATTTTGTACAACTAAGCTATTATCTCCTCAACCTCAACCCTCAGGACCTAGGTTAGCTACATAGCTAAATATCCTGCCATTACAATGCAACTATGCCAAGTGCCTTTTCTTAAAACGGATTTATGGTTGTGCGAAGACCATATGCACGTCGCCCACGTCGTTGAGAGCATTTTTCCTTCTGCCATGGTGTGTCTGTGTCACTCTGTAGTTACACCTCCAAAACACTAGTCAGCGGCAGAGGTTTCTGTGAAGTGCTGTAAAGTTTAGATGGTTAACACATTAAATATGGCTTAAGAAAGACGATTTGAAAAACAAGTACACAAATCAGCTTCACTATAACTTGAAGCATTCACAGACAAACACTTGTCTTTATCTGGACACATTAGAGAGAGGATTTGTTATGTAGCCTAACTGTATGTGACTGACTGTGTGTGTGCGTCCTGCGTCCAGGATGAGGTCACCTGCTACACGCACTGTGATTTGCAGCTCATACACTTTGAGAATAATGTGTTATAAACTTGTAGTTCAGTCTGCACAGAGCTCACTGAGATATTTTTTGGATTTATGTAGCCATGGTGCACTGTACGTAATGACGCATGTAGTGCGACGCCTGTGAAATACATTTACGCTGTTTATTGCAAACCATGGGGCGTTTTGTCATCACTGAAGTGATGTGGATTGATCACATTGTTGCTGCAGCTTTATTTGGTGCTATATAATGCAGCATTAATTGATTGTCATGCTGTCATCTGTTCAAACTGGAGGCTGAGCTGCACAGTATTTGATATTACTGTTAGAAGGTGTAGCCCCTTGTGTGTTGCTGAACCTTGATACTGATGTAGTGCAGCTGTATTTAGTATGTGTATGTTGGAGTGTTTTCTAACTTGAATTTGGATTGCTGCTTATTTAATCCAAAATATTTAAAGAGAGACTTAATCAGAAATCCTTCTAATATATGTCTAAGATATTATAAGATAAGGGCTATTTTCACCCTGGTGCAAATATCAACATATTGCGATTTGTACCAGGTACAATTAGAAGCGGATGCTATTCGTACCCTGGATTATAGTGATGTGTGCTGCTTATACCCACCTTGGTGCAAATATCTGTAGCCTACTCTCATTTTGTACAACTAAGCTATTATCTCCTCAACCCTCAGGACCTAGGTTAGCTACATAGCTAAATATCCTGTCATTACAATGCAACCATGCCAAGTGTCTTTTCTTGAAGCGGATTTATGGTTGTGTGTAGACCATATGCACGTCGCCCACCCCGTTGTGAGCATTTTTCCTTCTGCCATGGTGTGTCTGTGTCACTCTGCAGTTACACCTCCAAAACACTAGTCAGCGGCAGAGGTTTCTGTGAAGTGCTGTAAAGTTTAGATGGTTTAAAACACATTAAATAAGGCTTAATAGAGACGATTTGAAAAACAAGTACACAAATCAGCTTCACTATAACTTGAAGCATTCACAGACAAACACTTGTCTTTATCTGGACACATTAGAGAGAGGATTTGTTATATAGCTTAGCTGTACGTGACTGTCTGTGTGTGTGCGTCCTGTGTCCAGGATGAGATCACCTGCTACACGCACTGTGATTTGCAGCTCATACACTTTGAGAATAATGTGTTATAAACTTGTAGTTCAGTCTGCATAGAGCTCACTGAGGTATTTTTTGGATTTATGTAGCCATGGTGCACTGTACGTAATGACACATGTAGTGTGACGCCTGTGAAACACATTTACGCTGTTTATTGCAAACCATGGGGCGTTTTGTCATCACTGAAGTGATGTGGATTGATCACATTGTTGCTGCAGTTTCATTTGATGCTATATAATGCAGCATTAATTGATTGTCATGCTGTCATCTGTTCAAACTGGAGGCTGAGCTGCACAGTATTTGATATTACTGTTAGAAGGTGTAGCCCCTTGTGTGTTGCTGAACCTTGATACTGATGTAGTGCAGCTGTATTTAGTATGTGTATGTTGGAGTGTTTTCTAATTTGAATTTGGATTGCTGCTTATTTAATCCAAAATATTTAAAGAGAGACTTAATCAGAAATCCTTCAAATATATGTCTAATATATTACAAGATAATGGCTATTTTCACCCTGGTGCAAATATCAACATATTGCTATTTGTACCAGGTACGATTAGAAGCGGATGCTATTCGTACCCTGGATTATAGTGATGTGTGCTGCTTATACCCACCTTGGTGCAAATATCTGTAGCCTACTCTCATTTTGTACAACTAAGCTATTATCTCCTCAACCTCAACCCTCAGGACCTAGGTTAGCTACATAGCTAAATATCCTACCATTACAATGCAACCATGCCAAGTGTCTTTTCTTGAAGCGGATTTATGGTTGTGCGTAGACCATATGCACGTCGCCCACGTCGTTGAGAGCATTTTTCCTTCTGCCATGGTGTGTCTGTGTCACTCTGCAGTTACACCTCCAAAACACTAGTCAGCGGCAGAGGTTTCTGTGAAGTGCTGTAAAGTTTAGATGATTTAAAACACATTAAATATGGCTTAAGAGAGACGATTTGAAAAAGATGCGCTTCACTATAACTTGAAGCATTCACAGACAAACACTTGTCTTTATCTGGACACATTAGAGAGAGGATTTGTTATATAGCTTAGCTGTACGTGACTGTCTGTGTGTGTGCGTCCTGCGTCCAGGATGAGGTCACCTGCTACACGCACTGTGATTTGCAGCTCATACACTTTGAGAATAATGTGTTATAAACTTGTAGTTTAGTCTGCACAGAGCTCACTGAGATATTTTTTGGATTTATGTAGCCATGGTGCACTGTACGCAATGACGCATGTAGTGCGACGCATGTGAAATACATTAACGCTGTTTATTGCAAACCATGGGGCGTTTTGTCATCACTGAAGTGATGTGGATTGATCACATTGTTGCTGCAGCTTTATTTGATGCTGTATAATGCAGCATTAATTGATTGTCATGCTGTCATCTGTTCAAACTGGAGGCTGAGCTGCACAGTATTTGATATTACTGTTAGAAGGTGTAGCCCCTTGTGTGTTGCTGAACCTTGATACTGATGTAGTGCAGCTGTATTTAGTATGTGTATGTTGGAGTGTTTCCGAATTTGAATTTGGATTGCTGCTTATTTAATCCAAAATATTTAAAGAGAGACTTAATCAGAAATCCTTCTAATATATGTCTAATATATTATAAGATAAGGGCTATTTTCACCCTGGTGCAAATATCAACATATTGCTATTTGTACCAGGTACAATTAGAAGCGGATGCTATTCGTACCCTGGATTATAGTGATGTGTGCTGCTTATACCCACCTTGGTGCAAATATTTGTAGCCTACTCTCATTTTGTACAACTAAGCTATTATCTCCTCAACCTCAACCCTCAGGACCTAGGTTAGTTACATAGCGAAATATCCTGCCATTACAATGCAACCATGCCAAGTGTCTTTTCTTAAAGCGGATTTATTGTTGTGCGTAGACCATATGCACGTCGCCCAGGCCGTTGAGAGCATTTTTCCTTCTGCCATGGTGTGTCTGTGTCACTCTGCAGTTACACCTCCAAAACACTAGTCAGCGGCAGAGGTTTCTGTGAAGTGCTGTAAAGTTTAGATGATTTAAAACACATTAAATATGGCTTAAGAGAGACGATTTGAAAAACAAGTACACAAATCAGCTTCACTATAACTTGAAGCATTCACAGACAAACACTTGTCTTTATCTGGACACATTAGAGAGAGGATTTGTTATATAGCTTAGCTGTACGTGACTGACCGTGTGTGTGCGTCCTGCGTCCAGGATGAGGTCACCTGCTACACGCACTGTGATTTGCAGCTCATACACTTTGAGAATAATGTGTTATAAACTTGTAGTTCAGTCTGCACAGAGCTCACTGAGATATTTTTTGGATTTATGTAGCCATGGTGCACTGTACGTAATGACGCATGTAGTGTGACACATGTGAAATACATTTACGCTGTTTATTGCAAACCATGGGGCGTTTTGTCATCACTGATGTGATGTGGATTGATCACACTGTTGCTGCAGCTTTATTTGATGCTGTATAATGCAGCATTAATTGATTGTCATGCTGTCATCTGTTCAAACTGGAGGCTGAGCTGCACAGTATTTGATATTACTGTTAGAAGGTGTAGCCCCTTGTGTGTTGGTGAACCTTGATACTGATGTAGTGCAGCTGTATTTAGTATGTGTATGTTGGAGTGTTTTCTCATTTGAATTTGGATTGCTGCTTATTTAATCCAAAATATTTAAAAAGAGACTTAATCAGAAATCCTTCTAATATATGTCTAATATATTACAAGATAAGGGCTATTTTCACCCTGGTGCAAATATCAACATTTTGCTATTTGTACCAGGTACAATTAGAAGCGGATGCTATTCGTACCCTGGATTATAGTGATGTGTGCTGCTTATACCCACCTTGGTGCAAATATCTGTAGCCTACTCTCATTTTGTACAACTAAGCTTGTACAGCTAACCTCAACCCTCAGGACCTAGGTTAGCTACATAGCTAAATATCCTGCCATTACAATGCAACCATGCCAAGTGTCTTTTCTTGAAGCGGATTTATGGTTGTGCGTAGACCATATGCACGTCGCCCACGCCGTTGTGAGCATTTTTCCTTCTACAGTGGTGTGTCTGTGTCACTCTGCAGTTACACCTCCAAAACACTAGTCAGCGGCAGAGGTTTCTGTAAAGTGCTGTAAAGTTTAGATGGTTTAAAACACATTAAATATGGCTTAAGAGAGACGATTTGAAAAAGATGCGCTTCACTATAACTTGAAGCATTCACAGACAAACACTTGTCTTTATCTGGACACATTAGAGAGGATTTGTTATGTAGCCTAACTGTACGTGACTGACTGTGTGTGTGCGTCCTGCGTCCAGGATGAGATCACCTGCTACACGCACTGTGATTTGCAGCTCATACACTTTGAGAATAATGTGTTATAAACTTGTAGTTCAGTCTGCACAGAGCTCACTGAGGTATTTTTTGGATTTATGTAGCCATGATGCACTGTACGTGATGACGCATGTAGTGTGACATATGTGAAATACATTAACGCTGTTTATTGCAAACCATGGGGCGTTTTGTCATCACTGAAGTGATGTGGATTGATCACATTGTTGCTGCAGCTTTATTTGATGCTGTATAATGCAGCATTAATTGATTGTCATGCTGTCATCTGTTCAAACTGGAGGCTGAGCTGCACAGTATTTGATATTACTGTTAGAAGGTGTAGCCCCTTGTGTGTTGCTGAACCTTGATACTGATGTAGTGCAGCTGTATTTAGTATGTGTATGTTGGAGTGTTTCCGAATTTGAATTTTGATTGCTGCTTATTTAATCCAAAATATTTAAAGAGAGACTTAATCAGAAATCCTTCTAATATATGTCTAATATATTATAAGATAAGGGCTATTTTCACCCTGGTGCAAATATCAACATATTGCTATTTGTACCAGGTACAATTAGAAGCGGATGCTATTCGTACCCTGGATTATAGTGATGTGTGCTGCTTATACCCACCTTGGTGCAAATATTTGTAGCTTACTCTCATTTTGTACAACTAAGCTATTATCTCCTCAACCTCAACCCTCAAGACCTAGGTTAGCTACATAGCTAAATATCCTGCCATTACAATGCAACCATGCCAAGTGTCTTTTCTTGAAGCGGATTTATGGTTGTGCGTAGACCATATGCACGTCGCCCACGCCGTTGTGAGCAGTTTTCCTTCTGCCATGGTGTGTCTGTGTCACTCTGCAGTTACACCTCCAAAACACTAGTCAGCGGCAGAGGTTTCTGTAAAGTGTTGTAAAGTTTAGATGGTTTAAAACACATTAAATATGGCTTAAGAGAGACGATTTGAAAAAGATGCGCTTCACTATAACTTGAAGCATTCACAGACAAACACTTGTCTTTATCTAGACACATTAGAGAGAGGATTTGTTATGTAGCCTAACTGTACGTGACTGATTGTGTGTGTGCGTCCTGCGTCCAGGATGAGATCACCTGCTACACGCACTGTGATTTGCAGCTCATACACTTTGAGAATAATGTGTTATAAACTTGTAGTTCAGTCTGCACAGAGCTCACTGAGGTATTTTTTGGAGTTATGTAGCCATGGTGCACTGTACGTGATGACGCATGTAGTGCGACGCATGTGAAATACATTAACGCTGTTTATTGCAAACCATGGGGCCTTTTGTCATCACTGAAGTGATGTGGATTGATCACATTGTTGCTGCAGCTTTATTTGATGCTATATAATGCAGCATTAATTGATTGTCATGCTGTCATCTGTTCAAACTGGAGGCTGAGCTGCACAGTATTTGATATTACTGTTAGAAGGTGTAGCCCCTTGTGTGTTGGTGAACCTTAATACTGATGTAGTGCAGCTGTATTTAGTATGTGTATGTTGGAGTGTTTCCGAATTTGAATTTGGATTGCTGCTTATTTAATCCAAAATATTTAAAGAGAGACTTAATCAGAAATCCTTCCAATATATGTCTAATATATTATAAGATAAGGGCTATTTTCACCCTGGTGCAAAAATCAACATATTGCTATTTGTACCAGGTACAATTAGAAGCGGATGCTATTCGTACCCTGGATTATAGTGATGTGTGCTGCTTATACCCACCTTGGTGCAAATATCTGTAGCCTACTCTCATTTTGTACAACTAAGCTTGTACAGCTAACCTCAACCCTCAGGACCTAGGTTAGCTACATAGCTAAATATCCTGCCATTACAATGCAACCATGCCAAGTGTCTTTTCTTGAAGCGGATTTATGGTTGTGTGTAGACCATATGCACGTCGCCCACGCCGTTGAGAGCATTTTTCCTTCTACCATGGTGTGTCTGTGTCACTCTGCAGTTACACCTCCGAACACTAGTCAGCAGCAGAGGTTTCTGTAAAGTGCTGTAAAGTTTAGATGGTTAACACATTAAATATGGCTTAAGAGAGACGATTTGAAAAACAAGTACACAAATCAGCTTCACTATAACTTGAAGCATTCACAGACAAACACTTGTCTTTGTTTGGGCACATTTTCCCCACAAATAGGCTACAACATGCTAACATACTAGCACAAGTCTAGATAGATTCACTTAGTAGCCGGCGATCTTTTCCTCTTTCACATAAAGCCAGGGACAACAGCAACATTTAACAAAGGTAATGGCACACAGGTTGGCTCCGTTACAACTCAAAAGACTCACCGACAAAACAATCTGGAAATCCATCAGTAAAAAAAACAAGAAAAAAACCAAAAAATTTTTTTACTTCCTTTACCTCTGGAGGCACAGCCCGGCCTGCGTTTCAAATCGCATACTTCTACTATATACTTTTAGTATGTACTGCAGCTGCCCTTAAAAAGTATGTAGTGTAGTATGCAGTATGCATGCAGTATGCATCCTATTGGGACACACATCCACCATCACATCGCTCCCTGAACTCAGACCCTCTTGCTCACTTCCGCCGCCGTCCGTAGCGCCACATTTGAATATTTTATTTTGTGTTGTTGTACTTCGGAGATGCAGCAAATCTCCTCTCGTCGAGCTCGCCAGAGTCGTGCATACCGTCGGAGGTGCCGGAGAGCTCTGTTGCTGTTATGGCGTAATTTATGTTGTTGTTTCTTATAAACTGAAGTGTTCACGTAAACAGTCCCAAGCCTATTATCAGTGATCTGTCTATTGAACTAGTCACCAGTGGGCATATTAACCCCCTTCACACATAGCTCTCTGTTGCTGGCAGATGTTTGTTGTTAAATATATTTAAAGCTATGCAGCTGCTGGCACTATATTCTGTCTGCACGTGAAGCAGCCTTACATTCACATTACTTTTATTTGTAGTGTAACATACTTGCACATTCTTACTACATTACTTAATATGTATTTGACTTTTACTCTTTATATATTTACTAGTCTATACTGCTCATACCTGGCCCATAGTGTATTCATATTTAGTCATATTCATTCATTATTTATGCCACACTTACACCACTGCCTATACTGGTAGAATCTTCTATATTGTAGTCATAGTTGAACCCTAACACTGATTATACTATAATCACAATAAAGTTGAATGTTGTAACTATGTTCTTGCAAAACTCTATGATATGTGACAGTATATAATCAGATCATTGCAGTCCTAATGTGTAGTGTCTTAGTATCTCAAATTAAATAAACCATGTATGAAAGCAAGTGTGGGCGTTGGTTGTACACGCAGCTCAGTCAGTGCGACGTAACTTCCGCTGCTCAAAGGATTGTGGGTCAGAATGGCCAAAGAAGCATGCTGGCATGCATACTGCGAAATATGACCGGATGTAGTAGTACATCCTGGTACTTTTGGCATACTGCATCTGACATACTATGTATTGGGACACACTAATTATTTTTCTGGCATACTAAATCATATGGTAGTATGGGTATTGGAACGCAGGGCCGGAGTTTTTCGACTAACGGAAGTGCAGGGGCCTCGGCGATTGCTCACGTCCTTCACTTCCGGCGGTTCCCCCAGGGAATCGTCGTATATTGTCTACAAATATTTTGGGTAGAAAACCAGCAGAGTTTAGCTGTTTATCACATTTTTCACGTCACTATATCACCGTGTAGACTAATCTGATGTGTGTTAAGTCTATAAACACAATGACTGAACAAATGTTACTATTTCTGTGTGCACGTAATTAAAGTGGTTATCGTAGATTAGCTGGGCTAACTGTTAGCTGTTAACATTAGCCGTTAGCGGTGTCATCAATCATGTTGTAACTCAGACATCCGCATCTGTTTTGGGTGGAGCGGTCCCTATGGACGCGGAGCTTGCTGTTTCTATAGGTACACATTTCCTGGGGACACCTGCACGTCTCGGCCATGCCCCCTCCATTGTGATTGGCTACAGCGCAGCATCGTTCAAACTCAAAGCCCCGCCCTCCTCCCCTCTCTAGTCGTCTTTCACACAGGGCTGCCGACAGATTCTACAATGTAAACTGCAGAATCTGTCTTGAGAGATTACCGACAGAACATCTTTCATACTAAACAGGTTTTCCAAACAAATACAAAATGCTAACTTTATTAGCACAAGCCTTTGCCATTTTACATTGTATAAATTAGCCTAGTGACGAATGCAGATTTCCTCTGTTCATATGAAACCAGGCGTAACAATTTATAGTTTCTTATCTGTGAAATAAGAGTAAATACAAGCTTTGTTTCCACTGAGGGAAATGGTTTCAGTATACAGAAACAGACAGGAGGTCTGCATCAGTTAGGTTTTTTGTACGTGCAAAGTTTGTTGTCACACGTCATACAGGGGTGAAAATAGCCTAGCTAAGAGGCCAAGGATAAGAATAAGAATAATCTTTTTTGTCATTGCACAAAACAATGAAATTCTGTTGGAGCAGTCCTCCAGCTGCCCAGGCTTATAAATATAAAGATGAAAATAAGTAAAAACAAAGAGACATATATACAGTAGGGCACAATATCAAGAATGTAAAATATAAAACATGTGCAAGAAAAGTCCAAGTCCTTAAAGTGGGGGCTCCTGAGGAGTGGGGCGGGTGTGTGAGAGAGGGGGGAGGGGGGAGGGGGGTAGAGTTCAGGATTTATTTATACTGGGGAGCAAATAGTCACTCCGATATTATAATTTGAGTATTTGATTTTTTCCCCAGCCTCAGATGGTGAGCCCTTCGTCATCGAGCACCCGGCAGATGGCGCCCCTGAAATCATCTGGATCCTGGACGATGATGAAGGTGAGTTTCAGGTAGGTGATGTACAGGTAGGTGATGTACAGGTAGGTGACCTCATTCCCCCAGTTTCCTCTGATGAAGAGGATGAGGCTGAGGTTGACTTGGAATCCTTTGACGATGAAGACACCGAAGATGAAGACATTGACATTGAAGACACTGACGGGGAAGACTTGGACGATGAAGACACTGAGGATGAAGACACTGAAGATGAAGACATTGACATTGAAGACACTGACGGGGAAGACTTGGACGATGAAGACACTGAGGATGAAGACACCGAAGATGAAGACATTGACATTGAAGACACTGACGGGGAAGACTTGGACGATGAAGACACTGAGGATGAAGACACTGAAGATGAAGACTTGGACGATGAAGACTTGGACGATGAAGACACCGAGGATGAAGACACTGAGGATGAAGACAATGACATGTTAGACTTTGAGGATGAGGACTGGAGAGCCCTGGAGAGTGAAGAAGAAGAAGATTCTGGGTACGAGTCCATGAGCGAGGAGGAAGAGGAGGACGTAGAGGATGAAGAGGAGCCTACTGCACAGCGAGTGGAGCGTCCTGAAGATCTGCCCCCAGTCTCTCCTCGGTCTGAAGACTCTGCTCCCCCAGCCTCCGGCCTCAGCTCATCCACCATCCAGGACTGCGACTGTGAGCCAAGACCCCCCACTTCAGGCCTCGGCTTCGCCACAAAGAGAAGCAGGGAGGACAGCGATACACCTCAGGTAAGTGGGAAGAGGCAGAGGAAGACCTGTGAGGACTGTGATGAAGAGCCAAGACCCTCTACTTCAGGCCTCAGTTCCGCCACAAAGAGAAGCAGGGAGGACAGCGATACACCTCAGGTAAGTGGGAAGAGGCAGAGGAAGACCTGTGAGGACTGTGATGAAGAGCCAAGACCCTCCACTTCAGGCCACAGCTCCTCCACACACAGAAGCGGAGAAGAGGACTACAGGAACTCTGCACCCTCCACTTCCGGCACCAGCTCCTCCATGCCCAGAAGATATTGGCCAAGTTCTTTCCAGTACCCGACGAGGCCCGATGACAGCGACTCCGATGAAGACTGACAGCCCTGACTGGGAAACCTTTGTGTCTGGAAGGACTGATAAAGGCCCATGCAGCCTTTGCGTCTGGCGAGGCTAGCACCGCCCTCGGTAGCGTCTTGCACCAGGGCTTTTTTTAACATTTTACTCTGTAAATATGGTTGATATTGCTGGATGCATTTACCAGCGATTGGGTAAAACCCCATGCGGCCTTTGCGTCTGGCGAGGCTAGCACAGCCCTCGGTAGCGTCTTGCACCAGGGCTGTTATTTACATTTTACTCTGTAAATATGGTTGATATTGCTGGATGCATTTACCAGCGATTGGGTAAAACCCCATGCGGCCTTTGCGTCTGGCGAGGCTAGCACAGTCCTCGGTAGCGTCTTGCACCAGGGCTGTTATTTACATTTTACTCTGTAAATATGGTTGATATTGCTGGATGCATTTACCAGCGATTGGGTAAAACCCCATGCGGCCTTTGCGTCTGGCGAGGCTAGCACCGCCCTCGGTAGCTTCTTGCACCAGGGCTTTTAATTATAGTAATATATTATAGTTGATGACACTGGATGGATGTTCCAGTGCTAAGTTAATAATAATTATAATACTATATACTTATATTGCGCTTTCCAAAGCACTCAGAGACGATTTATAAATTCAGGGACAAAACAACAACAAAAAAAGGCAAGGAACAAACAATAAAACAAATAAGGGATGAAAAGAAACTGTCAGCGATTTAATAAAAGCAGCGTTAAACAGGTGAGGTTTGAGTGAATTTTTGAATACGGAGAGAGAGGGGGAGTCTCGGGTGGATTTGGGGAGTGAGTTCCAGAGGATGGGAGCAGCGATGGAGAAGGCCCGGTCCCCCCCAGGATTTGTGTTTTGTTCCTGATGGAGGAGGAACAGGAGGTTGGCATCTGCAGAGCGGAGTGTGCCATTGGAATGTGATAGTGGAGAAGCTTAGACAGGTTTTTGTATGTTATGAGGAGAGTTTTGAAATCCTGCAGCTTAGGAGGAGAGTGATGGACGGAGGTGGGCGATTTTCCTGAGGTGAAAGAAGGCTGTTTTGGTGATGTGTTTGATGTGCTGGTCGAAGGACAGGAATTAATTGAAAATGACGCTAAGATTTGGGATGTGAGTGAGGTGCATACTGTGGAGCCGTCAATGTTGAGGGTGAAGTTATGGGTGGATTTGGTGACTGCTTTTGGTACAATGATGATAATTTAGGATTTGTGGCGGTTTAATTGGAGGAAGTTGATTTGAAGCCAGGATTTTATTTCAGTGATGCAGTTTGTCAGGGTTGAGTGGGTGGCAGTGGAGATTGTCTTGGTGGAGATTAGGAGCTGGATATCATCGACAATGCAGTGGAACTGGACACCATGATGGCGTTTTATGTGACCAAGGGGGGAAAGGTACAGGATCAAGAGGAGGGGACTAAACTGAACCTTGGGGGACACCTTGGAGGAGGGGAGCAGTGGGGGAATTGCAATTATTGATAGAGATGTACTGAAGTCTGTTTGAAGTCTGAAGGATGGAGGGATTGATGGTGTCGAAGGCGGCACTGAGGTTGAGGAGGATGAGGATGTTGAGGTTTCTGACATCAGAGGAGAGAAAGAGGTCGTTAGTGATTTTAAGCAGGGCAGTTTCAGTGCTATGTTTTAATCAAAATCCGGATTGGAATGTTTCAAACATGTCATTGACAGAGAGGTGGTGTTTCAGTTGGGAGGTTCAGCATCTTTCAGTAGTTCGGGCAGAAAGGGTAGGTTGGAGATTGGCCTGAAGTTATTTGGGATGTCAGCGATGAGTCCAGTTAACAGGTGAAGCATGCTTCCTGTATAAAGTATAGGTGGCTATACCAGAGAAAGGTGAGTCTATACTTCATGACAACATCGACACAAGTATTTCTGTCACTGTCCAGTGTAATAATATCACATTGTCTTTTTTGCTCACTCTGCTGCATTGTTGTGTTTTCAGGTGGAGGTGGATACAACAAACAGAGGGAAAGTAATTATTACTAACATGAAGAAAAGTCTCCAAGTCTCTTTTTCTTAGGTATTTATAGGTGTACCAGATTCCCCCCACACACACACACACACAACGTGAAAGACCAAGACAGGACCAGATGAGAAGGATGGACGACTCCAGGACCAGATGGAGAGTGATGGGTGTGTTTCATTCAGTGGACTCAGTAAGTAATCCCCTCACTAAGACTACAAAAGTACCATAGTGACATAAGATAAGATAAACTGAGATAAAGTTAACTATACATATGTGAATTATTTTTATTACAGGAGCCTTTTTGAATATTATTTATTGATTATAATATCATTCCATGTATAGTTGAGTTCAAAAGTTTTCATTACTTGTGTTTCTGTTTTATAGGGCAGGAGGACTCCTCTGAGGAGTAAAAATAATATTAATAGTAATAATAGCAATAGTAATATTGATAATAATAACAATAATAAAAGTCAAAATAGTAATAATAATAATAACAACCGTAGTAATAATAATAATAATAATGGTAATAGTAATTTTATTAATAATAATAATAATAATAATGATAATAGTAATATATATTATAATATTACTAATAATAATAATAACAGCAATAATTATAACAGTAATAATACTAATAGTGATAATAATAATAATAATAGTAATAGTAATATTAATAGTGATAATAATAATAATAATAATAGTAATAATAATAGTAATATTAATAATAACAATAGCAATAATAATAACAGTAATATTAATAATAGTGATGATAATAATAATAGTAATATTAATAATAATAATAATCATAATATCAATAATAATAATAGTGATAATGGTAATATTAAAAGTAATTATAATAATAACAGTAATAATAAAAATAGTAATGTAATCATAATAATAAAAGCAATATTAATAATAGTGATAATAACAGTAATAATAATAATACTAATAACAGTAATAATAGTAATATGAATAGTAATAATAATAACAATAATAATAGTAGTAATAATAATAATAATATTAATAATCATAATAATAGTGATAATAATAATAATAGTAATATGAATAATAATAATAATAAAAATAGTAATGTAATCATAATAATAATAGCAATATTAATAATAGTGATAATAATAATACTAATAGTAATACTAATGATAATAGTAATAATAATAATAATAATAATAGTAATATTAATAATAGCAATAGCAATAATAATAACAGTAAAAATAATAATAGTGATGATAATAATAATAGTAATATTAATAATAATAATAATAATAATAATAATAATAATAATAATAACAATAATAATAATAGTGATAATGGTAATATTAAAAGTAATTATAATAATAACAGTAATAATAAAAATAGTAATGGTAATCATAATAATAATAGCAATATTAATAATAGTGATAATAATAATAGTAATATTAATAATATTAATAATAATAGTAATAATAATAATAATAACAATAATAATAATAATAATAATAATAGCAATAATAGTAATAATAATGATAATAATAGCAATAATTATAACAGTAACAATAATAATAATAATCATCATAATAATAGTGATAATAATAATAGTAATATTAATAATATTAATAATAATAAAAATAGTAATGGTAATCATAATAATAATAGCAATATTAATAATAGTGATAATAATAATACTAATAGTAATATTAATAGTAATAATAATAATAATAATAATAATAACAGTAATAATAGTAATATGTATAGTAATAATAATAATAATAATAATAACAGTAATATTAGAAATAGTAATATTAATAATAATAATAATGATAGCAATATTAATAGTAATAATAATAATAGCAATAAAAATAGGCCTACTCCTCTAAGAACCGTCACCTTATCGTGGTGGAGTAGTTTGAGTGCCCTAATGACCCTAGGAGCTATGCTGTCGGGGCTTTTTGCCCCTGGTAGGGTTTCCCATGGCAGATTGGTTCTGGGCGAAGGGTCAGACGAAGAACGGTTCAAAAGACCCTTCATGATGGATAACAACAGGAGAACGTGTACCCGGCCCGGAGGGTTATGGCATGGTCCTCCTAACAGTGACCTCCAGCTCTTGCTGGGACGGTTCGCAGCCGAGTGTGAAGCGGCTGGGATGAGAATCAGCACCTCCAAGTCTGAGGCCGTGGTCCTCAGCCGGAAAAGGGTGGATTGCCAGTGTCGGGGGGGAGGTCCTGCCTCAGGTGGAGGAGTTTAAGTATCTTGGGATCTTGTTCACGAGTGAGGGTAGGATGGAGCGGGAGACTGACAGGCGGATTGGGGCGGCGTCAGCAGTGATGCAGGCGCTTAACCAGTCTGTTGTGGTGAAGATGGAGCTTAGCCAGAAAGCCAAGCTCTCGATTTACCAGTTGATCTACGTTCCAACCCTCACCTATGGGCACGAGCTCTGGGTAGTGACCAAAAGAACGAGATCGCGAGTTCAAGCGGCCGAAATGAATTTCCTCCGCAGGGTGGCTGGGCTCAGCCTTAAGGCCTAGTTATGCTCCCTTTACGTACAAAAATGTATACGTCCGTTTCAAACGATGTTACCGTCACTGCCCACATACTTCCATGCGTCCTTTACGTTGGCATGGATGTCAACCAATATATCCACCAGGAGGCAGCCCAGCGTCAAAAGTTTATGACAACAACAAACTCAAAAACAAACATGGCGACTGTGGAGGAGATATTGATAATGTACCTCTTGCATAAAAGACAAAAACAGAGGCAGCATTGTAGGAGGCGGTGGTCGGTGAGGCCGTTAAATACATCGCACCCATACATAGACTGGAGGACGGAGAATTCTTTTCTCTCGTACTGCCGATGAGAGAAATTGAATTGTTATTTCTTCTTCGTGTCTCACTAGAGCTACATATCGGGTAGTGACAGCAACACTGTCCCCACGGTTCCTGGTGGTACTGCTCCGTTTGGCCCGTATCCGTGAGCTTTATGGAAACGTGCAGAAATACGGGAGAAATGAACGCGGAGCACGGACAGAAGGCTCCGTCCGTATCCGTATCCGTATTTAACGTTGAGCATAAATGGGCCTCTAGAGATAGGGTGAGGAGCTTGGACATCCGGGAGGGACTCGGAGTAGAGCCGCTGCTCCTCCACATCAAGAGGAGCCAGTTGAGGTGGTTCAGGCATCGAGTAAGGATGCCTTCCGGACGACTCCCTTTGCTGAGGTTGCTGCCCCCGCGACCCAGACCCGGAAAAGCGGAGGACTACAAGTACGAGTACGAGCAATAATAATGACAGTAATAATAGTAATAGAGATAATAATAAAAATAATAATAATAATAATAATAATAATAATAACTTTATTTGTAAAGCACTTATCTGAACAAGGTTACAAGGTGCTTCACAAAGTGCATGAAAATAACAATTATTATAACAATTACAATAAAATATTTAAAAAACATCATGTGACTGTGTGTGTTGGCCTATCTACAGTATGGGGTACACCAGTGTACAGGTTTCTGTGGATTTACAAAGAGTGATGTTCACCTCAGTTTTTCTCAGACCACACTGTGCCGTCTCTTCCTGTCAAACATCTGATGTGTACCTCTCTCACTCCTCCTCTGCTGCAGACCTCCATCCAACTATAAGAGAATGAGGACTGTCAGTAATGTCCCGACTGGCTCCTCCTCCATCAAACACCAATCATAATCTTTTGTTCTCAGATAAAATCTATGACTAACAAAAGTAAGAAAAAGATTTACCTGGACAGTAGGATTCACATCGTGATCTGCATGATCTTTTTCACAGCAGACTCGCCGCACGTTGACCTGAAAATAGTCAGAGGGTTGTCTGAAATTAGATTCACATCACCAGGGGCCACATGTTGGTTGTGGGCAGTTAGTGTTCATTGGTATTATTAATGTTAAACAAAGATAGTCCATAATCATTCAGATCTTCATGTTATTTTAATTTGATGTGGTATGTGAAAATATTTTGTAGGATGAATACTGAAAGGTAGCCATGGCTCAGCAAAGGTGAATAAAAGAAATAATGGAGGGATTTAGTAGTTGCTGAGTCCTGTCATGAATAATTTGTTGGAAATTGAGAGAAGTGTTTTGCTTCATGGTTTTTAGCTGCGACCAGCAGTTCTACAGTTCACTCTGTCAGCTGGTTCAGTCACTCAGTCTGTGAGACCATTATCAGATTGGCTTAATCCTGACTCTGTTAGCCTGCTTGTTGGAAACCTGTAGAGAGTAATTTAGCATACCCACATATATTTACTCCCCTAACCCTCTGAAACAAAATAAACTACAGCTTGGCCCCATAAAGAGTTTCCTTTTGTAAGTAATGCCGTCTTGGTCTGAAGGAATCTAATAGTACATGTAAATGGCTTTTATAACTATTCTCGTCTCACTGTTATATTTCTGGTAGATTACAGGTGACAGTAGTTCCAGATTTTAAAAATAAAGGATTTGAAAGTAAAACTGCAGAGTTTACTTAACATTAAGAATAAAAATGAAATGAAATAATTATAGCTGCTGCACAGCAATAGGTCGGGGCCTGGCATTTTCAAGAGCAGGGAGAAGAAGAAAAAGGGTCAATCAGAACAACTTTCCTGACCAGAAATCATTAAACATTGAAAAGGCTTTTTAATATAATGTTACGCAACCTGAGCAGTGGGGAAAATACTGCAGTGGCTTTACACTAAGACTTGCACAACCACTTGGGTTGTGATTACTGTCCATGCAAAGTAAACCATTATGTTCCTGCGTACTAAATTGCAAGTAGTATATCTTATCACTAAAACACCAGCTAAGTCTATGCCTGTCCAGCCTAGAGTACTGCAGAGAGTGATGAGATTTTCTTTGTTCACCTTCTTCCTCAAAATCTGAACTTGACCCCCAGTTCCTAATGTAGTCAAGTTCAAAACTCGTAGGGAGTCTATAAACTATACATTTTTGGAATTGTTAGAACATGAGGAATAAAAAAACTGATGTTTCCATTGTTTTCAAACTCACTATGGTGGCCATTCTGGATTTTAAAAATGGCAAACATTCAAAACACCTTTAAAAAAAAAAAAAAAAAGGACATCTTCATCTTCGTAGCTGTAACGCAAGAATTAATTTGCTAACATTTTACACAATTGTCTAAGAGGATAAAATGATGAAGTGATGACATTTTCTATCCAAAAGGTCAAAGGTCAACATTATTGTGACGCTATAATGCTCTGCAAAAGCACTTTTCTGGCCATTATTCAGCATCATATCTCGGGAACAGAAGGAGAGACATTTGGTCAGATACTGAATTGCTGACTCTAATCTTGAAACTGTGCTGATAGTATAGATCTTCAGTGTGTGGAGCATCCATGTTTTCACACACTGTCTGTGAATTCATAATGTCATTCTTCATCTTCAGTTTTTACTGTCATCTTGATCCTGGTTTTTACATCTTGAGTCGTGGTCGTTCTCACATTGTTTACCGCAAAAGCAAGAGTCAGTGCATTGTAAGTCTCTTGACCTACAGGATCATCTTTGTGTTGAACAATATCCTTTGCAGTGGCATCTCACCATTTCAGTGATGGCCTAAGGAGTTGGTAACTCAACTAGCCTTGAGCCATTTTGCACAGGATTCAAAGCTACCTGCTGCTGAACGCTTGCCTGGCTCCAAACTCGAGCTTGCACACGTAGTTCCTCTATCAATAAGCTGTTTCAGCGCATCCTCTGTAGGTGGTAGCTTGTAACTCTCTGCCTTATACTGGTCAAAATGTGCCATCTCAGCTCTGGAAAGTTTCTTATTGTGATTCCTTTTGAGTAACAGGAAGCACACGCAAACCTAGTCAAGTGTTTCTGTTGTTCCTCTGTTACTCCAAAATTACCTGTAAGCATTGTCAAAGCTTCAGTGATGTCATCCTCAGCTTTGAGGAAGATCTTGAACCATGTTACCTTATGCCTATATAACACTACTTGACCTGAGCCCTGATTTGCCACTCGCAAATAGTTTTTGGAGCTCCCTAACAGAGGCTGTAGACAAGATGCAAATCAGTGTTGTCTTTGCACTTGCAAAATTGGTGTTCGAACGCTAACTGATCAAAGACGTGAGGCCAAAGTTGCCAATGCAATGCAGATACACTCCAAATATCTAGCATGCTGAGTGTCTGGACGTGTCGGGGCCTCTGTTGGCAAACTGCAGCTGATGAGAGCCCAAGACACAGGTCGAGAACAGAGACAAGAACTGAGCCAGCCCTGTGGTTCTCTCAAAAGTGTGTTTTGTGTGTTTGAGAGGGAGAGAGAGAGCAGAGACCACTGGTAAATCTAGATGGCTCACTTCAGATTTTCCCCCCTGTATATGTGTCACATGGGTCTTGCCACTGCCCCGCCCCTTTAGGAGACGAGCAGTGGTCCTGAGTCTATTCATTGCAATGGGAGAAGTGAACATGAGTATGAGATTGAAACACGTCTCTCTTTTAGCAACACACTCTTGAGAGATCTGTCAGCAGCTGATGTGATCTCTCACCAGGCTGATATTAGACATTAAGCTAACAGATAAAAAATAAGCAGCAAAATAAGTAACAAACAATCCACAAGATGTTCATTATTTTTCAAAATGAGCTGAGGTTATGCCCACACGCAAGACAGGAAGTATATACCATTTAATACCATTGGCATAGCTTGTAATGTGGTATCTTTTGTTGTCTTTTGAGAGAGTGATGAGAGGGACAGAGAAGGTGGACTATTGCACACAATGTTTCATATAACCTGTAATGTTTCTGTAACCGATGATATTTGTGAGCACCATGAGTTGACATGAGGCCTATTCTTCTGGGATTACTCCTGGTGAGGGATCTTAGAGTGTGTGACCCCTTTGTTGCTGGTCAGTCATGTAGTGTGAAAACCACAATGACTGCAAGACTACCGATTACAAGACAGCAAGTTGTACAGTAATCAGAAGACTTTGAAAGTCATGTAGTGTGAGCTGAGCTTAAATCTACTCTTGCAGACCTTCCAGCATTGTCAGAGAATGCACTCAGTGCATATAATGCTTTTGCCTTTTCTGGACCGGCAATATCCCAGAATGGTTGAATCTGCAAAGCACCTGATGCCATCAAGATTGCAGTGTCCTCTGGCAGAAATTCATAGTTGGCCATTGGCAAAACCACGACATCTGTGTCCGAGGAGAAGAAAGTAAGTTGAACATCTGCAGATTTTTGTTTTGCTGTAGATACAGCGAGGCAGATCATTAAGGTTTCAGCGTCCTCGTTGTTTTTGCTGAAGCTTCCAACATCTTTGTCGCTCTTTGTGCGACCAGATGCTGAGGCGATGTGACCAACTTAGGGAAATTTGGCTGTATTCCAGTGTTGACATAAAATCATTCATTTAGCCTACTTGTGGAGTAGTTTTACTGTAGCTTTGGGTACACTTGTTTCTGTTGTTTTACAAATGAAATCCACCAAAGACTCAGTGAAATTGATGGCATCAACAGAGGTGTACAAATATGCAATGTTTAAAGAGGAACTACACCCACCTTTAAAATCCATACATGTTATTCATATGGTCTAAGACAGCCAGAAAATATTCATAAACAGCATAAACAACAAAGCCGCGGCTGGTCAGTCCTTCGGTGATACTCTCGCAAGTCGGCCCGTTCTTCACCGCCCCCGTCCTTTGGCGGTTAATGGCCTCTTTGTTTGCGAGGGCAAGAAGGGTGCACAATCCCTTGTCTCCCCAGTTGCTTATCTTTACAGTGTCTGTCAGGTTTGCATTTCCCTCTTGCTACTAGCTGCTTTCTAATTCCCTATGGCTAATTCCTGCTATCAGCTGTTTCCTGTTTATCCAAGGACAGTGGGTCGCACATGCGGAGTCATCAACAGCTCCTCCCACAAGTTTTCAACAGCCCCTCCCCTTGCGAAGGCCGCCTCGGTCTTTTTAAACTAAAAGGCTTCTGCCAATATGACTACCCTGCAAGGCGGAAAATTGGGCACCTCGGATCAGCTCACCAATCCGGCTCTGTGTGTCTAAACGCTCGCAGCTTGCGGCAAAACGGCGCAACATTAGCAGAAAATCTGCCGGTGTAAAAGGGGCTACCCAGGGGAGTGTTCTGAGTATATGGGTACATTTTCTATTTCAGAACTGACAACACTACAATAGAATAAAGATCATTTGGGAATAAACAAAGAAAACAAACACTCTGTGGGTCCATTAAATCAGGCTCACATTCATTGTCTATGGAGCAGCTCCAGACTTTATACTGATGACATCACAAGTTTAAGACTGACTTCTCTGGACTCTGGTTGTGAGAAAGATTAGCTCATGTTCATAAAAGTATTGATTGCACTTTCTTAGGCCATGAAAATAACATATTGGAATTCTTCATTTAGGTTGTGTCGCCCTAAATTGCTGATGACAAATGATTGTCATTGCTCCTCTCCTCCAGGTGGAGGCGCTGTAGCACAAACAAACAGAGCTGGTGTCTGAAGGTGTTTGTGAAAACAGGAAAATAAAGCAGCAGTGATGGAGCTGCTGTAACACATAAACACACTGTTGTTGAGTGTGTGTGTTGTCCCAGCTGATAGTTGAACAGTATACAGAGTGTAAAAAGACTGGGTCCCGCTGTGTTACTCAGGCTGCACTACAGCGTCTATTCACAGGCGCGATCCCACTACTGAGCGGCACGGGGGCTTTGACCTGCTCCGTCTCCGACCTGGGCCGGTGCACCCCTCCTTAGACGACCTGGTGGTCCCGGGCTCCCCCAGGAGCACCATATCGATACCGAACTTAGTGCGGACACCCGATCAGCACAGTCCGCTGCAGCTCAGAGCTCCTGAGCTCAAACGATCCGCCAGCCTCAGCCTCCCGGTAGCTTGGATCACAGGCGCGCGCCACCGCACCCGGCGAGAGATGCTCTCATTCAGAGAGGTTTTGGGGTTTTGGACAAACGTGACGTCATCAGAGAGCTGGCTTCAGCGGCATCTCGTGCCGACAATGAAACCAGCAGCTGCATAGTGAAAGGCTGATCAGAATTTGTACAATTCCCCTACTACTGTGACAAAGATGCAACATGACTCTTTTTAGAGTTTATGGGGTAGCCTAGGCTACTTGTAGTCATCACACAGCAGCAGGATTCATATGTACATGTCAAAATTGAAGGAGGTAGGTTATTGTGCACATTTCAAGCACATGGCACAGCACTGGCAACTTAATCAATTAGGACATACTTCAGTCTCTTGGTGCCGCAACATGACCTGAGGATCAACAGTGAGTGACTTTTAGTGCTCTCTACATACCAGACACTTCTACTTTTTTAACACACAATCCAGGTGTAATATGAAGAAAACAAAATGGCGGGCCCACAAAGCAGCTGTTTTCATGATGAGTCTAGCTCCATTAGAGGTGTCAGGACATTTTTGTAACAACTAAAAATGGATTGAAAATATGTTTTATGTCCTGTTGGATTTCTTATCAGCCTACAGCGAGTTTTTAATTTTGCTGCTTAAATGCAAAGTCTCAGTATTTGCAGCAGCATTGTGCACATAAGCGCACCATCCATATTCCACATATCCATATACTGAACGCTGTTATCCTCAACATACAGACAACAGGTCATGGCCACAGTAATGATAAAAGTGCATTAAGAATGAATGGTATGTGTTGGTGGTGCAGTACTGTGGCTGTCTTAAACAGATGAGATGGATCACAGACAGAGCATTCAGTGTTTCCTGAAACAAAAAGTAAACTCACAAACAGCATTATCGCCTATCAGTCACAATATTAAGTGGGTTCAGGGGCATAGCACCAAATTCTGGCCCCTATACAAATGCAATCTTCCCCCTGCCTCTCTTGATATATGATCCGATTTTTTCCACAAAGGCAGTTTTCTTTCTTTCCTTTTCCTTTCTTTCTTCCTTTCTTTTTGTTTATGGAGCTCCAGTTTGTCTGTCATATCTTTGTTGGGGAAAGACATGACGGTGTATGTTGGTGCCTCAGTAGCGTTACTGGTCACTCACACAGCTCTTGCTGCATTTAAAGAGAAATCCTATGCAGATGCGGACTAAACCATTTTGCACGTCTAAGGGGGGAAAGGGGCCTCAGAAATCCTTCTCCAGGACCAGGTGAGAAGGATGGACGACTCCAGGACCAGATGAGAAGGATGGACGACTCCAGGACCAGGTGGAGAGTGATGGGTGTGTTTCAGTCAATGGGCTCAGTAAGTAATCCCCTCACTAAGACTACAAAACTACCATAGTGACATAAAGCGGTGCTGTGATAAAGTTAACTTTACATATGTGAATTCTTTTTATTACAGGAGCCTTGTTGAATATTATTCATTGATTATAATATGATTCCATGTATAGTTGAGTTCAAAAGTCTTCATTACTTGTGTTTCTGTTTTACAGGACAGGAGGACTCCTCTGAGGTTTTGGTGCTCCTGGGGCAGCTGAGAGTGGACGTCAATCATCTCAGGTGGACCCCACGCCACAGCAGACCACTGACCCACTCTCAGCACTCGAATGAGTCCAGAATGTCCCTGCACCTCCACCTCAACCCAGGAGACCACCCTCCTCACCCACCAGATGAAACAATGAGTGCCCTGTTCCCACCAGCTCAGAGGATGCTGTCAGTGACTGCTCCCTCTGTACTGGTGGAATTATGGCACTCCTCACATGCACCTACAAACACACACAAATAGCTATAATAATAATAATAGTAATAACAGTAATAGTAATTGTAATATTAATAATAAGAATGATGATAATAATAATAATAGTCATAATAGTAATAATTATAATCGTAATAATAATAGTGATGATAATAATAATAGTAATATTATTGGTAATAATAATAATAATAATAGTGATAATTATAATAGTAATATTATTGGTAATAATAATAATAATAATTATATAATAATAGTAATAATAGTAATAATACATGAAATTAAGACAATAATTACAATAAAATATTTAAAAAACATCATGTGACTGTGTGTGTGTGCGTATGTGTTGTAAAGTGGGCCTATCTACAGTATGGGGTACACCAGTGTACAGGTTTCTGTGGATTTACAAAGAGTGTTCTTTCCCTCAGTTTTTCTCAGACCACACTGTGCCGTCTCTTCCTGTCAAACATCTGATGTGTACCTCCTCTGCTCACATCCAAATGAGTCAATGATCTGTGACACCCATGAGCTCTATAGTACACTAAAATAAGACCCATTACACAGGAGAGCTGAGTGTGACACTAGGCTATTGAAAATGTACATACAACACTGAAAGAAGCTCATAACATCACTTAAAAACTTGTACAAAGACCTAGGTCTGTGCAATATCGTCCTAAATACAAGTAAAACGTGCGCACGGGGTTGTGTAACGGTAACAGCAGAACTGTTGGGAAAACCTGCTGTCTTATATTGGACACATTTTGCAAACAAATAGAACATGCTAACATTATTAGCACAAGCCTATGGCATTTTACATTGTATAAATTAACCTAGCGACTAGCAAAGATTTACTCTACTTATGAAGCCAGGATAAATAACACAGTAGTTACATTTTTGGGAAGGTGCATGGTCAGGCTACAGCATAGGGTACCACATAGCCTCTGCATTGACACAGAGAGTCTGCCATAGGTATGGCATAAAAATCCTGCTTGGGGGGGAAGATAGCAGGTCAGCAGTAGATGCCATATTCAAGAAGTATACACCATGTATAAGCTGGGAACCTGAAGATTAATTTGATAATAGAAACTCTATAATAAACGTATTTTGGTTTGGCACCAAATATTACTGTGATAATCCTAGAGGTCACAATAGGTTATTTAGTACAGTAAGGTCATTTAAAACAATGGTCTCATTAAAATAGTCAGTATGGGGTCTTACATCATCACAGATGAATACAATTGGTCTCACTGGATCGACAAGAGTCTCAGCCATCCAGTAATGTCTAACTTATGCAATCCCAAGACTGTTTAGGGACCCCAGTGTTCAGAAATGGTCAAATACACATAGGTGAGAATAACACACGTACTGCATGTGAAGAACTGCCTGTTTTCTGCCCAGAACTGTGTAAGATGAACTGACAACCTCTGATTGTGATCCAGGTGAGCTATCTGAGCTGGGAAACCCCTACGGATAGGCAATCTGTGTGTAAAGCCTGATAGCTAAACTAAACAAACCTATGGAGAAGACTTTAGGATAAAATGAAAAGAAGGGGAGGAAGAAGAGGAGGAAGACAAATAACTAATATAGGAGAATCCAACAGCTCCCTGAGTCAAAAATATTATTAATCCTTGAAATAGCTTTGAAATCATGTGTTTCTAACCCACACAGAAAAGTGGAGGAACGATGTTTCATCTGCATCAGAGACTTGATCTCACAGCTTTTAGAAACCAACAGCAAAGTGTTATCAAGTTGAGTTACCTCACCAGTGAAGAGTTTAGTTGCAACTTCACACAATAATACGGTCAACCACCAGGGGGCAGCATAACAGCCCTGCATGTATTTACAGGCAGAGAGTTTGCATACTTTATCCAGACAACATAGAAAACATCTGAAATGTATTTTTACAAAAAGTTAGTGATCCATAAGTTAAGAAATGATACTTAGAGATGCTCTTTTTAAGATAAGAAATAAGATAGTAGCCAACTTTATTGTCCCCAAACTGGGAAATTCTTATTTTCCATTGGCTGATAAAGGCTACGTGATACCGGAATTCAAAATAATGTCAAAGATTCAGTTTTTGATGTACAATTCTGAAATAAAACACTTCTAAACTCCCTTGACAGCAAACTATTGTCTTTTTTTCATGAACACTGGAGTGTTAACACATTTTGATTCACTGTGGGCTCAATTTTTGATCAATCGAAAATCTAGGTAATGTGTTTGTGTAGAACAGTCTGAAGATGCTGTGCAGCAAGTGTGGGAGCAGATAGGTTTCATGAGTTTTACAGTTTTTACTTAAAACAGAGTGATGGACTTAATAATTTGCTGGAAGCTGGAATTTACAAAAGTGTCTCTACTCCAATCCTGTGAAATAATAACACTATTAATACAGTAAACAGTTGGTTTAGGACATTTATTAGGAACTGTAAGAGACCATGACCAAAATTTGATGAGTTGCAGTTACCTTTACATCAAGGAGGGATGGCAGTCCCCAGCATTTAACTATAACAGCTTCTCATTTTCAGTATCTGGTAGATTGGGTATGAAATGATCCAGATTCTTAGTCTGGTTAGATAGTAAAGTATTCAGTCTGAGTAAACCATTAACACTGGCTGGTCTCCTATTTATTTTGAATTGGAAAGAATTAGAGATTACAGATGGTAATTTAATTGTTAAATTTACACTAAAGCATTGGGATATGATTAGGAAATGGGAATAAAAGAACTGGTGAATAAATAAAATAAAAAATAAATGTTTTATCACCAATCACTCAAATACTTTCAGAATAAAAGCACTTAGCTATAGCCACAATTTACACAGTGCGTTGTATCAGTATGAACCCTCCCTCACCCTCCAGTATACTGATAAAAAAAATAGAACAAAAAAATGTCGCTATGCAACAACAGACAACCGTACTGCTGTCTAAGATAATCATAAGCAAATGTAATTATAATCAAATATAAAGTAGACTAATTATCATTATCATTATTATTACTGGTATTCTGGTATTACAGTGTGCTGCAGCTCTGTGTGTGAATTGTCCAGGTGGTGTTGCCGTACCTCAGCAGAAGCTGTTGCTGAACTGCTTGTAGGTACAGTCACTGTCACACTGTCATTCCTTTTAGATGTGTTATAAAATGGAAAACTACAATATGGGTGTCACAGTGTCACGTACATTAATGTTGTGCTGCATGTGTAATCTGTGTAGACATTAGCTGTCATTCACTGTATATTCATAAAGGCTAGCTGTTCTTTGCTCTGATAAATAATATAAAATACAGACTAATAGAAAATGAGTTTTGATTTATTTATTTATTCTATTTTATTTATTTTTATTTATTTTGTTTTAGTGTCAACACTGGGTGGACCTGGCAGATTTTGCTCCCCCCAGTGTTGACCCCATGGCTACAGCCTTGCTGCATTATAATGCCAAGGGCGGGTATGGTTTGATTTATAATGTTTCTAGTTATTTGTGTAGCAGTGATGACACAGAAGCAGCAGCTTCACTGTCATAAAAGAGAGAGATGCTTATGAAAAGCAGTGAAAAATAAACGTAAGCAATAAAACTAAGACATGAACAAATATGAAAATATAACTGAATAATGTCAGTCTTTCTGTCTCAGTCACTCGCACGCGCGTTCTGTTTCTATGACATCAAATGTCATAGAAACAGAACGGTGACCCGGCCGAGGTCACGTTAGAAGAACTTCAGATCCTTGTTATCTGTCACTTTGCACTTGGCTTTGGACCAGAACCAACCTGTGGAAAGATTACTCTCTGAGATTTGAGCAGAAAGCAGTTTTTGGAAAACACTTTTCAACCTTTTGGACCACTCAGCTTTGCCGAGAACCCGAAGATGACCCCCAGGGACCCAGACCGTCCAAGTAAGACAAGTTATTGATTTATTTTAGCATTTTACTGGTTGACACCACCTCTGAAATTGTTAAAAGGTTTATCAGTGAAGAAATTAGTGTAAATGTTTGGGTTTAAAGGTTCACAGCATGTTATTAGGTCTGTCAGAAACTCCAGATTTGGTAAAAACAGACGCTAATTTCTAATGATCACATGTGCGGAATGTGTTAATGTCATGTTTGAAAACACTGCTTATTTGACGGTATCAAATTATCGACATGTGACAATCTGTGATCAGTTCTACTACAAAAAAAAATGGCGACCGTTCTGAATTTTAACAAATATGAAAAATGTTATCATGTTGTGCGCCATGGCAACGCTGGCACTATTAGGAGCGAACGTCAGGACGTGAGGACGCACAGGTGTAATCAGACCAGGGCACGATGTCCTGAGTTCCTTTGTTTTGATTGTTGAAGCCTTTTGTATCTGGTTCTCTTAGTGTCAGAGTAGGCTGTATTATATTAAATAAACATATTTTCAATATTTAATAGGTTTAAATGCGCTTCGCTCGTTAGTGTGGTAGCGACAAGGGAAGGATTTGCTATGAAGCCTGGTGTGTCTGTGTCACTCTGCAGTTACACCTCCAAAACACTAGTCAGCGGCAGAGGTTTCTGTAAAGTGCTGTAAAGTTTAGATCATTTCAAACACATTAAATATGGCTTAATAGAGACGATTTGAAAAAGATGCGCTTCACTATAACTTGAAGCATTCACAGACAAACACTTGTCTTTATCTGGACACATTAGAGAGAGGATTTGTTATGTAGCCTAACTGTATGTGACTGACTGTGTGTGTGCGTCCTGCGTCCAGGATGAGATCACCTGCTACACGCACTGTGATTTGCAGCTGTACAACTAAGCTTGTACAGCTAACCTCAACCCTCAGGACCTAGGTTACCTACATAGCTAAATATCCTGCCATTACAATGCAACCATGCCAAGTGCCTTTTCTTAAAACGGATTTATGGTTGTGCGTAGACCATATGCACGTCGCCCAGGCCGTTGAGAGCATTTTTCCTTCTGCCATGGTGTGTCTGTGTCACTCTGCAGTTACACCTCCAAAACAATAGTCAGCGGCAGAGGTTTCTGTGAAGTGCTGTAAAGTTTAGATGGTTTAAAACACATTAAATATGGCTTAATAGAGACGATTTGAAAAACAAGTACACAAATCAGCTTCACTATAACTTGAAGCATTCACAGACAAACACTTGTCTTTATCTGGACACATTAGAGAGAGGATTTGTTATGTAGCCTAACTGTATGTGGCTAACTGTGTGTGTGCGTCCTGCGTCCAGGATGAGGTCACCTGCTACACGCACTGTGATTTGCAGCTCATACATTTTGAGAATAATGTGTTATAAACTTGTAGTTCAGTCTGCACAGAGCTCACTGAGGTATTTTTTGGATTTATGTAGCCATGGTGCACTGTACGTAATGACGCATGTAGTGTGACGCATGTGAAATACATTAACGCTGTTTATTGCAAACCATGGGGCGTTTTGTCATCACTGAAGTGATGTGGATTGATCACATTGTTGCTGCAGCTTTATTTGATGCTATATAATGCAGCATTAATTGATTGTCATGCTGTCATCTGTTCAAACTGGAGGCTGAGCTGCACAGTATTTGATATTACTGTTAGAAGATGTAGCCCCTTGTGTGTTGGTGAACCTTGATACTGATGTAGTGCAGCTGTATTTAGTATGTGTATGTTGGAGTGTTTTCTAATTTGAATTTGGATTGCTGCTTATTTAATCCAAAATATTTAAAGAGAGACTTAATCAGAAATCCTTCTAATATATGTCTAATATATTATAAGATAAGGGCTATTTTCACCCTGGTGCAAATATCAACATATTGCTATTTGTACCAGGTACAATTAGAAGCGGATGCTATTCGTACCCTGGATTATAGTGATGTGTGCTGCTTATACCCACCTTGGTGCAAATATCTGTAGCCTACTCTCATTTTGTACAACTAAGCTATTATCTCCTCAACCTCAACCCTCAGGACCTAGGTTAGCTACATAGCTAAATATCCTGCCATTACAATGCAACCATGCCAAGTGTCTTTTCTTGAAGCGGATTTATGGTTGTGCGTAGACCATATGCACGTCGCCCACGCCGTTGTGAGCATTTTCCCTTCTGCCATGGTGTGTCTGTGTCACTCTGCAGTTACACCTCCAAAACTAGTCAGCGGCAGAGGTTTCTGTGAAGTGCTGTAAAGTTTAGATGGTTTAAAACACATTAAATATGGCTTAATAGAGACGATTTGAAAAAGATGCGCTTCACTATAACTTGAAGCATTCACAGACAAACACTTGTCTTTATCTGGACACATTGGAGAGAGGATTTCTTATGTAGCCTAACTGTATGTGGCTGACTGTGTGTGTGCGTCCTGCGTCCAGGATGAGATCACCTGTTACACGCACTGTGATTTGCAGCTCATACACTTTGAGAATAATGTGTTATAAACTTGTAGTTCAGTCTGCACAGAGCTCACTGAGGTATTTTTTGGATTTATGTAGCCATGGTGCACTGTACATAATGACGCATGTAATGTGACACATGTGAAATACATTAACGCTGTTTATTGCAAACCATGGGGCGTTTTGTCATCACTGAAGTGATGTGGATTGATCACATTGTTGCTGCAGCTTTATTTGATGCTATATAATGCAGCAATAATTGATTGTCATGCTGTCATCTGTTCAAACTGGAGGCTGAGCTGCACAGTATTTGATATTACTGTTAGAAGGTGTAGCCCCTTGTGTGTTGGTGAACCTTGATACTGATGTAGTGCAGCTGTATTTAGTATGTGTATGTTGGAGTGTTTTCTAATTTGAATTTGGATTGCTGCTTATTTAATCCAAAATATTTAAAGAGAGACTTAATCAGAAATCCTTCTAATATATGTCTAATATATTATAAGATAAGGGCTATTTTCACCCTGGTGCAAATATCAACATATTGCTATTTGTACCAGCTACAATTAGAAGCGGATGCTATTCGTACCCTGGATTATAGTGATGTGTGCTGCTTATACCCACCTTGGTGCAAATATCTGTAGCCTACTCTCATTTTGTACAACTAAGCTATTATCTCCTCAACCTCAACCCTCAGGACCTAGGTTAGCTACATAGCTAAATATCCTGCCATTACAATGCAACCATGCCAAGTGCCTTTTCTTAAAACGGATTTATGGTTGTGCGTAGACCATATGCACGTCGCCCACGTCGTTGAGAGCATTTTTACTTCTACAGTGGTGTGTCTGTGTCACTCTGTAGTTACACCTCCAAAACACTAGTCAGCGGCAGAGGTTTCTGTGAAGTGCTATAATGTTTAGGTGGTTAACACATTAGATATGGCTTAGGAAAGACGATTTGAAAAACAAGTACACAAATCAGCTTCACCATAACTTGAAGCATTCACAGACAAACACTTGTCTTTATCTGGACACATTAGAGAGAGGATTTCTTATGTAGCCTAACTGTATGTGGCTGACTGTGTGTGTGCGTCCTGCGTCCAGGATGAGGTCACCTGCTACACGCACTGTGATTTGCAGCTCATACACTTTGAGAATAATGTGTTATAAACGTGTAGTTCAGTCTGCACAGAGCTCACTGAGGTATTTTTTGGATTTATGTAGCCATGGTGCACTGTACGTAATGACGCATGTAGTGCGACGCATGTGAAATACATTAACGCTGTTTATTGCAAACCATGGGGCGTTTTGTCATCACTGAAGTGATGTGGATTGATCACATTGTTGCTGCAGCTTTATTTGATGCTATATAATGCAGCATTAATTGATTGTCATGCTGTCATCTGTTCAAACTGGAGGCTGAGCTGCACAGTATTTGATATTACTGTTAGAAGGTGTAGCCCCTTGTGTGTTGCTGAACCTTGATACTGATGTAGTGCAGCTGTATTTAGTATGTGTATGTTGGAGTGTTTCCGAATTTGAATTTGGATTGCTGCTTATTTAATCCAAAATATTTAAAGAGAGACTTAATCAGAAATCCTTCCAATATATGTCTAATATATTATAAGATAAGGGCTATTTTCACCCTGGTGCAAAAATCAACATATTGCTATTTGTACCAGGTACAATTAGAAGCGGATGCTATTCGTACCCTGGATTATAGTGATGTGTGCTGCTTATACCCACCTTGGTGCAAATATCTGTAGCCTACTCTCATTTTGTACAACTAAGCTTGTACAGCTAACCTCAACCCTCAGGACCTAGGTTAGCTACATAGCTGAATATCCTGCCATTACAATGCAACCATGCGAAGTGCCTTTTCTTAAAACGGATTTATGGTTGTGCGTAGACCATATGCACGTCGCCCACGTCGTTGAGAGCATTTTTACTTCTACAGTGGTGTGTCTGTGTCACTCTGCAGTTACACCTCCAAAACACTAGTCAGCGGCAGAGGTTTCTGTCAAGTGCTGTAAAGTTTAGATGGTTAACACATTAAATATGGCTTAAGAAAGACCATTTGAAAAACAAGTACACAAATCAACTTCACTATAACTTGAAGCATTCACAGACAAACACTTGTCTTTATCTGGACACATTAGAGAGGATTTGTTATGTAGCCTTACTGTACGTGACTGACTGTGTGTGTGCGTCCTGCGTCCAGGATGAGGTCACCTGCTACACGCACTGTGATTTGCAGCTCATACACTTTGAGAATAATGTGTTATAAACTTGTAGTTCAGTCTGCACAGAGCTCACTGAGGTATTTTTTGGATTTATGTAGCCATGATGCACTGTACGTGATGACGCATGTAGTGTGACACATGTGAAATACATTAACGCTGTTTATTGCAAACCATGGGGCGTTTTGTCATCACTGAAGGGATGTGGATTGATCACATTGTTGCTGCAGCTTTATTTGATGCTGTATAATGCAGCATTAAATGATTGTCATGCTGTGATCTGTTCAAACTGGAGGCTGAGCTGCACAGTATTTGATATTACTGTTAGAAGGTGTAGCCCCTTGTGTGTTGCTGAACCTTGATACTGATGTAGTGCAGCTGTATTTAGTATGTGTATGTTGGAGTGTTTTCTAATTTGAATTTGGATTGCTGCTTATTTAATCCAAAATATTTAAAGAGAGACTTAATCAGAAATCCTTCCAATATATGTCTAATATATTATAAGATAAGGGCTATTTTCACCCTGGTGCAAATATCAACATATTGCTATTTGTACCAGGTACAATTAGAAGCGGATGCTATTCGTACCCTGGATTATAGTGATGTGTGCTGCTTATACCCACCTTGGTGCAAATATCTGTAGCCTACTCTCATTTTGTACAACTAAGCTTGTACAGCTAACCTCAACCCTCAGGACCTAGGTTAGCTACATAGCTAAATATCCTGCCATTACAATGCAACCATGCCAAGTGTCTTTTCTTGAAGCGGATTTATTGTTGTGCGTAGACCATATGCACGTCGCCCACGCCATTGTGAGCATTTTTCCTTCTGCCATGGTGTGTCTGTGTCACTCTGCAGTTACACCTCCGAACACTAGTCAGCAGCAGAGGTTTCTGTAAAGTGCTGTAAAGTTTAGATGGTTAACACATTAAATATGGCTTAAGAGAGACGATTTGAAAAACAAGTACACAAATCAGCTTCACTATAACTTGAAGCATTCACAGACAAACACTTGTCTTTATCTGGACACATTAGAGAGGATTTGTTATGTAGCCTTACTGTACGTGACTGACTGTGTGTGTGCGTCCTGCGTCCAGGATGAGATCACCTGCTACACGCACTGTGATTTGCAGCTCATACACTTTGAGAATAATGTGTTATAAACTTGTAGTTCAGTCTGCACAGAGCTCACTGAGGTATTTTTTGGATTTATGTAGCCATGGTGCACTGTACGTAATGACGCATGTAGTGCGACACATGTGAAATACATTAACGCTGTTTATTGCAAACGATGGGGCGTTTTGTCATCACTGAAGTGATGTGGATTGATCACATTGTTGCTGCAGCTTTATTTGATGCTATATAATGCAGCATTAATTGATTGTCATGCAGTCATCTGTTCAAACTGGAGGCTGAGCTGCACAGTATTTGATATTACTGTTAGAAGGTGTAGCCCCTTGTGTGTTGGTGAACCTTAATACTGATGTAGTGCAGCTGTATTTAGTATGTGTATGTTGGAGTGTTTCCGAATTTGAATTTGGATTGCTGCTTATTTAATCCAAAATATTTAAAGAGAGACTTAATCAGAAATCCTTCCAATATATGTCTAATATATTATAAGATAAGGGCTATTTTCACCCTGGTGCAAATATCAACATATTGCTATTTGTACCAGGTACAATTAGAAGCGGATGCTATTCGTACCCTGGATTATAGTGATGTGTGCTGCTTATACCCACCTTGGTGCAAATATCTGTAGCCTACTCTCATTTTGTACAACTAAGCTTGTACAGCTAACCTCAACCCTCAGGACCTAGGTTAGCTACATAGCTAAATATCCTGCCATTACAATGCAACCATGCCAAGTGTCTTTTCTTGAAGCGGATTTATGGTTGTGTGTAGACCATATGCACGTCGCCCACGCCGTTGTGAGCATTTTTCCTTCTGCCATGGTGTGTCTGTGTCACTCTGCAGTTACACCTCCAAAACACTAGTCAGCGGCAGAGGTTTCTGTAAAGTGCTGTAAAGTTTAGATGGTTAACACATTAAATATGGCTTAAGAGAGACGATTTGAAAAACAAGTACACAAATCAGCTTCACTATAACTTGAAGCATTCACAGACAAACACTTGTCTTTGTTTGGGCACATTTTCCCCACAAATAGGCTACAACATGCTAACATACTAGCACAAGTCTAGATAGATTCACTTAGTAGCCGGCGATCTTTTCCTCTTTCACATAAAGCCAGGGACAACAGCAACATTTAACAAAGGTAATGGCACACAGGTTGGCTCCGTTACAACTCAAAAGACTCACCGACAAAACAATCTGGAAATCCATCAGTAAAAAAAAACAAAAAAAAAACCAAAAACATTTTTTTTCTTCCTTTACCTCTGGAGGCACAGCCCGGCCTGCGTTCCAAATCGCATACTTCTACTATATACTTTTAGTATGTACTGCAGCTGCCCTTAAAAAGTATGTAGTGTAGTATGCAGTATGCATGCAGTATGCATCCTATTGGGACACACATCCACCATCACATCGCTCCCTGAACTCAGACCCTCTTGCTCACTTCCGCCGCCGTCCGTAGCGCCACATTTGAATATTTTATTTTGTGTTGTTGTACTTCGGAGATGCAGCAAATCTCCTCTCGTCGAGCTCGCCAGAGTCGTGCATACCGTCGGAGGTGCCGGAGAGCTCTGTTGCTGTTATGGCGTAATTTATGTTGTTGTTTCTTATAAACTGAAGTGTTCACGTAAACAGTCCCAAGCCTATTATCAGTGATCTGTCTATTGAACTAGTCACCAGTGGGCATATTAACCCCCTTCACACATAGCTCTCTGTTGCTGGCAGATGTTTGTTGTTAAATATATTTAAAGCTATGCAGCTGCTGGCACTATATTCTGTCTGCACGTGAAGCAGCCTTACATTCACATTACTTTTATTTGTAGTGTAACATACTTGCACATTCTTACTACATTACTTAATATGTATTTGACTTTTACTCTTTATATAGTTACTAGTCTATACTGCTCATACCTGGCCCATAGTGTATTCATATTTAGTCATATTCATTCATTATTTATGCCACACTTACACCACTGCCTATACTGGTAGAATCTTCTATATTGTAGTCATAGTTGAACCCTAACACTGATTATACTATAATCACAATAAAGTTGAATGTTGTAACTATGTTCTTGCAAAACTCTATGATATGTGACAGTATATAATCAGATCATTGCAGTCCTAATGTGTAGTGTCTTAGTATCTCAAATTAAATAAACCATGTATGAAAGCAAGTGTGGGCGTTGGTTGTACACGCAGCTCAGTCAGTGCGACGTAACTTCCGCTGCTCAAAGGATTGTGGGTCAGAATGGCCAAAGAAGCATGCTGATATGCATACTGCGAAATATGACCGGATGTAGTAGTACATCCTGGTACTTTTGGCATACTGCATCTGACATACTATGTATTGGGACACACTAATTATTTTTCTGGCATACTAAATAGTATGGTAGTATGGGTATTGGAACGCAGGGCCGGAGTTTTTCGACTAACGGAAGTGCAGGGGCCTCAGCGATTGCTCACGTCCTTCACTTCTGGCGGTTCCCCCAGGGAATCGTCGTATATTGTCTACAAATATTTTGGGTAGAAAACCAGCAGAGTTTAGCTGTTTATCACATTTTTCACGTCACTATATCACCGTGTAGACTAATCTGATGTGTGTTAAGTCTATAAACACAATGACTGAACAAATGTTACTATTTCTGTGTGCACGTAATTAAAGTGGTTATCGTAGATTAGCTGGGCTAACTGTTAGCTGTTAACATTAGCCGTTAGCGGTGTCATCAATCATGTTGTAACTCAGACATCCGCATCTGTTTTGGGTGGAGCGGTCGCTATGGACGCGGAGCTTGCTGTTTCTATAGGTACACATTTCCTGGGGACACCTGCACGTCTCGGCCATGCCCCCTCCATTGTGATTGGCTAAAGCGCAGCATCGTTCAAACTCAAAGCCCCGCCCTCCTCCCCTCTCTAGTCGTCTTTCACACAGGGCTGCCGACAGATTCTACAATGTAAACTGCAGAATCTGTCTTGAGAGATTACCGACAGAACATCTTTCATACTAAACAGGTTTTCCAAACAAATACAAAATGCTAACTTTATTAGCACAAGCCTTTGCCATTTTACATTGTATAAATTAGCCTAGTGACGAATGCAGATTTCCTCTGTTCATATGAAACCAGGCGTAACAATTTATAGTTTCTTATCTGTGAAATAAGAGTAAATACAAGCTTTGTTTCCACTGAGGGAAATGGTTTCAGTATACAGAAACAGACAGGAGGTCTGCATCAGTTAGGTTTTTTGTACGTGCAAAGTTTGTTGTCACACGTCATACAGGGGTGAAAATAGCCTAGCTAAGAGGCCAAGGATAAGAATAAGAATAATCTTTTTTGTCATTGCACAAAACAATGAAATTCTGTTGGAGCAGTCCTCCAGCTGCCCAGGCTTATAAATATAAAGATGAAAATAAGTAAAAACAAAGAGACATATATACAGTAGGGCACAATATCAAGAATGTAAAATATAAAACATGTGCAAGAAAAGTCCAAGTCCTTAAAGTGGGGGCTCCTGAGGAGTGGGGCGGGTGTGTGAGAGAGGGGGGAGGGGGGTAGAGTTCAGGATTTATTTATACTGGGGAGCAAATAGTCACTCCGATATTATAATTTGAGTATTTGATTTTTTCCCCAGCCTCAGATGGTGAGCCCTTCGTCATCGAGCACCCGGCAGATGGCGCCCCTGAAATCATCTGGATCCTGGACGATGATGAAGGTGAGTTTCAGGTAGGTGATGTACAGGTAGGTGATGTACAGGTAGGTGACCTCATTCCCCCAGTTTCCTCTGATGAAGAGGATGAGGCTGAGGTTGACTTGGAATCCTTTGACGATGAAGACACCGAAGATGAAGACATTGACATTGAAGACACTGACGGGGAAGACTTGGACGATGAAGACACTGAGGATGAAGACACTGAAGATGAAGACATTGACATTGAAGACACTGACGGGGAAGACTTGGACGATGAAGACACTGAGGATGAAGACACCGAAGATGAAGACATTGACATTGAAGACACTGACGGGGAAGACTTGGACGATGAAGACACTGAGGATGAAGACACTGAAGATGAAGACTTGGACGATGAAGACTTGGACGATGAAGACACCGAGGATGAAGACACTGAGGATGAAGACAATGACATGTTAGACTTTGAGGATGAGGACTGGAGAGCCCTGGAGAGTGAAGAAGAAGAAGATTCTGGGTACGAGTCCATGAGCGAGGAGGAAGAGGAGGACGTAGAGGATGAAGAGGAGCCTACTGCACAGCGAGTGGAGCGTCCTGAAGATCTGCCCCCAGTCTCTCCTCGGCCTGAAGACTCTGCTCCCCCAGCCTCCGGCCTCAGCTCATCCACCATCCAGGACTGCGACTGTGAGCCAAGACCCCCCACTTCAGGCCTCGGCTTCGCCACAAAGAGAAGCAGGGAGGACAGCGATACACCTCAGGTAAGTGGGAAGAGGCAGAGGAAGACCTGTGAGGACTGTGATGAAGAGCCAAGACCCTCTACTTCAGGCCTCAGTTCCGCCACAAAGAGAAGCAGGGAGGACAGCGATACACCTCAGGTAAGTGGGAAGAGGCAGAGGAAGACCTGTGAGGACTGTGATGAAGAGCCAAGACCCTCCACTTCAGGCCACAGCTCCTCCACACACAGAAGCGGAGAAGAGGACTACAGGAACTCTGCACCCTCCACTTCCGGCACCAGCTCCTCCATGCCCAGAAGATATTGGCCAAGTTCTTTCCAGTACCCGACGAGGCCCGATGACAGCGACTCCGATGAAGACTGACAGCCCTGACTGGGAAACCTTTGTGTCTGGAAGGACTGATAAAGGCCCATGCAGCCTTTGCGTCTGGCGAGGCTAGCACCGCCCTCGGTAGCGTCTTGCACCAGGGCTTTTTTTAACATTTTACTCTGTAAATATGGTTGATATTGCTGGATGCATTTACCAGCGATTGGGTAAAACCCCATGCGGCCTTTGCGTCTGGCGAGGCTAGCACAGCCCTCGGTAGCGTCTTGCACCAGGGCTGTTATTTACATTTTACTCTGTAAATATGGTTGATATTGCTGGATGCATTTACCAGCGATTGGGTAAAACCCCATGCGGCCTTTGCGTCTGGCGAGGCTAGCACAGCCCTCGGTAGCGTCTTGCACCAGGGCTGTTAATTACATTTTACTCTGTAAATATGGTTGATATTGCTGGATGCATTTACCAGCGATTGGGTAAAACCCCATGCGGCCTTTGCGTCTGGCGAGGCTAGCACCGCCCTCGGTAGCTTCCTGCACCAGGGCTTTTAATTATAGTAATATATTATAGTTGATGACACTGAATGGATGTTCCAGTGCTAAGTTAATAATAATTATAATACTATATACTTATATTGCGCTTTCCAAAGCACTCAGAGACGATTTATAAATTCAGGGACAAAACAACAACAAAAAAAGGCAAGGAACAAACAATAAAACAAATAAGGGATGAAAAGAAACTGTCAGCGATTTAATAAAAGCAGCGTTAAACAGGTGAGGTTTGAGTGAATTTTTGAATACGGAGAGAGAGGGGGAGTCTCGGTCGGATTTGGGGAGTGAGTTCCAGAGGATGGGAGCAGCGATGGAGAAGGCCCGGTCCCCCCCAGGATTTGTGTTTTGTTCCTGATGGAGGAGGAACAGGAGGTTGGCATCTGCAGAGCGGAGTGTGCCATTGGAATGTGATAGTGGAGAAGCTTAGACAGGTTTTTGTATGTTATGAGGAGAGTTTTGAAATCCTGCAGCTTAGGAGGAGAGTGATGGACGGAGGTGGGCAATTTTCCTGAGGTGAAAGAAGGCTGTTTTGGTGATGTGTTTGATGTGCTGGTCGAAGGACAGGTATTAATTGAAAATGACGCTGAGATTTGGGATGTGAGTGAGGTGCATACTGTGGAGCCGTCAATGTTGAGGGTGAAGTTATGGGTGGATTTGGTGACTGCTTTTGGTACAATGATGATAATTTAGGATTTGTGGCGGTTTAATTGGAGGAAGTTGATTTGAAGCCAGGATTTTATTTCAGTGATGCAGTTTGTCAGGGTTGAGTGGGTGGCAGTGGAGATTGTCTTGGTGGAGATTAGGAGCTGGATATCATCGACAATGCAGTGGAACTGGACACCATGATGGCGTTTTATGTGCAGGGGTTTCCCTGCATAGAAAATATATATGTATCATTATCAGGATATGAAATGACCTATATCGGGATATGAGATATTGGTCATATCACCCAGCCCTAATATTGTATTATTTGGACCTCTCTTGTCTAATCAAGAAGATATGGCATCACTTAATACATTTGCATGATCTGTAAATTCAAATGTGAAGCGCACACGCCAGACATCACCATCAAAGCCCCTTTCTGAGCCAGGGAAAACCCTGATGTGACCAAGGGGGGAAAGGTACAGGATGAAGAGGAGGGGACCAAACTGAACCTTGGGGGACACCTTGGAGGAGGGGAGCAGTGGGGGAATTGCAGTTTTTGATGGAGATTGACTGAAGGCTGTCTGAAGTCTGAAGGATGGAGGGATTGATGGTGTCGAAGGCGGCACTGAGGTTGAGGAGGATGAGGATGTTGAGGTTTCTGGCATCAGAGGAGAGAAAGAGGTCGTTAGTGATTTTAAGCAGGGCAGTTTCAGTGCTATGTTTTAATCAAAATCAGGATTGGACAGACATGTCATTGACAGAGAGGTGGTGTTTCAGTTGGGAGGTTCAGCATCTTTCAGTAGTTCGGGCAGAAAGGGTAGGTTGGAGATTGGCCTGAAGTTATTTGGGATGTCAGCGATGAGTCCAGTTAACTTGTTTTGGTGATGTGTTTGATGTGCTGGTCGAAGGACAGGAATTAATTGAAAATGACGCTAAGATTTCGGATGTGAGTGAGGTGCATACTGTGGAGCCGTCAATGTTGAGGGTGAAGTTATGGGTGGATTTGGTGACTGCTTTTGGTACAATGATGATAATTTAGGATTTGTGGCGGTTTAATTGGAGGAAGTTGATTTGAAGCCAGGATTTTATTTCAGTGATGCAGTTTGTCAGGGTTGAGTAGGTGGCAGTGGAGATTGTCTAGGTGGAGATTAGGAGCTGGATATCATCGACAATGCAGTGGAACTGGACACCATGATGGCGTTTTATGTGACCAAGGGGGGGAAAGGTACAGGATCAAGAGGAGGGGACTAAACTGAACCTTGGGGGACACCTTGGAGGAGGGGAGCAGTGGGGGAATTGCAATTATTGATAGAGATGTACTGAAGTCTGTTTGAAGTCTGAAGGATGGAGGGATTGATGGTGTCGAAGGCGGCACTGAGGTTGAGGAGGATGAGGATGTTGAGGTTTCTGACATCAGAGGAGAGAAAGAGGTCGTTAGTGATTTTAAGCAGGGCAGTTTCAGTGCTATGTTTTAATCAAAATCAGGATTGGAATGTTTCAAACATGTCATTGACAGAGAGGTGGTGTTTCAGTTGGGAGGTTCAGCATCTTTCAGTAGTTCGGGCAGAAAGGGTAGGTTGGAGATTGGCCTGAAGTTATTTGGGATGTCAGCGATGAGTCCAGTTAACAGGTGAAGCATGCTTCCTGTATAAAGTATAGGTGGCTATACCAGAGAAAGGTGAGTCTATACTTCATGACAACATCGACACAAGTATTTCTGTCACTGTCCAGTGTAATAATATCACATTGTCTTTTTTGCTCACTCTGCTGCATTGTTGTGTTTTCAGGTGGAGGTGGATACAACAAACAGAGGGAAAGTAATTATTACTAACATGAAGAAAAGTCTCCAAGTCTCTTTTTCTTAGGTATTTATAGGTGTACCAGATTCCCCCCACACACACACACACACAACGTGAAAGACCAAGACAGGACCAGATGAGAAGGATGGACGACTCCAGGACCAGATGGAGAGTGATGGGTGTGTTTCATTCAGTGGACTCAGTAAGTAATCCCCTCACTAAGACTACAAAAGTACCATAGTGACATAAGATAAGATAAACTGAGATAAAGTTAACTATACATATGTGAATTATTTTTATTACAGGAGCCTTTTTGAATATTATTTATTGATTATAATATCATTCCATGTATAGTTGAGTTCAAAAGTTTTCATTACTTGTGTTTCTATTTTATAGGGCAGGAGGACTCCTCTGAGGAGTAAAAATAATATTAATAGTAATAATAGCAATAGTAATATTGATAATAATAACAATAATAAAAGTCAAAATAGTAATAATAATAATAACAACCGTAGTAATAATAATAATAATAATGGTAATAGTAATTTTATTAATAATAATAGTAATAATAATGATAATAGTAATATATATTATAATATTACTAATAATAATAATAACAGCAATAATTATAACAGTAATAATACTAATAGTGATAATAATAATAATAGTAATAGTAATATTAATAGTGATAATAATAATAATAATAATAGTAATAATAATAGTAATATTAATAATAACAATAGCAATAATAATAACAGTAATATTAATAATAGTGATGATAATAATAATAGTAATATTAATAATAATAATAATCATAATATCAATAATAATAATAGTGATAATGGTAATATTAAAAGTAATTATAATAATAACAGTAATAATAAAAATAGTAATGTAATCATAATAATAAAAGCAATATTAATAATAGTGATAATAACAGTAATAATAATAATACTAATAACAGTAATAATAGTAATATGAATAGTAATAATAATAACAATAATAATAGTAGTAATAATAATAATAATATTAATAATCATAATAATAGTGATAATAATAATAATAGTAATATGAATAATAATAATAATAAAAATAGTAATGTAATCATAATAATAATAGCAATATTAATAATAGTGATAATAATAATACTAATAGTAATACTAATGATAATAGTAATAATAATAATAATAATAATAATAGTAATATTAATAATAGCAATAGCAATAATAAAAACAGTAAAAATAATAATAGTGATGATAATAATAATAGTAATATTAATAATAATAATAATAATAATAATAATAATAATAATAGCAATAATAATAATAGTGATAATGGTAATATTAAAAGTAATTTTAATAATAACAGTAATAATAAAAATAGTAATGGTAATCATAATAATAATAGCAATATTAATAATAGTGATAATAATAATAGTAATATTAATAATATTAATAATAATAGTAATAATAATAATAATAATAATAATAGCAATAATAGTAATAATAATGATAATAATAGCAATAATTATAACAGTAACAATAATAATAATAATAATAATCATCATAATAATAGTGATAATAATAATAGTAATATTAATAATATTAATAATAATAAAAATAGTAATGGTAATCATAATAATAATAGCAATATTAATAATAGTGATAATAATAATACTAATAGTAATATTAATAGTAATAATAATAATAATAATAATAATAATAACAGTAATAATAGTAATATGTATAGTAATAATAATAATAATAATAATAACAGTAATATTAGAAATAGTAATATTAATAATAATAATAATGATAGCAATATTAATAGTAATAATAATAATAGCAATAAAAATAGGCCTACTCCTCTAAGAACCGTCACCTTATCGTGGTGGAGTAGTTTGAGTGCCCTAATGACCCTAGGAGCTATGCTGTCGGGGCTTTTTGCCCCTGGTAGGGTTTCCCATGGCAGATTGGTTCTGGGCGAAGGGTCAGACGAAGAACGGTTCAAAAGACCCTTCATGATGGATAACAACAGGAGAACGTGTACCCGGCCCGGAGGGTTATGGCATGGTCCTCCTAACAGTGACCTCCAGCTCTTGCTGGGACGGTTTGCAGCCGAGTGTGAAGCGGCTGGGAAGAGAATCAGCACCTCCAAGTCTGAGGCCGTGGTCCTCAGCCGGAAAAGGGTGGATTGCCAGTGTCGGGGGGGGAGGTCCTGCCTCAGGTGGAGGAGTTTAAGTATCTCGGGATCTTGTTCACGAGTGAGGGTAGGATGGAGCGGGAGATTGACAGGCTGATTGGGGCGGCGTCAGCAGTGATGCAGGCGCTTAACCAGTCTGTTGTGGTGAAGATGGAGCTTAGCCAGAAAGCCAAGCTCTCGATTTACCAGTTGATCTACGTTCCAACCCTCACCTATGGGCACGAGCTCTGGGTAGTGACCAAAAGAACGAGATCGCGAGTTCAAGCGGCCGAAATGAGTTTCCTCCGCAGGGTGGCTGGGCTCAGCCTTAAGGCCTAGTTATGCTCCCTTTACGTACAAAAATGTATACGTCCGTTTCAAACGATGTTACCGTCACTGCCCACATACTTCCATGCGTCCTTTACGTTGGCATGGATGTCAACCAATATATCCACCAGGAGGCAGCCCAGCGTCAAAAGTTTATGACAACAACAAACTCAAAAACAAACATGGCGACTGTGGAGGAGATATTGATAATGTACCTCTTGCATAAAAGACAAAAACAGAGGCAGCATTGTAGGAGGCGGTGGTCGGTGAGGCCGTTAAATACATCGCACCCATACATAGACTGGAGGACGGAGAATTCTTTTCTCTCGTACTGCCGATGAGAGAAATTGAATTGTTATTTCTTCTTCGTGTCTCACTAGAGCTACATATCGGGTAGTGACAGCAACACTGTCCCCACGGTTCCTGGTGGTACTGCTCCGTTTGGCCCGTATCCGTGAGCTTTATGGAAATGTGCAGAAATACGGGAGAAATGAACGCGGAGCACGGACAGAAGGCTCCGTCCGTATCCGTATCCGTATTTAACGTTGAGCATAAATGGGCCTCTAGAGATAGGGTGAGGAGCTTGGACATCCGGGAGGGACTCAGAGTAGAGCCGCTGCTCCTCCACATCAAGAGGAGCCAGTTGAGGTGGTTCAGGCATCGAGTAAGGATGCCTTCCGGACGACTCCCTTTGCTGAGGCTGCTGCCCCCGCGACCCAGACCCGGAAAAGCGGAGGACTACAAGTACGAGTACGAGCAATAATAATGACAGTAATAATAGTAATAGAGATAATAATAAAAATAATAATAATAATAATAATAATAATAATAACTTTATTTGTAAAGCACTTATCTGAACAAGGTTACAAGGTGCTTCACAAAGTGCATGAAAATAACAATTATTATAACAATTACAATAAAATATTTAAAAAACATCATGTGACTGTGTGTGTTGGCCTATCTACAGTATGGGGTACACCAGTGTACAGGTTTCTGTGGATTTACAAAGAGTGATGTTCACCTCAGTTTTTCTCAGACCACAGTGCTGTCTCTTCCTGTCAAACATCTGATGTGTACCTCTCTCACTCCTCCTCTGCTGCAGACCTCCATCCAACTATAAGAGAATGAGGACTGTCAGTAATGTCCCGACTGGCTCCTCCTCCATCAAACACCAATCATAATCTTTTGTTCTCAGATAAAATCTATGACGAACAAAAGTAAGAAAAAGATTTACCTGGACAGTAGGATTCACATCGTGATCTGCATGATCTTTTTCACAGCAGACTCGCCGCACGTTGACCTGAAAATAGTCAGAGGGTTGTCTGAAATTAGATTCACATCACCAGGGGCCACATGTTGGTTGTGGGCAGTTAGTGTTCATTGGTATTATTAATGTTAAACAAAGATAGTCCATAATCATTCAGATCTTCATGTTATTTTAATTTGATGTCGTATGTGAAAATATTTTGTAGGATGAATACTGAAAGGTAGCCATGGCTCAGCAAAGATGAATAAAAGAAATAATGGAGGGATTTAGTAGTTGCTGAGTCCTGTCATGAATAATTTGTTGGAAATTGAGAGAAGTGTTTTGCTTCATGGTTTTTAGCTGCGACCAGCAGTTCTACAGTTCACTCTGTCAGCTGGTTCAGTCACTCAGTCTGTGAGACCATTATCAGATTGGCTTAATCCTGACTCTGTTAGCCTGCTTGTTGGAAACCTGTAGAGAGTAATTTAGCATACCCACATATATTTACTCCCCTAACCCTCTGAAACAAAATAAACTACAGCTTGGCCCCATAAAGTGTTTCCTTTTGTAAGTAATGACGTACATGTAAATGGCTTTTATAACTATTCTCTTCTCACTGTTATATTTCTGGTAGATTACAGGTGACAGTAGTTCCAGATTTTAAAAATAAAGGATTTGAAAGTAAAACTGCAGAATTTACTTAACATTAAGAATAAAAATGAAATGAAATAATTATAGCTGCTGCACAGCAATAGGTCGGGGCCTGGCATTTTCAAGAGCAGGGAGAAGAAGAAAAAGGGTCAATCAGAACAACTTTCCTGACCAGAAATCATTAAACATTGAAAAGGCTTTTTAATATAATGTTACGCAACCTGAGCAGTGGGGAAAATACTGCAGTGGCTTTACACTAAGACTTGCACAACCACTTGGGTTGTGATTACTGTCCATGCAAAGTAAACCATTATGTTCCTGCGTACTAAATTGCAAGTAGTATATCTTATCTCTAAAACACCAGCTAAGTCTATGCCTGTCCAGCCTAGAGTACTGCAGAAAGTGATAAGATTTTCTTTGTTCACCTTCTTCCTCAAAATCTGAACTTGACCCCCAGTTCCTAATGTAGTTAAGTTCAAAACTCGTAGGGAGTCTATAAACTATACATTTTTGGAATTGTTAGAACATGAGGAATATAAAAACTGATGTTTCCATTGTTTTCAAACTCACTATGGTGGCCATTCTGGATTTTAAAAATGGCAAACATTCATAACACCTTTAAAAAAAAAAAAAAAGGACATCTTCATCTTCGTAGCTGTAACGCAAGAATTAATTTGCTAACATTTTACACAATTGTCTAAGAGGATAAAATGATGAAGTGATGACATTTTCTATCCAAAAGGTCAAAGGTCAACATTATTGTGATGCTAAAATGCTCTGCAAAAGCACTTTTATGGCCATTATTCAGCATCATATCTCGGGAGCAGAAGGGGAGACATTTGGTCAGATACTGAATTGCTGACTCTAATCTTGAAACTGTGCTGATAGTATAGATCTTCAGTGTGTGGAGCATCCATGTTTTCACACACTGTCTGTGAATTCATAATGTCATTCTTCATCTTCAGTTTTTACTGTCATCTTGATCCTGGTTTTTACATCTTGAGTCGTGGTCGTTCTCACATTGTTTACCGCAAAAGCAAGAGTCAGTGCATTGTAAGTCTCTTGACCTACAGGATCATCTTTGTGTTGAACAATATCCTTTGCAGTGGCATCTCACCATTTCAGTGATGGCCTAAGGAGTTGGTAACTCAACTAGCCTTTAGCCATTTTGCACAGGATTCAAAGCTACCTGCTGCTGAACGCTTGCCTGGCTCCAAACTCGAGCTTGCACACGTAGTTCCTCTATCAATAAGCTGTTTCAGCGCATCCTCTGTAGGTGGTAGCTTGTAACTCTCTGCCTTATACTGGTCAAAATGTGCCATCTCAGCTCTGGAATGTTTCTTAATGTGATTCCTTTTGAGTAACAGGAAGCACACGCAAACCTAGTCAAGTGTTTCTGTTGTTCCTCTGTTACTCCAAAATTATCTGTAAGCATTGTCAAAGCTTCAGTGATGTCATCCTCAGCTTTGAGGAAGATCTTGAACCATGTTACCTTATGCCTGTATAACACTACTTGACCTGAGCCCTGATTTGCCACTCGCAAATAGTTTTTGGAGCTCCCTAACAGAGGCTGTAGACAAGATGCAAATCAGTGTTGTCGTTGCACTTGCAAAATTGGTGTTCGAACGCTAACTGATCAAAGACGTGAGGCCAAAGTTGCCAATGCAATGCAGATACACTCCAAATATCTAGCATGCTGAGTATCTGGACCTGTCGGGGACTCTGTTGGCAAACTACAGCTGATGAGAGCCCAAGACACAGGTCGAGAACAGAGACAAGAACTGAGCCAGCCCTGTGGTTCTCTCAAAAGTGTGTTTTGTGTGTTTGAGAGGGAGAGAGAGCAGAGACCACTGGTAAATCTAGATGGCTCACTTCAGATTTTCCCCCCTGTATATGTGTCACATGGGTCTTGCCACTGCCCCGCCCCTTTAGGAGACGAGCAGTGGTCCTGAGTCTATTCATTGCAATGGGAGAAGTGAACATGAGTATGAGATTGAAACACGTCTCTCTTTTAGCAACACACTCTTGAGAGATCTGTCAGCAGCTGACGTGATCTCTCACCAGGCTGATATTAGACATTAAGCTAACAGATAAAAAATAAGCAGCAAAATAAGTAACAAACAATCCACAAGATGTTCATTATTTTTCAAAATGAGCTGAGGGTATGCCCACACGCAAGACAGGAAGTATATACCATTTAATACCATTGGCATAGCTTGTAATGTGGTATCTTTTGTTGTCTTTTGAGAGAGTGATGAGAGGGACAGAGAAGGTGGACTATTGCACACAATGTTTCATATAACCTGTAATGTTTCTGTAACCTATGATATTTGTGAGCACCATGAGTTGACATGTGGCCTATTCTTCTGGGATTACTCCTGGTGAGGGATCTTAGAGTGTGTGACCCCTTTGTTGCTGGTCAGTCATGTAGTGTGAAAACCACAATGACTGCAAGACTACCGATTACAAGACAGCAAGTTGTACAGTAATCAGAAGACTTTGAAAGTCATGTAGTGTGAGCTGAGCTTAAACCAACTCTTGCAGACCTTCCAGCATTGTCAGAGAATGCACTCAGTGCATATAATGCTTTTGCCTTTTCTGGACCGGCAATATCCCAGAATGGTTGAATCTGCAAAGCACCTGATGCCATCAAGATTGCAGTGTCCTCTGGCAGAAATTCATAGTTGGCCATTGGCAAAACCAGGACATCTGTGTCCGAGGAGAAGAAAGTAAGTTGAACATCTGCAGATTTTTGTTTTGCTGTAGATACAGCGAGGCAGATCATTCAGGTTTCAGCGTCCTCGTTGTTTTTGCTGAAGCTTCCAACATCTTTGTCGCTCTTTGTGCGACCAGATGCTGAGGTGATGTGACCAACTTAGGGAAATTTGGCTGTATTCCAGTGTTGACTTAAAATCATTCATTTAGCCTACTTGTGGAGTAGTTTTACTGTAGCTTTGGGTACATTTGTTTCTGTTGTTTTACAAATGAAATCCACCAAAGACTCAATGTATTAATTGATGGCATCAACAGAGGTGTACAGATATGCAATGTTTAAAGAGGAACTACACCCACCTTTAAAATCCATACATGTTATTCATATGGTCTAAGACAGCCAGAAAATATTCATAAACAGCATAAACAACAAAGCCGCGGCTGGTCAGTCCTTCGGTGATACTCTCGCAAGTCAGCCCGTTCTTCACCGCCCCCGTCCTTTGACGGTTAATGGCCTCTTTGTTTGCGAGGGCAAGAAGGGTGCACAATCCCTTGTCTCCCCAGTTGCTTATCTTTACAGTGTCTGTCAGGTTTGCATTTCCCTCTTGCTACTAGCTGCTTGCTAATTCCCTATGGCTCATTCCTGCTATCAGCTGTTTCCTGTTTATCCAAGGACAGTGGGTCGCACATGCGGAGTCATCAACAGCTCCTCCCACAAGTTTTCAACAGCCCCTCCCCTTGCGAAGGCCGCCTCGGTCTTTTTAAACTAAAAGGCTTCTGCCAATATGACTACCCTGCAAGGCGGAAAATTGGGCACCTCGGATCAGCTCACCAATCCGGCTCTGTGTGTGTAAACGCTCGCAGCTTGCGGCAAAACGGCGCAACATTAGCAGAAAATCTGCCGGTGTAAAAGGGGCTACCCAGGGGAGTGTTCTGAGTATATGGGTACATTTTCTATTTCAGAACTGACAACACTACAATAGAATAAAGATCATTTGGGAATAAACAAAGAAAACAAACACTCTGTGGGTCCATTAAATCAGGCTCACATTCATTGTCTATGGAGCAGCTCCAGACTTTATACTGATGACATCACAAGTTTAAGACTGACTTCTCTGGACTCTGGTTATGAGAAAGATTAGCTCATGTTCATAAAAGTATTGATTGAACTTTCTCAGGCCATGAAAATAACATATTGGAATTCTTCATTTAGGTTGTGTCGCCCTAAATTGCTGATGACAAATGATTGTCATTGCTCCTCTCCTCCAGGTGGAGGCGCTGTAGCACAAACAAACAGAGCTGGTGTCTGAAGGTGTTTGTGAAAACAGGAAAATAAAGCAGCAGTGATGGAGCTGCTGTAACACATAAACACACTGTTGTTGAGTGTGTGTGTTGTCCCAGCTGATAGTTGAACAGTATACAGAGTGTAAAAAGACTGGGTCCCGCTGTGTTACTCAGGCTGCACTACAGCGTCTATTCACAGGCGCGATCCCACTACTGAGCGGCACGGGGGCTTTGACCTGCTCCGTCTCCGACCTGGGCCGGTGCACCCCTCCTAAGACGACCTGGTGGTCCCGGGCTCCCCCAGGAGCACCATATCGATACCGAACTTAGTGCGGACACCCGATCAGCACAGTCCGCTGCAGCTCAGAGCTCCTGAGCTCAAACGATCCGCCAGCCTCAGCCTCCCGGTAGCTTGGATCACAGGCGCGCGCCACCGCACCCGGCGAGAGATGCTCTCATTCAGAGAGGTTTGGGGGTTTTGGACAAACGTGACGTCATCAGAGAGCTGGCTTCAGCTCCCTTCAATCTCCCTCAAGCTGCGACAAAGATGTAAAGTGACAGTTAAATTGTGATGTAATAAGGTTTTAAAAGCATTTTAACCTTTTCTGGAATCTGAACCTGTTTATCTGGTGATGTGTTGATAATATCTGAGTCTTAGTGAAGCCTGGTTCTCAGCTGTTTTCACTTGCTGTCTCATGAGGCTCCCTGTCAGTAGCCTACTGTGTGGATGTGTACACACTGTTTACACCTTCTGACTCTTTGGTTTTCACATCACATCTCATCTCACATCCTTATGATTTTTAATGATTCATTTTAGACTTGAAACTGATAACATTTCATCATGAGAGAGAGAGAGAGTTTCTTTACAAACAGAATTTTGACAATTCATCTATAAACATTCTGCAGTCTAGTTTAGCTTTAGTGTTGAAAAATGTAAGACTAGTTATGCCTCTGTGCCTGTGATAGCCGCAGCCTGAGGCATTATGGATTCCAGTTATCCGTCCATCCATCCCAATCTCATGAACGCGATATCTCAAAAACACTTAGAGGAGATTTCTTGAAATGTGGCACAAACATCCACTTGGACTCAGCGATGAACTGATTCGATTTTGGTGGTCACTGTGATGCCACAAACCACATTGTTGGCCATAACTCAAAATCCATGCGCATGACAAAATTGCACAAAAATGTCTAAAAGGATCAAATGATGAACTGATGACATTTTTAGATGTGAAGCATTCATGTTTTCACAGACATGGATGTTCACTGTAACTGCAATTTGCCATACAAACACAAGCTTCTAGTTTTTCCATTTAAATTCGATTTTCAATAGTGAATCATGTTGAGGTTTGAATGTTGGATTACGCCACATTACACAGTCATCAGAGCTCCTTATGTCCTGCTAACAGTCACATTCATACCTGCATCAGAGGTTCATGATTTTGCTGAACTGAAATGTTTTAATTCTAATCATGGAGAGGACCATGTGAGTCATTTGAGACACGTATAAAAACACATAACTCTCCATTATAATTTTCCCCAAATTAGTAAAACAAGACTCTAGGGAACCTTTTTAAACAATTTGGTTTGGTGAGTTCAGTGTTCAAAGTTCTGAAATGGTTTCACAGCAAAGGAACAAACGTTAAATAATATTTTCCAGTTTGTTCTGAGTTAAAACTACACATTTTACATTATGTAGACATGTTTACTTCTGGTGAAGTCTGAGGACTGGCGTGGTTTGTTGCCAGACCTGAAATATTTTTCTCTTTAAATGCTGATAATTTATATTTCTGAGTTTGAACAAGTCAGCAGAATGAATTCAGTTGTCTCATGACACAGATAGGTCGATCATTTTGCACAGACAGGGATTTTATTGTTTTGTCATACAGAGATGGAGAAATCTTAGAAAAGTCCTGTGTCAAAATAATTAGTGTTTAATCAAATGAATACAATCAAAGTCACACATGGGAAACCTGGAGCCAGATAGTGTGAGTCAGCTATCTGATTCATGGGTTCGTGTATAGTCTGCTGTGTGCTCCGTACATGATGGGAACTTAAAAGCAGGTACAAGGACATGAACAGAGACTGGAAAGTGTAATTAGCAGTAATCCAATAGAGCCCAACTGTAAACTTTTGCCCCCAGGCCCTCAACAGGTCAGTCTGATCACATGTGCTTTATACAGATGAAATTATATGTGTTACAGACAAATAGCAAAATCACGGTGCAAATTCTCCTCAAGTCTATCCTCAGCCAAGAGGCCGCAGTGCTTCATGATGTCATAGCGGTCCTTTACCACCTGAGGGTGCAGCAGGACAAGACAAGTCAGGGAGATGAATCAGCGAAGGAGCAGAATAAGGACAAGTGGCATCATACAGAAGATGATTGGGAGCAGCTGCATACTTAAACTGATGAAGAATGTCAGTGTAAGAACTCTTTAATGACTCACTAACATTAATATGTACAGACCTGATGGCTCACTGGAAAAATAGAGACTTCTGGCTCTTTTTAATAACCTACTTTAACTTTCTAAAAAACACAAAGGCCATTTTCACAGCAGACATGTTGAGTGGTCATAGTAGGAAAACACAGATGTTCTAATAACATGAACCATGTCTGTGTTTTATTCAGCTGGAAAAACAACAATTGTATTTCACTACGTAAAGTTGCCACTGAGGAGAAATCAACTACACAGTGTTCTTAAATTTCAGACAAAATGAGTCTCACATCTAAAAAAAAAAATCTCTACATTCTTTTTACAACAAATGGATGACACAAGTTATCTTGAACAGATACACCTCTAATGTCTTATTTATTCACACAGACGTCTCGTTACACACAATAATATTTTATCTATCTTTTCTCTTGATTCCCTGTGACAGACAAGTCAGAGGTCAAGATCATTTCAGCAGAACTTGTTTGGACCGACAGGTTCAACATGTAAGAGTTAGGGAGATTTAGTGGCGTCTAGCGGTGAGAATTGCAGTTTGCAACCGGCTGAAACTTCATTTTTCAGGAGCTTTTTACCAGGAGCTGAATTATCCACAGACGGTTCTCTCCAAACAAACACACCAGTTGATTAAAACAGGTAGGTTTTGATGTTTGTGATGGACTGTTATTATGTAGGCCATGTGATGTAACTGATTTGAATATTATAAAATATATTATAAAATAAAAATGTCACATCATATAAAAAAACAGAGTATTGCCCTGTCTGGAGCCTGTGTTTGGTTTGTCCATTCTAAGCCACTGTAGAAACAACAAAAACAAAATAATTCTTATTTCCAGGTGATTATACCCTAAAGAAAACATATTTATTATATTATATATTTCATTTTTTCCAATGTATCCTCCTAAATCCTCCATACTGGACCTTTAAAGGAATACGTTACTTACAGAAAGTGCAATCCAAGTCTCATTCATCCAGTCGTGTGCTCACTACTTCCCAAACACCTAACTATTTACAACACTTTCTCTTAAACAATCTCATGCACGGATGAGGAGCACGTCAACCACCAAAACCCTGTGTATTTACCGTCTATTTTGCATGTTTCCCAACCTTTGTCAAAAGTGTAAAATTTACATTTGAAACCTAACATAGCTAAGAAGAGGAGGAAAATACACTAACTCCTACTTTGGACACTAAGCTATTTTAGTCCCTTGATGGCCTCTGTGAAAGACTTGTGCCCGGTGAGGCAGAGCCCAAAATTTGTTGTAATTGTATGAGACAGTGTGGTGGGGTTTTTTTGGTTGTATTCTTGTCACTCTTCCATTTGGTTTTCAGCTCGTCACTTTTTCTCCCACCTTACTCTCCACTCCTCAACCCCACAAAGGAATCATCTTCCTCATGGAGGTGAAAAATGTATGTTCACCAGCCACACGTCTCCTCTGGATGCATTGAGTGCTGGGTGTCTGAACACAACTGCAGAGGATTGCCTGGCATTGATCAGGCATGCACTAACACCCTCTCCCAGGTGTATTAGCAGAGAGGACCAGTGTGATGTGGATGACAACATGTGGCCATATGCAGACGACAGGGTTGGCTAACACTGCTGTATTAGCTCTCCTTTACATGCATGTATAATGAATGTGTACTCATTTTGTGTTGCATTACTGGAATGACTAGTTTAGGAAAAGAAGCCCTGCTGAAGCAGCATTTGTGATTCTTCACCATATACTGTAAGAAGACACAACCCATGCATTAAAAGAGATACTGATAATAACAAATAATCTCCCTGAGAGGCCAGAGAATGTTAGAATTTGTGTTGCAGTTCTTCCTGATCGCCAGCAGAGGTCGATGCAAATCAAGGGTTACCTAATCTCATAATCTAATCTTATATATCACTGTAAATCAATCCAAAGCAAGTCCTTTGGGTGGTGCTGGAGCTGGGAGATGTGAAAGAAGCGGGTGCAGGGTTGGAAGAAAACAGGAGGGAGGTAGTTATGGAAGAGTGCTGCCTCCCATGTCCTTCTGCTAAGATAAAGCAGGGAAAGCACACGTTCAGTATGCATCCAAATGTGTACCTGTAACTGCATGCAGGTCTGTGTGTGTGTATGCATATGTGTGTGTGTGTGTGTCCTGCAGTTCATTCAAACAAACCTGCAGCTGACTGGTTACATGAGGCGCAAAAACTCACAATCATGTAAAAGCTTGTGTGCTCAACAGTGAGTTTATAATGACATTATGTAACACCACTGAGTATATGACTCCTGTAGTGTAGCAGTGAGGCCTGTAGTGACACTGTGTGTTTGTGGTACTGAACTGTGAACTTTTCCAAAAGAATTCAAGAAATCATTCATTCATTTATAAACCATACCAAACATCTCAGTGAACCGGTGTGTAACTTCCTACAATTACATATTTTTACTGATATTTTGGTGTGTTTAACTATGTAATGTTCATGAAATTGACACACTGTGTATCTTTATTTGTGAACGTATCTCTATGTTTCCACGCCAACATTCATATTTACAGGTATTTGTTTCAGAGGTATGGAGTGGAGTCAGATGACTTGGACTCGAGTCACAAATTTGATGATTTTAGACTCAACTTGACAAAAACAAATAAGACTTGAATTCAGCTTGGACTTAAACACCAATGACTCGTGGCTTCACTTGGACTTGAGCCTTTTGACTAGAAAATACTTGATATTTTCCCCTCAAGCCCCAAACTTAAAAAGCATAGCGTCCTCAGCAAGTCAGAATGTGCTCTTCACCAAATGTAATTCCAGCTAACAACAGAGTAATAATATATGAAGTTTACAAAAATCATGAATGCTTTTTAAAATTTGTATTTGTGAAAACAATGAACATAATCATAGTGTTGACACTGAAACAACAGAAGTGATTTTGTATGTTTCTGTCTTGTCTTGTGTATTCAACTCATCTCATATTGGAAAAATGTTTCGAACTTTCTCCTCCCAAATCTGTTAGTTAATTCAAGAAATGAAGGGAAATTAAGTGATTGGTGGCAAACTTTTTGAATTACTTAAAACTAGATGATAAAGCAGGTAAAACATCCCTTTCATAAGTGTTTAAAAACCTTGAATGATATGAGTTACAAAACAGGGAGCAATTTGTTTCCTCTCCCTTGTTGAATATTTTATCTAATTCATATTTATGTCACAGATTAATATGTAACATGTAGCTGGACCCGCCCAGCTGTCTTTAATGGTCAACGGGAATGGTTTCCGGACACGGACCGGGGAGGTGTCGTCCCTTTAAACCACACACTGAGGGACTGTGGAGGGCTGCGTGACTGTACCCGCTTCCGCACGAGCGCCATTGGCCGCCACCGCGGTGTGGGCGGGACACGACACTCTGACTCACCTCTGAGTCACTGCACGACATGTCTGTCACACGCTGCCTGCTGATGCGTTCAGGTACTGTAGGCATACATAAATATTTTAAACTCGTGTCAAATAGATAGCCCTACTGGTGGAGAAACAGTGACAGATTAGAAGATTAGTCACAGAATAACCAGCTCTCTCCAGCAGGGGCAGCCTAAACGCTTATAACTGTGTATTATAACCTACTCTTTACTATTTTGATAGTTAATTGAATAGGCTTTGTATAGAATTGTCAAAATGTTTAAACTCCCACACCTGGAGGGAAATGTTAAATTAGTCCCCCGTTGCTTAAACTCTGCATGTTAACCGAATTTTATGAGTTATTGATCAACTACGGACAGAGGGATTGATTGTTCGTTTTTACTATCTGTCTCATGGTCTTTAAATGCAGCACCAGACTGGCTGTTCTTACATGACTTCGCATTGGCTGCGATCTGTGACATTGGAGGCGTTAGACTCAGCCTGTACACGGTCCATCACGTCTTTGGGGTAAAATAGAAATTAGACATCTCAACAGTAGCGGAGTGTTCTTTCTGCCGTAACCAAAAATCTCCAAAGCCATTTCTTTCAAATCTATTTTTCTACTTTAGCACCGTGCTGGACGGATCTGCCATAGAGGGTGAGTCTCTCAAACTGCATCTTGAACTCTTGTACGGTGTGTGGTGCTCTTGGTTGGGACAGTAAGTTATGTTTCTCTACCCTCTCTGTCTTTACATGGAATTTAAAGCAACCGCATTTTGCCTCCTTATTTAAGCACCGTAAACATTTTCATAAAGTAGCTCTTGGTATGGTAAACATGAGATATGTACGAGTCCAATGAATGGACATGTTGCCTGCCTACATTGGTGAACGCTTTCACAAGCGGAAAAGCGCAGCGTGGAATTCCCGTTACGCACAATTGTATCGCGTGTGGACGGTGTGCCGCCAAACTTCACTGGAAAAACAGTTGTTTTTAGCATCGTGCTTATTTCTGTAAGACAATAAACGGTAGAACAACCCTCTAGATATACTCTACATATTAAATTGAAACTGCTCTTCAAATCGGCATAGATCTCACACACCTGATATGACTCATTTTCCTATGGTCTTAAATTTTGGAAATGTGCCCCCTGTCCTGACATTCTTCTTCTACTGACTCAGACAGGAGACTGCCCTAACGAGCAGGGTGAATATATTCTAAAAGTTGAAATTACATGAACATGTGTTATGTTCGGCACAGTATTTGTATGCCGAATTTAGTAAAAATGATCGTAAATATTTACATATATTTTATGTTCCGTTAGATGTAGCAGCATGCCCATAAGACAAGATACACAACGTGCTTGATTTTTCAGGGAGTCCAGTTTGTAAAGGTTTTCATAAGAGTGAATACATAACCTGTCGGTTGGATAAACCGGCCATGGTGTTCTCTCTTGTCACTCCGAGGAAAGCAGCTCTGCTGCTGCTGCTGCTCTCTGCATTATATAACCAAGTTGTCTTTAAACTCACACACACACCATCACTGACTGATCTGCTGCCGCGCTGCTCCGGTGCAGCACAGCATTCCCTACTTGGGCCTGATCCACACACTGGTGTTAATAAGGGTGTGTGTGTGTGTGTGTGTGTGTGTGTGTGTGTGTGTGTGTGTGTGTGTGTGCTTTGATGCGTAGTGTCACTGAGTTCAAACTGAGGGGGAAAAATACTGTAGGATAAGGAGTGTATTTCAAGTTATATTCATTATAATGACTGTCAGTAGTAGTAGTGACCTTGTAGTAGTAATAGTAGTAGAGGTAGCAGTAGTAGTAGTAGTAGTCAATGTTCACGTGAAGCTCAGACACTCACGTTTGCACGTGCACCCAAACACTAGACCCATACACATATAAGCTGTTGTTATGATGCTGTTGCAATGTTTCTATTGTGGTTTGATAGTGGTGCTGTGATTATTTATTGTTGCTGGTATGAACTTAATAAGTCTATACTACACAACATTTCAGAGGGAAATACTGAAGGCCTATTTTTTTCTAATGCATTTATTTGACAGCTATAATTTAGATTTTAGATTAAGATTTTACATAGAAACAAACTATAAAAAGCTATACATTCTGGAAGATTTGGTGATCATCTACATTTGTGAAAGTGACCTTTTACCTAGCAGCAGCCTCTGGGGCTAAAAAAGGAAGTCAACATGGATGTGCCAAAAACTGCAGTTCCTCTAATGGCCACTTGAGGCTGGCTCTAAAAGCGAGTCAATCATCATAGACCTCCATGTTAAAGCTCCAGTAGGCAACATTGTTTTAGTATAATTGAGTAAAAAAAATATAATGTCCTCTAGGTATAATGTAAATCAAATGGTCTGAGACAAACAATAGGTTTCTGCACCTCACCATGGCTCTGTGTTCAGCCTCTAAAGAATCAGGATTGTGCAGATGTGCATCAACCAATCAAGGTCAGCTCAGACCACTGCGTTACTATTGGCTGTTCTACTGCATATGCATGTTCCCGTGCCGCCGGCAGAAGGGGAGAGCAAGCGGCAATGCCGAACAGTGCACCAGGTAAAATAGCTATTCCAGCATTGTCTACAACAGCCTACACGGCTAAACAACCCAAAAAAAGGAAGACAGAACTCGGTTCCCTGGAGCCCCAGAGGGAGGTGAGGTGGTGCCGGTCCCGGCCGGAAGGCGCGAAGGCCGGCCATGGGAGCGGAGCCGAGGGCTGTCTGCGCAAAGGGCGAGCCGAGCCTCGGGGGTATGTGCGGGGCCGCCAGGGAGGGATGGGGCAGGCTGCTGCGCGGTGAGGGAGAGCCGAGGCTCGGGAGTATGTGTGGGGCCGCCAGGGAGGGATGGGGAGGGCTGCTGCACAGTGAGGGAGAACCAAGGCTCCCAGAGAGGGAGAAATAGAACCAAGTAGGATAAAATACTTGCATGCTCGTCTGGTAGGAGGGGCTCATTGCAGAGACAAACGAAACCTAACTCAGATGAGGCTCAAAAATCAACCGTTTTCAGGCTTTCTACCTACTGCAGCTTTAAATAGAAATAAAAATGTTCGTACAAGAAAGGGTTTTGATCGCTATAACAAATTTCAACATTCACATCTGTAAAAAGGTGACTTTTTATATATAAAACCCATAAACATATTTTTAAGGGCATGCTGCTTTGAGTGACAGGGTGTCACTCAATATGCTCACTTCTGGCTCCGGAAAAAAAAATGGCAACGGCGGAACTGCCGAATTTTAGGCTTCATAATATGAGTCCACAAACCAATGGGTGACATCACAGTAGCTACTTCCATTATTTTTATTTTTACAGTCTATGCTTGTTTGTTAGTTTGTAATACTTTTGTATGTAGTTGGTGTGTTTTATATGTAGTGGAATATTTTTACATTATGGTATAGTATGTTTGAATACAGTCCTCTTTGCTCATGACGACTGAATAGCACTTAACAGGAGAGCTATGTGATCACTTTTTCTTCTCTGTAGTAATTTTGATTATGTGCCCTCATATTTTAATAGCATCCATATAAGGTGTGCATTCTCCGTATGGGTACTGCATCAGTCAGTCACCGTGACTGCCCCATGTTGGCCGTCCTGGATGAATCAACTGCCGTCAAATGGCCACAGGGGCTGACGGAACTTTGTCAACGGGATTACACCAGCAACCAGGCTTCTAATTTAGCAGCTAATCCAGATTAAGGTGCCGTGGTCTGTCTGTGTTCCCAGCCTGAGGCTCAGACGCTGTGGCCCGTCTGGCAAACAGAATCAGCAGCCATCCAGCATTCACTGTCTGTGTCTGAACACAGACATGATACATTCAAGACCCCACACTAAGGTCAGGTCCCGACTGTACATCTGGAATCTTTTTTGCTAATGCAGAGTTTTTAAACTCCCACTATGGACAGAATAAATTTGAGACTGACACCTGGTGGTGTTTTTTTTATCAAATCTGGACTCAGTTTGGAATAAATTTGGCTCGTCTGCCGTACTGAACTGTTGATCAATAAGACAAAGCAGCTGGTTCCCCAAGTGAAATATGGGTGAGTTTGTTCTCACTTTACCAAATGAACTGAATTTAATGCTCCAAAGTTCAAATGAACCACTCCACAAATGAGGCTGAAATCTTAATGAAACGCCTTAATAAGCAGCTGACTGTCTCTGTGGCGGCAGACAGCCATCTTGCTGGGAAGAATGTGCTTGGAGAGACCATTCACAAAGATTTCAGGCTCTGTTCCCGCCATGTTTGCTCAGAACGTCCTTGGACAGGACACTAAACTCAAACTTCCTCATTCATTTTGTTATGTATGGCATCCCAGGATGCACTGCATTCACAGCATGCAAATCTGTTACAAGATTCTCCTCTGTGTTGAAAATAGTGTATTTATGTGTCATAAAGGGGGATAAAGTATACCAACTTCAGATGTCAGTCTGTGTAAGATCAGGGGCAGGTGCTATATTTCTCAGTGAGTTTCAAACCACTAACTGCTGGTTAGTGCCTCTGTTTTTTCTGACCTTCTCGTTTTAATGCATTTGGCATTCAGTATGGAGAATCTGACAGAGAGAGGGAGAGAGAGAGACAGAGAAAGAGACACAGAGAGAGAGCTCTGTGAACTATAAATAGACAGTGGGAGAGTGGTTGTGATGATAGCATCACCACACAATAATCCCTCAGTAGGACTGGCGTTGCTCCACTGCACTACCCTCGCCCTAACAGTGAACAGGTATCCCCTATAAGCAGGGTTATCTGGTGAACCTGAGCCTCTGACCCTGGGCTCAGCTTCTCTGTGTGTAGATGCTGTATTAAGCTTGTTAATGTGGACCTGTGGGTACAGCAGCATGTTTCACTCCGACCTGAACAGTCTAAATTCAGCATAATCCTTTTAAATTTGTCGTGTATGGGGGCTTACTGGTCAGTCAGACAGCAGGCAGAGGTGCAGACCGTGTTTCTGTAATGTTGTGGGCTTTAGCTGCTGTTTGTTGAATGTAATGCTGGACCCTCACTGTGGCTCCCATCAGCTATCACTCAGCAACAAAATATTGACTTTCATCAGTGCATATTGCTCTTGACTTGGAAAAACTTTTTGCCTATAAGCTCTAGGTACTCTTGGTGAGCTTGGAATTGGCTGTTTCGCTAATCCCGCTCTCCCTTAAAGGCTCATTTATGCTCAACATCAGATACGTATGCAGACACAGAGTGAGCCGTTTGTCTGTACCATGGATGTAGAAAGAGAACTGGATATAGCGTTGGAAATGGGGCCTGTTCATTACAATGAAAGTTGCTCAGTGGCGCATGAAGCCAAAAAAGCTTGATTTCTGCAGAATGAAATGACCCTGATCTTCCACACTACACTGTGAGCCAATAGAGCGAGCACACTAGAGACTTGCGGCAGCCGAGCTTGAATTACGCTACACTGCCCCCATGATTTCAGGTGGTACTGCTCTGTTTATCCATGTGCTTTCAGAAAACTAGCACAAGTACAGAAATGAATGCAGAGTATGGACAGAAGGCTCCGTCCATGTCAGTTTACAAATCTAATGCTTAGTACGTTGAGGTAAGAAGCTTGCTAGCTTGCTAGTTATTGCTTATGCAAATAGTGCAGCATATATCATGGCAGGTAAACACAGTGTTTAATCCGTGCCGTACACTTTTGCTTGTGTGGTTTTGGAAATGCAAAAAAGACAGTACCCTCAGCAGTCTGCACTCTCTAAAAGTATCTTTCTTGCTATCGCCCTATGCACACCGCATCAGCACGTGGAGCTTGACAGGCCTGGTGCCTAGTTACAGTTGCTAAGCTAGGATTCAGGGGGAAGGGTTTAGTGAACAGTCAGTCAAAGACAAATAGAGCTTCAGTTTTGTTTTCTTTGGAAAAATTCGTAAAGCTGGTGCACGTCTTCATCCAGTCCAAAACCACAAGATGTTAATGGATCAGTAGAAACAGGACAGACATGAGTACATGTCAATACATTATGTCACGACTTAGCAACTGAGAGGTCTTTATGGCAACAGATTGTACAGTTCTTTTTTGTCAGACTGACAGTAGCCTTCGCACCTTATCAGTGATGCGAACATGAGACATGCAAGTTTAGTCAGCTTCATCACTTGTCAATCCACCATCACAAAAGGTGATCTAGTGATTCTGTACGTGTGTGTGGCAGCTCTGTATTCTCAGTGCCTTTACTTTGAGCAGAGTGTTCACCATCACCCCACCCCTTCAGGCACTGACCTCCTTTTCATTACTCACACAAGCAGCACCTTTTCTCGCTTCTTTCCCTCTCTTTCTCTCCCGTGATTGTGTGTGTTTGTGTGTGTGTGTGTGTGTGTGTGTGTGTGTGTGTGTGTGTGTGTGTGTGTGTGTGTGTGGCTCCATATCCAACTTTACTTAAAAGATCTAAAACGGAGGGGAACACAAGTCATTTCCACACACTAGTGTTTAGATTTTATTTGATACTTCATGTGTGGCTGTGCTCTGTAAATCAGCATGGAAGTACATTCTGGACATTGGAACAAAACAAAACAAAACAAAAAAATCCTCAAGCTCCTCATATTAGCTTTCAATGTCAATATCATATTCAGGACTTCTTGCCTGTGTTAGTTTTTAAGTTACAGTGTGATAATTGAAAGCTCTGATAAAAGCTAGTAAGTGGACCTTGAGCTGGTATTGTTTTGTCAAATCATTACAATTGTTTTCATTTTTAATTATTGAACTGTAACACTGTTGTCAACAGCCCACAAGCTGGTAATTTTAATCGTTATTTTACTTTTTTTTTTTTTTTTTTTAGATATTTCTTTGTTTTACTGTAATTATTAATTGTCATTATTTTATATATTTATTTCCATATAGACATATTTTAATATATTTTCCAACAAGCAACAGTGTTGCAGCTGCTTCACCATTTAAAATTCTGTTATTGGAGGCTGACTTGTAGCTCCCAGGATAGGCGTCACAATATAATCATGATTCATTACCACATTATACATGTTGTTTTCCGCGGTACTTACAGTATGTTTATGATGTGCCTCACAATGCACTTAGTATCTAATGACTGTGGAAGTATTGTGCCGCATTCAGACATCCCGAGGAGACAAGACTAAGTATAGATCTGAGGCACATATACTGTACATGCAGAGCACACACAAACGCACACATGAACAGGGGGATCGGATGTCAGAAGAGCAACGTTTGCAGAGCAGGCCTCTTAATGAGAGCCAAAAGAACAAAGTATTAATAATAGATTAGCCTGCATTCAGAGAGAGAGAGATATACACAGTAGAACAGCAGATAGATAGATAGATAGATAGATAGATAGATAGATAGATAGATAGATAGACTCCTCACTGAAAACATGGAATTACATATTAACCATCTAGTTTACATCTATTTAAATGTTCCGATTTGAACACAGAGTCTAAATGAATTGTTAAAGTGGACATCTGCGCAGTGCTTGTTGAGAAAATAACATCCTCTGAGCACTTTGTACATAACTTAAGACACATACACACACACACACACACACACACGCAAATGTTGAGTTGTTGAAATATTATCATGTTACCTCCCTCAACACAGTGACTCATTGCTCCACTACCTGTATAGTAGTCCATGTTACATCATGTCCTCTGTTGGAATACCCCCTCCCACACACTCTTCCTCCCCTCTTGTGACAGTGAGATTATGCCGCTCAATGCTCAACATAATGTCGGAGACTTACAGAACAAAAGCAGTGATAACAATTTACATTCATACTACACATCTGCATTCAACATGTGTGTGTTCAGCTGGTTTGTTTTAACATCCCTCCCTGTTTCCAGAGGTGATGAACATCTTTAATGTCAAATGGAAAAGATGGCAGACATGAGGTTCCCACTTGGAAAAGCTACTCATCTTAGTTGTCAGATGATACCTGTGAACACCGTATTTGGCAATTGGCTGATAAATTCAGTCAAATATCTTGTACGATATACTCATCATTAATCCATCGACTGAGTGCACTGCCCACTAACTCAAAGGATGTTGAGTGTGGAAAAAATCGGTGCACAAAAAGTCTAACCAGCTTCACGTTATCAAATTTGAACCATCAATCTGATAATTCATCTGATTTCAAAAATCAAGAATGAAACTGTGCAGTCCTACAGGTCAAATGTGCTGCAGCCTACAGGCCAGATCCAGCTTTTCTCAATGAAGTAGAAAGATGTGCATCTAGCATCTTTTCAAAGTGTTTTTTAAACTACTGTATTATATGGGAAAACCATGTTAAACAAATTATTAGTATTAACAGGTATTTAAAATGTACCTTGAGGGGGAGTTTAAGCAGTTTGAATACATTGTAATGTTGCTGCTGCTCCAGGAAGGAAACAACACTACAATAGCAGCTCGGTGAGGCTGTACTTAGACACAGTGGTGTGTTGGGCTAAATGCTAACTTCAGCATGCTAACATGCTTACAGCAACAATTTCACTCTGCTAATATTCAGCAGGCAGGCCTATAATGTTGACCATGCTCATCATCGTAGCGTGTTAGCATACTAACATATGCTAATCATCAGTAAACACAAAGTACATCTGAGGCTGGTATGTCATTGAGTTTGCAGAGAATTTTATGAGTCAGCAACTGAAAAATGTCTTGGTACTTTTTTCTTGCAAAGAAACATTGTGTCTATTGAGTTGTAGTAAGTTGCCAGCAGCTCTTGCTCTGCAGTACACCGTGTGCACAAAGCTTCTCTGTCTTTAGGACATTTTGTTATTCATTAAATCTCTATCTGCAGGGGTGCATACAAAGATATTTTCAGTTTTTTCTGACATAATGGAAGTGTATTGCTTGCTTTAATAGCTGTTACTGAAAATCTATACTGATACGGTGTTCATATGTAACAGTGTGTACATCTGTATTCAGAACTCCCACAGGCTGTGCAGTATTTCATACACCACTGTCACTAACATAGTATTGCATTAAGCACTGTAGTGCCCACACTGAAAAAAAAAATCAGCCATGGCAAATGTTCAATGAGTGAGGGAGTGTTAACAGGCCAGCCCTGATATTGGGTTATTTGGCTTGCAGCCGGTGTATGATTATGGCCTAATGATTATATACTTTGTTGTACAGTGCTGTGTCAGCTTGGCAGGTATTCAAGTGGCTGATATCTGTGTCAATGGTACAGAGTAGCATTTGGGGAGATTACTGTTTGGGTCTCTGACTGAATGATGATGTGTGTAACACCATAATTTGGGTCTTTGTGTGGAAGCAAGTTGTGTGCTCGGGACAGAAAATTCACACATTATTCCATATTGCACACAGATGGTCATGTGCACACATATAGTACACTGTTGAAACAGTTGAAATGTACTAGCTGCTCCGGTAGGAAAGTGTTTCATTCTGCCTTATGTTGCATTGCTCCCTCATGAGGGCAGAGACAGAACCCGAAATGGGGGTCGGAATCCCCTGAGAGGTCTCAGGAAAAATCTGAGGGTCACAAGAGAATAAACAAGACAGGAAAAATGAGGAAAAAATCACAACTCCTAAAAATAATTTTGTCTTTAAATCTCAAAATTCATTTAGGGGATAATCACTCTTTGGTTGACCTGTTCACTCCCTATCTGAGTCAAAGGGTCTAAGGACAGAGGGTGTTTTATGTCACACAGATTGTAAAGCCCCTTGAAGGTTATACTGGGCTATATATGAAATTTACATATGATAACCTGTGACAAAGTTAAGCATTGCTCAACTATGTAGGATCACAAGCCAGAAAGGTGATAAACATATACTGTTTGTGGAGTGTGTGAGTTTGGCATTTCTTCTGTCTCCATTTTAGTTGTTTGCAGCCAGAAATGACCATGTTTGGAAGAGAGGGTGGAGCTGGAGAGAGGCAAGGGCCTCTAGTTTTGCAGACTGGGCGAGGCGGAGGCACAGTGCACCTGTGCTTCGCCAACTGGGTGTGGCCAGGCGGATTTTGCAAGTTTGGCACACCGCGTGCACTGGCGCAGCTACTCCTCTTTCTCTCTCACAGTCTCACTCTGTTTCTTTTCTTTTGACTTTTCTAAGATGACAGATGCTGAATATATACTCCCTATCTGATGCTGTGGTTGTTTGTGGTTGGCTGAGAGGGATGTGAACTCATTAGACATTCTGAAAACCCCCCTGTGAGGTTTTGGTGACGTGTGCACACTGTCCGCCGGTCAGCCAAACTTCCACTTCCACTGGCTGCGCACCCGCTGCGCTGACAGTGGACCTGGTTTCAGCTGGCGAGCTTTTAGCGCTCCTTCGGGGAAGCCTTTTGGCACGAAACTGTCACTGCGCCAAGCTGGATCTGTCGACAGCTCCCCCTGCTGCGCCACCACACCCATCTCAGCGCACCTCGGTCTGCCAAACTACCAAACTGAGCGCGCCTCAGGTTGCACTGCTCGAAACTAGCCACCCTGCGCCACCCTGCACCGTGCCGGGAAACTAGAGCCCAAGGTGTGGATCTGACTGAGAATCTGAGGACACCACTGTGGAAGTGTCCTTTTAATCACAAGCCATGCCCTGAAGCATACCCTGCTTTGTACACTATTTCACTCTAACGACGAGGTGGAGTTGCTACAGTAACAGATCTACACTTCACTTCAAATCAACAGGGTGAGCAGCACAAACAGAGCTCGGCATTGTTGTTGTTAAGATCGGCATGCCTAGTGACTGGAACCGTAATGCGCATGTGCGAAAAGTCTCCGTTTTCAGAGGAACTGCATATTGCAAGCTTACATGACAACAGAGATGCTTCCGTTTCCAAAAAGTTGCAGTCTGGAACCCGTTTTCAAAAACGTTTACCGTTTAGAGTTGAGATTGTTGTCGTATAAATGGGGCCTGAGACCTTAAACTCATTAGGAAAATGTTTACTGATTAATAAAGAGAGAAGTACAGTCAATTTTCTCATAGACTTGTAAACAATCTGAGTCAGCCCCTGCTGGCCATTAAAAAGAATGCATGTTTAAGGCACTTCTGCATTAGCTTCACTTTTCAGACCTGGAGATAACCTCATGGTGATGAACCAATGGTGTATGTGTGGTCTCTTGTCTACTATACTGACAGTTATAGGTGGAATATAGGCACCTCCTTCTTGTGGTTATGATCTAGTACCTGGTTGCCACATTTTTATAGTGTCCTGCCCTCACACCCTGCAGGCTGTTATTGGCTGGGGTGCTACAAACAATACACGTAGATATAGACATGGCCACACACCTGTAGTGAAGGTGAATGTTGTGTGAGCCTGTATATCATTTTTCAAAAAAATCCTACTAATTCTGCCTTTAAGTACTGTAGATTTGCACTTTGATTATCTATTATCTATTTATTATAATGTGCAGATTGGGTTTTGCACGCTGCAAATAAAGAGCTAAATGTGCGTGTGTGTGTGTGTGTTAGAGAGAGCTGAGGCCAGTTCTCATGACTCTTGGCTGGCTTGTTGTGTAGCGGATTTTTCTGTTCAATAATTAATGTGGAGGATAATATGTGTGTTTGTCTGTGAGTGTGTCTGTGTGTGTGTGTGTGTGTGTGTGGTGAGGTGGTTGTGTTTGTTGTGGGTTGTATCGTGTTGCTTTGTGTTTACTGGGACTGGTGCTGGGACCGTTTGCAGGGCCAGACTGGGCCACCTCTGAGGGGTTTGGTTTAGACTAATGTAGAGGAGACTGGGACGTACTGTTTTGCACTGAGAAGAGAAAGAGAAACGAAGATATACTTTACTAATCCCCAAAGGGAAATTAATTTTTTCACTTTGTTGTCATGTACACACAGCCCTGAAATACACACACATGCAGAAATAAACTGATACCACTCCAAACTAGTACCTCTCCAGCTACTAGTCCACACTCCCTATTTTGTCCCGACGGGGACTTGAACTGGCAGCTCTCCAGTTCCCAACCCAAGTCCCTATGGGCTGGGCTGAACTGGACCAGACAAAGATGGTTTAGTTTTGAACCAAACCAAACTGGACCACTCTGGATAAGCTTGACCTTGGGTGGACTGAGCTGGACTGAAAGTAGACTGATGTTTGAGCAGCGTGTTTAGAAAGGATCAGACCAGATGAGCCTGGAGTTCAGATCATTTTCCCCCAATTTTCCATCCTATTTACTGTTCAAATCGTGAAGCCTGCAGAAGTGGTTCAGATTCTCAGGTTTTCCACATTGTGTTGTTTCCAGAAAAAATCTCACTCCATTTCACTTTCCCTCTATTTGTTTGCTTGAGCAGTTTGGGCTGAAAAAGCTTGGAAGCAACACATTTTTCTTACAGGTTTGGTTTGGCTCACAATCACTGTGCTGAAGGAGAAACTTAAACTAAATATTTAGTAGTCCGGTTTGTTTTTTCCCCTCCAGTCACTGCCCTGCTCTAAATGCTTTCCCTCTGATATTTTTAAAGATGAATTTTATTTGGTTGCACAATAGCTCCTCCATTTTAGTCCTTGTGCTGCAGCTGACCCTTAAATTCAGCCTCTGTGTTCATGTCTCAGACATTACAGCTACAAATGAAAATGAAAATATAGAAACAAAGAAATGTAGATTCGATATAAACATAGCAGTGTGTACTGACATCCATGTGTAATAAAACTGTCTGAATGAGATCTGTAACACGAATTGACTTTTGTAATGCTTTGTACAGGGTGTGTAGATTCACATGTGACCACCACAGAAATTTACTTGTGTGACACAGCGAGATGATGATGATGATGATGATGATGCACAGGAACAAGAGCAGGATATTCTCCATTTTTTCAGCCTCCCGTTATCACATGACCCAAGATCCATATTTAGGTCGTATGATGAAAACTGATCTATCTCCACGTCAACTGAGCAAACTCCACCCCCTGAGACAGGCTATGATTGAAAGCTCTGTAAAGAACTAGCAAGTGGACCTTGAGCTAAGATTGTCCTTATCGAACTACTGTTGCCGAGGTAAAGAAGAAACTTTAATGCTCATTAAAAAATAGCTTTCAGAGCTTTTGACAGCGTCTGGCAGTCTTCACTCAGCAAATCTGACCATCTCAGCTCAGGTGGTGTCAGGTGGTGTCATGTGACCCAAACCCAAGTTGTACTTTTTGCATCTGTTTGGCTGCAGTTGTCATCGAGGTACCATGTGACATAAACTCTGGCATCCCTCCATGTCTGAGGGCTGCCCAAAATACTCAATGTACAGAACCGTGTCCACTGTCTGCCTCTGCTTTTGGACTACATCCAGCTTATACGTGTGGAACTTCTGTCACATGATTCACATGATAACAAGTGTTTGTAAATAGGGTTTGGGTGGGGGGATTCAAAGATAATCTCCTTGTTGATTAACTTTGACCTCTTCTCAGTCAATGCAATAACTGACATTTGCTGCAGAATACAACATAAGTAGCATCTAAGATATTAAGAACATGTACTGAAGCCAGTGAAAGTTATACCAATAATAGCATGTCATATCACCACCTCCTTGTCTTATGCCTAATTAACAAGCTGAATCACGTCAAGTGTCAACCATGGACTGTATGAAAATAATGGACATAGGCCCCATGACTTCACCCATTGACCCCAGAGGTCACCATATTTAGACAAGATGGTAGAACTAACCCTAACGCCAGCTGCTAGCTTGGTTAGCATGGTGCATTACAGTGTATGTTCAACTGTGATAATGCCAATGCTAAGGTTTACAACCATAAAAACAAAATGTGCTTACTGGAGAAACTGAACATCCGACTCCATATAGGGTCTTTTAGTACAACCAAATGTCAAACAATTTTTTAGGCAAGCAAAATGTTACAATTAATGTAATAAACTGAAAACACACTGAAGTAGAGACGACTACGACTGCACCTGTACTTTGTAAATCTAAGGTTACACCATGGTTATGTTGCCTAACCAGTGTTGTCACTTTGTTAGTGACTTGTCAGTGAATGGCACCCTCCTGTCATTCAAAGCAGCCACGTCTTTAATTATGAATAGCATTTTGAAAAGGTGAGTTATAGCCTTAAGTAATTCACCCCCCATACAGTTGTCATGATTGTTAAAATTAGCTATAGAGACCTAATGTAAAGTTGGGCAACTCGCCTCTGGAGCCAGCCTCTAGTGGCCATTCGAGGAACTGCAGTTTTTGACACTTCGGTGTTGGCTTAATTTTTCAGCATTGGAGGTTGCTACTTGGTGTTAGCTGTAGAGATTTTTGGCAAAACTTCACAGACTTCCACATAGAGATGGGAAATAAGAGGGAAGTAAGAGGTCAGAAATGCAGCAGCACTTGTAGCTGCAAACTTACGACGACTTACCTTACCACGAAATAAGCTGTTTTAAATGAAAAACATGTCATCCTTGTGATTTGTGTCAATCTGAGATCTTTATTTGGGGAAGCACTCCACCTGGATGGACACATTGCACTTCAGGCAGTTAACATGCATGAAAGACATCTTGCCAATGTCGTCGTGGTCAGGAAGGGCCAGCAGAACCAAACCTTTATATCCAGGCAGATGCATACAACATCATACTGAGCAGAAAAAGCAGTCTTTTTCTTACACCGTATGTATTTTGTTGGGAAAATCGCCTTTATTATCGTCATGCCAACAAGAGTCTGAATGATTATGTATACAGTGAAAATAATAAAAAATTAAGTGTGCAGTTCCTTTCAAACTACTCAACCCAAAAGCAATGCGTTGCAAAGCACAGTTCAAGCATATTCTCAGAACTGCCACCTCTTCCTCCCACTGGGGTTTGCCAGCCTGAACTTTGTTGTACGAGTAACACATATGAGCTTGTTGCCTTTCATAGTGTGCAAGTGCCTCAAACCCACTGGGGGCCGGAAGGCTCCAGATTCACTAACTAGCAATTAGTTTGTGATAAGCTAATTATGAAGTGAAACTATAGGGATTTAAAGGCAACACCAGCTTTATAAATGAATCTTGAGGATGTTGTTTTGAAATCAAGCCTTTATTATTTATGTAGAGCGGGAGAAGCAGGGATCGGGGGTCAAGAGGGGGCTACAGTGTGTGTTAATCCAGCCATGGTCATTTAACTATTAAGTATTACTGAGATTTCTGGTTATTTACCCGGATGGTGAAAAGTACGTCTAATGGATGATGAAAACCTGCAGATTTCTAACTGAGTTTTATTTTGACAGAATATACTGTGTTGTTTGCATCGATACCCACTTTCAGCTAAGAGGCACCATTGCAATTCAAACCACTGCTTCATTATCATGAAAACAGAAAAACATCTGACTGCAACAAGTCAGCAGTTTTTCTGAGGTCTCTAAAGCATTTTCCAAAATTTTGGAAAACAGGTCAAAAGAAGCAGATATTGTGAGAGTAAATAGTTACAGTAGTCAGAGGACTTCATCACAGAATAACTCGTGGAATGCATTGACCATCACACACTGATGATATATACTAGAGGATCTCAGGGGGGAGTTTAAGTGCACACATAACCATGCAGGTTTCCTGAGCTGTGGTTTGCTTCAGGCTACTTACAGAATTCAAAATAACAATGGAGCTCTGTTTTGGTGCACAGTTGCACTTTTTATGTATGTATGTGAATGTGTGAGTGTGTGAGCACCACAAACACAAATGGTGCATTTTCTGTACTCTCTGCTTTGTGTCCACTTCTTTATTGGCCCAACACATGTTCATCAGTTTTTCCCCAAATATGTTTTTTTCTTTTTTTTTTTTTGTGGAGAGCAGAGTGTGGACAAAGGACTGGGTGTCTGGAGAGGGTGCTGGGGAGGGGAGAAGGGGATGATGGGTGATGGGTGGGGGACTGGAGGAAGGGATGATGGGTGGGAGTCTGCAGGGGACGGCTGGCTGGCTGGCTGGCTGGCTGTGTTTGTGGATGTGAGTTTGGGGGGGCAAAGGTGGGGGTACGTGTGTGTGTGTGTGTGTGTGTGTGTGTGTGTGTGTGTGTGTGTGTGTGTGTGTGTGTGTGTGTGTGTGTGTGTGTGTGTGTGTGTGCGTGCGTGCGCGCGTGCGTGCATTCATCTGCATATCTGTCTGCATGTGTCTAAGAACATGCATATACTCATCTGCTCTTGAACCCGTCTATGTGTGTGCATTGCCTGCCTGTTTGTAGGCTTGTGTGTGTGTGTGTGTGTGTGTGTGTGTGTGTGTGTGTGTGTGTGTGTGTGTGTGTGTGTGTGTGTGTGTGTTCTTTTGTTTTGCTCTGGGTTGCTGGGTGATGGGACCAGCTGGGAGGGCTGAAGCCATTCACTTCCCTTCTGCTACCCTGAAGGCAGCCAGCAGGGAGAGGGAGGGAGGGAAAGAGGGAGAGAGGGGGTCGAAAGAATGAAACGGAGGAGGAAAGCAAAGCAGAGGTGGAGGGGGGGTGTTAGTACCTCACAGCAAAGAGACAGAGTGAGAGCGACTGCAATCAGATGAAACAGAAAGAGAATGACAGCGAAAGCAGAGGGGTGAGGAAGTTTTGAACACAGCTCAGAGTGAATGAAGAGATTCATGAAGGAAAGTGAGGGGGGGTTGAGGGAGGGAAAGTGTGTCAGGCTGAATCGTGATAGAGCAGCGGAGCTGACTCAGCCAGTCTGGTCTGGCGTAGGAGGGCAGCAGCAGGGGAAGAAGTAATAGAGTACTTTGCATGTAATTAGCTAACTATAATCAGATTACTTTTTTTTCTAGCATATCAACATTAAAACATTGGCATATAAGAGGGTTATAGCAATAAATTGATAACACTTGATAACTGTTCTCTGCTTCTTTAAAACAAGACACATCTGATTGCAGCAAAGGACTGTGACTGTAGAATTCTGATCCTTCTGATTACAACAAAAGTAGAAAAACAGTTTCTGAACTGAAACTTGGACTAATACTAACTATCATATTATGTCACAGTGATGCTGATGAAATCTGTTCACATCAACAACAGTGCAAATAAAGTGAGAGTGCGTAACTTCTGCTGAACATAGTGGCCATGAGTGACATTTACAGAATAATGCTAAATGCTTAAGCATAGTGTCACAGCAGCACAGGCAGAGAAGAGTGACAAAGTCATAAAACCAGCTGAATAATTTTCATTTCACAGCTAATCCATGGAAAGTTTGCTAACATTGGCTAACATCAACCATCATAAGTCATCCCAGACCAAATAAGGCAACAAAACTCCTGAGTGTTTTACTGAGCAAGGGTGCAATTTTTTTTTTACCTTAAAGGGGACCTATTACACCCTTTTCCAGGTTCATACTTGCATTTTGGCTTTCTACAAGAACATGTTCACATGCTTTAATGTTAAAAAATCCCACTGTATTTTCCTCATACTGTCTGTGCTGAAACACCTGTATTCACCCTCTGTCTGAAACGATCGGTTTTAGCTCCTTCTCTTAAAGCCCCTCTCCTGAAAAAGCCCAGACTGGCTCTGATTGGTCAGTGTTTCCTGCTCTTCCACATCTGTGCTTTTGGTGTCTCTGCACTGTCATTGACAATGCTGGCAACCAGCTATTCCTGATATTAGCATGTAGCTACATGTAGCACTGAACAGAATATGAACACTTGTAGTAGTGTGCCTGGAGCAGATGACCAAAGACTTCCATTACAAGCTGACATTAGCTTGACTCAGAAATAGAAAAACATTGGAAAAAAGGATGCAGAACAGTGTGAGGCCTGAGGTTTGTGCTCACAGGGATTACTTTTACAAAAAAAAAACAAAAAAACTTTTAATATGAATATCTGACATTGTAACATTAAACGCACAATAGGTCCCCTTTAAGGGAAAAATACAGGATAATGCTAAATACTAGAACATAGTGTAACATTAGCACAAGTATAAAAGGATCATTAAGGGTTAGGTGAATTGACTAAATACTGTCCGTTATCAATATCTACTTAAAATTTACTAATGTTGGCCACCATTAGCTTCTGGTCGCACCAGACGGTGAAAGGTTCTAAAACCTTTGAGGCCACATCCACATGAATACGTTTTCTTTTTTAAACATTTTAAGATGATCTTCGTACACATGAGTGTTTTAACATCTTATTAGAAATAATCATTGTCCATACTAACACGTCTGAAAACACAAATCACATGACCATTCACGTACACTGGACGTGCGTGTGCCATTGTAAACAGGAAGCAGATTGTTCACTCTGCGGGTGGTTGCTTAGTTACAGAAAACACTACGGAGATGAGAAAACGTAACACTGCAGATTTTTGAGCTCAGACCAATGACGAGTTGGAACTGTTACTGAAAGTAACGTGTCAGGTGGTCAAAGTGGCAGAAAAAAGATTTATGCTGGGACATATAAGAGTGTTACAAGGGGCATTACCCACTGCAAGAGGAAGCCATGGCAAAGGAAAAGGAGTAACGTTAGCCTAGCCACAAAGGAAGGATGAAATCACAAAAGGTTTGCAAGTCAGGCCTAGCTATGATCTTTTGTCTTGACAGGTCATGACTGATAAGACCCAGTTGGGAGCAAATGTGGGTGTCTCCGTATCTGCCTGTCCAGACTAAAACACAACCCTGAAATTTTCAATTTCACCAGCGTTCAAAAGTCTTCATTATAGGGGTTCCAAATAGCAAAAGTAGTGTGGACGCTAGGTGTAAGCGTAGCTATAGTTAAGTGTGGATGTGGCCTGACTGTAGTGAACTGCAAAGGGGTTATTTCTTATTTAATTGAACAAAACTTTTCATTTGTAAGAGTGAGAGGAAGAATGGCTTATTCTTTCACAAGTTACAAGTCTCTTAACTTCTTGAATAAATGAATAGATAAGGACGACAGTTTGGTCACAGCTAGTTGTTCTTTTGAAGGTACAGATGGTAAGGATACAAAAATAGACTCTCCTCAAAAGCAGTCTTGATGTTGCAGTTGGTTATAAACAGGAAAAGTGATGGAAGTAGTTGTATGAAGAATAAAAAAACTACAGCTTTACAGAGAATTTCAGACTCTCCATACTTTCTCATACCTACCTGGACAATCACTGCATTAATTGGATGTTACTGATGGGTCGACGGTTTTGGAAAGTTACAAATATTGTAGGATGCAGCCCCACAATTCCAGCTTCAGAGAGGTGCGGGGAAAGAAGTTTTAAGACTGTTCAATTATCTAACAAACTCTTCATCTGAAGCTCAGGCCTCTATTGTACTCGTAGGGAAAAGAGACATGTACAGTACAGTTCTGTTCTGTACATTTACTCCACTTATTTGTCTCAGGGTGAACCTTCATTCTGTGACTTCTGACTTGCTTTTTCTGTTACTTTCCGTTTCAGTATGGCTGATTGAAGACCACAGATGATGTGAGCATAATATTTCAAAAGGTCATAAACACTTATGTAAACTCAGACATCCTCATTGCAGTGCAAGAACTGCGTTTTCAAGGGTAACCACTGAAAGACTGTTTTCTGAAAACTTTGCATGGATGCAAGGCTAAGGAAGACAAACGTGCATTTTCAAATTCATCTTTAGTGTGGACGTTCTAACACAGTGACTTTTCAGATGAGAGATTACTTTAGATATGAAGTCTTAGGGAGCATGGAAGGAAAGTGAACCTCTACTTTTTCACTCCCAAGTTGACCTCTGATGATTTTTATTTCCGTAGATGAGACTGTTTTCTTTGCTTTTGTCTATCCTTTCCTACTTTTAACACGTTGTTCAGACTGTATCCCTGATATTAAAAAAAAAAAAAAGAGGACAAATAGCAACAGCAGAGCTCTCTGTGGATGTTGTGGCTAGAAGGGTTAGTAAAATGAAGCTGATTGAGAGAGGAAAAATTGAGAAAAGAAAGATGGATAACCTGCTAAACTGTAGTCGTTGGCTAGTAGTCTGTAAAGCTGGACTGCTTTTCTGCTTCCTTGTGCCATAGCACAAGTCGGCTCGCTTTCTCTCGAAGATTAATGACCTTCCTGTTTTCAGCTACGGTATCTCCCTCCACAGAGTTTTCACTGCAGCTCGGTTTGACTTGAAGTGCACTTTAAAAAACGCTGCAGAATTTATTGTTCAAGGCAAGACAGCGGTGAAGGTATGCGGGAGGGAAGAATGCACACACACATCTAATGATACAAGAATGAATACACCTACTATTATTACTCTTTCTACTGCTATGACTTTCACCTATACTGCTGATAATACCACTACTATCACTTCCAGTATTACCATCACCAGTACTTCCTCCTCTGCAACAACCAGCACTACCTCCACTCCCATTCAGACTGCTCAGGCTGGAGCTAACCCAAATTGCAACAAATAACGTGAAATTGTGGGAATCGAATTCTCCACTATCAATGTGTTTTTGTTGAGCTTCTCCCAGTGGACAGAGGTATCTGTGTCCCATCTACTGCTGGACTATTGGTGAGTTGTCCTGCTGGAATGTGTCATGCTCACCAGTTTGCAACGGATGGGTTCACACACACACGCACACACACGCACACACACACACACACACACACACATAAAAGGGTTAGGGTAAACTTTTTCACATAGCCCCGAGCCATAAGCCATTAAAACATACAACAGAGTACTGTATGTCTAAGGTGGTTATTACAGTGCCTCATAATGTCCTGACCGGCTTAACTGATTTGCATCACGTACTTGACTTTAAACCTAATTTTTTTTTACAGCAGCTGCTTTCAAATCAAATAATTCATCATTTAATACGATTTAGATGCATTACCTCATGCTCATTTTTGACATTTGATACTCTGATTAGGTGGTCTGATAAACAACATGCCGGTAAAGTCAGCGAGTAGAGAGAGAAACTCTTCATCTCAGAAGTTATGAAATGAGGGGAAAAGGACTCAAATGAAAGAGACACAGAGCAAGAGAGTGAGAGAGAAACAGAACAACAACTTCTTTCCTGTAAGTCACCTGACACTGGAGGCGTCACACAGCCATGAGTAAACACACCTCCCTCCTGCGCTCTCTGTCTCTCCGTCTGGGTCACCCATGATCTCCGTCCAGGCATAAGCCCTCTTCTTGCAACATAAAAAGTTTGGTTTGGAGCGCTCTAACTACTTTCTATTTATAGATCTATCTCCCAGATTCTTCAGTCTATGCACAAAAGAAGGAGGGTTCTTTGGTTAAGGAAAACAAGGACTCAGATTTTTTTCATATTGTGGTAAATCAAAAGCTTTCCTACAGGATAAGACAAGTGTTATTCTCTATTTCTTTGAAAGAAAAGTGTTCGAATGTCTTTAAATGAATTCTGTTTTTCAAACAAGTACCCTGACCCTGGGTTTCAGCCCCAGGTTGATCAGTCCCAGTAAGGACTAAGATTTTTTTTATTCAACAAATTGCCCAAAAAAATATCTACTTTCTTTTTCGCTGTGTTCTTCAAAGGCTAAATTATTTCCTAAAACAGCTGGGCACTTTAGTTTTAACAAATGTTACTCAAACATGAAAAAATGTTATATTTGTTGGGTACTATTTTCAACTGCAGCTTAATACATGTTTGGTGCCCTAGTCTAGTAGCTAGCTGTATGCACTTGGTGCAATGGTAGCTGTTATAAAAGTTGTATGTAAGCATAAATCTTTGATAAAACTTGAGCAAAAAAGTTTTGTGCTTGCTTGAGGTAGTTTCTGTCTTCATTGAAAGAGAGGTGATTGCAACAAATGGGATGTGGAAACGCTTATGCTGGATAAATTCTGACGTAGCCAACATTATCCCACATGACTGAACAGCTGTTTCCTCTGACTACATCTTACAGTGCATAAGGATTATTGCATAAATTGATCTTTGTCTCCTGACATTATGAAACATTGCCAATGTTAGCCGACATTAAAGAACTATTCAAACTTTCCTTATTGAAACGAATTCCTGAAGACGTGTCTTTGTTTTTGTCTTGTAGATGTGTTAAATGGCCAAGGCAACATTTTTAGTTTCGACTCACAACCTCTACTTCTTCTACTTTGCTTATTGGCAGGTTACAGCCAGGCCTACCACCAGCTTCTGACAAAGCAAATGCTTTGTGGAGCCTAGTTTATTTGCTCCAAACCAGTTAATGTAAAGGTATCTAATTTGTAATTCTTTTTGCAATATTAAAAGTTTGCTTAAAATGTGCCTTACAATTTTAAGTTGAATTTGTAGGATCTTTTGGCAAAAATGTTATATAATAGTCATCGCTATGTTTTCATTAGTATATAATCATTGGACAATAAATATCATGTTTCTGTTACCTTAGAATGAGCCATTTATATCTTCTCTTCTTCAACAGTTGCTCAGACACTGGCTCTAGAAAGGGCCATTGGCTTTTTCGCGCCTGCCACTCTAGTTCTACCACACGCTTGGCACGAGAAGTTTCAGTTCTGCAACCTCACTGCCAGATGCCACTAAATTCTGCACACTGGTCCTTGAATGAAAACTCGGGTAGTGCAGCTCACTGATGTTTTGGACAACAGTGGAGTTCTATGTGGAATAAGGTTCATGAGGCTTTGATACACCAAATACTTGTTAGGAAGATACATTTATTGTTAGTTTTGGTCTTTTCATGGAATTTATTGATAATAAAAAGAATAGAGAATATTGCCAGACTTATAGTGTAAATATGTATACGCTTTCACAGCCACCATAGACACCCTGTAGTAAATGGCAAAGGGCTAGAACCTCTCCCAAAATGACACCCCGAAACCCAACTTACTTAAATCTCCATGAACTTTAATGATACAGCCTGACAGCAGAAAAAATACATATTGTGCAAAATCGAACTGCTGTTGATGTGCTGTTATAAGTAGAATAAAATTTGTAGAAAAGACTCCCACACACTGTCCAACTTTCCAAAATAATGATTTTTATGCTGCAACATGTTGGTGACTAGACCTTCATCAGGCAAACAGTGTTAAAAGTAGCAACTGGAGTTGTGTTGCTTTAATGACACTGCATGTCAAATGAGGTTAACTATAAGATACTGTCAGCCGAGCAAGAAGTCAGACACTATTGCACAATTTCCCCAAGCATATGGTATAGCTGGGGCACTGAATGAAACTGATTTTGAGTAGTTGGTCCAACAGCTCTCTTGTAATTAAAGCCAGTGTGGCATTGTTTTGATCACAAATGGTCCATTTGTACCAAAGCCTGAAGCAGCGGTAGTTACTGATAATATTTAGAGGCCCGTTATCTCAAGATTAATTATCTCATGTTCTTGAAATAAACTGTTTTCTTGGGATCACAAGTTAATTGTCAAATTCTGTTTAGATAACAAACTGTTATCCCCAAAATAATAGGAAAGACTCATAATGAGAACAGAGGCCTGTTACCCTTAGATAATGACACAATTATGCTCTGATCATCTTGAGACAAAAAAAAAAAAAAAAAGACAAATTCTGTGATTAATCTGTAATCTTGTCACAGGCTTCATCATTTGTCATGTTGACACACATGAAGTCGTGACCATGAGATCTCGAGACATCATTAGGGGTGTTTTCACACCTAACCTGTTTGGTTCAATAAAAAAGGAACCCCGGTGCGTTTTCCCAGTTAGTACAGTTTGTTTGAGCTGGTGTGAAAGCTGTCAGTCGAACCCTAGCGTGGGCCAAACAAACGGACCAGGGCCACTTGAAAAGGGAGGTCTTCCAGGGTCTGCTTCCAAGAGGACTCTGATAGGGTTTGGTTGTGGTGTGAAAGAAAACAGACCAACTACAGGATTGTGAGATTGATTTTAAAAGCTTAACTGCGGTCATTAGTTCTGCTAAAAAGTGACATAGTGATCCCACAGTTTGCCTCATGATAACGACTGTATGATCCATTTGATCATATTCAGGAATGCTTCTGTTGGATGGGTGTAAATGCTTGGATCACCGTCATCACAAGAAAACACTAGTGTGAAAGGACTGAGTCTGACTACATTTTGGGAGCATATTTGACTAAAATGGCAGCACCGCAGGAGGCCAACTTGCTTTGCTTACTTGAACTTCCCCTTTTGAAGTGCATGAGTCAAGGCACATGTGTTTGAAGTCTCAATGTAATGAGAAGAAAGGAAAATGGTGAGATGTTTAGGGGGGACAGATGAACGTTCAGATTCCTCTTGGCACACCAACAGGCTCTGTCCAGCTTTGTGTTTTCATCAATTAAAACAGTGTAGCTCAGAATTGTGGCATTAGTCATGGATATATATATCATGCTGTATCAGGGATAAACCATCCTATGTGTGTGTATGTGATTGAGGCAGAAACTGTTTGGGGCAGAGAGGGGGGATGATGGACACTGATAAAGAGACTTGTAAAGAGACAAAGAGAGAGAATAGGAGGAGATAGAGACAAAGAGAGAGGGAGAGAGAATGGGAAAGAAAGCAGATGGGTGTTTTTGGTGTGGAGCCCTTCCCCTCCCTCCCTCTCTTTCTCCCCGTGTTGGGCTGGAGTGCCACTCCCATGTCTAATAGTATTAACAATATTCTCTGGTCCTCTTCACACACACACACCCAAATCTGCCATCACACATGGATGTTTTCATTGGTTTTACTCTGTTTTCTCTTCTTTTTAAAGCCAAATCTCAAGTGTTTTTTGTTCAGGGTTAGGTTTTAACACCACATTGCATAAAATACTAAAATTTTAAATCATGTTCAAAGCTGTATAATCAAAGAAATTGCCCGTGCACCGCCCTTTGGGTTTATGGTCTTCAAATGTGATGCAAGACAAGTAACATTTTCTTCCACAGTCCTCTTCAAACAAATCTTGAAGTATGTTCTTGATGTTTTCGGCTTGAGATTGAGGTCATGTGTCCACTCATGGGGTACAATAGAGTAACACAAACTATGGCCCTGTAACATCCTACTGAGTCGAATCATCACCAACCTGACACAAAAACTGAACGTTTATAAGTTTGATCAAGGTGCTGTTACAGTAGATTTTTTTTTTTACACTGCACAAGATATTAAGTCTATCTTTACAGTGCAGTCACCTGCATTTTCATAAACAATAGCCCAGAATATTATTGAAAGAAAGAGAAAACAATCTTATCTCTAATGTGTACACCACCAACTTAGCCACTTGGGAGTGGCAGATATTTTAGAAAAGGTCTAAACTGAAGTAGCAGAGGCCGAGATATCCTGACTTTGAAGCCCTTTTTAGATAGGAATTGTGCAAATTTGCAGGAAAGCCCAATCAGTCTTTGTTCAGCATTGGCAGTAGAAAAACAAAATCGGGGAGTGCGGCAAAATGCCGCCTACCTAATTTTGTTTATACAGAATGCGCCTTTTTCGTGGCAATGGAGGGCGTGAGCAAGTAATAAAAGGTGTAGCTCAGCGTGTGACGTAAACAGTGACGTGGGAGGGAAGCTGTGGCTAGTCAGTTCTTTGGCGATTCTCGTAAGTCGTTCATCACCGTCCCCGTCATCTGACGGTTAATGGCCTCTTCATTTGCGAGGGCAAGGAGGGTGTGCAGTTCTTTGTCTCCACAGTTGCTTATCTTTACAGTGTCTGTCAGGTTTGTGTTTCCCTCTTGCTACTAGCTGCTCGCTAATTCCTGCTAGCAGCTGTTTCCTTTTTGTCAACCGCCAGTGGCTCGCATGTGCGCCGTCATCAACATCTCCTCCCACAAGTCTTCAACAGCTCCTCCTGTTGCTGAATGCCGCCTCTGTCTTTTTAAACTGAAAGGCTTCTGCCAATATGACTACCCTACGAGGCGGAAAATTGGGCACCTCGGATCAGTTCGCCAATCCGGCTCTGTTTGTCTAAATGCTCGCAGCTTGCCGGCAAAAGGGCGCAACATTCACAGAAAATCTGGCAGCGTAAAAGGAGCTTTAGTCTCTAGTACGTGTCAAGCCAGTACAAAATCCTGTAACACTGGATTCTACAATGCCCGTAATGCTGCATCTTTTCCTTAGATCCTAATGCCTGGTAAAGGCAGTGGTGCAATGGAGGGTGTGCACAGGCATATGGGGCAACCTATCTCTTCTTCTAAATATTTACAGTATACCCACCTGTCAGCCAAAAAGCCACTGGAATGTAAGAGTATATCCACTTCCTCCTTGGTAACTGACCCATCTACCTAGACGTACACCCACCTCATCAACTACCACTACACCACTACATAAAGGCCCATGTGTTTTAAATTCCATGTGCTCAGTTTTGCAACACAGGCTTTATTAAAATGTGGTCCCCAAGCCAGAGTCAAGATAACCCTAATGACATCATCAGAGTTTGTTTGTCAGATTGGCCCAAGCTCCTCCAGGACACATCTTGAAAGTGGTTCCCAACCTATTTGGAATGTGGCACTTTAAAGCAAAGCTGAACACAAGTTGCATACATCTATGGGTAGCAACTGTTTCAGCTAAAAAGTAATGTTCAGCAGTGACCTCAAGCTCACCTGGTTAAGTGTGAGCCCTGTATGCACTCAGTCCTTGGCTGCGGCTTGGATTTGAATTCAACCTAAGGCACTTTGCTGCATGTCATCCCTCTCTGTCACTTTTCAGCTGCTCTATCATAAAGGCAATAAAAAGCCCTCAAAATGTCTTACGGAAAAAGTAAAGTTCACTGCACAGACTGATTCACTTGAACAGTGTCTGGGGGCCTGTTCAGTTAAACTGTATAGCACAATAAAGTTAGAGAAAAGTTCGAAGTAAACCTAATTTCTTTAGCATTAAAAATATGTAATATTTCTTATTTGCTATTATTTTAATTATCTTCCGACTTGATTATCTTGATGCCGACCCCCAGATTGGGAAGCATTGCACTCTAAATCTGTTTTCACAGTCTAGTTAATTTGAAAAATTGTTGGACTTCCTATCAGAGCATTTGCATTTGGTCTATTTAGAGGACGAGATTAAGTACTGGTTATTCCTGCAAAGTAAGGTAATTTTGGCTGGTCCTTACCTCGTCTCTGGAAGACATTCGGAAGAATGTCACACTAAGGTTAGGGTTAAGTGTGTAGCTCTCATGCTTTAAGTTGTGAAATAGGAAATAAATGACTTTAATAGTGGTCTGTGTAATAATGTATTATTGTAAAGTATGTCTGTTTATGTAGATGCTACTTCAAACCCCTGCTGGTAGCAGCTAACAGTGCTAACTCCATAAACAGAGCTAAACAAAGGTCACAGTGCTGACAGAGCTGCGATTTGAGAGATGGTGTTAACCAGGAAGAAACTGGAAAGTGGGAGCTACACGCCATCTCGATATCAGCGGTAACCGCGGTATGAGCGCAATGCAAAGTGGCGGTAATGAGCTAGCCAGAGTGATATACACATGCACTAACAAGTACACACACAGCCGGACCAGTTTACCACAACAAACCACAGAGAAGCTCAGATGACAACACACACTGAAGTAGCTTCACCTCACTTGCTTTTCCACGTAGAATGCCATTACTCCACTGTTTCTTTACACAGCAAATAGGTGTTTGCTGCTATATTAACGCTGCGAATGTTGCATACAGAACCTTTAAGTGCTTGATATTTGTGCATTTTTAGGATGTAGGTTACACAAAGGTTAGGGTCAGGTATGTTGTTCTCCTGGTTAGGGTTTTGGGAATGTAAATAACTTACTTTGATTACCATCTGTACTATGGAAAAAGTGTAATATTGTGAATTATGTATGTTTGATGTATGAGGATGCTACTTCAAACCTGTGTTGTGAGAAACTGGTGGCGACTGTGTTTAGAAAAATGGCAGTAGTAGTAGTAGACACAGTATTAGTAATAGTTGTAGACGTAGGTGTAACAGGGATGATAGCAGTAGCTGTAGTTGAAATAAAATTAGTAATGTTTGCAGTAGTTGAAGTAGTAGAAGTTCATAGTAGGTGTCTAATAATAAGTAATAGTAACACTGCAGCAGTTTTGTGTTATTGCATCTATTAAGTCCTTCACAGAATCAATAAGATACTGCTGGTAGTGTGTAGTGGATACTTTATTACTAAGACAAACACGCAATAGAGGACATAATCAATACATTGTTCACATAAACAAAGGTGATGAGTAATACACGGGCACATGCCTATGAATCAATCATTCCGGTTGTGTGTGTGTCAGCTTGGCATTTTTCTGCTGGAGTGTCTGTGTGAATTTATAGACCCTGATGATGTAAAAACGCATGTGTATTATCTCAATGAGTATAAATGGAACATGACCGTTAGCAAACTAATTCTGGCAATGGTCGTAATGCTGCGCGTTACCACCCAAAGGTGCAACACGGTGATGGATGGAAGCAACATGTAGCCTCACGTACTGGGCCGGAGTGATGAGTGGGTGCAATGAACTCACCATGAGTCAGGCTCACATTGAAGTTCACACTGATAGTGACACACACATGCAACCTGATACATGCTCAGAGAAACGCAGGCACATAGTAACAATAGAATCAAGTATTTGCTGGTTTTGTAGCAGAACATATTCTCTGTTTTACTATCGTAGGTTCTGATGATTGTGTTAATTTTAATAGGACATGTTTGGAAACAGCAATTTAGCCTTTTTTATATTATTTGAATGCATAAACTGTTAATTGGTTAACGCTGTTTTGCATTGTGCTTTTGCAGTTCTATTTCTAGTAGTCACTGAATTGAAAACCTCAGAAAAAATGAAGTAAATGTACAGCATGAAAGATACAAATACAGAAACAGAGAGGCAAAGAGAAGCAGAGAATGACAAACAAGACTAAAGCAACAGCAGAGAAGGCCAGAAACACAAGGAACAGGCAGATTTTGCACACAGAGGGAAATAAAAGAAGAGCGAGGGAGAAATAAATAAAGATAGATGGAGAGAGGAGGGAGAGAGAGAGGGAGGGAGGGAGGGATGTTGTGGGTGCAGCTCTCCAGTTGGTGTTGCTATGGCCCTGCCCTCCCTGCTCACTGAGCCATTTCCTGTTTTTGACCTGAAATCTTTATTTAGAGCCATCCCTCCTCGCTGCTCAGCATTCATGAGTCAACTCAGAGTCCAGAGAGATGAACGCAGGACTAAAATCAGATCTCCATTCACCACAGAAGCTGCGTATGCATGCACGCACAGAGCTACCCTGGCTAACCCGCCTGTTAGCTATACTCCAGCTGAGGTTTCATTCAGGCTTTATGCATCATTCGGATATACTGAGAATCCCTATTTCCAAGAATAACAGAATATTCCCGTCTTTTATTGTTTGACCAGCAGTTTCCACAAACCTTGCTGTCTGCTCTGATGGAGCTGAGTCAGATTTGCCTTTTTAAAAAAAAGAAATCATACATGTCATTATCCAATGATGGAAGTTTTTGTGTCTTTCAGTCCTCAGCCAATGATAACTTGGCTGTTAATACCAGTATTTTAAATGGCGAAATTTCAGGTGAAATCAGTTCATTCCAGTGGAATCGCTGTGAGTAATGGATCCAGTTGCAAAGGTAAAATAAATCTGCATACATATTTCGTGTTGGGTTGAACACTTGTGACCTTTGACCTACAAATCTGCACCGCTGACCAATAGCAAGCCGTGTTGATAGTGCTGACCTCTGAGAGAAAACATAGGGCCAAAGAGTCAAAGGATGCGTTCAGACTGCAGGCAAAACCGATCCTCAAGACACAGTGCCCACACTATTTTTTGCAAGTGATCAGATCAGATATCTGTGTCCAGATATCACCTACCTACCTGCATGAGTTGCTGTGGTAACGACATAGGTGTCAGTAATTATTTAGCCACACTATGATGGAGTTCCAGCATTTCACCCTCCAAACAAAACGGCGCAGACTTTCTTTGTAGGTATGCTATGCATTGCGATGTTCCATGCTGCAGTCATGGCGGGCTTCACTGTGCAGCAAGAGGTGCGTTCCCATCTGTGACGTTAAGTTACTGACTGTTAGGAACATGTTGTCCTTGGGACCTTTGATGATGATAGCTAGCAGGCTTTATGGCCATTTAGGACTAGGGCTGGGTAACGTTTAAAAAATACCAGTACCAATACCAGTAAGATTATGGTGATACCAATACCATTTGAGTATGTCATTTGATAAGTCTTTTTTCTACTTCATTCCATAACCATCATGTGAATGGAAGCATTCAATTGCGTAAATGTCAGCTCCATCAAATACACTGTACTCGACTTTACCTCACCGTAGACTAGATGGGTTGAAGCTGCTGCAGTAGAGGGCCAGTAACACATAGCATTAAATCAAAGAACCGTTGCAGTGATTGGCTGCAGGCGAAACCATAGAAATAGTCTTATTTTCTAGATCTGGGTACAAAAGGATAGATGCATGTAACGCTTTACTGGAAAAGTTTTGATACTACTTGGTATTGGGCTATTTTGGTCGAGACCTTTAAGGTATCGAGTACCGAGCTCCCAGCACTATCTAGGACCAGTGACAAGTGATGCAGAGCACACTTAAACATCTAATTTGAGCAGCCAGAGCATCTGGACTGAGACGCATCTGTAGAAATTAGGTTGGAATCACATTTCAAACCACCTCCAAATGTGGTTTGGATCCGATGTGCAAAAAATTCAAGAATTATTGGGCTGGCAGTCTGAACAAGGTCTAAATGGCTTATTAGCTGTTTTGAACCATCAACTTTTATTTAAACCTCTTCTCTCTCATTAAATAACGTACTCCACTAAAGACGAGGACAATTATGAGACTGGAGTTGGTGGCAGGCCTACAAAACAACTTTTGAATTAACTACGTGAACTTATTGTCCCATCAGCAAACAAGTTCATGGTTAGCAAGCTCGTAAGCTTGGAGAGCTTTTTCCTTGTTCAGTAAAACTTTTTTATTGAAGTAAATGGTGTATAATCCTGAGACAAAATGACAGAGTGGAGTAAACGACAGAGGACACAGAAAAAAGACAGAAGCATGGGAAGCTGTTGTGACTCATTAGCATTAGCTTAGCTTCTAGCAGTAGCATAGCTTCGCCAATGTTCTAGAAACAAATATTGCATGGATAAATTTAGTTGTGCCACTTTCTGGCATTACGAGGCCTTCACAGTGGAAAGTTGAAGTGCACCATGAAGGCCTAAGTGCTGTTTTCCTCTCTGACAGTCGGAGAAACTGAATAATTTCATACCAACAATTCTGTCCTGTAAACACTGGACTCCAATAGATGGGAATACTTGTGACAGCAGGTTGATCAAAGCCTGTCCTCAGAACAGGCAGCCTGTCTGGAAAATAGCGAGACTTGTATTGTGGTTGTGAGTGTATCAGTGCACAACTGGGTGAGTGTGCAGCAGGGGGCATCAGGGACAAACGGTCTGAGATGCCCGTTTTCTGCCCTGCTCCGCTGGTGTTTTTGTCTGTTTGGAGTCAACTCTGCTGGGTTTTGTTTGAGTTTACCGGACATCTTCCTGCCATCTGCTGCTGGCCAGGATGGGCATCACTAACCAGCCAAACAGCACCTCAATCCAGTGCTCATTTCTGTGACACTCGCCATTTTCGGTCAATAAAAGATGAAATAAATGATCTAAAGTTCTCAGTACACTATACTTCACAGTGCAAACCCCCGGCAGAGACTACATTTAAAATATCAGATAAGATATTTTAAATGTAAAAGCTGAAGCCTATAATAGAAGTACATGTCGGGCATGTGTCTGAATTAGGTGTTTACAGCAGTTACAGCTCTAAACGTGAAAACTGCTCCCACTTTACAGTTTCAATACGTTTTATACTGAGAGGGAGAGCCAAAGAGATACAGTATTACAGAACACAGGCCCTACAGTATGTGTGTGTGTGTGTGTGTGCGTGTGTGTGTGTGTATGTGTGTGCGTGCGTGCGTGCGTGCGTGTGTGGGCGGAGCAAAGTTGACGACGCCACTTCTCTGGGCAGCTGCTCGGATTCAGCTTCTCCTGCTGCCTTCAGGTGCTCCTCGTAAAGTTACAGGCCGCAGCAAAATGGATCCTATCATGACTAGTTACGCCGTTGTTGTGTTTGTTACGTTAAGAATGATCGAGGGACTGGAGATTATGTTTTAATCAAAGTAACTTCAGAAAAAAACAAGTGTGTCTGTATTCTGGACTAAATGATTTAAGCAGATTTTGTCCGTAGTGATCTGTATAAATTGACTTTCAAGGAGAAGATCAACTTGTAAGGAGGCCTCTGCACAATGATTAAGGTCCATCACAGACTGAGAAGTAATGTATTTATTTGTAATTCACAATTATGGCATAGTAGTGAAGTGCAGCCACTGAACCTCTTGCTCTTACAACATTTTGCGATTTGTTCTGTAAATGCCACATCTTGGTAGCTCCATAGATCTTATACACTTGAACATTCCCGGATTCTTCATTTATGTGCAACATTTAGCAAACTTTAGCCTGACACATTACACAGTAGTAATGACTGTGTCAAGCAAAAGTTGAAACATTTCAAAAATATATATATATCAAACCAGCGAATGATTGAACACCGTTTTCCCTGTGTGTTAATATGTAATCTGTTAAAAAATAAAAACACCTTCTGGAGATACAACAGACATTTGTAGGCGCACAAAACTGTTTTGCAGATATATAACAGATTAAACAAACTACACAAATTTAAAAAATATTTGTGAATGTATTGAAATCATTTCCCAACGAAGGAAAACATTTGTGTTTATCTTCCAAACATGAATAACTTTTAAACAGACATTTTTAAAAATCAGTTGTGTTTGTGAATCTCAATTCTACACATGCACATTTGCATGTTAGGCACACTGAGTCTTTTTATTTGAAATGGTTTGTGAATTTGCACATCTGCTCCATTATTTGCAAACCATTTTTGTGAGTTTACAAATGTTTTTTTGTGTTTCTGGAAGTTGTGTTACATTTACACATTAACACGGGGATTGTCGTTCTCCTCATACAAATAATAATGACACTAATTCATCTCCATAACATCTTGTCAAGTTTTTGCATCACATGACACCGCTTGCGAGAGATAGGCGCACGTGCAGAGTGTCCGACGGCTCGTGAAGGCAGCAGCGTTCCTGTGCGCGGAGGCAGTCTTCTCCTCCTATCAGCGCCATTGTGTGACAGAGTCTCCGGGAGCGAGGACGGCTTGTTCTTCTGTAGCCGACAGGACTGTTTAAATACCCTCCATGTTTCTCTTTCAAACTCCGGCGGACCTGGATGTGGTAAGACACCGTTTCTATCTTTCAAAGAGCGACGTAAAACACGCCGAGGAGATACATTATGGCAGGGCAGCGTAACGTATTTCTTATGAATAATAGACGCGGTGAATGTGTTTCAGTAGTGCCGTGGGGTTGTGGGGTCTCGCAGGAGAAAAAAAGTTTTCGTGTGAAATGGATAATATGAAGCAGTCTGTGCTTCCACCGAGCCTCTGTGTGTGTCTGCCGAAAACTCACTCCAGCGTACAGAGCCGAGGCAGCGGCCGCCACTCTCCACTTTATCACTACGGACAAAAGTCTCTCAGATAAACTTTTTTTTACCCGAAATACACCGAGTGTTTCGCCCCAGTGCACTCACCTATTGGCACATACTGCTGTGAGCTATAACGAAAAAATTCACTTAAGTTATTTTATGTTTTTAGTACATTGTAAGTAATTGGCAAACTACACAGAATGACCTACATTTACATAGATACTCTGACATGTAAACGTCATATATTGAAAATGTATTAGGGGCCAAACAGAAGTCTATATATTTCAACATGTGCTGCCAACTATAGTAAACAGAAAAGGTGGACTTTGTGTTCATGCAGAAGCCATTTGAGCACACCTATGTTACATCAAGTCCTTATTGACAGCTTGTGTGAAGCATGTTCATGTACACCTATAGACCTGCTGTGAAGTAGTGAAATGTGTTTCTGCTGTGGATGTGGAAGTGATTTGGTCCTAAGTGTCCGGGGCTGTCTCAGTCAGTGTAGCTGCTGTTGTGGTGAGTGGAGGGGCCTCTGTTTCGTAACGTGCACCACACCACAACACAGCAGTGTGCTCTTATATTGACACTGTCTGTTCTTCACTCTGTTGCTCCTGCTTTCCGGCCCACAAGCTGCACATATGGGTCACCTCTGAGGTTCTTGCTTTATCTGGACCCACATCATAGACTCAATGTCAGACCACAGAGCCCTGCTTGAGTAGAGCTGAACCCCTTCTGAGGAGCAGCCAGATGTGATGCAGAGTTATACAACTGCCTATGTTGTAGATGCTCTAGCAGATAACCACAGTGGGGAGAGGGAAGCCTAGTTTATGCTGAGTGTGGTACCCCTTAGGAAGTCCCCAGACTCCAGGTAGGGTCTAGAGTACATAAAATAAAAACACGCTGATTTTCTGTTTTATTTACTGGAGCAATCCTCTGTAAGTGACCAAAACAGTAGCTGTATTCTGATCAGCGTCCACTATACACTTCACTACTGAAGCTCCTGAAACAAAATTAGGAAAAATAGCGGGGCTTTAGTTTCAGGAACTACTTCCTGATTTTGTTTATATATTACCTAGTAGTCCCTCTAAATCACATATATCTCCACCCAGCTCGCTGCTGTTATTTCAAACTCAACACATCAATGTATTGGGAGGAAATTTGGGGATTTGGAGGCACTAACACAAAATCATCTTTTACACATATCTTCACAGGCATTTTCAGAAGGCCTTGATATGGAAATATATCTGAGGTGACAGCTGCAGGCTTTTATTGTCAATTTCTTGGGCTTTTTCCCCACAACAATAAGCAAGTTCTGTTGCGTCGGCTACCCTGCGAGGGATGCATGTTCTCCATATTGCATACTTTTGGTAGCTGAATTTCTCTAACTACTAATAGTAATAAGGCTCACAGTGCAGCAGCAAAGCTTCAAGTGCAGTAATAAGGCTTGTACTGCATTCACAAGGATTATGCTTAAGTAGTAAGCGTGCTGCCTGCAGTAAAAATGATGACACTTGCAGCACTGGAGCTGGTGCTGCTGTAACAAGGTGGGCACTGTGGTAATAAGGCTGATAGTGCTGTGATACAGTGCATGCTGCAGTAATAAGGCAGATACTGCAGTAATAAGACGGATACTACCATACACCCAGTGACCGGACATATTGACACTGTGGATTTCTGTGGCTTCCGAGGCTTCGTCACTGGAAGTGTCAAGCTGTGTTTTCCCCCCCAAAGAGGCTTGGTGGAAAGAGTGGAGCGCTCAACGGGATGTAGACACGTCTGCTGACCTAAATCTGCTCTCTTCTTCTGCCTTTTATTTATAGACTTAAGTGTGTGTGTGTGTGTGTGTGTGTGTGTGTGTGTGTGTGTGTGTGTGAGGGAGTGAGTGAGTTTGTGTTGGAATACACTAATGACCAGAAATCTGAGAAGCACACACACACATTTACTGTGTATGTATATGTCATCATGACTTACTGCGCAGTTCATTAAGTGACACATATTGTTAACTTTTTGAAAAATAGTGGACTGTCCCTTTAACTAACAGAGTACCTTTTAGTCTATAAGAATGAGGCATTAAGGCACAGGCACCTGTCAGGTCTCGCAGTTATGATTGACTCATTGTGTTTGATGTACAGGCTGTGCAGAAGTTGGGTTCTAGGTTGAACATATATACTCAGTAACCAGTTTATTAGGTACACTTTGCTAAATAACAGCCCTGTTATAAATCCTACCTCAATAATTATATAATTTATGGTCACTGTGGTTGCTTTGGTTTGTGGTGTTGTGAGTGTTGCATGGCTTTACACAAAGAGGTGTTAATAATTTTTTTTTGTCCAGCCCAGTTCTGTCAATGAGGGAAGACTAAATAACAGAAACCACAACCTCCACAGTAGCTGTGCACCCGGTGAACTGGCAGTTTAGTTTCAGTATGAGTAAGGAAGTAAGGGTTTACAAGTCAGTGACTCTTGCTGTATGTGAGTGGCACCTGTACTTAAAGTGCTGTAAATCACACCCAGAAAGCCATTCACTCAGATAACAGAAGGATTGCTCTCGAAAAAGAATTGTAATGAATTCATTGTTTACAAAAAATAATCAAAAGCAACATCTGCAAACTAAACTGATCAAACTCCTTCAGATGCAAATAAAAACACCAACACTCCATCTCATGTTCTTTTTGACGGTTCAGTCCACCCTGAGCTTGCCATGCTGGCACTCACGCCAGTGTGTCTTTATTAATGGGATGCTGCATGTTGCGCAGTAGGAGCTGTAGTGTTTTGTAACCAGGTCTGTCATTACGTAAGAGATCGTAGTGAATTCCCTGTCTGATACCCAGCTGACCTCTGTCATGTGAGCGTTTATGATCACTATGAGGGCAAACACACACACACACACACACACACACACACACACACACGTGTTTGTGGCACACACAAGCATGGACATTGTTTCCAGCCGCATGATTGGCTTATTTATTTTGGTTCTTGCTCCCCTCTACCATCTGTCCTCCCTTGTTGTTGTTCCACAGAAACACTTGGGAATATTTTTCAGCAATGTCAAAATAAGAGTTTTTGAGATTAGTTATACTGTTTGGTGTTCAGTAAAGGGGGTTTCAGCTCACTTGAAAGGTATTTGACAACTCACTACAGCTAACGATTATAATAATAATAATATTGTAATGTTCAAAACTGGCTGCAAAATTGCACTTGCAGCCATTTGAGATAAAAAAAAACAGGTGAAATGACCTTTAGTTTTCATTGATCTTTATTTACCAGCACCAAACCTTCTATCAGCATTTCACCACCTAAAGCACATATGAAGTGAACCTTGATTTGTAATAGGGATGTCCTGGTGGTGTAATTCTGGGTGGGTACTAATGTTTAAAATAACAATTTAGCTGATGCCAATACAGATGTTTTCCTGTTGTTATTGTTGTTTGTTCTGTTTTGTTGATATTTATTCCCCCCTTGAGAAATATATTTTTAATAAAATTGCCTAAAATGGATTTTTACTCTATATAGTGTATCATAATTCCCCCTCTAGTATCTTTTTTATATTGCTGTATTCATTTAAGTTTCTCACCCCAAACTAAAGTTTACAAGATTACCTTTGAACTCATCATGATAACTTACCTTTGCCGAAAAATCATTTTTACTGAATAGAGGAGCCGTTAGTCTCAGGCCCTGATTTTTAGCCTGTGCAGAATTGATGTGACTCAACAGATAAACATCGGCCACTGCCATCAGCGAATGTCATCTTATTTACTGACAGTCTGGTGGCAGTCAACTGGGAAAATATCGGTTGATATCAATTTTTGGCTGATAAATCGGTGCATCCCTATTTGATTAATGATGAAAACTTGAATGAGTGCCAGAGATAGTTGCAGTCTGGTTGAGAATAGACACACATGCCTTATGTATTTTCCTGGTTGAGGGTACTTTCCTGTTTTACTGCAGAGCCATGCATTAGAGCAAGTCGACAATTTTTAGTGGAAAATTGCTGGTGAGCCTTGATGACCAAGTTTGATTGTAGCACTTTAACTGCATTTATACAAGAGCTCAAACATGTCATGCAACCAGAGTAAATATATTACTTTACAGAATTGTAGTAGTGACAGCAGTGGTAGAAACAGTAGTGGTTGTATCTGTCGTCATGGTGTAACTGTATCTTAAGTTGTGTGTGAAAACGTAGCTGCTATTGAGCATAGTGGGTCTGGTCAGGCGAGCACTACAACACACTCTGGGTTGTGTCTGGAATGTGTTTACTAGTTCTCCATTGTGTGTGTGTGTGTGTGTGTGTGTGTGTGTGTGTGTGTGAGAGAGAGAGAGAGACACACACACACACACACACACACACAAGTGAGTTGCATAGTGTCGTCCTCATGTGCAAAGCTGGATGCATTACAGCGGGGAGGAGAAGTGGAAGCACAGTCATGACTGCAAGTGTGCTACCGTATGCCTTCATGCACATGCGAGCGCTGAGATTAATACATGTCATACTGAGCATACAGCACGGTGCTACATTCATCCACCTGCAGCAGCGCAGTGTGCAGTGTGTGTCCATACTTTGTGCATCCAGAGAACCTGAAATAGCCCGATGTGGAGGTGAGGGGGAGGGGTGGATGTGCAGCTCAGGCATGGAAACCAGCGTATCCGGTTACAGGATCATAATATCACTGCAGAGTCCATCCACAAGCACTGCACTACCGCACAACACACACAAACTCACCACAGCCAGCTCCTGGAGTAATATGCTCGGCCCACATGTCTGATGTGTGTTTGCAGGCACAGTTGGCAGGCTAACACACACTCTCACACACCTGACCTTCCCTCTAAATATATTAAACACTCGTGTTTTTCTGTTTTACACCATCATTTTGTGATTAGATTTATACTTTGCATTCATTCATGTACGTATATTAAAACTCATGCCTGTTCTTAATAGTCTTATTTTCTTTGCTTTTTATTTTACCACCAAGGCCTGCTTCCCTGAAGGCGTAATCTTATGTAAAAACACATAGCCACAAGTAAGCCTTTCTGTTTGAGATGAAATTTCAGATTTTGATACTGTCTGATTGTAATGTGTCCTTATCAGTTATAGTTAGTCATCATCAGCTCTTATAAATAGGACATGCTGTGTGGGCCTGGTTGGGTAGACATTTCAGATGAAAATGTTATTTTATGGAAGTCGTTCAGCTCAGTCTGTGTTGGTTCTCGGTTTTGTATCAGGATATTTGGTGATATTGTGGGGCTGTAGGGAAAATCAAGTGTTTATTTTGAGAAATGTTCTTACCTGAAGTTCTTTTCATAGATCAGATCGCTTTGCTGGAAACAGGCATTTATGTATTGATTTAGATTTGTTTGGTATCTGTTGCACATTTTTGAAGGTTGTTTATAGGGTAAGGAAAAAGGAGGAAACTGTGCAAGTGGAGGACATTTCATAAGATGTCTTATTGATAAAATAATAGGTAGATATTGGAGTTTTATTGAAGTAAAACCACATCCAGTTAGTCTCATCAGCCTCTGATATGATGGGTATTATTTTGAAATTGATCACACTGTTGTTAGCATTAAATCTGAAGTTATTCTAATACATTTTGATTCAGTTTAACAGAAGCACATAGGCACAGTAACAAATACTGTTACTACCCATCATATTTTGCAACCTTCAGTAAAATGTAAGAGTAATGAATATTCTTTTTTTTTTTTTTTTAAAGAAAAGCTCTATTGTGCTTTTCAGTCCAAAAATATCAGTAATAGTACTGACCTCCAAAACTGTAGGTTGTCTAGTCAGAGCTGGTTGCTTTGCTTCGAAGCTCTCAGGAGACTCTGAGCTATATTTACCTCGTGGAAAACCTTTTGGAAAATGTAGTTTTAAGACAGTTCTTTGCGAGACAGTTAACAGTGGCGCGTCAAGTCACAGTGACCTTGAATAAAGACTGTGACTTCACTTTGGAGCACAGCACTCCTCCACTGCTGTGCTTTATCTGCTCCACTCATTTATGATCTGTTTTTCTTCATATCTCGTCATGGCTCATAGGGTGTAGGATGGTTCTGGGCCTGTGAACTTTGTCAGTCAGTGGAAGAAGGGGGGAGGGTGTGAGGTAAAGAGCGGAGGGGGGAGGAAAAAGATAGATGGAAAAGAGGTAAAAGAGTGAGTAAAGAAGAGGAGAGGTGGAGGAGAAGGAAAGGGAAGAGGAGGATAATGAAGTGGAATGTAAGGGGTGGGGCACCTCTGGTATGTCAGCCCTGCACCGTTTTGTGTGTGTGTGTCTAAACACCCTGCCATGAGTCAGTGAGTCAGACATGCGCAGCTGCTTCAGCTCTCAATCACACACCCGCAAACTGCTTTGAAACTAACTCTGTTGCTCTCTCTTTGACTCTCTCTGTTTCTGTGTCTCTCTGACACTCTCTGATTCGCCATTTTCCTCGAAGCTCCACCAGCAGCTGCAGTGAATGCAGAAACTCAAGCAGTGGATGGCTAAAAGTCACAAACAAGAAGTACTTTATTAATTCCTCATTTTACACTCTGTTTTTTTTATTTATTACACACACATGCCTGAAAAACACACGCGTTGTAAACATGCATTAGTGAAGAGATGTCCGAGTGGACGGGTTGCCACATAGTCAGGGCCCCAAGCAGTTCAGGGATCTATGCCTTGCTCCAGCTACCAGTCCACACACTGTACTGTGGTCCATCATGCAGGACTTGAGCCAGCCACCCTCTGAATCCCACACCAGATCCCTGCAGACTGAGCTACTAGTTCATCTTAGCACCCAAATGTTCGTATTCCAGAAAATGCATTTCTCATCCATGTTACTGACATGTATTGCTGCAGTGTTTCTCGACACTTGTGACTCAAACAGCGTGGGCAATTCTGACCTCTATTCTATGGTTATAAAAAGATGAGAAGATAGATTACGAATTATTGTAATATAGTGTCAGGATTCGTCACTCAGACACTCATATCCTACACATAATTTTCTCAGGTATGTCCTGCCCAAACTCGTAGCTCCAAACTTCAAAACTGGCGAAAGCACCAAGCATCTTGAATCTGTGCTAAAAAAAACAACTTTTTGTTTGTAGAATTTTAGGTTTGATCTAAGCACATAAGTGAGGAACAGGATGTTTTCCATAAGCCCAGTTTTCATTAGGTCATACACTCTATATTGTTTTTCTGCTTTCGGGGCTCGTTACTGAATCAGTATGTCCTGAAGGCCATTATTGGCCATGTGTAAAGGAATGGAGACATGTCAGAAAAACGTATACCTGTCACTGCAAATTAATTGCATGGTATATATATTGTCCACCAGATGGTGGTATCAGGCTGCAACAAACACATTTTTTCATTATTGATTAATTAATCTATTATTTTTTCAATTTAAGTCAATGAAAAGTCCTCAAATGTCCACACCCCAAAGATATTCAGTTTGCTGTAGTAGATTTTCTTCTTTTTTTTTTTCTTGAAAAATTACTTAAACCGATTAATCGATTATCAAATTTGTTGGTGATTAGTGTAATTTTTGGACAACTAATCAATTATAGGATAATTGTTGCAACTCTAATGGTATCTTTAACATCACCTGTATTACCTTACATTTGATAAATCTTGTCAGTGCGTATGAATGCGAATGAATGTTAATCTGGTGGTAGCCTCCGCCACCAGTATATGAATGTGTGTGGGAATGGGGTGAATGGTTCTTATGTTGTTAAGCCCTTTGACTGGTCATTATGACTAGAAAACCACTATACTGGTGCAGTCCATTTACCATTCCTGAAATTTCTTACTCATTTTTCTTCTCAGCCGACGTATCAATATTGATGTATCTGCAGTAAACTAACATGGGGTCCTTGTCCTGGCTGAGTTATCGTCTCAAATACAAAGACAGCTTTTGCCAAGATATTTGTAACATTAAATGTTCATGCACATGAGTACCTAATTGAGTTTGCGTTTTGTAGACAGCACTCTTTGTTTTGTCTGTTGAGCCAGGGTGGCTGCCCCAGTAATGCTAACTACTGAGTTTTAGTATCTAATAAAAACTTACAGTGTTGAAGTGCCTGATAGTTGAAGGTTAAGCAGCTCTAACATTGCTAATTAAGACCAAATGGATTTGGGGGAATATGCTTGTTTGCAATATTGCTGAGAGTTTGATGTGAAGGTCAATACCAGTGTCATATCTGTGTGTCAGATATGTATCTAAGGCTAGGAGATGATTAGCTTAGCTTAGCATCAGGACTTTAAGCAGGGGGAAACAGCTGGCCTGGTTCAGAAAAAAATACACCTACCAGCACTTCATTAGTGAACAATTCAATTTAATTCCATTTTGTAAATAGCAGTAGTCATATCAGTCAACGGCCTGACCCAGGTCAACATGTGGTTTGTCATCATTTCCATGGAATATGACAAACTCAGTGACAAAGCCATCACAGGTAACTTGCTAGCACAGATATTAAGGTACTTTTGTTGTGTCCAATGCTAAGAAATCAAATGGTCAGTGAAGTTTTTTATTATAAAATAAACCAATAGATCTACATCATTTATGAGCCAATAGCAAAGTGTAAAGTAATGAAGAGTTTGTAGCTCAAAGGCACCTCAGCAGTAGTTTTAATAGATTGAGTAGAGAAAGTTATTAATTCCCCTCCCACCTCTTTCAGACCAATCTCTCACCTACTCCTCTACTTCCTCCACCTCCTCTTCGTCTTCCTCCTCTTCCTTCCTGCCCCCCAGCACTCCCCCTTCCCTCCTTGTCTCCCCCATCCCATTCTTTGTCATCTCTCTGGGTGAATTCCCAGCTGACTCTGTTTGTCATGGCAACCAACCAGTCGTGGTGACTGGGCCTGCAGCTCACACTTCCTGTGTGTGTGGTTGCATGTGTGTGTGAGTGAGAGAGAGAGAGAGAGAGACAGAGAGAGAGGAGACGCATGCGCAGTGTGTATGTATGTGTGTGTAGACAGCAACTGGCTGCATGAGCCTGTCAGCCTGGATTAGAGTCAAACACACTGCAGCGATTCCTGCTTTCTCTTTCTTTCTTTCCTTCTTTCTTTCTTTCTTTCTTTCTTTCTTTCTTTCTTTCTTTCTTTCTTTCTTTCTTTCTTTTCCATTTTCCTGTCTTTCTGTCTGCTGCCTTTTTTGCTTTTTAGCACCAATAATGACACGATCAGATAGTTTTGTTAGAGAGATCTGTTAAGCTATTGGAATATGTATGAATAAGAAATGCACAGTGGCTCTCTCTTGTCTCTCCCGCTGTACGTCTCTGGCGGGTCGAACACGCATGCTGTGTGAAAGTGGTATAAGTAACTCAATGTGCTATTCTAATATGGTAAGAGGAGGGAGAGTGGAGGGGGCTGGGCTTAAAATCTGGCCTATGATCCTGTGGTACAGCAGGGAACGCTGCTGTTACATAATCAGTATGTGCGTGTGTGTGTGAGTGTGCAGGGCTACAGTATGCAGCGGTGAGGCTCCCTTCGCAGCTGCTCTTGGTTTCAATGTATGTTTTTTTTTTTTTTTTTAATCCCCTGTTGCAGTAAGCTTGTTGCATTTAAGCAGCTTTTTGAATCACCACGGTTAAGCTGCTGAGTTTCAGTCTCCAAACTTACTGGAGAATATATCAGTGTTTCAGTCAGGTGAGATCTATGACAATGGTAATCTAATGCTGAGATCTAGTGGTGCTATTAGATTTGTATCAACATGCAAAAATGTCCACTGCCAATGTGGGAAATTATTGGAATATCGGAAATGTTTGAGGTGTATTCCAGGCAGGGAACAAAAGAGTATGTAAATTTTCACCAATTTACAAATACTCCAATAACAAACCAGCAGTGGAGAACAGTACTAGGTCCAGGAAGTGCTCTGAATTGGAAAGACATTCAAAAGTCCACTGGTGGAGAAATCCTGTATTTACAACATGGTTAGTTTTTTAGGGTGATAAGTTTATTAGTATCTAAAAAATTGGGTTATCACAGCACTCTTAGCATTTTTTATATACATAGAGGGGTGCATTTTAGATGTTACAGCTTTAATGATGAGTTGAATAAGTAATTGGTTGATGAACAGGGAACTGAATGGTAATAACTGATTACCTATCTGTTTTAGTCATTTTCATGCAGAAATGAAAAATTTGCTCAGCCATTGAAAATTTTGTAGGGCATTTTTTACTTACATCTGAAAATTGTATTAATTTAGAAAATAATCATAAGAATAATCAGTTGCAACCCTATACGACATGCTTGTTGGATTGTTAAGTTACTGACTTATAAGTCGAGCACCAAATTAACTCCTTTCCCTTGTCTCTCTGGTTTTCTGTTTTCCAGATATATGTTTGGTAAAGGTGCGAAGCGGAAGCTGGACGAGGATGAAGAGGGGCTGGAAGGCAAAACGCTGGAGGCGTCGGTGGCGGGAGGGGTACTAGGCCTCGGTCCCGAAGGCCTGTCCAAGGTGTCATACACCCTGCAGCGGCAGACCATCTTCAACATCTCCCTGATGAAGCTGTACAGCCAACGGCCACTCGGCGAGCCCAGCCTGGAGCGCCGCGTCCTCATCAACAACATGCTGCGACGCATCCAGGATGAGCTCAAGCAGGAAGGCTCCCTGCGGCCGCTGCTCTTGCCACCCTCACCGCCACCTGACGACCCTATGGATGAGGGGTTCCGTGAGGCGCCGCCCTCCTTTGGTGTTTTGTCAACAACGGCACAGGTATCCCAGCCTTCTGCGTTGTTGATGCCAGTGATCGTTCCGCCGCCTTCACCCCACCCAATGGTGCCTCCCAACTGCCAGGCATCCCAGGCCTGCCTCAACCGTGTGGAGGTCTGCCCCACCCCTCTGGAAACCTGCCTCACTCCAGCCTCTTTACTGGAGGAGGATGGTGGAGATTCAGCCTTTTGTGCTCCATCGCCACCCACTCCTCCTCTGTCGCCTCCCCTGGCGCAGCCTCCTCCATTACCTTCGGCACTTCTGAGCCAGGCGTCCCCCAGGGTCCCTGTGCCTGCCTCGTCCAATGACGGTTTCCCCTCCGCTCTGAGTGACATGGAGTTGGGTCCTCCCACAGCCATAACAAGGACAGCAGCAGCTAATACTACGACCGTGACTACCTCCCCGGCTCCAACGCCACTCACCCAGCCCTCCCACTTAGCACCCCTCTCCCCAGTACCCACGGGCCCACCCAGAGACTGCAGGACCATGGGTGCTAAACCAGAGGCAGCTGGCGTCTTGCCAGTGGAAGCCCGTTGTGCCGAGCTCCGGCCAATGGACACTCTGCCCACACTGCCCCCTGGTGGCCTAGTAGACATTTCCTCCTCTTCTTCCTCTTCCTCACCCTCGGGGTTTCTCTCAGACTTGGCGCTGGACGATGTCCTGTTCGCCGACATCGACACGTCCATGTATGACTTTGACCCCTGTACGACAGCGGGGGCTGTGGGCGTGACAGCAGGCGGTGGCCTCACCAAACTGTCGCCGGTGGTGACGGCAGATGACCTCCTCAAATCGCTGGCGTCGCCGTACAGTGGCCCCGCCCCCCAGGTTTCAGCCAATCAGCCTTTCAAAATTGATCTGACAGAACTGGACCACATTATGGAGGTGCTGGTGGGTTCGTGACTCGAGGATACTACCACCTCGAAACACACAGACAGTTGAATACAGAGAACAGACTGGAATGAACATATGGGATCGATAGAGGGGTTTCCTGGTTGTTGTTTTTATGTTGTTGTTATTTTTGTTTGTTTTTTAAAAACTCTCTTCAAAAGTCGGTAATTGTAAACATCGATAGTGATGTCAATTAGTACTACTATGACAACTACTACTACACAACACTGTGCATGCACTGTGCTCGCCTTTCCAAATATGGAAATGAAGTAACCGGGAAACAAAGACACACATATGTTTGTATTTCTATACTTGTGAGGACCGCCATTGACTCCATTCATTCCCTAATCCTAATTTAAACCTAATCGTAGTTTAATCTTCAACCTGAACCTAAGCCTTAACCCTAAAATGTAACTGTAAATAGAAAAAATGAGGACCGTCAAATTGTCCTCGTTCTGGAGGATTTTTGCAATCATTCTATCCTTGTGAGGACATTTACTCCTCACAGGTATAGTAATACAGGAGTGAACACACACAGAAATGACACACACACAAATCACACTGAATTCATGGCTTTTAGCAGATGAGTGCCTTTCAAAATGACCACTTCTTCAATTCCTGTTTTTACAGTATTTGTCTTTTTATTTTCTAGTTCTTTTCACTTTAACAGCCTAGAGAGGTCACTCCTCAATGTTTTTTAATTTATTGTATTGTTTTAAAACTATTATTAAGTAAGGTAATTTCTCATGATCAAATAATAATTATTTAATCTTTATCTTATTACAGATGCTATGTTTTATTTGTAAAGCTAGCATAAAAAGGTTTTACGAGAAATACATTGTTTTACCAGTGTGCTACATCATATATTAGCTTGGCTATATAATTACGCTTTGGGAATAGCTCTAAAACACATCGCCTGGTTGTTTGTTAGACTCTTTCCGTAGAAGGAGATGTCTGTTCTTGTACACATCATGTCTATGAATTCAGTTCAGGACTTATTTTTCTGTCGTCCCCTTCCTTATTGGCAGTCACGCATAACTGTGCTGGATGCTATTTTACATGAGCTCAAACTATGGACGAGTTATCATGCTTCAGTCACAGCAGAATTCAAATGAGCTACACGCACAGGAAAGCTTGATGTGTTTACATTGGAAGCGGCAGCTGCGCCACCACCAACTCTTGCGTCTCAGTCAAATGTAGATGATCTGAAGAGTCCAACCTTAGCAGAGACTTGAGGCTTTAAATACATAGTAAATTTGTTTGTATTGGACACAAGAGAAAACAGCTATCACAGATTGCAGGGGAAGGCATTGTGGTACCAACGTGACTCCATAGATTTTCTCAGAATCACACAAAGGAAATTGAATATTTTAGTAGAAATGCCTTATTTAGGTTTGGCTCCTACAGAATTAGCAACATGATTGACAGACAAATTACAGCACAGCACACAGTATTACATACACACACACACCGTATTTGCAGAGTATGTTTACTTGTGTATAGAATAGAGGCCCTATATGCCAAATCTCAGGGTTCTGCTCACTTCTGTGCATTGTGCTGTACAGTTTTGATGTTGACCCCAAAGCTCATGAAAGTTTAAACACATGCGATGGGTAGATGGAGGGCTGAAGCTGGCTCATGAATCATTTGAATGTGGATTTCCACTGAAGCAGAAAACCCAAACCATGATGATAACCTGATACTGCAACAATGCAAAAGACTGTGCTATTTCAAAACACTACCACCCCCCGCACAGGCCACTATGCATGACTTTTGGCACAAATAGACAAAATGTGATGGCTCAGTGCAGCATCTAAGATGTGGGTCACTTGAGGATTCCTAAGGTTTACATGTTATTTTTCCCCCCAGCAGACCACACACACAGTTTTAAATAGAATGGAAATACTCAGTTAATCAGTCAAATGTTGTGACCACAGTTCAAAATATTCCTCTTTACCCAAATTTCCCATTACGTTTTTTTAAAATTTCATGTTATGTTTGAAAATTTAATAGTTGAAATTCAACTCCCAGTTATCCCCACTTCACAGATTTGGTTTATAACTATGATGTTTATAACTATGAGGGATACAAATTTTATGTATGAGCTATCCTAAGTAGAGGGTGAAAGCAGCTGTGTCACACTCACCTATATCTACCTTCTCAGCCACACAACAAGCTTTTACAAGGATTATTTTATTGTGTACAGCAGTGTCACGTAGTCCATTCTGAATTAGACCAACATGTTGGCAACAGGATAGTTGTAATTCGGTAGGTAGATAAGGCCAGTAGTAGACACAGGCATAAGGAAACCACAGACTTTTTAGAAGTCAAACTAGGACCACGGGATAGCATAGTTTTCAAGGTGCAGATACATGGTGTGTATTTAAGAGTTGATACAACAAAACAAAAAGTTGTAAAATGCCTTTTTTTGCTGCAATATTCAGACAGAAGCAGTGAGTCAGCCAGAGTCAGTCTCACTCACCTTGCCTCTTGACAATGCAATGAGATTTTAACTAATAGGCTCAATCATTAAAGGAAAAATCCACCCTGGGATACTTTTACACATCGCCAGTCGTTAATGTTCGGAGCATTTCAGGACTCACTGTGTGGTGAAGTGTCGTAATTGTCTTGAGGCTACTTTTAGTGAAATTGGATTCTGCCTCCCCCTTACACTGTGTAATTGTTAAATATCAGACCAAAATGCCTCAGTTTGATATTTAAAGCTGCAGTCATCATTTTTTGTTGCCACTTGTGGGCAACAGAATGAACTCAAAACATAACATATGACATATTATTATCCTGTTATGTTGTTTTGGCAAACATGACAGCTAAAGATTTCTGTACATTAGCATTAATTTGGAGCTGTGTCTCTGACCACCTGATAAATATAAGTCCTATATTCACTCTCTTTTGGACTGTTCTGGTCTCCACCAACTGCTGAGGGAGGGACATACAGTATCTGCCTCTTTAGCTGCTAATATGCTCCACAATATTCTGCAATTTGTTGCTTGCCAGATAGTGCACAATGAGTTAACTGGAGCTTTTTCATGAAAATAGACTAGTTAGCTGCAAATGAAAGCAGAGTTGTGGGCTAGAAAACCAAAACAAGCAGCTCAAAGAAGCTAAAATGCTCTGTAGAACTAAGAAATGCAGAGATAATATAAAATGTATTGATGAGTGCAGCTTCAGTGTTGACATTTTAGGTCAGATTTTTTCTGCCACTAAACGCCGTTGTAGCTGCTGTGCACTGTATCTTATTAAATACATATCATCTACATTTGTCCAGCTTTTCACAGCAATATAAAAAAAGACACCAGACAACGCACAACATCAATAGGGTGGATTTTTCCTTCAAAAGTAGTCAAGTAACAAATAACACAGGACGCCCTAAACACTTCTGTGTCTGCCAACACAGCCTTGCTATGGTGTAAAATGGTATGTTAATGGTATTTCTAGCAGAGGTCCCAGCTGGTGGGACGCAGTAGTTGTTAATGGGACAGAATGTGTTATACAGTCTGACTCATCTTACTGTGTTAGCGTACAGCAGTGAGGTCGAGGTGGTGTTAAAACTTGTTCCAATGGAAGATCATTAGCTTCCCAGCATGCATTTGACCTCAGCGAGTATGTAAATGAGCTGCATTTGAACTGAATTCAAAGCAGAGTGTGATCTGAGCAGATAGCAGCACCAACTAATACTGTTTGTAGACGACTGTGTCTTGTTTCTTTCACTATGTTTGAATTTTGGAGTGCTTGTTTTTTTGTCAATGAAGTTATTTATTCATATTGTTTTTCTTTTCTGTGTAAATATATTTATTTTTGATGTGAAGTGAACATTTGGATTGTAAATGTGTGTACAGAATGTGTGGTAGGAATGTACTTCAGATAGGAATGTATCTGAGCGTGGAATTATGGGTGGAAGCCATTTTTTATATACATAGGTAGTTCTATTATCTTGTTTATGTTTGTTTGTTGCTTTGTTATTGATTTTTTTTTTTTTTTTTTTGTGGGGTGGCGGCCACAACTTTTTACATCTTTTGTACTCTTTTTGTTCATCATTTTCCCGTTGAAGGCAAACAGTTCATGCAGCAATACTCAAAAAAACCCGTCTCCAACCTTCAGATGTCAAGACTCCAAAGCCTGTCATAGATGCTTCAATGCCAAAAGTAATGTACATAGTATGAACAACATTCGAGCTCCTGAGACTTTTTTGATCAGTGTTTGTTACCGAATCTGTTTTAGCGCTGTCCAAGCATGCGGCGGTTCCAGTCGCCGAGAAAGACTGACCGCAGTTGAGGCTGATTTCCTCTACGAAGGCTGTATTTTACACAGACCTCAGAGCTGTGCCTTTTTCTATGCAATAGAACACAAACACACAGAGAGAGAAACTATCAGCTGATCACTGTATTGGGATCCAAATGTGGACTGTAGATAATAAATATATATATATATATGTACGTATATATGTATGTATGTGTATATATACATATACGTATATATATAGTATATGAGATAAATGGACAGCTGTCTATGAATTTGAAACAGTCTTACTTTTGTAGTTTTATATATATATATAAATATATATATACAATAAACTATAAAAAGAGCAGATGTGTTTTGTCTCTTTGTACTTTCTGATCTTGTTTTTTTTTTCTTATGCATACACAAAAACACATTGCCTTTCATATTTATATAATTTGTAGACATTCGAGCAGTTTATGCCTTTAAAGAATAATGCTGAAATACTTTGTTCAAAAAACTATTTCTAACTCAACGTACACTTACTGTTTTCAACCTGCTACCATGTGACCAAAGTTCCATACTTGAGGAATGCTGAACCTAACTTTCATGTATAAAAAGTCCAAATGTTTATTGATTCTCATGTATTTTAGATTTTTGATGGATGGGTGTATTCAAGCTTTTCTTCAACCTCAAACATGGTGCACTGTTTAAGCTACAGTGATAACAGGAAAGGGGAACACAGCCACGGACTTGATACTGTCACAGAGAATGTGTGGAAAAAATGGTGGATAATGAAGTTATGTCTTGAGTGAGACAGCTCATTCTTGTCTATGGAAACAGCGGTTTGGCAAAACTTGTGTATGGAGTTTTGTTCATGATAAGGTAGTTGTATGCCTGCTAAGGAAGGCCATGTGATGTGGCTGAAAGCTTCACTACTTATATATACTTATCAATGGCTACAATTAACAGTAGTGGTTTTTAAAAGGTTATAATCTATTTATTCATTAAGACCCAGGTAGACTGAAGGTGTCAAATTTTCACCTTGCGTGAGGGCATGAGCACACCTGTGAAATTAACATTGCTGAATAAAGTGCAACTTTGCTGAACCTTGACCGGCGAAGTTGCAGCCTCAGCCAATAGCAAATAAGTGTGTAGGAGGCATTGACTGTTTCCATGTCTAACCAGCTGATACTGGATAATTTTGGCAATGAAAAATATAAACTACCCCTCATGAGAGATTCTGCCTAGCTCGCAGTGAGTTGGGACAGGCCTGGGAACATGAGAGATTAGAAAATGTACCAATAACATCATATTTCGTGCTATTAGCAAGCTAGCTAACATTAGCTAGCAAGCTAGCTTTGTATGTCTGTCACAACCGGAGCCACATTAAGTACGAATATAGCCACTCGTGTGTGACCGTACCCTAACTTGCAATAATACTGCCACTGGAGTGACAGCTTTGTTTGCAGTTCTGCTTACTTACTGGGGAAGTCAATTAAGGTCAACAAAAATGCTAACTTGGTTTGCCTAGTGGTAGCCAAAAGCTGTGATTCCAAACTGCTGGGTCGCAGCCCAGAAGTGGGTCATAGTCCATTCTGAATGGACAACAAGTGACTTGCAAATGTGGTAAGTTTGTAAAAAACACACTTTATTTTGAAGTACAATGAATTTACAGTACAGAGCTTTTATCTTGAAGTGCTGTTTCCTGCTGTAGAGTGAGTGACTAACAGATGGCTATTTAACAGAAGCAGCAAACTAACTTAACTACATGGCCAAATGCAAGTGTGATGCTGAATATTTAACTCTGTGAACCTTGAACTAATGACTAAGGACTAAGGAGAAATCTGGGCACCGTGGCTGGACCAGTTTGGAACCACTGGCCTAAAGCACAACCTTTAGCTGGAGTCATGAATGTAATACATGTCTTCAGATCTTGCATTCTAGTCCTCTGGCTTCAGTCACTTATCTGTGAGCCCTCTCTTTTTTTGTTCTGTCTCTGTACAGTACTGACACTGAAGAGTAGAGCTCTAGGTGCCTACAGCAGGCGTATTTCTGTCTATTTGCGCCGCTTAACACTAATTCACGTCCTTGGTTAATCTTGGTTTTTAGTTCTTTTGGCATGTTTCCATTCACTGACTTTGTTCCTCAAATGTTTCCTCAGTACATTGTGTTAAATGACCAGGTTTTTCTTTTTCAAGGTTCCCTGGACTTACTGAATGTGTGTCCTTTTTGTGTTGTATTGTCTGATTGGCCAGGAGGTTGCCATGGCTCAGTACTGACTTTCTCGACTCACATCTCACCAACTCTACCTCTGAAGACAAATGATAAATCCATCATCCAACCATAGCCCTGCAGTACTCAGCACATGTAGACAAAAACAGATAATACAGCAGTGACCTTGTGCTGAACATGTTCAATTTTCACAGACAACATTTGGATGACATACTAGACTGGGACCTTTAGTGGTTACATATAGTTGTCAAAAACAAGCCCCCCAATAAATGGCTGTTGCCTGGATCTTACTCAGGCCATGATTCCACATCCCCCAGTGCACCAACCCCTTTAGAAAATTGAACCAGACAGCAAAAGGAACAATATTTTACAGTCCATCCATTCAACTACTCAATTATATTTTCTGTAAATGTAGTTAACAACATGAAGGTCTCCACACAAAGGCTGCGCTCATGTACACTCACTACCAAACAGTAAGATGTCCTTAATTTGATTCCCCTGCAGCTAAAAAATGACACATAAATAAGAGGAAATTCTCCTAACAAACTGATTTGCATGGGAAACAAATGAAATCTGATTCTGTTATATGTTACAATTATTATATAAAAGAGAAATGACTCCTTACAAAGGGTTTTTTCACAGTACATCAGGTTGTTATAGAAAGCCTACAGTTGTTATGTCACAGCTGTCAAATTAATTGCAGTTGTAGAATCCAGTAAAACCAGTCTGCAGTGCGGCATCCCTTCCACCATAACAGACATGGACCATAATGACCGGAACATGTTAGATTTTTAATGAGGTGTTGGTAGCGGCTTGATGCACTGACTGTCTCTTCTTTGCGCTGGATACTGTATGTCTCTGAGTCACAGCTCAGTGCTCTCCATTCTTCATGAAACTCAGCCTTCTTCTTTCTCTGGTTTTGTTTTTTTCCTCCAGTTGACAGCGGCACAGCGCCAACGTTTGCCACTGTTAAACAGCCATGACTCCTGATCCGCAGGCCGGTGGTTATTTCCAGCATTCAGGCCACACAGCTGTGAGGGGAAGGGGGACAATCTGTCTCTATTGGTGGAGGGAGGGAAAGTTTAGCTGAACTTAGCAACAGCACAGCTAAGGTCACTGAGGACAACACAGACGACAGTCAGCAACAGAGGGCTGCTTCTCTGTCTGCTGTCTACACACTGCTGCTCATATTATTGTACTAACGTGGCCTTTACAGCATAGATAATTAAAGCATGGCAGTGCCTTTATGAACTGATCAGCTGATTTTACTCACTGTCATTTACCCAAAATTGTATATTTTAACATCTTACAAAACCCACATTTTTTCTGTATTTTTTACATGATTGCAATATAATAGAAAGTGTATAAAATATATGGAGCCCCCAAAAGCAGCAAAAGGTAGTACAAGATGATCACAGTAAAATAAATAAATAAAGTAAAAATCAAACTGAAAAAAGTACAATAAAATAAAATAAAAACGTATTGAAATAATTAGATTAATAATTAAAATACATTCAATTCATTCACAACAATAACAACAGCAATAATAATAATAATAATTATTATTATTATTATTTATGTCAGAAAAAAATGAATATTTTTTTTTTGGGTTTAAGAAAATTACTAAATTGGTAAAAAAAAAAAAAAAAAAAGTAACAGCATTTCCAGCAGAGAAGGAAGTTGTTGTTGTTTTTTTGTTTTAATTTTCTACTCACTTGATACACTACTACAGTTTGCTTTTGTCTGCTGTATGAATACTCGTACAATACCTATATAATACTGCCATCTCGTGGTCAAATACCAGAGGTGCAATGAGGATTCACATGGTGAGTAAATGTGGACAAATCTAAACTCCATCATGCGCAATAATGTAGCCTATCGATCCTTGCCTCAGAAAATATGAGTAATGTTTTAACTTCCCGCTTCTGAAATAACCATTAGTTCATGAAATTATGCATCTTTCTTTCAGTCCCTCTTCTTCCTACACGAACTGCCACAAAAAGAAAGGATGAAAAAGAGCGAGCAGCAGCGCCATCTAGGAGACAGAGAGCTGGCCATGGTGCTGACAGCCTTCTGCTTTCCACCCATCACTCATCAGTGTGTAGACCTGATGGGCCAAATCTCATCTCACATGGATTTTTAAAGACTTGTTAAAGTGCAAGCATCTGTGAATTAATTGGATTAGTTGGAAGAAATAAGGAATTTAATTGACCCCTAATGTGTTCTGTCCAGGTTTTCTTAGGCATCATTTTGTAAACAGTAGCTTCTCATGATAGTTGTTTCCCCTTGCAGTCTGATTTCAGACATCAGCTGTAGCTGCCATTAAGACCAGTAGGCTACTTAAAACTGACCGCAGCATTAAAAAGGCCTGATAGGTTTGTGAAAGCATCACGCTTAATCTGAATATTATACCATGGAAAACCAGGTGCATTCATGAAGAAGAAAAACAGACCTTGATCATGTTTTCATAAAAAAATAAGTTCTACAGAAAATGGGCTTTTTTTCTGGTGAACATGAGATAACATGATGAGAAAGAATCTTTGTCAAGCCTGGACAAGAAACGCAATTGCGCACAATGTTGTGGAAGCTGTCTTCTTTTGCTGGTTTAATCATCCACTTTGTTAAGTAGAGGAAAGTGTGCCTCGCTGCCAGAGACCCTGGCAATCTCCTCCGCTCTTGCATCATTTGCTCTCGGTATAATATAGCGGCATTTGTGCGCATGTTCCACTGGCTTTTTTGTGTCGTCGCTCCTTCTCCATTGGCTCTCCCTCCGCTCTGAGCTCAGCTATCACTCCGAGCCCAGCCTTCACACAGCACAGCTGCGTGCGCCAAACGTGTGTGTGCATCCAACCCACGCTGCCTTGAATCCGACTCGGCTTCTCACGCTGCTCCGCGCGAAGAAGAAAAGGATGGAGAAAAAGAGCGAGATCAACGGGCACGCCATGCCCAGCTCGGCCTCTACCGACCGGATCCTGGAGAAAAGCGCGAAGAAGAGCTTCAGGGAGAAGCTGATGGAGTTTCTGAGCAAGAACCTGCTGGTGATCATGACGGTGTCCGGGGTGCTGGTGGGCGTCGGGCTCGGGATGATGGTCCGAAACATGGACCTTACCAGGGCGCAGATGACCTATTTCGCCTTCCCGGGAGAGATGCTCCTCCGGATGCTGAAGATGATCATCCTGCCTCTGGTCGTCTGCAGCCTCATATCCGGCGCCGCCAGCCTGGACACTCGCTCCCTGGGCAAGCTGGGTGGCATCGCGGTCGCCTACTTTCTGGTGACCACGCTGATCGCCTCGGGGATCGGGGTGGCCCTGGCCTTCATCATCAAACCCGGGGTGGGTGCAGGAGCCCTGAACACCAACAGTCTGGGACTGGAGAGCGTCACCAGCAACAAGGAGACCGCTGACTCCTTCTTAGATCTGGCCAGGTAACACTGAGGCAACACTGTAATCATTTCAACACCGTGAAAAATTAAACACTGATATGTAGGCCACTGTTGAATATGGAGCAGATTGGAGTCATAGTGAAGTAGTTCTGAGGTAAATTGTGGCACAGCGTGCCTCGGGCGCATGGGAACACTGGTACTTACACACATGAGCGCATCGACGCACGGAGCCATCCGAGGCGTGCGCGCGCACAAGCTCAAGGCAAGAAGTGGCAAGTACTGCTGCACAACTTGCAGTGGCACACGTTTCTTTAAACACACAACTTATGTGTGGCATGGAGATACATGACATTGCAGAGCAGGTCAGTGTAGCCTGCGGTTTATCGATGATGTTTGTTCAGTCAGGTCAGTTATTCAGATGTGGACCACTGACGGTGTGGAGGAGTCCTCAGTGCATCAGGGTGTAGAGACTGTCGTCCCTTCTTCTGATTACTTAAAAAAAAGTTAATAATGAGTGTGTTGCAGAGGTGGAACCAAGTCATGGTTTTGCAAGTCACAAGTCAAGACAAGCAAGTCTTAAGTCAAGTTCCAAGTCAAGACTGACAAACTCCAAGTCAAGTCCCAGGTCCTACTTTGAATCTTAAGTCCTTGAGGAGTCTTAATGTGCTCTTCGGCCAATAAAATGCCATTTTACCAACAGGGTAATATTATATAATATTTACAAAAATCATAAATGCTTTTTAAACTTTGGAAAACAACATGTTAAAATACATTGCAAAGTTACTTAGCTGTTAAGCCAGTTGTGTAGTGGAGGGTATACAGGGTATACCTACCACTTTTTCTGGCTGTTTACACTATACCCATCTATCAGCCGAAAAGCTATTGGAATATATCTGAGAATATACCCACTTCCTCCTCGACAACCTACCCATCTACTTATAATATTTCCAGCTCATCAACCTCTACTCAACCACTGCTAAGACTAGACAAGCTGAACTTCACACTGACAGCATCAACTTAAATGGCATCCACACACACTCCATATTGGTAGATTTTGTTGCATGAATTATCACATCATTGTTGCTGTCTCCTTATCAGCATCCATGACCCTCTGGACAGGTTTCATGGGAAAGCAGCTACTCAAATCCTGTCCTCCACATGCAGCTCAGTCAGTGATGGAAAACAGCTAACAATTTTCATGTATTTGTACTTGCTGTATTGCAACTTTTACTAATTAACATTCTAAGTACTTCTTCTACCACTAAGTTCAGGGTGCAGCATATGGCAGTGCTGAAGTGCCACTCAGTCATGCTCTGTCTCTTGAGTGGAAGAGGGAAATGCATAGTGGACTTGTGTAGACATTTCAAGATCGTGCAGACATATTTGGACCTAATTTGGTTGCCACTTTTTGGAATTTGGCTGAGTTCAAGGAGCAGCATGAGGGGCAGGGTAATCCTCATCAGTGTCATCTTGTTGATGGCGTTATTATGCACACAGCCAAGTTTTTATGTCCAGAAAATACCAGCTACTGGCAACAGCGTATTCGGAGACCCATGCAGGAGGAGTCCTAATAATAAGTTCCCACAGTGTGAGGGAAAGCTGACAGCTGTTGAAAGAGTGGGGTGTATTTTGAGGAAGGGAAGGAGGTGGAGGGATAAAGCCCAGCAGCACTGTGTAGTACAAACTGAACACTGTCCGCTGCTGTCAGCATTTCTCCCTTATCACAATAGAGCAGGTGGACGGGCAGCTTTGATTTCTCAGTCTTAACGCTGTAGAGTGAGTCAGACTTTATATCTGCACTGATGACCAGTTGCTCAAAACATTTCAGCAATCATTAAGCCACAGGATATGAAAGCCAATTCTGAACTCTTATTCTTGATACTGATGAATTTGGACTGAAGCTGACAGTTTGGGGTCTTGGTCAGCCACAGAGGCTATAGGTACACTGTGTTCCACTTCAAGCTCCAGAGACTTACACCAGTCTGAGCATGAAAGGGTTAGACCTTGGCAGAACTTTGGATTTTATAGCATCTTGGACATGATGTTCAAGTCCAAATGTTGTCTTAATCAGTTGCTCCTTATCTATGTGAGGCATTTATATGGTTTGTCTGTCCACACACTCTCATGACATGGATCAACATTTTTCTGGATCTCACTTCGAGCTCATATGTGACCTGGAAAACATCTTTCCAAATCCAGTAGGGTCACTCTTTTTACAGACCACGTCTTTTTTACAGGATTACTCCTTAAAGGTTGTTTCAAGCTAAACTCAGTACTCTTAAATTGTTCCCACAGTTGTAAAATCTCTTCAAGGTTTTACAAAACTGATGATATGTCAAGATAAATCAGCTTGTGTTTTTCTGAATCAATGAGATGATCACCTCATTAATTCACAGAAACAAGAATTTCATCTCTTGAATTCAGAAGAACAGTAGCAGTTTTCTCCCCCATGAAAACCTTTCTCAGATTGCTATGAAGCCCCTATCGTCCCAAATGGGGAAAATTTGTTTTAATCATGTGCGCACAAGATAATTGCCTTTTGCAAACAAGTAAATTTTTTGTCCGCAGAAGTTAATATATCTTGTGCTGTTACATCTTGTGCAAGATAATAAAGAAGATAGTTATCCAGATTAAAAAATATATTTTTTCGGGACTTTCGTGACGCCGTAGAATTTTTAGATAATAATCTTGTTAATTTAGATAAACAAGGAAAACCTCTGTATTTTTTTCCTCATGAAACTTTTCTCAGAATTCCCAGACACTCATCTAATTAATTCAGAAAAATAAAGCAATTTTTTTTCTCAGGTGAATGCATGATGCCTCTGTACGTATCTGTGAGGAAAATTTATCTTGAATTGAAAACAAGCATCCAGCTATTAGAGAAAAGACTCAGAATGTAGAGAGCCACCAGAAAGTCAGAATCCTTCCTCACCACATTAGCTGAATAACCCGCATCTGCTGCCTTGAATTAAAAGGATCATGAGTGATGTTTGGCTTCAATTAATTAGGAAATCAAGTTGTTACATAACAGCTTTAAAAATCAGTCCACAGAGAGGAGGCAGTGGGGCTCCGGGAGGCTCAGTGGGAACAGCATGCCAGCTCTCAGCTCTGGTTTCCCAGAGTTAATCCAGATCCTTGCCTCGCTCATGTGACAGCAGGAAACCTGACCACCTGCATGGAAAGAACATGGGACCTCATGTGGGTGCAAGATTTTAACCAAACTATTACATTTCTTTGCAGCATTATGACACAAAGAAACAGCTATAAGTGACAGTATTGTGGCTACTTGCCAGTGTGGCCAGTGGAGCCAATATATCTAACAGCTGAAGCAGCATTTGGCCCTGGACTGAAGGCAGAGTTGACAGGGGTCATGAGGTTAGGGACTGAATTGCTTGGCTGTGGTCTGGCCATGGGAATAGATGTGAGCAAAGTCTGTATTTCTTTGCACAATACAGTGTGACTACAGAGGATAAAGTTACAACAAACACACTAATACATGGAAAAGGCCTGCTGGCTTCCACTAATCCCTGAATGCTTATTTTACAGTAGTGAAAATAAACTCAGCATGGTGCCTATACAGACAGACTGTCAAGGAAAACGTTTTCATAGTGGATTTATAACACTGATAAAAATATAATTGACCAAACTGGACTGCCCAGTTATGAGATAAATGATGAACTTCAAATTATAATTTTAATTTTTGAGTTTCAATTAATATAAATAGTAGCAACCCCTTCATGTATGTGGGGTTCTGTTTGTGTCAGAAAGTTGCAGATGTATTATTTTTTTCAGGTTGTGCATTGTCATTTAATGTTATATTGGCATTCATGGTCCCCTGAGGATTAAGCCCATCGACTTTAGTGATCTCCTGACTTTCCCTCTAGCTCCACCATGAGGTTGACATTTTGGGTTTTTAGTCCAATGCCTTGACAAGTGCTTGATTAACCCAATCACCTGAGAAAATGTTGGTAGGCTATACGTTTCTGCAAGCCATAGATATGTTACATTTGCACTTTGTTATGTAGCAGATATGCTGAAACATTTTTTGTGTTGTGGTTATTGTATGGGTTAGGTTTAAGCACAAAAACCACTTGGTTAGGGTCAAGAAATTACCATGTTTTTGGCTTAAAATACCTGGTTTTGGGGGAACAAACCCGGCAGAGAACACAGCAATGTCTCCATAAAAAACAGCTTTTTGTGTCACTATCTCCACTGAATGGCTGCTACAAAACACCCATGATTGGAGCCTAAAACACCACTGGAAAAACACAGACAGGTTGCTACAAAACACCCCTGTCTGGGGCCTAAAAACCTGCTGAAAATATACAGACAGGTTGCTATGAAACACCCACATTTGAAGCCTTAAAACCTGCTGGGAAAACACAGACAGGTTGCTACAAAACACTCACATTTGAAGCCTAAACATTTTCTCAAAAAACACAGACAGGTTGCTGCAAAACAATTATGTTTGGAGCCTAAAACAAGATGGAAACACAGCAATGACTTGCTAAAACACAACTGGTTTTGTTGTATGTTGGTCTTGAACAGTTCTCTACAGTTTGGCAAATATCACCCCCTCCACCTCCTGATAACAAGGTCAGCTTATTTACTATGTCACTTTAGAAACGTTGAAACGTGAATATATAATATATCCATGGTTTGTGGAAAGCACAATGCCACCATTTTCCTCTGATGACTGGGCTGGCTAATTAGCAAATGTTAGCATACCGACATGCTAAGCTAAAATAGTAACATGGTGAGCATTAAACCTACTGGAAATCAGCATGGTAGCAGGTAGCACTGACCTTGAGGACATGTTAGTATTTAGCTGACTGTGCCTATTGCCTGCCTTCAATAGCAAGCAATTGATAAGTTTATCTCATGGGTTAAGATAACTGCATTTATATATTTTATTTTTGATTATATAACATTGTAAGTGGAATAATCATAAAGCACTGAGTTATAGCAAAGTTAATGCTCCCCCCCAGACGGGCTCTCAGCAGCACCTCATGTAATTAAAATGAGGTAAACAAGTTGACTGGATGCTTTCCAGTTCAAATGCTGCAAGTGCTGGCCAGACTGGAAGGATTTTGGTCATTCTTTAGTGAGGGGAGCCAGTTCATCAGCCTTTACTGCTCTAACCATTAGTGATTTTTGAAAAGTATAAAACATCTTAATAGCTTTGGTTTTTATATGCAGGGAAACCGAACTTCCTACAGTAAAGTTCAGTTTGTGCTCGCTCCACATCCTCTGGAGATCTGGAGTGCTCAGTCTGTGCTGTCAGTGTGCCCATTAATGGGTTAAACCACATGTTGTACATCATATGCGTGGGAATCGCAGCCTGTGCGTGTGCAGGCAGGCAAATAAAACCCCTGCTCTTTCACAACTTTGCTTTGTTGTTGCTATTAAACATGCACTAGACACCCCCAAACACTGACTTTTTGGTGACTTTTTTTTTAAACTCAGTCTTGAATCACCGGTACACCTATAGCGAGGTGATGGCAGACAAAAATGCCTTTAGTTATAACGAAAAACTGATTTTCATGAGATGACAAGTGCAAGCAAGTGTGCCATGAGTATGGCTCATGCATTGATGGTTGTGTGTTGTCCACAAACAACAGATTATAGCTGTAAATGCTGTAATAGGGTCTGAATGAATGTTTCACCCATGTATCTTTGTTGATCTTGGACTTTGGTTAACCCTGATCTGCTTCACGCTCTGCCAACATTGTTTTGATGTCTTTATAACATAATCTGTCATTGATTATTGAGGAAGTATTTAAATATTAAACTCAGAAACACCACATGTGCACAAAACTCAAAGTTACAGCACTGCAATGCATTACATTAGATCTGTCCTTATAAAAAGTTGTAGAGAAATGCATTTTGCACAAATAATCTTGCCCCAAAAGCAAACAGTCAGTCCCATTTTTGTTTTTTTTTGTTTGTGGATTCACAAGCAGTATTTTTTTCCTTGACTGGCTGGCCGAGAGGATACAAACTACAGCCATCATCTTTCATTTTTATGAATGTCTCTTGAAAAAGAAATCTCTCAGTTTAACTATCAAATACAGGCATATAGTTAGGAGTAACAGTGAAACCTCCAGGAATATCTAATCCTAGTAAAGACCTTTGTGATTTGTTTTAATAAAAGATGAACCAGACAGTAGATGAGTGCCAGAACAACTGCTCTGTCAGGGAATTTAGGGAACAGTGAAGTTAATGGAAGATCCTGGGAGAGGAGCCAAACTGTAGGAGTGTGTGATGACAAACCAATCCTGTGAACAATTAATCATTTGTATGGGTCAAACACATGATTTTGAAAGACTTTCTGAGGCTAGTGTTCAGTTGTTGGCTTAAATATTTCCAGACCTTTCTCTCCATTACAAACATCAAACAGGAAAAACATTTTTTTATGTGGCTCTAACATGTTTTTCTCATTCTTTCTCAGGAATTTATTCCCGGCAAACTTGGTGGCTGCTGCTTTCCGTTCTGTGAGTGCCAGCACCTCACTTCACCACACCAAATTGTCTGCACTATTTCACCAGTTCCCCTTTTTGATCCCCGCTTTCATCCTGTTTCTCCTTACCACCTGTGTCTTGTGTGGATTGTTCATCAGAATTTATTTCACTGACCACGCGGATGCCACTCTACGTTCATTTACAGCAGCTATAAATCCCGGCCGGAGCACTGGGAGCCTCATAATGCCTCTTAATGAGGAGACGTACAGAAGAGAGGCCGCTGCTCTCCCCTGCTCGCCAAAACGCTTCCTTTCCTTGTCCCTCACCAGCCGTTACCATGGCGAAACCATTCCATTCCAGCCAGCCTAGCAACCCACCTCGCCTGGCTGCTCTTAAATGTGGCCCGCTCCACTTCCCAGAATTATGATCGTGTCTATTAAGGCTAAAATAAGGACCAGGAAAGTTCAATATTTGGTGATGAGAGGATGCAAAATGGCTATGCACACACAGAAAGCAAAGTGCAAAGACACTTAGTCATGCACTCACTCACGTATTCCAACTGATTGCCCAAAATTTGCCTAAAACCAGGCCGGTGAATTATAAACTGACAAACAAGTGCATGACTTTTCACAGGGGGAGGAAATGGAGTTTCAAAGTGCAGCCAGGTCACAGAGTTGAATATTCACCCACCCCACCCAGCCTATGGCAGAGCCCCTGTGGAATGGGTCCAACTGTGGATTAAACCAAGAAAGCAGAGGAGAGGAGAGATTTACACAACATGACAAGCAGCTAGATGCTTAAACTGACATTTAAACTAATGAAGTGTAAGATTTAGATGACGTGGAAGACTGTCTTTTTAGTTTCACAGCTATAGTCACATTCTGTATGTCTCTGCATGGCCAAGTATGTTTCGGGAACCTGTAGCCTCATTTAAAGTCCATAGATCTGTCAGGATGTTGGGAAGCTTTATACAAAGGGCTTTCTAAGGAAATGCAGAGAGAGAGAGAGAGAGCGGGCATTGCTGCAGTGCTGGTTTTCTCCTTTATTGCTGAAAGACTGTCTGAACTTTAAGGGACAGTGTCAAACTGGCCCCAGCTCCATGCACATACTGAATTCCTTATGAGAGCAATAAACAGACATTGTTTTAAAGTGGTGTCATTTTTTTAATCACCATTTTCATTTTCAGTCAGTGAAAATTTTACATTCTCAACCACACATCTCAACCATCAAACAACTTGTTACCCTTTACTTGAGTTTTACACCACAGAATTTAAAGGGACAGTTAGAAAAAAAAAAAAAAAATACATATCAGTCCTCTAACCTGTAGTGCCATCTATCAGTTTAGATTGTTTTAGTCTGAGTTGCTGAGTGTTGGAGATATCAGCCCTAGAGATGTCTGCCTTCTTTCCAGTGTAATGAAACTAGATGGCACTTGGCTTGGGATACTCAAAGCTCTAAAAAATACATTAGAAAAACAATGTCTCTTTCCAGAAATCATGACCTAGTCTAGTTGTCAGCACAAGGGACTATTTTATTTCTACAGAACTACACCCACCAACTATATCACTGCATGAAGGACATGTGCATCTACTGCTAGCTCCACTAGCATTACTGTGCTAGCTAATGCTCAGCTGAGCAGGACACTATTCTGTTTTGAAGCCTTGAGTTTGGCATGTTGGCCATTTGTGGAGCCAGAAGTCAATATATTTGGGCAAGAGGCTGGCGCTGGGTTGTCCCTTTAAGTGCTGCTCTGATTATTTGAAATTAAAAGAAAAGCTTGACATTATGAAGAATACATTTATTCACTGTATTTCACTGAGGTAGATGAAAAGATCAGTACTTCTCTCATATCCATGGGTTAACTATGGAGGTAAGGTTGGGAGACAATTAGCTTAGCTTAGCAGTGGGAAACAGCTGGACTGGTTTGGTCTAAAATGTTCACTAATAAACACACGGGGAGTTGTCTGCTGGAGTCTTGCCGTCATTGTGAGGATGTACTAAACAAAAATGTGTGACTGAGCAGCATCAAACAAAGAGAGCTACAACAAGTTTTCTTTTTCTTTCTGTTGCAGTATGCCACTGACTACAAGATGCTTGCTGTGGGGAACGACACCAATGGGACCACCCTCTATCAAAAGGTATAAACAGGAAGCATCCCATGCACGCACACACACACACACACACACACACACACACACACACACACACACACACACACACACACACACACACACACACACACAGAGTGTGCATACATACTTTTGATACTTGCATTTATAAAATGCTAAACATCGCACTTTTGAGAGGAAATGTGCTCACATCTGTATCTTCAGTTACCCCTGCCAGATAAAAAACAGGAGTGAATTTACTGTCCATCCTTTGAGAACATGTTTGCTCTGAGCAGTTTTTGTGTGTATGTGAGTCACCCATGGGTGCAAACTCACTGAATAAGCACCATGTGAGAGACTAATGGATGACTTGGTTTGGGGAGAATGGGTTCAAGGTTGATTAGTCATTATAAATAAGGCCGTATGTTCAATCTGTACTTCAGGTCAAAGTGGGTTTTTTTTAAAGATTAAGAAGTGTCTCAGGGATTCAGGTACACTGGGGCCAAATAAGCAGTGAATGAATAAGAGTGGATGTCTGGCTTTCAGAAAGGTAGTAGAAAAACATTAGTGATTACTTACTGTGAACTTACAATATGTGTTCATTGAAGTAACCCCTACTTCTTTGGTTTTAAATAAATGAGCTGATCAATAAAACACATTGAACACCAGTGAAGGTACAGCACTGAAGAGAAAAAGGAGAATCAACACTGTTGATTGCTGTGGTGAAGAAGGGTTTTTCTCTTCTCTGCTCCTGAAAGTAAGGACAAGTGCAAACATGCAAATACCAGCAGATGAGAGCTAATGTAGCCCGTAGAGTTCATCTCAATCAGACACTGTTTTTTTTCCAAGTCTGTCTGAATACAATACTTACATGTTATATGTTAAAAGAGTAACTGTATATCCTTTCCCAACTTGCTTTGAAAAGATCTCTGTACTGTGCAACTACGTAAGGGATGGCGGCCAAAATCCACAGTCAAATGCAAAAAACGTGCAAAAAAGTTTAGTTAATACACTAGTATGAGGCTTCTGCCATCTGAACATACCCAATTATATGCGTATCTTTATCCCGTCAGGCTTATTGGTTCATTACTGGTGTGGTGTCAAGGCAACAAACTATATGCCACTACCAGGACGTATTCCTCTGCTGCAGAATAGCAAGGACATGGTGTGTGGGGAAACTATAAGACAAAGTTTTGAAGATAACCACTTCATTACACTGACTCAAACAGACAAAGTTAGCTTCAGCAACAACATGCTGCATTGTTTCATGCATGAGTTCAGAAAAGTTCTGTCCTGTGCTTCTTGGAATGCAGCAACAATCAGTGTCACAATGGCTTCAACTTCCTTAATTTTTTGTGGTACCGTCTGTAAAGAGGTTTAGATTATCTGGTGTCTAAATTGTCTGTGATGTTTTTGCATTTTCTCTGAATTCACGGATCACTAGAAAGAGAATCAGGTATCCATTAAGGAGTCAGTATGCCTCAAGGAAAGGGCTTGTTGGATCGTGAAACAGCATCTGAAAACCCCTCCCTCCATAACTTTCTGATGTTGGGCTTGGGGGGGTTTACTTCTGACAATTTTGTAACTTTCTGAATCAGACAGTCTAACAGGCATGGACACTTCACACAGCAAATTAACCAGTCATTCTTCATGCAACTAATTTTGTCCCTTTCTTGTACGCAAGTGAGTGCAACATCATGAAAGTCTTAGGTGAAAAGATGTCCAAAAGTGTGCACATTATCCTCACTTGAACGTAAAATTGCATCTGCTCCACTTCACCCTGCCTTCAATTGTAGTTATTTAGAACAGGTATGCACTTCTGCACTCAGATGTGTCTGGACAACAAAGTCCTTTTAAAGCGTATTGAAACCTTTAGAAGCCCCGGTGTGTTTAAAGGTGCTTTAGAAATCGTGAATGCATCCAGCTCTATCTAGGCAGTGATATTACAGACATGGCTTCAGAAGGTGCTCGAAACTTTGGATTTGTCTCTTCCTGTGGAGAGATATCCCTCCAGTACCAACACGTGAACTTATTTTTTAGTAAACTGAGTTAGGGTTATGCTATGGCATCTAGTTTAACAGGGATAGACCCTGTCTGGTTTATTTTTACATTCAAATCTTGGCTGGTACAACTTTAAAACACATCCATAAAGCCTTAGTGAATTGTTTTTGTTTTTGTCACATAATGAGCTTTCAGTCTTTCAAGAGTTTTGACCAGTAGCCAGGTCAGTTTGACCCACTAGATGTCTGTTGGGCCTGTGAGGAAGACAATTTGTTGGTTTATAAAAGGAGCAAACAAAGCCTGGCAGAGGGCTGGTGGTAGATGTCTTGATTGCCACTGGGCCTATTAAATATAGTGGATGTTGGATCATAGATGAGTATACAATGAGTTTGTTTGTTTGTCAGGGGGAGAGGCAGAAAATCAGAAGCAGAGTAACAGATGGATGACAATATGCAGACTGTTGAACAAAAATGTTTAATATTGTTGCACATAAGGCTTTTTAGGTTTCTACCACAGCAGCACCATGCTAGCTACTGTTAAGAGGCAATTTCAAAGGTCCTCTGAAGCACTAAGCTCATATGGTTCAATCCAGTAGATACTCACCTCACTTGTTATTGTATCACAAAGTTGGCCCATAAATAGTAAAAAAATGGCAGAAGAAAAGAGGACACAAAAGCCAAATTGGTCAGAAGAGGATAGATTATTTCTGCAGGAATATGGGAGGGGAAAGTTCAGCACATGGGTTAGGGTGTTCTCGGCATGCGTTCAATTTCTTCATGTATCTACCATCGCCCTTTAACTGCATTTTCTCTTTCAGTGCTCACCAGATTCACTCTCATTTTGGAATGAGCTTTGTCCGGTTCATGTTTCATCTCAACATATTGTCCTGTGTCCCCGATTTCCATAGCTTCCTCTTGGATACGTGCAGCCTGCCACTACCTAGTCCTGATCTCACCTGCACACTGTTGGTGGTAGGGGGCTATACTGTTTGCCCACAAACATCCTGACCACATCAACATAAGAAAGTACAGGCAGGAGGGCAGAGTCTCTGCAGATAAATACACCACCACACATTCCTTGTGGTTCATAATTGTTGATTTAGAGGGATTTATTTTGAATGAGTTTATAGTCTACATTGTTTTTCAGGAAAATCCTGACTTTAAAGGTGTTTTGCGCAACTGATTTGACGTTTAAGGAAAATGTAACTTCAAGTAAAATCCTAACTTAAGTTGTTTTGTGCAACAGGCCAGTTTTTAAACATCTTTAATGACTGACAGGGTTTTAAATAAGTCAGAGATTTCTTTATAATCTAATTTGCTCGATTTGAACACAAGTAAAAAATCAACTACTTCTCCCCTGTGGCCATGGCTCTCTCCCAATGACCCAGTATAAGGGAACAGTTGGAAGATCTGATCTTGGCATCGGTCCATGGTATTTGTCTGTCGTGGGTCATGGTGGACAGTCCCCCCAGTGCCAGGGGGATGAAGCTGGTGGAGCTGTGGGAGAACTCAGGACAATGGAAGGGGATTGAGCTCAGGATTTGTCCCTGTCCTTATTCGTTATCCATCATCCAGTTCACTGAATCCTTCAACTGCCCCCAGATCTTTGCACCCACACACGCACACTCTGTAGCAAGAGGTGTTGTACAAATGACTGCAAAATATATCAGCACTATTGTTTCCATTCCTTAATGAAAGGCTAGAAATGAAGTCCCAGTCCAAGCTTACAGTATGTGTTGCTCCAAGACATTGGGACTTCAGATGGAATTTGAGTAAGATGTCTTGACAACTATTGGATGGATTGGCACAAATGTGGTTCCCAGAAGATGTCTCCTGATGACTTGGTGATCACCTGACTAATTCTCAAGTATCACCACAAAGTTGACATTTCTGGTTTATAGTGAAATTACTCAGCAACTATTGATAATTATTGCCCTGAAATTTGATATACACATTAATGTTTCCTACAGGATACATGGTAGTTGATCCTCTGATCTTTCCTCTAGTGCTATAAAAGGTCAAAATGCTAATGTTAGCTTTTACCTCAACCATGCAATGTGCCTAAGTACAATTAAAGGCCCAAACACACCAAACTGTCATTTAAGAACTAGTGGCATTGAAGGCCAAATGCTGCATCTCATGTGCCTTGTGTCCAAAAAATTGCACTTGAACACACCACATTGACTGCAGCTAATGGCCAGCTACCACTTATGTTCTGCGCCTGTGTGAGAAGAAATAAGTTTAATTACTAGCAGGCAGCAGTAGCAGTTCCAGGAAGTGTTCCAGGCTTTGAAGCCATGTATTGTAGTGGCCAAATAGTGGAATTACATCTTCCAGGGCTGTAATGTAATGTCACTGGGCTGAAAAAGACTTTTCCCCATAGACTTACATTCGTCAACAAACGTCTGTAAATCTGTCCACACACTATTAATTCTGTATATTCCACTGAGACTTTTCCTTCTTCTGGACTTCATAACTAAGCTGCCTCGGGATACTCAAGACTAGTCACCGCTATGGAGGTTCGGCAAAATGTAGAGAAAAAGGTGCCCAGCCGCAGATGTATGATGCACATTTTAGTTGATGAAATGCGGAAACACTGTTTGGCACATAGGCTACACATTTTTACAGGTGGAGAATGTAAGAATCCCTTTAAGGTTGCATACCCCTGCTCTTACAAAACCAAATTCAACTCTTGGACCCTCTGCATGGCTAGAAGGTTGTTTCCATTTTGTCTATTTTTCCATTGTTATTTGAACCCACCAGAGGGTTCTTCACACTTTCCACAATCTCTTCACTGTGTTTGCTCTCTTACAATCTGACTCTGCTGTGTGTTTTAGGTGCCTATTGGTACAGAAACAGATGGCATGAACATCCTTGGTCTGGTGTTGTTTGCCATGGTGTTTGGCGTGGCGCTGCGGAAGCTGGGAGATGAGGGGGAAGAGCTCATTCGTTTCTTTAATGCTTTTAATGAGGCTACCATGGTGCTGGTTTCCTGGATTATGTGGTAAGTAGACTTGGATGCAGAAGGGATATCTGGACTGCACTGGATGGTATTGTGTGACAATATGTTAAAGTTCAGAATGAAGAAGGCACTGACTGTCTGTAGACCTATTAATCATTTGTTATTGTTATCATCACACGTTACAGTTTCTCTCTGTCTGTTTTTTTCCTTCCTGGTGAATTCTCTCCTCCTGTGTCTCTCAGGTATATCCCTTTTGGCATCATGTTCCTGGTGGGTAGTAAGATTGTGGAGATGGAAGATGTGGTTCTTCTGGTCACTAGTCTGGGAAAATACATCTTTGCTTCAATCCTGGGCCACATTATCCATGGAGGCATTGTCCTGCCGCTCATCTACTTTGGCTTCACACGCAAGAATCCCTTCAGTTTCCTGTCGGGCCTCATCACACCCTTCACCACCGCCTTCGCCACCTGCTCCAGGTATACTTTCACACAGAGGCCTTCACAGGTTTGGGTACCTTTGGGTACCACCTGCAAAAAAGTTGGGGTTACGGGTGAAACTGAGCTGAATGTGGGCGGGCGTTGGGTGAGAACAAAAGGTGGTGCCCTGTGGATTCTTCTACCTCATCCAGCAACTGTATCACCCAGCAGACTGACAAAATATGCAGAGGGCATTTGACAAAATATCATTGCGGGGCTGAGGATGCAGCTGATAGCAGCAGGGCAGTTACTTTGGACACATGGACAGGTGATGACTGCAAAATCAGTTATCTTTATGTCACCTTGCATTACATCAACAGTAAATGGAGCTGACTGAGCGAGTGCTTTACACATCTGAATGGGAAAATACATTACACAACACACCGTGTTTAATCACAGATTGGGTTGGGGGTCTTCTATTAATGGGTTTGGCCAAGTTTGGATTTGACTTGGAGATAATTACGGGTAACAGGTAGGTTCCAGTACTGAACTTTGCAGGTGTTTGTTTGCAAAACATCACAAGGACCCAGATGAACTGCACAGGAATGGAACATTTTGTTTGCATATCAGTGAGAGAAATTTAAATGAAATGAGTAAAAAGTTTCCCTATTTTTAGCTTTACCTTTGGACACTATCGACACACTCACCTTTCTCTCTGGCTATTATTGTCATAGGGTGAATTCGTAAAGAAGATCGACTGAGGATATTTATGTTTTGCAGAGGGAAAACCCTTTTCCCCACATGAACTTTTCTCTTGCGCAACACGCAGGAAAGCAAATTCTAGGCCTCTTAGGGGATAACCCTTCAGAGTTTAGTAACCCCTGTGACCTTTGCTGGAGCACCATCCCCAAGACAAACTTCACGTTGGTTGTGTGTTGCATAGAACGATGCAGCTTATTGGGACCATTATTGGTTTAAATATTTAGATTTTCTTAGGATTAGGATTTTAAGACTCTGCACTACAATAAATGATGTTAGTACAGCCTCTCAAGAAGTCCTTTGCAAGGGATTTGGATATACCATATTATCAGATAACATTATGATTTTAAGAAAGACATTTACTTGGATATTAAGTTGCAGAGGTGAGACCGAGTTGTTGCTTTACAAGTCACAAGTAAACCTTAAGTCTTTGCACTCAAGTCCCAAGTCCTAAACTCTTTGAGTCCAGAATATGTCATAATGCACTCTTCACCAAATGCAGTGCCATTTCAACCAAAGACTAATAATGTTAGCCAAGCAATAGCTCATTAGGTTGTAAAGCCTCGACTTACCATTCTTTGTGCACCTTCAAATGTCGAGCAATCATGGAAGTTGTTGCATCTCCATCTGTACTTTTTGACCTTTATGTTTTGCATACTGATATTTGTTTTTTGTTGACCACCGTGTAGTTTTTGTACACAAACAAAATCATCATTATAATAGTTTTTTCTAGCTAGCGCTCAGTAATGTAACTCCTGCAACTTGATTTCAGATTGGTTCAAACAAAGTGGGTCTGGAGGATTAAGTGTCACCTTGCTGGGAATAAATAGCATCAACGATAGCTGATAAAGGAAATTACAGTAAATTAATTGTTTTGTGGCATACTTTTTTATTTTCTAATCAAGTATTTTCAAGTCAAAAGGTTCAAATCCAAGTGAAGTCACAAATTATTGGTGTTAAATTCTAAGTGGACACGACACGTTTGACACGAGTGCAAGTTATGTGACTCGAGTCCACACCTCTGGTATGTGGCATGTAAAAACAGCAGAAACATGCTTACATGTCCTCACATACGTGTTAGGAGTAAAGATGACTTTTTATATTACATAAACAAGAAAAGCTTGTGTGACCTATTTCACGCATTTCAAGTTCCGGCACATTGGAATTTAAAAGTCAAAACTCTTACGGCTTCCATTTATTCTGGGGATAAAGGTTGAGAAGCTTGTATGTGAGATTACTGTTTGTCATTATTTTCACACCAATGGCTGATGAAAATGAAAAGATTAATGCTCTATATCTCTTTTTCTTACCAGTTCAGCAACTCTTCCCTCTATGATAAAATGTGTGGAGGAGAACAACGGTGTGGACAAACGCATCAGCCGCTTCATCCTTCCCATCGGAGCTACTGTTAACATGGACGGGGCGGCCATATTCCAGTGCATTGCTGCTGTCTTCATTGCTCAGCTCAACAATGCTGAGCTGAACGCTGGACAGATCTTCACCATCCTGTGAGTTCAGGGGAGGATAACACACTCTCTTCCTGTTGCTCAACATAAACATTAAGAGATCTGTGGATTTGTTCTCACATTTTCCAGTTAACAAGTCAACTCCTCTTTCAGTGTGTTACAGTGGTATTAATAGTAGTACTATATAATTCATATGGTTATTCCATCATTATTTCTAGGGTGACAGCCACTGCCTCAAGTGTCGGTGCAGCAGGCATCCCAGCTGGTGGCATCATTACCATCGCCATCATCCTGGAGGCCATCGGCCTACCAACCAACGACCTCTCCCTCATGCTGGCTGTTGACTGGATTGTGTGAGTAAAGCCTGTGAACCCCACTGACCCAAATATCACAGAACACACGCAGCTACGTCCAATCACATCTGCACACATGTTGCCAACATAACGTTAAGCAAAACGAGACCAGGGTTTCCTAACTGGCGTTGCAACAGAGGGAAATGAAGGGAAACAGTTTGCAAAAAAAAAAAAAAGCCTGTTGAATTTCCCCCCAGCAACATTGCCCTGCGGTAACAGAGCAAACACACACACAGCAGCAGGTTCAACATGAACAAGTTGAAATACAAAAATGCTTTAGGTCTGTTTCACGAGGCAGGTCACAGTTGGTGCAAAACTCAGGCTTCAAAAGTCACGTCAGGTTTTATTTTGTTTCCATGTTGTGGAACAAAACCATCTGTGCTATGGTGATAAGACACTCGGCCTTGTGCAGTGTTGTAGTGGTTTCATGTATTTGCTTGTGTGGGCTGATAAGGAGATGTTGAGCCCTGTTCAGTCCTTTTTTTAAGTTTTGTAAAGAAATACTGTACATTTAACTCCAAAAAAGAGTTTAAAAAGATGGCGTTCAAAAATGATCAATGGTAGTGGCTAATTACTCCAAATGATGATAGCAGGTCAACGATGGTAACATGGTTTCAGGACTAACTTTGACCATGTAATCTCATTTTCTGTGTGTTTGCTAAAAGTAGACTAATCTCACTTGTGTGTCTCTTATGTCCACTTTGCATGCAGGGATCGTACAACCACGGTGGTGAATGTGGAGGGCGATGCTCTGGGTGCTGGTATCCTCCACCACATCAACCAACAGGAGATGAGGAAGCAGCAGGAGCAGCAGAAGCAACAGGAAGCGGAGCTGGCGGAGGTCCGGGTGGAGGCCGTGGCCAACGCCCAGGCGGAGGAGGAGACCTCACCGCTGGTCACACACCAAACCAAAGCCTCGGCGGCCATGCCGGAAGCCATTGAGTCAGTCCTGTGAACTCAAAGACTTTTTCTCTTGCCCCCTGACCTTTCGACCTATCGGTACTTCTGCGGTTGCTGCTGACGGGACATCGTTCTGACACAGCGTCCATCCAAAAAAACAAGGTCACTGATGATTTCACTTGTGAGGAAAAACAAAGTGCCATAGTAACAGTCTGTCTAGAGCACTGACAGTTTATCTTGTACCTAGTGCTGCCTTTTGTGCTGTCAAAATTCAGCCACTTGGTCTCAACAGCTGGGTTTCCATCCAGATATTTTAAAGCAGATTTGGTTATGATGATTGGGGATTATTGAATTTGAAAACATTTCCCCAATCCAGCTAAAAAGTTTTTTTAATTCTCATTTGAGTTAGATTTTTTTGTATTTTTAAAATTTTGATTAAGACATTTTGCGATGAAAACACAGTGTGTGTTATATATCCCTTAAACATTCCCATAAATGTCGTAGTTCTGTTTGACTGATACACTGTATGAGATGCTCACGGCCATAAGTTTGTTCATGAGAGCATCATCAGGTACTTTTTTTGTTTTATCTTCAGACAGCAAATACAACGACCAACATTAACCACAGAACACTAACAACTTGCCAAATGCTGACAAGTCCAAGGGTCTAACACATGCTTGACAGTGTCCGTTATAACCTAATTACACCTTTGGGACGTCTCTTCACTCACTTCACTTCAGTTGGTGGAAGTGTTTACAATTTACATTTGATTTTAGCTCACTGCTTCACACTTTCAGAGTTAAATCAGATTGACAAGGGAACTGTTTGGTCCGAAGTTTCAAATAGTTGTTTGTCATAACTCAGAGAGATGTTTACAAGATGTGCCCAGACTTTTATTTGCTGACCACTAAAGTCAGCCGACAATGTCAAACATTAACCCCTTCAAATGACAGGTTAAATATTTATCCTTATGCAACCTGTTTATCTGGTGGCACACTGGCCCAGTATGGTAAAGCATTTTGAACACTGGCCCATTTGAAACAGTGTCTTTAGATGTATGTATTGCCATTATGTATCATGCGGGAAAACCCACTGATACGTGTTATGTCCCCCGACTAATCCTATTTATCCGTGAGTAAACAGAACACTGGGGTTATTTACATAACTAAGGTTCTCTAAATCTCTAACACCACAGAAAAAAACCTCAGAAAAAGCCAACTGCACACATAAGGCACATACTTAACCTGCCCTCCTTTCCCAGTTGATATCAGCATTTTCTAAACATGCTCCTCTAAATGGCTACACACTGAACATTCAGACATATCAGCTTACGTTGGCTGGCCTTTAAAAGTCGGATTTATGCATCAGCAGTTTGAATTAGGCTAGTTAGCCGTGCAAATATGTGTGTGTGTGTTGGCATCTTTCTTACTAATAATCTGTTTTATTTATAAAAGTAGCTATTAGCTTCGTTGCTATTTGATTGTGAGAAATATGCTACCAAGGGGACTGAAAAATTGCTAACATTAGTTTGTTTGGGGCTTTGTTTGCGAGCTGATTAGCCAGATAAAGCAATGTTAACATGCAGCTATCAGTAAGCTATGATTAATGCTCTTATTTTTTAGCTAATGTTTGCGTAGATAATATCACATGTAAAGAGTAAGGTGTGCTTAGTTGACCTGATACATTATTAGCCAGCAGTTTTAACAAAATAAACAAATGAAGACAAAAGCTGAAGACCAGCAACATGGCCCCCATAGAGTGAGTTGGTTAAGGGCATCTTGATTAGGCCCCAAGGAAGTGTGCCGGGGTTTGAAGCCAACTTTGGTCATGGCCAAACACTTGAATTACAACCTCTGAGCCCGTCATGTGATGCCATTGGGCCCAAAAAGACTTTTTCTATAGACTTATATTGTGAAAGAGACGTCACTAAATCTGCAGATACATTTTTTGAGCGTCACAACCCCTGTGATATGACTCATTCCACTATCAGGATTAAATCCTTTGTTCCAATAACAAGTCCAGAAGAACCGCAAGATTAAATCATTTTATTTCCAATCAAGTTAGGGAGCGCTAAACCAGTGGATGTCTCTCCGGGTAATTTCAGTTTTTTTGGGATTCATGCACCTCTGAGCAACTTTCATAGGAACAATTGATGTCCCGGCTTCAAAGCTATATCCAGGTCCTTTAATACATCCATGATTTTGATGAGCTCATTGGATCCTGTTAAAGACATAGCCATGGAACGTAATTACAGTTAATCAGACATTTGTTTGGAAGTACTGTAAACACACTTGTTTGTTGAAAACACTCCAGCCTCCCATTTATTGAAGAACAGATATGGTTGTCAGGAAGGTCAATAGTTTAGGGTTATAAAATTCCAGCACACCCACAAAGAACTGACTCAAAGCTTCACCATACGACAACACACAAATACTGGCTTAAAATGCTTAAAGAGTCTACATAATTCTGTTTGTCATTATTTTCTGAGTTGATTTTAGAGTATTTTTTTCTGTGTGGTGTTTCAGAGGCTTGCGTCATGATATAAGCCTGAAAGTTACGTGATGTTTGTTAATATCTGTATTTCAATTGTTTTAAAAGCTGAAGCCGATCGTTCAGTTCAAACCAAGCTATGTCACAGGTCCTGAGTCTTTTCCAGACCTCTTCCTCTATTAACAATAGCAGATATTAACTCAATGGCTGACGACTTACAGCACATTTTGAATTCAGTCTGTATGATACATTTGAAGCTGTGGTTGCTAGATCATTTCAAAGGGAACATTGGTCAAAACATTATCATGGCTCAAGTGTAGGTTTTCCTTGATCTAGGGATAAAAACTATGTGGATTTGCAGCATGCCATAGTTGTTGCACATAAAGGAAACTGCCAAATTTGTGATGATTTAGCAGAAAGTCTCTCTTTAGGATGCAGGACTCAAATGACAGGGAGCCTGTGCTGTCCTCTAGTGGTGACAAGCATTAATGTGAAAGTAGTACTGAGGGTGATCATATCGCAGAGCTAAGTTGAACCATTTTTGTGTCTGCTGAGACACTTGAGAGTTGACTTTGTTGAATAATAAGTGGGATACTATTTCCTGTATCTGATCTAACATTGATGAGAAAACCCTAATGATGAGACTGCCCCAGTCCTGTGACGTTACACTTTATTTTCAAGTGAAAACCACTAAGAGGTGAAAGAACATCATGTTTGTGAAATAAGCTTAATGCATGTTGCTGTCCCCTGATGTCTGAGACGCTCTTTATGAAGTGATGGTGCTGCTTTAGTTTTGGATCACGATTGTATGTTGAAACTTTCTGCTCTATAGAGAAAATTTCGTACTCATCACTTGAGATTTAACAGATGACTTTTCTAAGCTAACCACTGCTCTGTTAACCTGAAGCTTTATGAGTATAACTGGTACAATCACATGTAATTACATATGATGTGGTATATGTACTATATATATATATATATATTTGATATTAATTTATTGTAATTGTTTTAACCTTTTGTATTATTTGTACTTTCTCCTTTTAACACTTTCTCTCAGTGTCAATTTTTTTTATTATGATACAATTTTTAATGAACTCTTCTGCCAGTGTGTCTGATAACCTCTTGTTAGAAATGTGATTTAATTCCTGTTGTGTGTTTTTGTTTTGGAATAGCTGCTACCTTGCCTGTGCCATGTCACTGTCTAACACTGTATGGCTGTCTCTTTGCTGTTGGTCCTGCTGTCTGTCAACATTAAAGGTGTTACAGTACATTTTTCATGCAACGTCAACACAAAGGCTACTGATTTCGTACTACCTATAAGGCCATTTTATAAACGTATGGTAATACAATTTGAGGTTTATGTCAACACACGCTGTTTGTCTGATTGCATGTAGTTGAAAAAGATGCCCTATGAAGGCTTTTGCTGAACCAGGCCCATTACACAGGAATAACTGATGCAATTTTAAGGGCTAATCATTTTTTCTGACTATCACACATCAGTATATGATTGATAAGATTGTTGGTCAGTACTTACAGAGTGAATTCTTGGCCTGGTGCTGATGTTTCTGTCTCATCAAAATGTCACAATTTCTGCCAGAGCTTTGTAACACTTAACTCATCTGGCAACTCATTCATGCCCAGCCAAGTTGCCAGAAGAAAATGTTCGCATTATACGTTTCTGCAGACCACCAATACATTACATTTGCACGTTTCATACGTATCATATGAACGTGTCTAAAGTGATATAATATATGAGCTGACTTTTGTCACTGGAAGGTGGAGAGGATAGTGGATGGCATGACAGCCACAGGTGAGACGCCTGCTAAGCTGCAGATTACTGAAGACCATTGTTCAATGACAACAAGTTTTTTTAACAACCTGTCCTGGCATTTCTACCAATGTTTGTGGCACTGACCCTGGGTGTTTTAGCAGCACAATGCGATGTTTCCCAGAGAAATTGAGTGTTTTTAGGAGCCCATCCTGGTATTTCCCTCCCCAAATCTTGGTGTTATTTGACTTGTCCCTGCTTTCCAGCAACAACTTTTTTGCCACCAAATGTGGGCCAAACATTGTAAGCCAAAATATAATCTTTTCTTAACCATAACCAAGTGGTTTTTGTGCCTAAACCCAACCACACTCTCCCCACAGCTTTGTTGAGAAAGTTTCAACATATCCGCTACAATATAATGTACAAATCTTAAGTGCTATATCGTAGGCAACTGGACTTGCAGGGTTTATAGCCTGCAACTTCGTACCAGTCATTTAGAACTGAAGAAGCTTCCTGGATGAGAGGCGAAATTTCTTCAAGAAACGCAAGCAAGTCCAGTTGCCTACGATATAGCACTTACGATTACCATGACCTGGATGACTGAGAATCTTCACCAGCATAATGTACAAATGTAATGTATTTGTGGTTTGCATAAATGTAAAAAAAAATTCCAGCAATTGGGTTGTCCTGTCAATGGAAAATCTAACATTAGTACTAGTAATATTGTTACTCTTAATTGCCATCATTATTATAATGATAATGAAAATAGAGTTTATAAAAGCATACTTTTATTTATTTTAACTGAGGGTTAATATACATAAAACGTTCTCAGCCAGCAGAATTTAATTCATTAAAGTGTACAGAAACATTTTTTTTTAAATTTGGAACTTGATGTTGGAGAACAGGTAAGAGGGTAGTGAAATGTGAAGAGAGGCTGAGTTTGCTGAAGAAAGTACATCCTTAATTCCTTTCCTTTCTTTGCCACTGCTGGAAATTGTTTTTCATCTGCCACCAATCCCTTATATGCACCTGGAGGAGATGAGGAGAGATGAGAGGAGAGAAGAGAGATTATCACTTTTTTGTATCTGTCTTTCACATCCTTGCAGGGAGGAAATAAGACATGAGGAAGAGACATGAATGAGGGAAGCAAGTAGAAAACACACACACACACACACACACACCAACACACACACACACACACACACACACACACACACACACACACACACACACACACACACACACACACACACACACACACACACAGGGGACAAACAGAGACACCACATTCTTTTAATCCCAAACCATTTCCAGACATGGAATTTTTTTTTCTTATTTTATAGCTTTTCCAGGAATTTCATGACCGTGGGAACCCTGCTGACATTCCCACCCATCTACACACCTGTTCCCATTTCCCTCATCCTCATTTTTCCAGTGAGAGTTTAAAAGTTGCCATGTGCCTCATGCCTTTGCTTTCTAGCATCTGTATCTGTTACCTGTTTCTTGGAACCCTGTCACCTGTTTCCTACCTGCCTGCCTGGCCTTCTGCCTGATCCTTTGATTCTTTTCTAACGCTTTTTGAAAAGTTTGCCTGTTCAGACTGCCCTCCTGGTGTTGACCCATGTCTGACACAGAATTCTGTAAGCCTGTACTGTCTCTGGTTGAATAAATCATTGTACTGTAAGCCTCCAGTATCTGTATTTATCTACCTATCAAAAGATACTGTATGCCTCTTCCAAAGCAAAGTTGTGCTCACTGCTGTTTAATCTCTGTCTGACTTCAGAGATTAATGAGACTTCTGAAGTGAGTTGAGTTAATGTGCACTCGTCAACTCAAGGACCAAATCTGCATTTCTTGTCAGCTTAAGAAGTCCTGATCCTACAGCTGAAAGACATGTGACTGCTGATGGGAACATCTGGAGCCTTTTCATGTGGAATCCAAAAAATACCATAAATCGTATCCACATTCATAATTAGTATAGCTGGCACTATTGAAGGATAAACGCACTTGGCGCCATCTTGGATTCTGAGGTTGGGGTTGGTAAGGTTCCTCTGACTTTCTGCATCAGAAATCTGACTTCAGGGGGCTCCAGTTGAAATTTCCAACTGGGAAGTCGGAAATATCTACTTCACAACGCAAATGGAACACACCAAGAGTTAACTGAGGCAATAGAGTACGTACCTCACAATGTGGTGCCCTCGTCCCACACTGTATGGGATACCTTTACATTCTCTATAAAGAACAAGCAGATAACTCTCTTTAATCAGACGTTACTTTTTTGTTATCAGCCTTTTAAAAAAAAAGTTTTAAAATGGGTACGCAACAAACACAATAATGCATGCAACATGGCACTTCAATATTGAGTAGAGTAGTTAAGGTTGTAGATGCCTTTTTCCAAAAATACACTATCCATCCATCCATCTGTTTCCATCTGCTTATGCAGGGCTGGGTTGGGGGGCAGCAGGCCAAGCAAAGCACCCCAGGCGTTCCTCTCCCCAGCAACGCTCTCCAGCTCCTCCTGAGGGACCCCGAGGCGTTCCCAGGCCAGATGAGATATATAATCCCTCTAGCATGTTCTGGGTCTGCCCCGGGGACTCCTACCAGTAGTGCCTGTAACACCTCCAGCGGGAGGTGCCCAGGAGGCATCCTGATCAAATGCCCGAACTACCTCAACTGACACCTTTTGACTCGAAGGAGCAGCGGCTCTACTCCGAGCTCCCTCCAGATGTCCGTGCTCCTTACCCTATCTCTGAGCCCAGTCACCCCACGGAGGAAACTCATTTCAGTGTTGTATCCACGATATCATTCTTCCAGTCACTACCCAGAGCTCATGACCATAGGTGAGGGTTGGGATGTAGATGGACCAGTATATCGAAAGCTTTGCCTTCTGGCTAATCCGCCAATCCATCTCATGCTCCATTCTACCCTCATTTGAGAACAAGACCCCAAGATACTTGAACTCCCTCACTTGAGGCAGTAACTCTCTCCCAGCGCGGAGGGGGCAATCCAGCGGTTTCACAAACAGGATTGGTGACAAGGGACAACCCTGGCGGAGGCCAACACCCACTGAGAACATGTTTGAATTTACGCTAAATAGGCGGACGCAGTTCTCACTTTGGTCATACAGGGACCCGATGGCTTAAAGTTAAAGTTAGATCTAAAACCAGAACTTGAGATGAGGTGTTTTTATTATTTAGGTTATTGGGATCAAGCCTAGACTGTATTTATGAGATCAAGCGTGTCACTACCCTTATGGAGAGGAGTAATAACTACACATTTCCACACAGCTGGTAACTCACTCGTAGATAATGACTGCAATGACGTAATCTTTCCACCAAGTGTCAGAGTTTCCTCCCTCTTTTAGTTCTAGTATGTGCTTGAAAGAAATGCAGTGACACCTGTTCAGTAAAAGCACATTTGGAGAGTCTTGATGCACACATAGATAACCACAATATGTCTGAATGTTGCTGCAGAGGGTCACAGAGGTCACTGCCACTGAGACTGACATTATGAGATGCACTTGAGCTCAGTCTGACACCTTAAACTCTGACACAGACAGCTTTGTTGATAACTGTCTATTTATCCTAAAAAAATACCTGACTGTACAGCTTCGACTTCAGTTTAAATAGTTTTGAAATGTGTCATGTTTACATTTGTGCTTTGAACTGTGCGGTGCAGGACAAAGTCCAGAATGGGTGTGTATGTTTGTTCTGTACAGCTGTGAAAGGTCCTGCATTGATATCCTTCACTGCTAAACCTGCTGTCAAATACACCACGGCTACAACCAAACACTGAAGATGATTAGAGTGTGAATGTGTAATGTATTTTGATTAAAGAAGAGTTAAATACGCCAAAGAAAAATGTTTCTTTTACTTTTTACCTTCCCACTCACAATCACTGACAAAATGTAAACGACCTGCCGTTTTGAGCTTACCCACCGTGCTGAATTGAGAGCAAATTCCATTGACCTCGGCTGTGTGGACTTTATTAAATCGATTGATTAGATGGAAATGGCACATATTTATACCTTATCCTACCTTGTAGTATTCCCTCCTGATCTTAACATTGAAATCCCAAATATGAATGAACAAACCAGAATGAAAAGCAAAACAGACAAGCACAGTAAAACTTATAGCCTGCATTAATGCATCTTTCCCATATGGTCTAGCGGTTAGGATTCCTGGTTTTCACCCAGGCGGCCCGGGTTCGACTCCCGGTATGGGAACTAGCTTTTAAGGGGCCTCCCTAGTCTAGTGGTTAGAGCCCTTGTCTTCCACGTGGAAGGCCCGGGACTCGAATCCTGCTGGGGCATATGGTTGCAAGAGAATCCCACCGCCGATTCAGATTCCGAAGAGAGTAACTCCAGGATCTGAGCAAAGTCCTCTACGTGTGCACATCTCAAGCCCCTTGTAGATAGGCTTAATTAATAGGCTGGAGTTCAATAAGGTGAGTAGTGAGGTGTGGGAGATGGGGGACATCATGTACCACTGACTGAGCTGGATATATGTTATCCAGTCGTTTGCTGTTCTTGTCCGTCATGCTACCTCCCCAGCAGACTTCGGCACACAAGAGTGCACTTGCCAACACCGATTGGTAGAACATATGCAGTATGTCACTTCTTACTTTAAATGACCTTACCTTCTGCAGAATAAAAAGCATGCTCTGCCCCTTCTGGTTGAGGGTGTCTATATTTACTGACTAGTCCAGCTTATTGTCCAAGGTATTTGTATGTTTATAACATCTCATTGTCCTACCCTTGGATGTTGACTGGCTAGAGGCAGGTCCACAACCATCTTCTTTGTCTTTGAGGTGTTTAAAAGAAGGCTCCACACTACACACACTCCAGTCACTAAAGGCCCTCACCAGCTTCCTCTATCTCTGAGTATGGGGGGTTGGATGTAGTTGAATGCACTCGAAAAATTGAAGAACATTATCCTCACATAACCACCTGACTCATCCAGGCTAGAGTGAGCCCAGTAGAGCATGTAAAGGACTGCGTCTTCCACTCCAATATATTCCTGGTAATTAAACTGTAGGGGGGTCTTCGTAACACGTGATGTTAGAGCCACTGGTCTGTAGTCATTCACCCCACCTGGGCGCCCCACTTGATCTACTTTTTTGTTCACCAATCATTTATGCCAGGGGCAACCCATTTGATATGACTTGCCATTGTATTTTCTTGTTAATCAGTGTGCCATATTAATATAATGTCAATACCTTGCTCCTTAAAATGCACCATTAAAAATTTGGCTCTTGTCCTCATCTTGTGTTGTTTCAGGTATTGGTTTTAACCGGTAGAGTTCCCCCCTTACAGTCAAATCACAGCATCTTGCCATGACTGCCAAATGTCATTCTCATCCACACTTTCATCAAGTGCAAAGCTAAATACCGTGGCTTCTTTCAAACCAGCTGTCTGCTGAATTAATTCTGCTGTTTCTTTAGCACTGACATGAGAATGTCTTTTTTTCTTGATTTGTTGGTGTCCTTGTTCTGTGAGCCATTAAACAACACCTATAAGCTGCAGAGGAAAGCCTCCTGAATATGTTTGCCGTAAGGAAATTAATTTCCATGTTTCGCAATGCAATTGCTTTCTTCAGTAGGATGATTTTTAACAGTGGCAAAGACTTAAAGGCGTTTGCTTACTTTCCACACCTGCACACAGCATGTTTGATAGGTAGTCCTTAAACATTTCTTGTGTATGGTCTCAAAATAGCTTTTAACACTTGATGTTTGGCAAACAGCATTTTCAAATATACACAGCATGGTCTCTCTGAAATACAAAACCCCATTCTTCTGTCCATGAGAGCTAGAGTGCCCAAACCTCTACTTTGGCTTTCTTACATGTAGCTAGCGAGCCTGCCATTGTGTATTAAGCCAGCTCCAGCAGCGTTGTTATTCTGCGAAGGCTGGGTCTTTATATAAAGGATGTGACTGTGATGACAACAGCTGTGAAAGAGAAAATTTGGCCTGTGGATGACAGGGCACTTTAAAATTTTTTACAAAAACTCTCTTGCACACTTATTGCTTATTGTTTGTGCCATCAGTTAAGTTACTACAAGGTTGGCATGCGTGCTGAAGGATGCTGACGCCCTGATTTATGCCATTCTTCAAGTACCAACCCTGTAAGCCTAGGGACATGCCGTGCTGGGAGGTAGGGTTTGTAAATCATTGAAATTATTCATGAAAGGTTGGCAAGCTGAAAAAAAAAAATCTAGTGAACATTTAGGAGAAAGTTTTTATTTTTCTAATTGATAAAATTATATCTTACAGCATTTACAAGGAAAATGGGAGGCAGAGAACATTCAGACGCATTATTGGTTGCAAATCTTTGGTCTGTACAGGCATACCTCATTCTATCCTATTCTCCACTGAGAACCCTTGAATTATTACTTGACTAATTGAACGCTAGCCCAGCAGGGACAGGAGATGGAGGTGGAGGGTTGAGTGTGTCTCCAAACACCTCATTGATCGATTACCGCCTGGAGAGTGGAAACCAACTCTCCCCACTCCATCTGCTACAGTCAAGAATGACTCTGCTGGATCCTCTCTGATGGATACTGGACTGATACAACACACATTGATGTAAAGCTGTTTTAGAGACACTTTATAGGGAGTAACATTGGGGATAAAAGCACCAGGTGAAATCTAGATTCTTGATCAGAGTCATGGTGAGAAGAAAACACCATGTTTTTGGATCAGTAAATGTCCCCATTCGGCACAGATAGAAGTTTTGACTAAGAGTGATGACAGAATCCTGATAACCCTTACTAACACTATTGCGACTACTAGTGTCACTAATAATCATAGCTGTTCAAATATTAGAAAAAGGAAACATAAACACTTGCACAATTACTGAGGAGCATGAAACTGGAGATAAAGTTCCCACTGAAGAAGTAGTCTCCCCTATTATGTATTATTACCAGGAATTTTTTCATGCTACTTTCTTCTTCCTTTGAAGATAAGTTTTAAAAGTCTTATTTTACATACAATCAGCTTGTAAAATGTGAGGCTTTTTTTTAAGATTAATGTATCTAATGTATAATAAAATTAAGTGGTTTCACCTTGACAGCATGGTTCATTTAAATACCTCACATGTTGATGTATCAGTGTTAATAATCTACAGTATGTACCTATTCAATACCTACCATTCAGCTTAAAGTGTTTTCACTTTCATGCCTGTACATTATAGCTATACGCTGTGTTTATCTGCTTATCTATTTGCGTGTATGGTACGTTTTATACAAGTACACTGACAGCTAGTGGAAACCAAAGTCAAGTCCCTTGTGTATCCAAACACACTCGGCCAGTAAAGCTGCTTCTGTTCGTGCTTCATGCGCTGCAGTGAAAATTCCTACAGTCATGAAGGCAGCAGGGATGCTGCTGCTTTGGGTCCATATTACCTTGTTAGCAGGTTGCAAGCTAGCTGTGTAAAGGCGGTACAGTGCGGCTTCCCGGGGATGTCCCACCCTTTTTAATACACACTGAGGACTCCGCGGTTTTTATCGGCTCTACACAAACAGGACTAACCTCCAAACTTTGGCGACATGACGACGCGGTCGGAGAGAGAAAAAGCCCAGAAACTGAATGAGCAGCATCAGGCCATCCTGTCTAAACTGCTGAGGGAAGAAGACAACAAGTACTGTGCGGACTGTGAGGCGAAAGGTGAGTCTGACAGTGTTTCCTCTAAACCTGCGTGTCACTGATGTGACTGTGAGAAGATGAAATGATGGGTGAATTTGGCAGCTAACGGCTTGCTAAAGCTAGCAATATACTGTAACGTTATTCAGATGGGAGTCACTTATGTGAAGCTATGCTCACATCCCTCTGAGCCTCTTAGCCTAACTTAGTTGCTTCATGACAAAGTGTGTAATTCCGATGAAATTTATTTATTATTTTTTAATGTCCGTATATTTATGTCGTACAGTGCAAACAGATGCATTGCTGTCCAGTCAGAATTAAGCCCTTACAAATACTACTGAGCGAAATCTCGCAAGGTACCACAAAAAACACAACTTCCGTTACATATTTTCAAAATTAAATCCTAATCGAACTCTTCCCACTCCCACAGCAGGGACATTCACGTTACAGCAGCAGAGAAAAAATAGGAGAAAAAGTCATTAAGTGTTAAATAGGATAACAAATATTACAAAAACACAAATTACATAAAAAGACAAGTATATAAACCTATATACACTATTTGTACACCTTTCACTTATTCAGATACTGTATGTTCATGATTGATGTAGTTGCACAGGATAACTGACATGCACACGTGGTGTGTCGTATTATTACCATAGAAATATATTAATATTATTGCACAGCAAGTGGTGAAAGTATTGCACATTAGGAAACTGCACAGGAATATTTCAAAGTAAGAATGTGAAGTATATTGGCAGGATATGTGTGTAAGTATCAATGCTTATGAATAAATAGAAGATATGTATAACCTGAGGTAGAACAGTGCAAATTAGCTGTCTTGTTGTAAGTGGTGGGTAAGTGAGGCAGAGATAACAGCAGAAAAGTTTACATCTTGACTATGTTTTATATAGTGGTAATGACACTTTGAAGCTTTGACAAATCATAGGATGGGCACTGTTGGGATTTGACATGTGGGGCTGGTCCTTCCCACCGGGCTATACATTTTTATCCTTCTAAAGAAGTATCCTCGAAATTTTCTCTTATTTTGAAATCAGATCGCTTGTATTTCCGGTTTTGTATTATAAGCCTGCGGCTAACTTGACGCAGGTTTTGCCCGACAGTATCGATGTCATGTCCTTGACTGGTTTATTTATGAGCGGAAAACGTGCGTGTCCGGTGGAGGCAACATTAAATTACAGGTGTCGTTTGCTCGCTGAAAAATCCCGCGTAGAAAACCCCGTCAGCATCAGATACCGTGGGTTTGTTGCAGCTGCAGCCAACACCTTACCTCTGACCGGCGATGCCCTCATGAGCAGAGCCACCCCCCAAACTCCATTCAGAAATCTGAAAGTTTAAGATTCTCACGCAGAGACTTTCAAATACAGTTTCATGGAAGATGTGTTATAAATCTTCAGGAACCAGTCCGTTATTCGGCATGCATCCCATTCATCACACAGCGGTGTATTCCAGTTCGTTTTAAAATTTACATGCATGTACTTGATGATTACCAGTGGTGATATGTTATTAAAAATAACATACTAACCCAATAATGTTTTTGCCGTATTGATCTAGCACAATAGCCACAGGATCGTGAGTGTAACCTATACGCCCTAACCTTCTTGTGTGTTTGCCGACAAGTGTGGATGCATGAAATTCCCAGACTTTTGAAGTGAGCTTGAACAGCTCGTATCGGGGCTACCTATGACTGAGATTAAATGCCTTTTGCGTCATCACCATGCCTATGCTGCCATCTGACAAGCGTAATCTGTAGCACAGACCTCCCTCTGCTAGTAAACCGGGGTTGATTATGATTTGCATCAGCCTGAAGCTGCATCTTTTGTTCATTTAATATCAGTTATACCAATATTTAATCTAAATAACATTTCATAAATTGAATTATTAATTAAGCTTTACATTTTATTCTTGACCATGGAAACAGCAGTTTGGCCAGAAAGCATTCATTACAACTTCTTTCTGAAGCTTTCACCACATCTTATGGCCTTCCACAGCGTATGGAGTCGCTCACGTGTCATGATGATGACGGTTTATAAGACCAGCTGTTATCATGTGAAAGTCCACACTGAGGTCACATGACAACAACTACACAATATCCATGACAACTGAGCAACCTAATCCACTGAGGAAAGCCATGGGACGTAGTTGGACGCCTTGAGACAAGTTCTCATGTTTCTCAGCTGTTGAGCAACCATAATCCACTGAGGAAGACAATGAGATGTGGTTGAAAGCTGCAGAAAAAAGCTAGTAAGTTTACCTTTAGTTAAGATTGAATCAAACTACTGTGTCCAAGGTCAAGAACTGTCTCACTCAATATCATGCTGCTTTAAATGAGGGTTTGGCATGTGCAGATAAGCTGTCTTCTGTTCTGCATTGTTAGATTCCAGGCGTTTTGCTTTGCACAGGAACATTAGTGATAGGATGTGTGGTTCCCATGTGAGTTGATTTTCAGCAGTGGCAAAGAATTGTTCCTGTAAATCCTTCTTAAGCATTACAGCTGGGTGTGAAGTATTGGATCCTGGACGTTTTTAGCCAAAAAAACTAATAAGCCCTGCTGGCGTGCCTCAGAGCCTGTCTGATAATAAGCAAATGTGAAGTTTGTTTTTGAATGAGACACTTGAAAATCAAAATATATCATCTTTTCACACAGATTTTATGTCTGAGCTGTCACTGCTGGTTCTTACCCAGACTATATATAATGTAGCAGCTGATCAAGTGAATAATAAATAATAATCTACTGATTTGTGTTTCCTGCATCAGTCAGTGACCCCTCCCCCCGCCCCCTGCGGACTGCAGCTTGACTCATGTTTACTTATGTTACTCATAAAGCTGCAGCATCCAGCTATGCCTGATGAGTCACGTTCACTATGTCATAGCTATTTAAATCCAAACAATAAGTGGGTGATGTGGAAAAGCCTAAAAAATCTGAAGCTGAAACTTGAAATCAGTTAAAGTGTTTTTTTTTCCAGTGCTGATTAAGTCTCAGGACCACTAAAAGACCTAAACGTCGTGTTAACTGAGATCATGAAGAAATCACAATCCTGCACAGGAATTGTTTAACGTAGCCAGCCACATTTATAATCTATTAGAATCTAAATAGTTTTTAATTTGTGCCATGTTTTCACAGTGTGAGTGTGCTTCAAGTGCAAAATGATATAAAAACTTGATAGCAGCCAGTTAACACCTGCAGAAACTGTTTTCACCAACACTTAGGTGCGAAGAGAAAAGTCTCAGAAGCACAGCGTGGGGAACAGATGCATCTGCCACTGAGGTTGTTTTCTGTTTGTTTCCATTGAATGCTTCGTCATTAGTACTTATTATGTAGTACTTATTTAAATTAAAAAATATAATGATGGGTAAAAACACAGCTGATTTACCTGCACAAGACAAGTGGAATGGCTGTCACCTTTTATTAGAAATTGAAACTTTGAAACTCATTCCAACCATAGGATATTAATGTAATATTGGAAATGTAATGAACTGTTAACATTCAAAATTCAAAAAAGTGCAACAGACCATGTGAAGTAGTTCACCCTGTAGTCCAGCAGAGGACGCTCTTACATCTCACTGTCAGTTTGACCTGTTGTATACAGCAGCCACTCAGCCTTATACATTGCATTTATGGGTGGCGTTCATATTAATTTAAATAAATTACTTGTTTGTTTGAATTTGTTCACACTTGACCTTGTGAAAAAGTGATTTCCCTAAAGTGGACAAACACTGTAGGTAGCTGTTATCAGAGAATGTCATTACACAGTAAGTTATGCTGAAGATATTTTACTGAATGTAAACTGTAAACACTAAACGTGTTTAAAGATGAGCTAAATGTACTCTTTAGCTCATAGTTTAAATAAAGAAAACTCAATCATTTCACACAGAAACAAGATAAGTTTGTGCAATTATATTTTTTGATAGATGTTTTATGTACCAAGCATTTAATTATGTAATCCACAAAGAATGTAACAGCAGTTTAAATGAAAAATGTATCACTGATCAAAAATTGTTAATTAAATTTTCCCTAATGTCTTGTCAAGGTATGAACCAGGGCTGAAACAGTCGACTAATCGATTGGTCAGTTTGTTGATCAATAGAAAATGAATCAGTAACAAGCAAAAATAAACATAACATGTTCTAGCTCAAGTTTGAAGGATTTGCAGCATTTTGCACTTCTGCCACATTCCAGCTGCTCCAGGGTCCACACTTGTCATCATGCCTGTTGAAAAACATTAAAAAACTTTATTTGTCATTAATGTTTTTATGCCTCCTGCTGGCAATAGGATTTTTTTGTTGTCCCATCTGTCCATCCATCCCATTCTCACGACTGTGATATCTCAGGAGGGAGGGAATTTCCTCAGATTTGGCACAAATGTCCGCTTGGACTTAATGATGAACTGATTAGATTTAGAGGTCATTGTGACCTCACAAAATATGTTTTTGACCATAACTGAAGAATTCATACGCTATGATAGAATTTCACAGAAATATCCGACAGGATAAAATGATGACATTTTATATCCAAAAGGTCAAAGGTCACCTTCACTGTGACATCATAATGATCTGGAAAAACACTTTGCGGGCCATTATTCAACGACATGACTCAGGAACAGAAGAGGAGACACTAATCTAGAAACTGTCCTTCTGAGCTGCAGGGTTGAAGATGTGTGTGAAGCAGCATGTTTTAATATTTCAAGCTCATTGGTTTTGCTGATACTGAGCTTCAGGTGATTGTCATTGCACCGTGTGACACAGCTCTCTCTGTCAGTCCTCTGTACTGTCTCTATGTAAAGACAGCAGGTTTCTCACTGGAAGTTATTCCCTGGAATTCTACGTCATGTGGTGATGACTTCCATTTTGTCAAAAAATACACTTCATTAACTTTTCATTAAGTTCCTTTAAAGTCTTCCCCACATATATGAGCATGGACAGACAGGGATGTAAAATGCACCTCGTCCAGTTGGCAGAAGCATACAGCTGTGAGGCGGTAACTTAATTCCAGTTTAGGTTTTGGGCTAAAACATAAAGGGCTTTTTAATGGAGCTAATATGGGTTACCATCTTTTTGTCATTAGTTTTATTCATTAACCCTGAAAACATTCCCCATGGTTGCACTGCACCAAGTTGACCTGGAGTTGAGATTGTTTTGATCAACTTCTGAATTTTTCTCTCTCTGAGTTGAGGCATGGCCACCTCCACTGGATGAAGCGCACTCCAAACACAGTAGTGTATTAGCTTTTATTGATTTTTAAAACAAGCATTCACCCCATGGCTGATTGACCACTGCGAGTGCAGAGCTCTGCTTTGATTGATCAGTTTGTTTTAGGGTTTGGCCAAACACTATCTGTCCTCCATACTGGCTGCTGCAGTCAGTGTGTAGGGGCGTGGCAGCCCTGCTATGACCACTGCAGTGTGGTGACTCACCTTAGGCTCTCGGCTGTAATTCCACCCTCACTCCTGTCTCTTGTCTCCACACACTGCCCTACATTTCCTGTGTGTGTGTGTGTGTGTGTGTGTGTGTGTGTGTGTGTGTGTGTGTGTGAGAGAGAGGGATGGAGTCCTTATTGATTGCAATTCCATTTTCCTGTCCTCCTTGGCATCTCAGTCCGTCCACTACTTAGAGTCCAGACTATAATTTTCGCCCTTGGTTTTAACACAATCCTGTCACCGATGTGACTAAAATGCTACACACACACATGCTGGCAGTGTGTCAGTGTTATGATTTGTGGCTGTGGGTGCTCTGAGTTGGCACATGTTCTCCTCTGTGCTGGCACAGCAGATCTTGGCAAGCGCCTGCAGGGTACTCAGCGCTTTGACGACCTGTCCTTGGTACCTCTCTGCTGTCACACACATAAGGAACTGGCAAAGGCCTCACACATACTCTCGCTAATTTAGACCCAGCAGCTTGCATACACACCTGCAATTGTACACCTTTTAAAGGTGTGAAGGACAGGTTAGCCTTGCAGTGCCCAGGGAAGGAGACGGTCATCAATGAGAAGCTGCAGCTCAGCGTGCGTGTAGGTGGCTGCTGGTTGGGCTCAATGTCACACAAGTTGTGTTTGTTTCCGACTGGTGAGCAAGTTACATGCAAATGTTAAAAATACAATGCAAGCTCTCTTTATTTTTATGTTGAAGCATTTATAGTTTCTGTAAAAGGGCAGCTTTATGTCAGCATGATGGAGGGAGAGTGATGTGTTGTTATTGTTTGAGCTAATGTTGGCCATAAATCATCCTGATTAAAGGCCAAAACAAACACATGTATTTCACTGTTCTCACTCAACAGCTAATAGCAATGATACTACAGCAGTAAGTGATATTGGCCTGACATTTCTCTCCAGCGTGTTCTCTCGGAACACATTCATCACGTAGTAATTCAGTGTTTCCATCAATATTTAAAGTCCCCCTAAAGACATATTTTGAAGTAATACTTATGCTAATATCTCTAATGTTATTTTCCCACATAATAGTAAAAAAATCTCTGAAAAGGGGTCGGCAGCAGATCTACTCTTTCTCCCTCTCTGAGAAATTCTGGACCTCACTTTGCTTTCTCCTGTGCTGCTAGTGCTAGGTTGACCACTGAAAGGGCAGTACGCATCAAGAGGGCTAGCGTTAGAGTCAGAGGAAACATTGGAAAGATTCAGCCATACCTGTTTGTGCCTCAGTCAGAACTAGACTCAGGTGAGGAATCTTTTTCTCAGATTTTAGGGAAATGCAGACTACATTTACATGCACAAAATGTAAGCTGAATATTCCTCTGATATACCCGTTTACATGCAGCTGTAGTGGGTAGTGACCGAAAGAATTAGATCACGAATACAAGCAGCCGAAATAAGTTTCCTCTGTGGGGTGGCCGGGCTCAGCCTTAGAGATAGGATGAGGAGTTCAGACATCTGGAGGGAGCTCGTAGTAGAGCCGCTGCTTCTTCGCATGGAAAGGGGCCAGTTGAGGTGGTTTTGCACTGATCAGGATGCCTCCAGGCTTGTCCAACTGGTGGGAGGCCCTGGTGTAGACCCATAACATGTTGAGGGGATTATAGATCTCATCTGGCCTGTGAACACCTTGGGATCCCAAAGGAGGAGCTAGAAAGCATTGCTGGGGAGAGGGATGTCTGGGGTGCTTTGCTCAGCCTACTGCCATCGTGACCTGGCCCTGTATAAGCATATGAAAATGGATAGATGGATATATTGACATGCAGCCATACATACTCAGATTAACACAACATGTCGTTTATCACAACAAAACAAGATAAAGTGGAACGGCTGAAGCCGTGTGCCATTTTGCTTCTTTGCATCAACATAGGACTTTTTAAAAGTTTTAACTGGTGGTGGACTCACTCGACCGAACACAGCCTCCTCCTTTCATTCTTTCAGCCACCTTTTTGAGATGGATACAGTATTTGTACATATCCAAAATCCTGCTGATATCCAAGCCTTTCATAATGTTTAAAGGTGTGTGTATCTTTTTTATGGCCACAAATGGTGGCTTTTCTTTTAAGTATGCATCTCCACCCCAGCCCTGCAAACTGTTGGCAAGTTGGTTTGTGTCCAGTGCACAGAGCTGACTGTAAACGGGCAAGAGGCTCTGCTGCAACGAGGGGGAAAAAAGTGGAGACGCGTATTCCATGTGCGCTGTGTACATGTCCAAAGAATGCTTTTAGAACCCGAAAAATACAGGCATATCTCACATGTCCTAATTGGAAAATGTTTCACTTGGAAAACAGCCTAATTCAGAATATCCAATCAGAATATGGTGTTTATTTGACTCATATCAAATTCAGAATATTGTCATATTGGGATTAAAAGTGGAAAATCAGTGTGCATAGTTATTGCCCCTTTCACTCGAGGAATGTGTAACAACTCTTTTGTGACAAACTTTGTACACAGAGGTCAGTATGGTCAAGGTCGGACATTTTAGGGGACAAACAGTGGAAAACATTTTTGAGTGATGGGGGGCTAATGTGTTTTTTATAACCAACCAACCAAACAAACATTTTTCTACAAATCTGAACATACTTTACTTTACATCCAACCATAATAACAATCTTTTGAAAGTAACCCAACTAATAACATTAAAGCAGATGTATTTGATTCTTCATGTGAAGTTGGTTTGTTGCTAAAAGGTTCATTTAGGCAGTGTTCAGTGAGGATTAGAAACTTGTCATCTTGCTCGAAAGATTATTATTATTATTTTTTACCCAAGTCTGACATCATATAGTAGTGCATGGTGGCATTAAGGCGTCATATTAATGTTATTTTTTGATATTGCTCATTAACAGATTGAGTATAAAGTGTTGGTTTAATATATATCCAGATTGTAGGGGAGGTCAAATAGAAGTTAAACCCAGTTAACCCTGCCCTCTGTTTAACATTGAGAACTCATCCATGGATGGTATTTTATCTCCTAAGTGACCAAACTAATCTGCAATATTGATGAGATAAATCATGCAGAGTTGGATCTTTTGGGTTTGATCTGGGCTATCTCTCTTATCTAGGTACATCTAGCTAAAACAAGCAGCCTTGAATAGGGCTGCACCTGACAATTATTTTTTATTACTGATAAATCTGCTGATTATTTTTACAATTAATTGGTTGATGGTTTAATCTATAAAATGTTGACAAAAATGTGAAAATTCGCATCACAATTTCCCAGAGCCTGAAGTGATGTCTTCAAATGTCTTTTTCCAACCAACAGTCCAAAACTGAAAGACTCTTCATTTTTCCATCATAAATGACGAGGAAAGCAGCAAATTCTCACATTTAAGAAGCTGGAACCAGCAAATATTTTAAGCTTTTGCTTAAAAAAAAAAACAAAGACAGAAAACAATCAGTTATCAAAATTGTTGGCCATTCATTTTCTTTGAAATGACAAATCGATGAATCGACTTATCATTGCAGCTATAGCCATGAAATAAGCCCACCTGTCATGAAGGTTAAAAACGTACAGGTTTCGATGAGGTGACTCAGCTGATGATTCAGTCACTTGTAGGGCTGAGTATTGGTGCGCTATACCTTTCAGATATCAACAGAAATAACCAAGTACCAAGTAGTATCTAAACTTCTGTAGTCAAACAATACCTTCATTCAATCCTTTTTGTACCCACATTTAGCAAAAAGACTATTTGTATGGTTTTGCTGGCAGCTAGTAGCCACAAGCATTCTTTGATTTACATGTGACTGGCCCACTACAGCAGTAGCTACAACCCACACACTCTGTGGTGGGGTCCAGTATCTGACCAAGTTGACAGTTTCGTGCCAAGATGCCACTAAAATGTTCGTAATAGGGATACATGATAATATTGGCACATCATCTGTATCGGCCGATATTGGCTTTAAAATGAAATATTCGAATCAGCCAGCATGCTTTTTCTTATTTTGTACATGAATGAATATTACATACATTGAAAATTATTGTATTTCATGTCTCCATCTGCTGGTAGGTCATCATGATAAGAGTATGCATGCATGATATGATGTTTTTAATTCCACTCCAAAAGAGACTTGATGATCAAGAAAATTAGGTGGGGAAAAGAGTGGATACTGTACATCGACATCACTATTGGTTATCAGTCAAAGGAGTTGTTATACATGGGCATACAGGATATTGGCAAAAAAATCCAGTATTGTGCATCCCTAATTCGGAAGTATGGCTATAGTCTGTGCCCCTTCATTCACATGAAGGGTCTAGAATGGAGTAGAAGCAAAAGGCATCAAAGAACATACTCTATTGGTGTGGTTATCACTTTAAGAATACTGGTATTGGTACTGGTATGGTATCGTAGAGTAAATATTTTCGCATTAAGAATAAATCAATTTCAAAATAGTTCCCAGATCCAGTTCTGTCATTTGACGTATTGCTTTAATGGATGATTGTCTGGTTTTGAGTGTGAACTTACTCTGGCTGTATTCACTACACTGCCTCCTTTCACCAGCAGATGGAATCATACCTTCACTTTCTCCATCCATCCATCCGTCACTTTGCTGTCTGCTGTCTGACTTTAAAATTCTGAACAGGTCAAAACATTCTACATCATGTGGCCTACAGGTTCACTGATGCTCTGTCATTAATCTCTTTCCCATCAAAAACATAATGAAACAGCCCACATGCCAGACTGTGGACTAAAGTTGTTGTTTCTGTTTTAGTACCTGCGTTCTCTCTCTCCGAGTAAATCCCTCTAGCTGTTCGAGTCTTTATTACCTCTGATAATGGTTTGACTCGTCATGATTTATAGACTGTCTGGACCATAATGCTCCTCCATTTGTTTAAGAACAGACAATAAGCCTAGGTGATGAGTTTTTATTATTGTAATAATAAAGAGGAAAAGCTGCACTGAGAGGGAAACATTTCCCCTCGTAGAAGCAGTCCATCCACTCCTCCTCATTACTGCTGACACTGAATCACAGTAATGGACCAGCAGGGAGCAGCACAGCGCTTTTTTATTTTCCCCTCAGCGTCTGGCTCGTCACTCAGTGATTCTCTCCACTCTCCTCTGGCCTGTGCTGAAAATTTTGGCAGCCTTCCGATGATTTACTAAGACGACATTTTATTAATTAGGCACTGGAAGTTGTTAACCTTCTTTTTAAAGGCAAATAAGGCTGAATTTCAGCACAGGGATGGCTCATATTCTTGCCTGTGGCACCATCCAGCCTTTATGCAGTAACATTAGCTGTTGTTTCTTATTCCTAGAAGTAAAAGGAGAGGATTTAAATTGGTTTCAGCCAGACGTAATTTAAAGAACTATATAGGGCTCTGGTAATGCACAAGTTTCAGTGTATTATACATGAGCACTTTAAGTCGTAAGAAAAGAAGGACATAAAACCCAAAGAGCAATCAGAATAAAAATGATGAAAAAGATAAAAAAAAAAGGTAGATAGGGAGCAGTGACAGTAGCCAAAATGGATTTCTGGATGCTGTGGTTCAGAACAGATAAAGACTACAGTATTATTATTCCTGGAGGATTTGTATGAGTCAAGCAGACATGGTTCAAGTCCACAAAGTCTGTGTCTTTCAGCCTTAAAGCTTTAAACTTTGCTTTTTATTATGTCCCTGGAGAAAGAACTGGCTGTGCTTCCTTGTCGCAGATTTTGTTTTTCTGGCTTAAAATATTGATTGAATAAGCTCGCAGGAGTCATGTCAATAAATTGAGATATTCCTTGTTTCTTTTTTATTTGTTGCCTCAGAGCATTTTAGTTCATAAGCATATTGTTAGGCAGGATTAAAAAAAAAATGGTCCCAGATTGATCTCTTTGGAAGGGCACAGCACCTCACTAGACATCTATGGTCGCCGTCCCCACCTCACTGCCACCGTCGCACACATTTACACACACATCACACATCACACATACACACACACACACACACACACACACACACACACACACACACACACACACACACACACACACACACACACACACACACACACACACACACGTCAGTCGTCGTCTTGTCCTCAGGTTGACAGTTGGGGCTTTAATTTCATGCTTGGCTGACCGCCCCCCCTGCTCCCAGTTGGAAAGTTCCGCTGTCACTCATCGAGGCTGTCTGTCTGTGTGTCTCTCAGCTGGGACGACTATTTATTTGTCTCAGTGTGTTTCTGTTTCTATGCAGCTAAAAATCAATGCTTGTATTTGTGCGCATATTTAATAAAGTGTGTGCCAGTGATGTCATCTTCATCGGTATCTGTTTCTCTGTGCTTGTGTGTGTCACGTCTGTTCAGGCATGCTCGTGTGTGCCCTCCTTCATGGCACCCTGCATGATGTGCTGGAATTTACCTGCATGAAAGTGCCTAAAGTGTGTGCGCGTGTGTGTATCTGAGAAGAGCTCATTTGTGTCTAATCAGGTCAGCAGTCTACAAATTAGCATTGGTATGTTTGTATTCTGTGTGTGTGTGTGTGTGTGTGTGTGTGTGTGTGTGGAGGGGGGACTGCAGGGCTCATGTTTACTGAGAGAACTCAATTCAGCTGTCTATTTTTGTCCAAACTTCAATGCAGTGCAATTGTAAAGATTCATAGCATAATAAAAACTGTTATTGAATCTGAATAATCCACATGAGACTCAGATGAACAGATATTAATGTTTCAGATGCGACTGCTTATTCATGTACAATTCAGTGATCATAAGCATCGGTTGCATTTATTCATTTGAGGACTTCGGGAAGGTCTTTTTAGGTCTGGGGGGAAAGTTTGTTTTTACTCGAGAAATTATTGATGAATTCTGAAAACAGTAGTTATTGTTTTAGAAAAGGTCAATAGATGGAAACAGCTGATTCAGAATAGGACAACATCCAAACAGACCATGCAGCGAATGGTAGGTTAATAGAAACAGACCAGTGCAGTAGGTCAGCACTCATAAATCAGAGTGGCTTTTGCCCTCCACAGCCAAGGCTCCTCTTTGAAACAATTGCTATTATATTGCACCTGCCACAGAAGTTACAGTTAATTTTACAACAAAGAGCATGGATTTCAAGCAGAGATAAAAAACAGAAAAGTATTTTTTCAGTTTAGACCCTGTGCTACTACTAATTTTATTCCCTTATTTTTTAGGCATAACATCAGTGCAATTGTTATTTTTTCAGCGTTTTTTCCTTTCCATCATGTAAATTACACAAAGTCCACGAGTCTTAGAACCAAACAATGTACATAGCCAGAACATAGAATGTACATAAAGACTGACAACACTCCCTCCCACTGTACCAAAATGAATTCAAAATACGGCACATAGGGTGCCATCTTGATTTGGTGACATAATCTGAAGCCAGTGATCTGGAAATGGAGCTGTGCTGAGCTGCCCATACACCCAGCCGACCCAATTTTGAGCAGCGCCACTGATAGCTAGCACACTTAGTAACAGACAGCTGTCAAAGATAATGTGAGAACCTCTTTTTATAGTATCAAATATCTAATTATACCAAAACTCAGAACTACCTAAAATGACAGAAACCATCTCATGGGAAACAAGACAAGGTGACAATGGGACCCTAAAATTGTCTGTCAAGCTAGTGCTCTAACAGTGACTTTGTTTCTATGCACACAAAAGCAGAGCAGGTTACCATCAGAAATCAGGATAAACCAAACCATTTTGGTGTCTTGTACAGTAAGCCGAGGCTGGTTGGGCATACCTGTTTGCATGACACAATAATAAAAAAATCATTCATTCATTCATACAAATGAGCAAACCCTAGTTTACACAAAGTTAGTCAGCACTCAGATTTTGCTGATAGATTATCATACAACTGTGTTTTTATGTTAAATGTGATCTATGTTTTGAGTAACTTTTCTCACTTCTGTTTGTTACTCTATTAGGCACTGGTTTTCAATTTTGCACACTTTGTATCTTGTATATTTTGAATATGTTGATACTAATACTTAATGCTCTATTGTTTTTTAAAACTTGGCCCAGTGTGTGAAGTTCTAGTTATTACTGGTTTGTGAACATAATTGTTGTCACACACTTGTTGTTGTCATACACTTAATAGACACAAATATTCCATCCACCTGACATTTGTGATGTATCAAGATGTGATTAAACGGTATAATGGAATTTGGGAGTACATTCAACCATTCAAACAACTGCAGACCACGTGTAGCCACACTAGACCATGACCTCCACATCCAGAGTCTTCACCTGCAAGATGAATGGGCTGGTGAGCTGGTTTTAAATAGCCACCTGAACAGCTGATGCAATAATTGCTTTTTCAGAATTTCTGCACAACCCTTCAGAAACCAGCTCAGGGAAGTTCATCTGCATGCTTCTCGTCCTCACCAGGGTTTTAACCTGACAGCAGTTTGCCATTGTAACAGACTTGTGTGGTTGTAAGGTAGGTTGGATGTACTGCCAAATTCACAGAAATGACACTGGATACTTATGATAGTGAAATGAAAATTCAGTTAACAGGCAACAGCTTTGGTGGACATTCTTGCAGTCAGCATGGCAATTAGGGATGGGTACCGAACCCCGGTACTGAACGAGCCTTGGGGCTACATTCCTCAAGACCGCAGTATTGATAAGCTCCGACCTTAACAGTTCTGCTATCGGTACTGGAGCAGTTGCGTTTCGTTTTTTTTTTATTTTTATTTTTATACAAGATAAACGTTATCTTGCACATTTATCTCACCAACTCCGTCAATTATCCATCATTGTATCATAATTTTTTGCTATTCTCCCCGAAGACGAGAGATCTGTCTCGCTCACCCTGGCTGTCTGCTGTGTGTGAGTGGAGAGTAGGGGGACGGGGCTGTTGTTCCAGTGACACACACACACACACACACACACACACACACACACACACACACACACACACACACACACACACACACACACACACACACACACACAAGACAGCGCATGCACCAACTCAAGCTTGTAGCCTACCTTTAGATAGGTAACAATGGCGGAGAGAGCCAAACGGTCAAAAGTGTGGCTTTACATTACAAGAGTTGATGCAGACACAGCGTGTTGTCACAAGTGTGACAAATGTTTTGCGTGTAAGGGCGGCAACGCTATTAATTTGTCAAAACACCTTGCAAAAGTGCATCATATTCAGACGTAGAGGGTTTGACTGCCCTAGCACAGCTAGTTCATCTACGTCCAGTTCAGGTTTGCAACATTATGCTAGCAGCCAACACGTGGAGTTAATAACCATTAGCTATTTTGCGACCCTATTTACTAAATAGGGTTTCCGGCACAAGATAATGGCTTACCAGCTATGGAGAAGCCTGGCTCCAGGTCCAATATTTTCCTCTTTGTTGGTGTCATGACTACCCAGTAGTACAGCCGAGCCGTGGCGGCACACAGGTATGTGACATGTCATAGGAGAAATGAGCCGTTCATATTACTCTATGTGGCAGGTAACGGTCCACAAACCTCCCCGCACTTTAGGGACTGTTGTTTACTTATGAAGAGACTGTTCTTTACTTGTCAGGGGAGGAGAGTGGGTGGTTGATTTTTATTTTATTTATTTATTTTATTTTGATTTGATCTTAACGATACCCATCCCTAATGACAATGACATACTCCCTAAAAACTTGAGACATTTTGTTGTTTGATCAAACTGCACATTTTAGAGTGTCCTTTCATTGTGACCATCCCTGTGTATGCTATGCTATGTAATCAGCATCTTGATAGGTCACACCTGTCAGGTGCATGGGAGAAGTGCTCACTAACATTAATTTTAAATTTTTAAATTTGTGACCAAAATCTTAGATAAATATATCTATTGAGTGCTTATACCTGTGAAAAATGGGAGCAAAAAGGATGGGCTCTGTAGGACAACAGTGCAGCTTGTTCTTTGTTTGTGCATGTGTTTTGCAGTCTAAAAACTTCTGTAGAGCAAAAAAAAAAACCCCAAACATTTTACTCCACTGATGCCTAAAGCAATAGAGGAATAAAGGGAACTTGAACGCCCATTTACATGAACTTCCTCAAATCTGGTTGCTGCCAAAAGCGAAGAATAATCAGATTACACTAAGTGACTCGGAGGGATTGCTGGTCATCATCTACTGACTGTGAACTCACCAGTCAGAGAGCCAAAGAGCATCAGCGCTGACTGCTCATCATCTCAGAGAGAAATATGACTGACTGGTTGAAACAGTGCAGCATAGTTTAACATGCGAGACACAGGTGAAAGCTTATGTCTTTCTACAATAGTGTACTTTAGAGTATAATTTGTGTGAGCCATTCACTTTTCTAAATACAGTCAGACCCTGCTGAAGCGCTCAATTGATTTTCTCACAGTAATAGAAATACTATGCAGCCAGTGGAGAATGAGAATCCATTGTGAAAGCCTACTGTTAGGAAAATGTCAGTGTATCTGGATGATTTGCAGTGTGTCAAATTTGATTTTCAGCCACTGCATGCGTACACATGCGATATGTGCGTATGCACACACTGCATGTGTACGCATGCGATATGTGGGTATGCACACACTGCATGTGCTCTGTATGTAAAGTACAAGAGAAGTACAATATGTTTGTTTTGGAGAACGTGTTGAAAGAGGTTATCTAAGAGCAAACCAAAGTGAGGTCCAATCCATACAGATAGAGTCCAGCTTACAATGGCTGAGCTGCTTGATTCAGGCTTAACACTCAGTCATCCCTGCCTTAATGCTCCTTTAGGCCGTCTAGCGCATTAGTGCCACTGCATTAACACACTGATGCTCTTACTCGAGACAGGCAGGCCCACTAGACTGCATGCATCCCCGCTGCCATCCAACCATCCCTGCTGCACCACCATTATGTAGCCCGGATCCATAAAAGTTGATCCTTTGCACTTGCTGTGTTCAAAGTCGCTTTCAATCGTCGAATTGACAGATAGTAAGATTCACGGTCTGGAGAAGGATAGAGCCAACGATGGTGCTGAGGGACTGTAGCCACTAGGCCATTAAAATGATTTGACTGTCATTTCCGTGCCATCTCCCATTCATCCCCATGGAGATTTGGCAGAGCGAGGGTTGTTTTGTACTACTTTATATATGATTGATGATGTATTTGGACCACAGATTTCTGTGGGAAGCTCTTAACCTGGACTCAAACAAGATCTTTTAAGAGGATTCCAAAACTATGCATGAGTGTGTTAAAGGAACAGTTCACCCCCAAATTGAGAGAACATATTTTTCCTTTTACCTATAGTGCCATTTATACATGTAGATTGTTTTGGTATGAGTTGCCGAATGTTGGAGATATTGGCCGTAGAGATGTCTGCCTTCTCTCGATGGAGCTAGATGGCACTCGGCTTGTGGTGCTCAAAGTGCCAAAACAATGCAATTGAATAACTCAACAGCAATGTATCTTTCCAGAAATCATGAACAAGTTACTTAAGATAATCCACAGCTGTGAGCAGTTTCATGTAGGAGCTATGTCCTTTCTATGAAACTACACCCGCCAACCGTATTACTATGCAGAAGTAAGCGTGCACCTACTGTTAGCTCACCTAGCACTACTGAGCTTGATAACATTACAGCTCAGCCGAGGCAGACGCCATTGATGCTAACATCTCACACTGTCATGAGCCTCTTGTCCATGAGTAGATGCATGCTTTCTTCTTTTTTGGTGCTTTGAGCAACACAAACAAAAGCATTTTTTCAATTTTTCTGCCATTTAGGCCAACATCTCTACTGGATGTTCCATATTTCCAACACTTGGTAACCCCGACCAGAACAGTCTAGACTGCTGAATAGCAATACAGGTATGAGGACAAATCTAGAATTTTGATTTTGGAATGAACTGCCCCTTTAATATTCTGGGTTTCAGTGACTAGGGCCTTAATATGCCTCAGAAGGCTCAGAGGTATGCGTTGAAGTGTCTTACAGCATCTAAAATCTGCTTTTCAATTGTGGAATTGAGTGGAGCTTTTTGTAATTTTCCAAGAGAGAGAATCCAACAATAATGCCCATTTAATGCAGCAATTGGCCGGGTTTGCAAAGATCTTAAGGTCAGGCAAAGTTTGAACTTCTGTCTCAAAACTATTTCTTTAATTTTTCGTGTTTACAACTGCACATCATCAGTTTCTTCAAGGAGAGTCGGGCAGTGTGTGCCATTACAGCCATCTGTACAATTCATTGCTGCGAGACAATATATCAGCTGTGATGGCAAGCCTTGCCTTTGAGTATGGCAATTCTGAATGAGAACAACGTCCGTGATTTGGACTTGGTTCGGCTTTAAACGGTCGGATAGTGAGCAGAAAAACATAATTTGCAACAAGTGTCGAGTGACAGTGAAAGCAAACAGAGGTAACACGAGCAATTTATTTTACCATCTCAAGACAAAGCATGTGCTCGATTAGGTGCTGGGCGGTATTCGCAGTGACGGTAACTTACCGCAGTAAACATGAGCCGCTGCTTTTGTGATTAACGTTACCTTCATACCACAGTACTTGGCGGCAGAACTGGGCCCGGCGGCCGGCCGGCCTCACGCACCTTCCTCACTACATGATGGAGGTGGCCTGGCCGACCGCACCAAACCCAGGCCCGCGGGAGAAGGGGGCCCGGGAGCCGCCGGCCCTCCCTCTTCCCTCTAACTTTTATACATAATATATCATTCTATACACAATAATAGATGGATTAGCAACCGTTTAACTTCTGACAATAAATAGTTTCCATCCTAGACTTGTATGGCTTTTTAAATTGTTTTATTTAAGGTGTCGAAAAAAGAGAGAAGACGATACGGCTATATCATACTGTCACCGCATCCCCCCAAAATAATACCGTGATGATGATTTTAGGCCATACCGCCCAGCCTTAATTCATTTCATAGGCTTGCCCCTTGCCCACTGGACAAAAATCCCACCAACACCCACTAACATCTGACTTAGTAAGAAATGTTATGATCCCAGGACAAATGACTTTGCAGTAGTCAGGGGTATTTATCAGCTCCAGCTCTGATCAGCTCCGAATGGCAGTGGTGGAACACCTGATTGGAGGTGATAACTTTTCCCCTTTTGCCGCATGATGCAATGACACACTGTCACACTGTCACAAAATTCTGTCTGTCTCTGTCCAAGCAATGCTCAAACAATGTTCTAAATTAGTTGTCACAGAACGTGTTTTCCCACACATCTCCAGGGTCAACCATGACACACTAGTAAAGAAAAAAACAGAGGCATACTCGTCTACTGGCAATGGGAAAGAAGTCTATTGCCTAATTTTGGTGCCTTTTAAGATCCCTTTAGCAACTTTTTTTTTTTTCAATGAAGTGGCTAACAACAAAGACTTTTTGGGTCGACCTTAACCCCTCTCCCTTAAGACCATTGCCATATTTTTCAGAAAATTTGCTCTCATGAGAAGCAGTAAATAGCTGCACATACAGTCGACCAATCATTGGCTTGACTGAAACGTGAGTGAGCTGTAAGTGTGCGTACACAGCTTCTTGTAGAGTATACAAGAGCGAGTTTATCTCAGTGTCTGGATCCTCTGTACTCATGACACTTTAGTTCCACAGTCAACAGCCTTCATAAAAGCTCTTGAAATTACACGAGAAGATGGTAGATGGAAAAAGCATGAAAGGGGAAAAAAGGCAAATAATAAAGTTAGTTAAGCTTTATGTTTTGTACACACATTTACGTTATACACATATGCATATGTATGTATGCCTAGAGTTGTGCTTTAGCTAGTTTTAATTGAAAACACAGCTTTGACACATATGTGGGGTTGAAGAGTCTAATGTTGTTTGAATTCTGCCATAGCTTAAGCCCCATTCCTCTTTGTTACCTTTTCTGTCTGTCAATCTTTCTGTTGTCTCTCTGCACAAATGCAGTTTACAATGATAATGTTGGCAGATTTACAATGCAAAATTCTTATTCATTTTTCACACAATGGGACCTTGATCTCAGACAGAAGCAGACAAAAGCAGGCATCTCATTTTTAACTGGTCAGCACCAGGTTTATTTGCTGAAATGAAAACTGTCTTTGGCTGGTTTAACTGCTGAAATAAGTTGGCAAAATCAACCGAGTTTAGCTTCATGAGTTAACTTTTTAATGTCTCTAGCTGACTAATTTTAAAATCACAGTCTTTGAATGTGATCATTGGAAACAGAAACAAACACATTTGATGTCCAACGTGATCAGACGACACATCGTACAAACCACGTTTTTCCAGCAGAGCCAGGCCCTCAGCTTCAGTCTTTTAGTATGGTATCATATAATTAACCATCAAGTGCAAATTTTCAACCCCATGATGGAGTGCAAAGCTGACTGTCACGGAGAGGAAAGAAACTTGAATTGTAAATATGGGGATAACGCCGCACATTCTTAGACAGTCTCTCCTGAAAGACACTCAAAGTGTTGCACTTGGTTGTTCACATGAAAAGTGAAAGACATATTTGTGCCAAGACTGAAAAAACGTCAAGAAAGAATAGAATTGCTTGGCAAGAATAGGACTAAAATGAGATATGGCTGGGTGATATGGAGAAAATTGAATATGATATATTTGACCAAATACCTCAAAATCAATATTTTAATTTTGTAAGGTTGGCTATTGGTACTTTCACAAAATATTTCCACAATGAGATTTTTTTTTTTATAAATAATCATCAGTAATGTGGATATAGGCTAATTGACTAAGTGGGTAGAACAGTCTGTTTAGTTCAGAAAATTACATCACTTTACTGTAATGCACCCTTTAAAGCCAGGAAAATATAACACTTAATGATATTACGATATCCAAAATCTAAGATATCTACTCTCATATCACGATTTTGATATACTATTGATAAATTGCCCAGCCTTACTATACTTTTGCAATTGTTCCTGTGTGTTTGGTTTTTGAAAAGCTAAAAAAAAAATCTAAGCAGAATACTGCCCCATGCTTTGGCTTGTAGAGAAATCTACACTACCACCCTGCTGTGCCTAGTGATGGTTGCTAACCTATGATTGGACAGTGGCCACTCAGGATAAGGATTTGGTGAACAGTTGCTTTTTAGAGTATTTGATATGTTATGTTGTCATGGCAAAGGTCCTAGTATTGTTGCAGGGCTGCAGGGTAGCAGGGTTATCAGACATCAGACCGTGCTTCAGACTGACTCTTATGGGGCAGTTGCTTGTGGGATGATTCAAAATTTCCATCTCTCCTCTCAACAGACATGGCACGATCATGTGTCAGCAGGAGTCAAAGTTTTGTTTGCGTCTGCCTGAAGGTTCTTCGCTTCTTCTGGTTCTGTGCAGCAAGCTTGTGGCCTTGTTTCTTCTTCTCTGCCAGGGCTTTTTATGTAACCCCATGTATGGTTATTTTTGCAGTGACCTCTGTCTAGCAAGCAGAGATCCAAAATCCAACTTGGACTCTTCCCAAATTGAGTTGGTTTCAGTTTGGTGCTATGGAAATTTGTATTGCGCTCACAAAGAATGGATTTAGAGCTGTATTTCACCCTGTTGTCATACCACATATAATGGATAATGTGGCAGTTTTCTTGTTTAAATTCTGTTTAGGCTTCATGGATTTAAAATTCCCCTTGACCCTTGAGCTAGTGAAAGCTTTTGAAAACCAGTTTATTAAACTCAAAGTTGCTTTTATTGGACTAAAATGCCTGTTTTTATTGTACCTTTCATTTTTTAATATAGGTTTTTAATTATACTGACATTTAATTAAAGCTATTAATCACCAAAATGAAAGAAATTGAGAATAAATGCCATACAAGTACATGAATTTCATATTTTTTCAGCCTTTAAAGACCAGATTTGAAGCAATATTAAAAGTCTGTAGCAAACTCTGTCTAATTTGGAGTTGATTAAATGCAGCTGCTCTAGAGACAACTTCTACATTTAATATAAAAAATGATAAATCTGCACATTTTCTTGTGCTTCAAAATGACTAATAACTGAACTGTACTTTTATAGAGGAGAATATTCTTAAACCACAGGAACTGCAATCAAATGATATCCATAAATAATACAGACCTCACTATGCTCCTTTGTAAAATCCCATTAACATGTATTGAAGGGATTTGGGATATTACTTCCAGAGCAGTTTTGATAAGAATGTCTTCAAAATGTCTCAGGATAACCTAAAGTTGAAGTGTGTACGTTCTGAAATACTAAACTAGGCTTTTCAAGTGAGACAATTTTTCCAAAGTGAGTAAAGGCTTTGAATGTTTGTGCTGTTTGGATTTTATCTTTTCTTATTAACTTCTTGAGTTTCTGTCCAACTCTGATAGTGTACTGTACCTGTGTGCTACTGCACTTTCCACAAATCCCCTGTCAGTCAAACAGTTCGTCCAAAGTGCGACTTCTCAGCTCGAGTTTCTGTGGATAGGGCTGTTTTCTTAATCTTTGTATTTGGTCACTGCTCATACTGACCACAGAGGTCTTGCTATATTTGTTTCTAACAAAGTGTTGCCAGAACCTAGAAAAGCTTTTATTGTTAGATGACAAATTCAGAAACTGTACTTGGCAAATTCACACTTGGAATTGAGTAACTTTGATCCGTTAAAGCACATTTTTGATGGACTGTGTTGGGTGAAGAGGTTTGGAGTGAATAGCGGTCTCTCGTTTGCTTTTTCATTTCACAACCAAATTTAATTCATCACTTCCTGCTGTTTTATGACTTCCATTTAGATTTTAATTGAAAGACTGAAGCTTCATTGTCTCAAATGTTAGGGATGGAGTCCTCCTCTCTGCAGCAGTACTACTGAACTGAGTCAGTTAAACTGATAACACAGCAGGACCCTTAAATCAACATTTGTATACAGTGCAGAAATCTCCCTTTTTCTTTCTTTCCTATTTTAGGTCCTCGATGGGCGTCATGGAACCTCGGGGTATTCATGTGTATCCGCTGTGCCGGCATCCACCGTAACCTGGGTGTCCACATCTCCAGAGTCAAATCTGTCAATCTGGACCAGTGGACACCCGAGCAGATCCAGGTATACACACACAAACAGGGACGTACACACCATCAATGACAATTCTCACTGCCTTTCAGTACTGTTACTGTTACTCTTTTTAATTTACATCTATGGTTCTAATCAGACCAATTTGGACTTGATTCGTTGTAGTCCTGGCCAGTAGCTCCCCTATCAAGGATCAGATGTTCTGATTATTGTGATTTTCAACATGATTTACTTTTCCTTTTTAAAATTGGGACAGTCAACAAGCTGTGCTTCAAATACAATAAAAAAACAGTTGGAGAAAATGGTCAACAAATTGTCAGATAATTATTGTTTGCTTTGTGCAGGTTGGCCTTTAAAAATCACTGGAATGGCACAATGTAATTTCTGTTTTACGGTTTTCTTTTAACTCTTTGAACCAGAGTTGACCCAATTTGTGTCAGAAGTTGCATCCTTTCCTCTTAGATTTACAGTCAAATTGAAACACACAGAAATTGTACACTCATGCTGGAATAAGTGAAACTCTTTCTGGTGATAACAGTGTCTTTGATGTTCATCACAAAAGTCAATAAATCCCTACACAAGTCATAGAAAAAAGACAATCCTTATGATGAAAGACTTTGCCATATAACTGTATATCTATGGTTAAGCTGCTGGTGGGTCACACTGCATGAACTGTTATGGTGCAGATTTACATCATCTTTTACATGACCCGAAGCATGATGGGAAATCTAATTGCTAAATCCGTAAATATATTCATATATTATATATATTCAAATATATTTATCCGAAATGGAAACTAGAAGGGCACATGCAGAGCACAAACCTCCACCGAGGCCAATCGCCCAGTTTTCTGTCATATGAAAAGCTGCAAGTGCGACCACTATAAGTCTGGAAATATTATATACCTCTAAACTGGAAATATTTGACATACTTAAAATTCATCTGTGAGAACACGATATACAAATATCAAGTGCTTAGACTGAAGAAATATGAACATGACAACTTTTTATCAAAAACAGTTATAAAAAACTGTATGTTTACAAGGAAGTCAAATTTAAAGTAGTATCTCTGGTGGAGTTTAACACAGACAATTGAAATTTTAAAATTTGGATATGGGTAAGAGTACAGTATCTTGCAACTTGCATGGTATGTTTATATAGCCACACCTAGTTTGAGAAAAAAAACAGTATTACCCTGGCATTGTTACAATTGTGCCAGCTCATCCATGAAGCACTGGCCCAGAGTGCACCATAACGACTGCTCTCTGTATGACGTTTGAGCAACTACATGTGGAGACTTACCCCAGAGCGTTACTGGTACAACTGAATATGGATTGTGTTATGGATCATCGTATTTCTACAATAGGCTATGTTCTGTCACTATTAAACCTAACTATCGTCTCCTGGATTTTAAGGTGAATGACATTTATTCAGTGACGACTAAATGCTCTATCTCCTAATGTAAACAAAAATGAAGAATAATTTGTGTATCCACCCTGTCATTCAGATCCGCTCCAAAATTTAATGGGTCCTCTGTGGCCCGTGCTACACCTCTCCATCAAGTTTTATTCATTTTTCTGTAATCCTGCTGACAACGGCCAAACAAATCGACAAACTGAACTGAAACATAACATCCTTGGTAAAAGTAGTAAAATAAAGAAACCAGTAAGATTGACGAAAAAAATAATTTTGGTTTTACTATCTGTAGCGTCTTTGACATTATCAAGACATTAAAGGTCCTGTAACTTTTCACCAGTATTTGTAACCTAAGTAAAAAGCTGAGACTTTCCCTGACTCTTTTGGTTGGGAAGGATGTGGAGTTACCGCATTTCAGTGCCTTGCCTCTCTCGCTACAGAGCTAGCAGTGTGCAACAGTCGCTAACGTTGAGTCAGCTAACGAAATAGATTCAGCCACCGGCACCCACCACAAGACAGACTCCTGCTATTTCTGTTGTAAACATTTTGGCCTAGAGGAGACAGCCTTTTAAGTACCCCATAGCAGCTCAAATTCAGCCAGTGCAAGCCTGAGCACCATGGGTCTGATCCTGGACCACCCTGTGGACCACCATCTTGACCGCAAGTTGTGTCCTAGCAGCGGGGAGTGAGGTGAAGGGTCCCTGGGCTGTGCTCGCTAGCTAATTTTTGTCTCGTTTGTTGTTTCATTTACTAATTCATCCAGACTCTAGGTCTTATCTGGCTGCTATAGGCTATCTTGCCATTTGCAAATTACATTGTCAGCTGAGGTCACGAAGCAAACAATGCCAGATCAATGTAGCAAAGCTTGGTTAGACTTACTTGCTAGCTGGCTACCTTAGCTAGCTGGTTGACTAACGTTATTGCTTGCAAAATACTGAGTGGATTTGTTTGTTGGCTAGCTTGCAAAATTACCTTTACCAGCTAATTAAGTATACCAACTTATATATTATACCAAGCAATGCTAATTTAGCCAACAATAGAAGATACAAGAGCAAAGCACTTTTCATTAGCCAGGAGCGTTGTAGTAGTTGCCAGCAAGCTAACAATAACCTGAGCTAATGTTAGCCAGCTAACTGTAACTTAGCTATTCTACATGGTTGCTCGTATTATAAGGTGTGGTTTTCCAGACGGTAGGCTAGTCAGTATCATGGAGCCAGTGGTCCAAATGAAGTATCAGAACATTGCTCATAGTAATATTATTCTAAATAGCAACCATTGCAGATGGTTGTTCAAATTATTAATTAAACTTATTTTCCTGCCACACACACACACACACACACACACACACACACACACACACACACACACACACACACACACACACACACACACACACTGCTAAAGAAATGCAGTATTTAGTATGCATGATCTGTACCTCCACATAATGGTACACAGTGTATTTTAGATATGCATGTGTAAGCACATACCTTGCTTTGGGAATATAGAGAACAGTAATTAGTCTGTGTATAGGTGTGTTTTGTGGCTAACTAGCATGTCACATTGATTCAATTACACACAGAATATCAGGAGCTGGTATGTGTGTCTGTGAAACTCACCTGAGCATGCCCGTAATTTATTCAATCATCCAGTTGTTAATATATCCAATTGTTCGGTGTGTATGTGAGCACAATGTTAAAGGCATGTGTGTGTGTTTCTTCAAGCCAGTGCCTATCCATCAGCTGAGTGTGAGTCAAAAGGGTCTCACTCTGAATGTTAATCACTGTTTTCAATGACTAATTAATTCTGGATGGCTGATTATTCCGACTCCATCTCCTCCACTTCTCCTATCATCACCCCATTTATCACCCTCCTCTTAATTTAGCCTTGACACATACGACCAGTGTGTCTTTCACTTGGTGCGTTCGCATGTGTGTGTGAGCGTGCGTGGAAAGGAGTCAGCAGGCAAATTAAGTTGAATGCAAATGTGATGAATCAAAGAACTCCCTGTGTGTGTTTGACATGTTCTTAAAGGCACTTTACTAGGGCTGTACCGAGTAGTTTGAAGCTCCAAAGCTTCTTTCATAATTTTGGCATTTGAATTCTAAATCAACATTCAAATGCTGCACAGCTTTTTTTGTTGCATGACTATTCCTTCTATTCAAACCCAGTATTTCTACACAGTTGCAGATCAAGATTCGACTACACTAATATTATTAGTAATGTACTGTTTTAATAATTAGATTCCAGTGGTGGCTGCGTAGGATGTTTCTGAATCCAAAGCGCTGCAAAGTCCAAAAGTCAAAATTTATTTAAAAGAAAATATACATTTAATCATTTCCAAATTTCACAACATTTTTTTATTTAATGAAATATTCTGCTTCAATCCATATTTGCTGGCATTTAGCCTTTCAAAAACAACATTTTTACTTCAGTCAAAAAACTGTTTACTCTCACAACAGGGAGGCATGCAACTCTATTAGCAGGGTGGTCTATCAGCAATCTAACAGCATCATAAATTACATTTATTCATTAAAGAAATATTCAATAAATGTTTAATATTCATCAAAATATGATGACAGACATTCAAAGCTTCGTTCGAAAAGCTTGATAGAAGTTCTGAATGTAAAAAAAAAAAAAGACATTCAGTACAGCCTTACACTTTACCAATTGCTTTGCCACCACCTATATATTTTAAGTTTTTTCTTCCTTTCCCTCTCTTCTTGCAGAGTATGGTGGACATGGGCAACACGAGGGCCAGACAGCTGTATGAAGCCCACCTACCAGAGAGCTTCAGACGGCCACAGACAGACCAGTATCCTCCTCCTGCTGGCTTTCTTTGTGTTGGTCTCAAATTGTCTATTTACTGCCCCCCTCATACCTTCAGCCCCAACTGCATGTACATAAAAAGTCTGTTCGTCACAGTACATGCTACTGTACTTTGGCGGGAAAACTCCTTCTCATTAAATACTTCTGTATAAATTTCCAGTGTCACACTACGAGTGCGTTAAAACTGTGTGTCAGAATACAGATTCATAAAACCCCCTGACACCGTACGTAGATTTTCATACCACCATATCTGCCACCTGGTCTTTATGAACGATTCTTAAAGTTTCCTATGTCATACACCATCATACATTTTCATACAAACTTCCAATAAGAAACAGAAAAACAAATGACTGGCTTTGTATAAAACTTAAGTCACATCTGTTGACATAAAAACTCCCTAACAGAGAAGCTATTTTTTTCTAATTCATAATCAACCATGTGTGTCAACATGTGTGTACCCTTACTGGCTGTAACAGTCTGTGAAAAAAATATGTTCTGAAGTTATGTGGCTTGTGATAAATGGGTCCAATATTTGCTTCCGTGACTATGGGGCGAAAGACTCAGCCATAATCTGTAATCACGTTCATTTCTCCCACTGAAGTCAATGGACTCAGGACCTGCTGTTAGTCTCCTAAAGGGGCGCGGCGGTCGCGAACCCCACGCGACACTGATACAGGAAACTGACTCGCAGTGGACCGTCAAACACAAGACTGACCGTGATTACAAGCTAAGGTAGCCAGCTAGCTATAACTGTGCTACTGGTCTGATCTGGCGTTGCTTGCTTAGTAATGTTAGCTAATAAAGTAATTTGCCCACGACAAGATAGCTATACCAGCCAGATCAGCCCTGGAGTGTTGATTAATTAAATGACGTTTATCACTCAAGACAGTATTTTTCTATGTTAGCTAGCAAGCAGTTCATCCGGGTTAGTGAGCAAGCTAACATTAGCCAGCTAAAACCATAAAGCCAGCATTCTCAAGACTGTGATCTCAAACCACTTCACCTTCGTGTGCATTTGCTTTCACAATAGTGTTGTTCTGTTTTTTTTTTTGTTGTTGTTTTTTTTTAAAATCTGTGTATTATTCTGTATCTCGACATCACTGGAAATGAGGGAAGACACTTTTTTTCAAGGCTTAAATAAGGGTTCAAATGACTGGATTTCCTTAGTGTATGTATATGTGTGCAAAGTTTATTTACATAGTCAAAAGTAAACAATGTAAATCTCTAGAAACTCAAACATTTTAGTACAGTACAGCTGTAATACAGCTTCACTTAATGATGTGAAGTGAAGTGCAGTTTCCACAGACGCTGAAAAACAGTAAGATGACATCAGATTCATCAGAATATGCGATGATCATTTTGTTAGTATTTTTTGATCATTCTTTTATTCCAGGGATGACCATCTTAAACAACATCGCCCAGGAGATGGGGTGTTGCAGTCACTGTAGTCTGTCAGCAAACTTTCAGCGTCTGAATTTTTTTGCTGCCTCCCCCATCTTCTTTGTCATCCTCCTCCTTTAACCTCTTCCTGGGTCCTCCAAGCACTTGGCTAGAGGAGGACACTGATGCTAGGTCTACTGCCTCAGTGTCTCTGTGTCAAACACTGCACGAGACAAGCACCTGAATTGCTTGCTTCTCATCTCATCACCTTCATTATCTTCCTCTCTTGACCCCCTCCTGGATCCTCCTGGTGCAGGGCCAGAGGAGAGCTCTGACACTGGGCCATCTTCCTCAGCATAGCTGTCAGTGTGGCTGTCGAAGACAGCGTCAGACAAGCACCTTAGTCACCAGCTGCTCATCTCATCATCGCTTGGCACTGGGCTATAGGTGGGCTCTGACGCGGGGTCACCTTCCTCATTATTGCTCTCATTTTCTCTGTCAGAGACAATGTCAGACAAGCACCAGAATCACTTGCTGCTCATCTCATGACCGTCTTCATCATGCCCTCCTGCTGGATCGTCCAGGCAGGGGATCTTCTGCCTCCACAGGCTGGTAGACTTTTATGTCAACTTCAAGCTCAGCGGCAGTGTCTTCAGCTGGTTGAACTTCATCACCATCATCACTGGCCTATTGTTCAGCTGTAATTGCTCTCAACAGAGCAATGTCTTCGCCCTCCAGGCCATTCATGTGGATAAATTGCAGGTTTAAGTCGCTCGTCTTGTACATTTAGCACCAGCACTTCAAGTGCTGGCCCTATGAGATCATTTCCACATGCTGATGATATGTTAGCATTACCACTCATACGACAGGAAAAGCATCCCAACGTGCAATATTAATTTATTAATAAGTCAATAAATGAACTTAAATTCATAATGTTTATCTTTCAAATGCTAGGTCTGCTGAAGTTTTCGGGGCAATTTTTATTATTTTTTTCTTAACTTATCTAAACTTCCCTTTAGACCAAATCACAGTGTTTGTTTTCAATAACCTCCAGGTAGAAATCTCCGGTGTCACTTACATAAAAATTAAACAGCGCTCAGCAATTGTGTTTGTAGCATAACTTTACCTTTCTTTCAAACAGCCCATTTCAGTGTAGAACTGTTTTCCAGCCAGGGGTGTAAAGTGGGGTGGTCAATGGCCCCTTCTCTGCTTCCAGCACCCTTGCTTGGATAACACCCATCTTTGAACTCAACCTTTTTTTGATCTCAACTACACACCTGTAAAGTTTTGTGACTGCTTCTTACGCGGTTGTGACGTAATCGCGTTGACAAAGTGTCCACAGACAAAGAGACAGACATATTACCACCTGGCAAAATACTCACAACGGCTTATGTAGTAGTTCCAGGTCCATGACACTGGTTCGACAGCCCATTGGTCTGACATCCCATTAGTCCGACGGTCCGCGGTGCTGAACGGCTCCCAGCGGGCGTATTTCTACCTTGATGGTGCGCCGCGACCGGCTCTGGGTCAGCTGGGAAAGGCTTGAGGCGGAGCAGGCTCACGGCTTATGTGTTTGTCACTTTCTTTTACATTTTAACCCACACCATGATCTTTTCCTGACCCTAACCAAGTGGTTTTTGTGCCTAAACCTAACCAGACCTTAACCACAGGGCATCATGATGATTTCGGAACGGACTTCGGAACAATGGGTTTAATATGGTCGGAACAATGGGATGTCGGACCAATGGGCAGTTCCCGTAGTTCCCACTTCATTTGGTGTCACCAGGACCACATAACACACACAGACACACACACACAGGCTCACACTTTACCAGTCGTAAAGACAGTACAGTTTTAAAGCTTATAAAGACATTATGACAAGTCAGCACCGAACACTGCACTCTGGTCTTACTCAGTGCTACTGTCCCTCCCTCCCTCTTAAGTCTTCCTAAAATTATGATTAAAAAGGCTTAGCATTAATGTAACAAGGCAGGATCTGTGAGTTTTCATGCGATTTTAAAGAAAGAAAGAAAGAAAGAAAGAAAGTCTTGGCTTTTAACCCTATGGGCCTGAATGATGCACAGTGCGTCCAAATTCACACCAATTCTTCTCTGTGGATTTTCTCTGCGACCGTGCATCATAGCGAGAAGCCACACATATCAAGTGAAACGGCGGGACTGTAGCTTTCCGACAAGGCCAAGCACTTGTTGGTAATCCAATGTTTTCACAGCAAAAAACCCCCCGATAAATTTACACTAAAATTATTTATAACAGAGCTTTCCTACAGCTTTGCACACACATTACTCTTGGATGGATTACTCGTGAATGCAGGCTCGCACAGAAATGCCACGCAATCACATAAAAGCACAGGACCAGAGCTTTCCAGTGATACACATCATTGTGCTGTCATCCCATCATGCTATAAATACAGATTGGTTGTCTACAAAATAAAAACCTGACAAATTTCTTTACAATCCATTATACAGATCTTGTTATCAGTCACTGCATATAGTAAGGAATATCTTATCTTACCACATCTTAGGCTTGCGTTGACACTCCATCAAACTTTGTATGACAACACCAGCGCACTAATTATGCATGCCTGACAGGGCTGTAGTCACTGTATACATTGAAGGGGACATGTGCCCCCCCCCACCAATGCCCAAATTGTCCCCCCAATATATAACTGAAACTGAAAAACAAACATTGTCTTGGAGGACATTACTGCACTTGGTTGATTATTTTTGTATTATCTTAGATGTAAATATTGCATGTTTCTTTCAGATAAAACACATTTTTGACTTGTGAATGAGTCAATGGAATTTCTTGCAATAATGAAAAAATACTGGCAATCGTGTCAGCCTGCCACAAACCACATGTTTGGGACAGCTGTGAAGTGACAGAATGTCCCACCATCATGTTTCTTATATTGCCAGATTCCAGAGAGTCTCCTCTCTTCATATATGGCAGAATATGTCAACTTCCAAGTTGCTATGGTGAGATATATGTAAAATGTAAGAATTTAGTCACACAGATTTGTTCTTTTCATTGATATAAAAATTAATATAAAATACAGGCACATAGAAGGACATAGAATGATGGCAAGTCTGGTTGGCCCAGATTGTCCTGGAAAAAACAACAACAAGATATAGCTTGTGTATGTAGCCTTTATAATGACTGTAATATGAGCTTAAAAGTAAAGGCAGTAAAAATACCCCCAAAACGCCTAGGGCCCATAGGGTTAAATTACTAAACCCCCTTAAAACTTAAATTAATAACAAGATCATTTAACAAAAGCTTATTCAGCTTGATAATAACTTAAGGTTTATAAAAGTAACTGGTTTTTGCTAGTCATCCATTAGGTTAAGCATTTTTACACTGCATATAAGGCTTGCAGACTTTTTTTCCTCTACTCATAGCTTAACAAATTACATGTATGATTTATACTTCTTCATACTCACCGTTGGTTTAAGTCACTGCATCTCCTGACAGAACAACATGGGTGAATTTCAGCCTGCATGCATGTTTTTTCAGCGGAACATTGTTGAAACAGAGCAGCTAATGTTGCTGTAGCAAGAAATTAGCGGAGTGAAATGCCACTCAAGTAAAAGTTACCTTGTGTCTTATCTCGCAGCAGCATTGCTTACATACAGTATGGCATATGCTCTGTCTGTTGACTCATATTTTCTCCGAAATCAAAAATGTTTCCTGATTAAATGACATTATCCTCATTCATTTTGCATCGATGATATTGGATCACTGATCATTACATTGATCCATCCATATCAATCCAGTTTGATGGATCATTACACGCTAGGGGCGATTGCTCTGAGATAACAAGGGAGGCTGAACATCCCCTAAAATTTCATAGAAGAAATGGTGAAATATGCACTATTGAATTTAAATTAAAATAAGAATTTACATTGCATTAAATGTGCACTAGGATGCATTAAACATCATGACTATGATGTTCAAACGCCAGCTGTTTATCACCAGTTTTCAAACGCGACCTCCCTGTCACACATTCTCATGTCAGCACGGTGGACGCGGAGCCTCCAAGCTTTCCTATGAGACAGCGCTGAGCAGGTTTTTTTCATGCAGCAAAGCGAGACGGTCATTGGATAAATGCAACAAAAACATTAATTCCAGGGAGAGTCAGCTTCCCTGGGACCTAATGGTGCGGTAGGCGGGACAGGATGCTCGGTGTATGTATGATGATTGGAGGAATTGTCAAAGAGATGGAAAAAAATCGTGACACTGTACCTTTGAAGCAGCCATAAAGTCAGAATGTGTGTTCATTCCCTGATCATTTGTGTTCTCTAAGTCTGTAAGGGTCCACCGTGTTTTTCATAAATTTAATCCAAGTTGTCAAAATTGTTGTGGGTAGTCTATTGCTTACTATATGCTAACTTCGTTGGTAAACAGACCGCAGCACCAACACAAAGAATATTTTCTCAGGACAGCCCCTGGAGTACAGTATACGTTCCCAGTTTGGAAGGCCAAAAGGCTCTGTACTTATCTTTGTGGCCACTGTATTGTAAGGACTTTGAGGGCCTTTTTCACAAAACCATGGCTTGGTGACAGTTATAATGTAATATGACAAATTTTCTTAGTATTTAGACTACAAAAACAATACTGATATTATTGGAAAGCTAAGACTCTTATCTTTCCCAACCGTGTATAAACTCTAAATGTGTTTCAGTCACTGTGACTGAAAATGATAGAGCAAGTCACATATGATGAGACACTGGATAGTGATTTGAACTACCTGTGGGAAAAAAGGAACATTGTCCATTCTTGATGAAAAGCTGCTTTTGCTGTTTCTCTCTTCAGAATACACCATGTGAAATTACTTTTCTCCGACTCTCTTATTTCTCCGACTGTTGTCTCTTGTCTCATCTCTCCCCTGTGTGTGTGTCTCACTCACTCACCTGTGTCGCAATGCTTATCAGAATGATTTGATTGGCTCGCATAATGTGAGATGATTTAAGGCATGGTGTGAGTTTCCTTGTTGCTAAACCAGTGCTATAAATGCTGTGGTAGTAAAAACAGAAATGCTCCATCACATTTTAGTCATTTTGCTAACAAGGGGGATAGCGTCCCCTCTTATCCCCCATCAAATCGATATCACTAATATCACCATACCAACTGATTTAACCCTACCTGAAATCACCCCTGCATTGTGCCTTTTTCTGTGTCAAGGCAGAATATTACAGTTTCAAATCTAACTCATAATCATCATCAAACTTTAGCATCCTCCACACATCCCCAATCATTTCCAGCAGCAAATAAGTAGAGACAGGCCACTCTACTTCAGCATCATTCCACACATTTAATCAGGACACCTCTAGCAGTGTCTGTGTGCACAACGGTGAAACAGCGGTATCCAGTTTGCCCTTTTCCACGATACAAGACAAGACAGCTGTGTGGTTAACACAGCAGCATATGTTCATATTTCCACCAGCAGACTGAAATAAATAATCTCCCTGTTTGAAATGCTGCTCTAATACCCTATCTTGTATCTGGCAGGCCCATTTGTGCGGGTGGTCATCATTCTTCACTCTTTTGAAGTCCATTAGTCGTTCTGACAGCAGCGCCGCTGGCTGAAAACAGCAGATAACAGACCCAGGATTAGAGGAGCTACCGCCTGAACGTGTGTGAGCTATTTCTATGTGTGCCTCTGTCTGCATACTCACACATCACTTTGGCCCTGCTATTTACTGTGCTATGCATGTAAAATGACGAAATGGAGTGTGATTCCCCCGCCATATTTGCCATTTTGTGTTCAACTCCTACATTAGTGTGTGTGTGTATTTATGAATGTTTTTCTGTGTGGATTTGTTTATGTTCTTTGTGTACTTGCAGCTGCAGAGTAAAGTTTGACTAGTAGGGTCAATAAGAATATTACGTGTGGTCTAGTACTTGTAATTAGCCATATTTAATCTTTTTCTTCATATATTTTACTCTTCACATCAGCATTGTATTCTTTTCAAAGTGAAAAAAATCTGTTTCTGACACAAGTTTTCCTATACAGAGGTTTTAACTTATAGTTTACATCTAATTTCACCCACAACACTTAGGACGCATTCGAGATACTCACTCCAAACTGGACAGTAAATTCAGAGCACTGTTGCTAGCATGCTAGCTATGCTAGCTCACCCTGACAGCCAGAAACGGTGGTCCCTTTAAAATGAGCATTGGTTGGAGCTACTCTATACCATTACGATTAAGAAGTTGATATGTAGACACTAGCGGACGCAAGCATAGCTAGCTAGTTGAAATGTTAACTACTCCCACCACTGTAAAGTGATTGGCCGAATTAAAAAATGATACATTTTTGACTGACATGGGGTTGTGAGCCTCTGACTGGCCACATTGAAAAATAATTGACAGATACCCAGTCCTTTTAAACTCACGTGTGTGCATGTCTAAAACAGTGGCTCTGGAACTTGCATGCGCACGTTTAAAATGGTGGCTCTCCGGCTCTGCAGGTCGATGATATTTTAGCATTGTAGAAACATTATTATCACCTGTGTACCTGCCTCAGCATTTAGTTTTAATGCATGATAGTCAACACTGAGAGACAAATTATTTTTTCCTCCCCACGAGAACTGTGCCATAAATTGCACATATGATGTTTGTCAATTTTAAAGATAATTTTGGAGATCAAGAAAGTTCCAGTTTGAGAGAGAGAAAGCAGTGACGTCACACATATCAACACACTGTCTTATACTTTAAAAGTTTTGAGACAAACTGTGACTTTCTTGACTTGCAAAATGTTTTTTTCAAAATGCCAAACATCATATCGCACAATTCAAACAGGATTTTAAAAAACATTGTCTCACGTCATACACTACTGTACATATTTTTTCCAGAATAAGCTTCCATGGTGGTCCGCCAGAAGGTGGGACACTTAAAGAGACTATCTATATGCAAGCCGTTTAGTTTATATTTTCGCCCACCAGCATGGCAGCCGCTAACTGCAGCACCTCAATAGAAATAATAAAACACATGGGCACGTACTTGCTCTAATTATTATTAATATTTCAGTTTAGGGCTTCTCCTTTGACAACCAGTATCATTTTGTCAGTTATACATTATGATAGATATTAAATCAGTTCAGCTGTATGACATCCATCTCCTCAGCACTGACTGGACCGGATATAATGTTTGTCAAAGGTCAGCAATGAGCCCATATATCAGTCTCAGACCTTCATATATCAGACCTACATAAACGTACCATCAGTCTTCATTTAACCTAACATTACGGTCATCTGTACATAACCATCATGTAATTTGGCACACATTTATCCAATACACTTGTACTGCTTTGCTGAGTGTTGAAGTGTTTCTAGTCTACAGTAATAAATAAGTGCTGTGTTTTAGATGCAGCTTCAGCAGCCTGCCTCTTCCATCCTATCTCGTAGCTTGACTCGTGCGGGTGGTCATAATTTTTATATCTTTTGAAGTCTATTACTTGATCCGACAGAAGCGTTGCTGCTGAAATAGGGAGATAAGACAGTCCGGATTAGTGCCGATGTACTGCCTGGGTGTAATGGTGGCGTATGTTTAGGAGTGTGTGAGTGGGAGTTTGTGGGTGTGAGGTTGAATGTGTGTGCACACACTTACTTTGTCTTTCATGGTATTTTGACAATTGCAGGAATCTTAATGCGAACACCATGGCCATCCATAATTCATGTTGCTAATGAATAATATTTATTTCTAATCCATCAATTTAACGGAACAAAATTGGTCATGTCATTGATGCTATTTGGCAAGAAGATATGATTCATGTCTAGATGTCTTTCATCAGGGTTCCCAATGATGATGACATTTTGGAGAAGCATTGTGCACAAGGAAAATCATGGAATTTGATTATACTCCAAAAAAACAGGGAATATCAGGGTATTTTACCAAAAGGTATTTTTCACATCGGCTTTCATCACTTTAACGTTTTTTTATGTGCTTTTACCATTATGCTACAAGGACCCCAAAGTCTTTCTGGACTTTAACACCAATGAATTATTGACAATGAAATTCATGTATGTTCCAGCAAATCACAGATTTTGTTTCAGCAGCGCTAGGGTTAATTTGTGGTTAGGTTTAGGCTCAAAAATCACTAGGCTACGGTTAGGAAAAGATCATGTTTTGACTTGAAATACTTAGTTTTCATGACACAATACCCGCTAGAGACACAGCAACAGGTCACTTAAAAACACCCATGTTTGGGGCTGAAAAGCCACTGGAAAAAGAGCCAGGGGTTGCTAACAAAACAACCTCGATTGTTGGCTAAAAAGCCACTGGAACCACAACAATGAATCACTAAAAAAACAGCTGGTTTTGTTGTTTGTTGGTCTCATACAGTGGTCGGCAGCAAGCGCCTTGCCTAGCTGTCACTTTATCCACCATCCCCTCCTTTTCCTGATGACAAGTTAGCTCATATACGATGTCACTTCAGTAATGTAACGTATTTATTTGCAGAACTGTACAATGCCAATATTTTCCTCTAGTGGCTGGGCTGTGTAATCTGACTGTGTAGATGCTTAAACTGAATCGGAAGTTCTTTAAGACAGGTGTTTGTACAACATTAAAATTTGCTATATATTTAAAGACTGATAAAATTTGTATTAAAACCCACTTCCAGATAAGATAAGTTTGGCAGTGTTTGTGAAAGGAGCGTGAATTGCTTTATTTGCATTAGCATCTTTTAACCTCATGTCCACATCAGCAGGAGCAGTAACTTCTAAAATCGTTTAAACCATTGTTACAAATAAGATTCATATGACCGTTTCCTTTTGCCGCTATGGTTAACATTTGATTGCTTAAGGCATTTGTCTGGGAAACATTGTGGTTTCGTTTGGAATATTAGATCATGTTCTCAACATCTTTCTCAAATAAAAAACAACCGTTGCTCTCGTTTTATTTTGGAGGACAGCCTCAATTTCTCACACATTATCTGCAACTTTAGCTTTAATCTTGTGCAGGAATTCAAGTTGCAACCCCATCTCATTTCTTCTCTCTAATGCCTGCAGTATCTCACAGCCATAAAATCGGGAAAGAAAATACTGGGGACTATGTTTTTTTCCTGTGTACCTGAGAACTACAATATGTTATGTGCTTTATGTCTCTGCCTTGTGTGCATTATGGATACCTGGATATGTTTGTGCCGTATTCAGTCCTTAATCCTAACCTTTAGAGCAGTGGAGGTCTTCATTCGGGACAAGTATGAGAGGAAAAAGTACTACAACAAGGAGGCCCTGGCAGCAGCTCCAGTGAGTATCATCACTTCTTGTTTGTTACATTTTAAGTTTAGCTCGTCACTCCATGTTATCATTATAGCTGTATACAGAGCTGCCATGGTTGGAGGCCATTTCATAAATGTGTGCATCAGTTGCTGTTCGTTGCAAATGTTTGATGTAAGGCTGTTTGATGCCAGTGTCTGCTACAGACAGACACCAACTAACGTTTCCTTTCTTGTTGAAAAGCTCTCACCAACTAAAAACATTAGATACACCTGCATACTTAGGCTTTTATTTTAGGAGACTTCATATTCATGATCAAATATGACTGATTTCCCATCTCTTGCCTCTTGGTGACAATGGCAAGAAACTGAAAATTGATGTCAAAAGGCCAGAAACTGCATCAAAGAGTGTGTGCATGGATTTGGCTGCAGTTGTGTTTAAAGTTCAAATGTGCTACTCATCACATTTGGCATCCGTTCCTTACACAAGACATTTGAATGGGTTTCAGGTCTGACTTGCCTGTGCCAAGGCCTCATGGCTGGCTCCCAGTATCTTTGACTCATCAAGCCTATAAAGTTTGTATTTTTACAGTCGCTGACCTTCTGTGCACTTATATCTATCATGCTGATAATGTTTTCTAACCTTACATGTGTGGAAAGGCAGTGAAGTCCCTTTTAACCCTGATTTCAGCCCAAACAGCACAGTCTTATTGGATCTGATACCGAGAGTTGGTGCACACAGCAGAGAATAACCTTTCAAAAACACTGTTATCTTCTGATACAGGTCTTTATCAGTGAGTAGAGATGTCTGTGTTTGTGTGTGTCAGTGTCAAAAGCAAACCTTCTTTTGTGTGGATAATAGGAGATTGTGTAGGTGTGTACGTGGGTGGGTGGATGCACATCTCCTTGTCTTGTTTCCAGAGAGATTATCTGTGTGAGGTGTGTGTTTTTGAGTGTTTCTGTGAGTGGGTTGTTTCTATACTGCGAGTTACGCAAGGCAGTGTGAATGCTCAGAAAAATTTATGTGAAGCACTTTCTATGTATGTGTGTGTGTTCATGTATAAACTCCTGTGTTCCCAACAAAAATTACACTCCCATTCCCACTCAAACAAACATTACACTCTCTAGCATATTGACTCAGTGGTCCTCGCTGTACTGTGTGTAAGGTAGAGCTGGACAACTGCAGTTCAAATAGCTTTTTTTTTTTTTTCAAACAACATTTCATTGCTTAACTTAATTCAAAGATTATAAGGAGAAATAATTTGGTTTGAGCCAAATATTCGGATTAAATGAGTATCCAGTCCAGATAATGTACTTTTTACATCTACATGTGTCATCTGAGTTAGGGATGGGGCTGATCCGATGCAGTATCGGTATCGGGTTCTGATACCAACGTAAGTCATGGATCATGATCCACGAGCTGTGCTTTCACGTTGTCTGCTGGAATGACCACAAGTGATTCCTGCCTGCTAGTCTGCTAAGTGGCTGCAAACTGTGGAATGGATTAAGAGTGCGGTGCTTCAGGTGAAAAAATGCAGGGCTTCACACAACCGAGCTACAATCGCAGCCTCCATTACAGAGATGTTAAATCACTGGGAGAACCCTCTGGAAAAAGTGCATGTCATTCTACGTGACAATGCAAGTAACATGCGATGGAAGACATGGCATTTCCTAGTCTGGGCTGTTTTGCTCACACCCTGCAGTTGTTGTGCACGAGGGGCTAATGTCACAACACAGCGTTAGTGATGCATTAGCAAACAGCAGGAAGATCGTGGCCCATTTCAAGCATTCACAACTCGCACAGTCTCGCTTGGAGGACCTGCAGCGTGAAATGCAAGGTGTGGGAACCACGACCACCCCAACTCGTCTTGTTCAAGATGTTCAAACAAGATTGAACAGCTCCTTCTATATGATCAAGGGCTTTCTTAAAGAGAAGTGACCCCTCTGTGCATATGCTTCTGACTACAACTTGCCGACAACACTTTCAGCCAACGAGTGGGCTTTGCTGGAAAAAACAGTGATGGCGCTGGAACCCTTCGAGGAGTTAACCAGGAAAATGAGCTCAGCGACCTCCTCTGCAGCCGACGTAATCCCAGCCGTCACCATTTTAAAACGCTTGCTCGCTGAGGAGAACAGTACTGACAGCGGCATCAAAACAATGAAAAGCACGCTCCTCCAAGCTGTCAGCAGGCGATTCAGCAGCATCAAAAGTGAACCCCTCTACGCTGTTGCCACTTTGTGGACGCTCGATACAAGGACAGGTGAGGCATATTTTTATTAATGCCCTATTTATTAATGTTGGCCAAGTTTTAAACTGAAAAAGTTAAATCCTGCTAAACCAAAACTACATTGTGGATGTGCATGAATGACGAAGACTGTAGACAATCACGGTGTAGCACTCGTTAGCTTTTATTAGCCGTTCTCCGGATAACAACAACACAGTCGACAGCACGTACCCAGCATTCCTAGCGGCCCTGACGTCATCACGATGTAGCAGTAACTATGGAAACTGTCAACACAGTCTACATCCCCCTTCTTAAGTTACATGTCTCCCGTAGTTAATGAAACCACATAGTAAACAATTGCATGTAAAGAAACTCCATTTTTTCAGCTTTAACGTGGATATTTGTTAATGTAGCCTACAATTAATTGGATAAGGGGGAGGGGGTGTGTGTGTGTGTGTGTGTCTGTGTGTGTGTGTGTGTCTGTGTGCATGCGTGCAGGCCGGGTTCTTGTGGCAGCAACAAATAAGTTGTACTCAACCTATTTCATTTTTGTGTCAGATTCTTTACAGGTGGAGAAACTGCCAGGGGTGTGAAAGCTCCCCTGACACGGGAGCTTGAGAAGATGGAGGAAGCACTGCTCAGGGCATCAGCTGATGAATCAGGGGCAACAGAGGCAGAGCCAGCAGAAAAGGTCGCTCGCATGGAAGCTGGTCCAAGCACTGGTTCTCCTCCAAGCATAAGTAAGAGTAGCTTCAGCAGTCAGTATGACAGAATTCTGGAGGAGCATGATGAACCTGCAGGGGGTACCCAGGCAGCGCCAGCGGTTACCCAAATGCAAATGTATTTGAAAGAACCAACAATGGGTGAGAAAGATAGTCCTTTCCAGTACTGGGCAAACAACCATGCTTGCTTTCCTCTCCTTGCTGCTGTTGCGGTAAAGTTCCTACGTGCCCCTTCAACCATTGTGGAAAGCGAAAGACTGTTTAGCACGGCATCCAATATCGTGGATGAAAAGAGGAATTGTCTGACAGCAGAGAGAGCAGAAATGCTCATATTCCTCAAAAAGAACCTGCCAATGTTTAAGTGAGATTTGTAAAGCACTAGATCACTCCCTCAGTATTACATTTTTGAGTTAAATTGAGTCATTTACTTTTTATTGTTTTTTTTTTAGACTCTAGTTTTAAGCTTAATCCAGGTCACCTTTCAATGCCAAACCTCATACTGCACTTGATTTGTACTGTTCAGATGCACATTGTTTTATTGATAATGTGTGTGTGTGTGTGTGTGTGTGTGTGTGTGTAAGATGTTTACACTTATTGCACTTTTCTTTTATTTCAAATATTTGACATTTGAAAACCTTGATTTGTTGATGCTACAAGAGTCAGTGTACTTAATTTGTGCTGATCAGATGAAGCAGCCCTTTGTTTGTATTTTATTTGGAGAGGGGCAGTGTAGAGTTTACCCTTTATTTCATATTTGACACTTGAAAATCGTGTTGCTACATAGTAGTGTCTACTTGATTTGTATCTGCTGTTCAGATTAATAATATGACAGGTATTTTTTGTTTTTTGATAGTGTATATTGCACTAGTAGTTCACTGTCTTGGAATTTAATAAATATTGACAATCAATTTGAAACCCTTAAAATTGCATATTTGTTTTCAGGATGGGATTTTTCCTGTTAACAGGATTTCCTGCTTTTCTGACCTCCTTTTCTGACCTTATACTTACCTCAAGTTGCCTTTTGGGACATATATGCATACATACGTACATATCATACTTGCCTGTAGAGAGGAGTTTATTAAAGCCTCATATAAAATCAACAATATCGGAATAGTATCAGTATCGGCAGATATCCAAATTTAGGTATCGGGATCAGATCAGAAATTTTAAAATGTGGATCGGTGCATCCCTAATCTGAGTAAAATGTGTTAATGTCTATATCATGATGAAGGAAAATCCTCGTTTGGGTAACTGTATTCTTTCTTATGATCAAAAATTATATGAAACTCAATCATAAGATTGTTGTGCAAATAGTTTTCTAATAAATATAGCAACGTCTGATCAACCCATATCAATTTCAGATTTAAAATAATAATTTATAATTAGGCTCCACCTGTTTCTGGTTTAAACCTCACCCACTTCTAAAACTAAACCCTGCCCATTCCGAGTACAGATATGAATACAGATGATTTAGTTGGCCGAACAGACAGACGCAGACACAGACAAAGATACAGATAATGGTGTACTCCCTCATCCCTAGAAATAATGTAAATGCCACCAGTAAAGAAAAATGTTTGTCGCGCCTTTTTCTTGTTGCCAGGCAACCATGCCATCACCTCCCGACTTGACTAATAATAAATCTTTTTATCTCTATTTAACTCACAGTAATTAGTAGCTAGTTCCTAAAATGGACAGGCAGAGGGTACTTGCTGTAGCTCTGGTTGAGGGCTGTTAGCAAATAGTTTGTTGGGCACAGGGAAATGGAGATCTGTGTGGGTAGTTACATGGGAGCTGAAAAAAAGGGTGGATCATGGGGTGTGCCACCAGTTGGTCTAGGAGCTTTGCTTCGATGATGGCCATTTCCAGGTGTATTTTAGGATGACTTGGGGCAGTTTGGCAGCATGCTGTCTATTGTCGGGCCGTATAGCTCTGGGTATCCAGTAATTGCTACCACCAGTTTCTCCTCCATTGTTTACTGTAGACTGTAAACTTGGTGTTGTGACCACCACAGAAGGCCCACCTCTTAAATCAACAATGCCAGGCATCTAAAGTGCAGAAACATGAGGCGCATAGCAATGCAAAAACAGCAAGCAAAAAGCTTCATTCTCACTAAAAACAGTTACTAAGAGCCACCTCCAGCTGCTAAAATGCTTTCTGTGATCGGGCCTAAGTCAGCACCTTAACAGGTAGACGTTTCTGTCACAGGCATTCAAGCGATGCTTGCTGCATTTCCCATTTCAAGTGAATGCATCACAAAAATCAATATTCTGCCCTTTCATCTTCCAAGTAACAATTGCTGCAACAGACAGTACTTAACTTTTAACATTGGATTTAATTTTACTTAGCACAAAAAAGGTCAACAAATTGTTAAGTGCCTGCTGAGTAATACAAATGTAGGAATTTAAAATGTGTGGTGTGTACGGGGTAGTAGCGGGTAGTAGTCCATTCCAAGATTACACAATACTGGCAACAAGTGGTGAACGACTGACCTTAACTTTACTATCACTGTAAATTCAACCCAAATTATTTCCCATATCCCTTTTCAGTAATCTATTTCAATGTTTTGTTAAGTCCCCAGGGGCATCCTGTGAGGGGTGCTCCGGGAGTATGGGGTTGGTGGCCCCTTGCTAAGGGCCATCCAATCCCTGTACCGAAGGAGCACGAGTCTGGTTCGCGTGGCCGGCAATAAGTCGGACCTGTTCCCGGTGAGGGTTGGACTCCGCCAGGGCTGCCCTTTTCCTCCTAGCTCCATCGAACAGTGACCTCCAGCTCTTGCTGGGACGGTTCGCAGCCGAGTGTGAAGCAGCTGGGATGAGAATCAGCACCTCCAAGTCTGAGGCCGTGGTCCTCAGCCGGAAAAGGGTGGATTGCCCACTACGGGTCGGGGGCAGGTCCTGCCTCAGGTGGAGGAGTTTAAGTATCTCGGGATCTTGTTCACGAGTGAGCGGGAGATTGACAGGCGGATTGGGGCGGCGTCAGCAGTGATGCAGGCGCTTAACCAGTCCGTTGTGGTGAAGAGGGAGCTTAGCCAGAAAGCCAAGCTCTCGATTTACCGGTCGATCTACATTCCAATCCTCACCTATGGGCACGAGCTCTGGGTAGTGACCAAAAGAATGAGATCGCGAGTACAAGCGGCCGAAATGAGTTTCCTCCGCAGGGTGGCTGGGCTCAGCCTTAGAGATAGGGTGAGGAGCTCGGACACCCGGGAGGGACCCGGAGTAGAGCCGCTGCTCCTCCACATCGAGAGGAGCCAGTTGAGGTGGTTCGGGCATCTAGTAAGGATGCCATCCGGACGCCTCCCTTGGAGGTGTTTTGGCCGTGTCCAACCGGGAGGAGACCTCGGGGCCGCTGAAGGGGCTACATCACCCGGCTGGCCTGGGAACGCCTCGGGGTTCCCGCGGAAGAGCTGACGGCAGTGGCTAGGGAGAGGACTGTCTGGGCTTCTTCTCTAACGCTAACGTTTCTCCTCTTCTCCGTGAGTGAGGGTGATGCTTTAGCCTAGCGGGCAGCTGGCTCGCGGGCTGCCATCGCTCTCACTCACGGAGAAGAGGAGGAACGTTAGCGTGAGCTCCCGGTATTAGTACTAGCCGAGTCGGCTGCCACCGGCTACTGGAGTAACTTAAGAGCTATGGAGCGTTTCTATCAGCTCTTCTAGTCACTGAGCCTCGCCTCCATCTCAGCAAATATATTACAAAAATGTAGCCTTGTGGGGAGGCTACATTTTACAATGCTAATTGAAAATGTTAGCTGGGCTGCTGGGCTAACTTACTCACTTAACACAACCGTAACGCCTGACCCATTGCTGGGACCGAGTCGCTAATAACTCAAGCTCCAGACAAACCCATCCCGGTGTTTCCTCCGCAGCCTCCACTTCACTCAGCTTCACTCAGCTGCCCGATAAACCCGCTGCTTCTTCCCACATTAACCTGAATAACACCTCTAGTTCTTCACATAGCAATTTTTTAATTTCTTCAATCTAGAAATGATGAATTTCGCTTATTGCTCCTTTAAACTGTTTGAATTTATGCATGGCTGGATTTCTCTTTCTTAATTTGTTAGTAATGAATTAGATCTTGTAAGAGGGGGGAAAAAGCACAGTTGTAAATAAGAAAATGAATGATGGCTGAATTTTGTTCAGCTGCTTTAGTTTCAGGGTCCTGGTATTGTTCATGCTGGCTCACAGACAAGCTCCCATGGCTTTCTGGGACACTTGAATAGAACAGAGTCAGCATTAATACTATTAGTAACACCTCTGCTTTTCTTACTATGACAAGTCAGAATATCTGCTGTGAAAAAGGCCTATTGATGTCTTCCTTGGGTTTTTTTCTCTCCTTCAAGCCTGTCACCAAAAAGTCAACTTTGAAACTGACTTTTGTAGGAAATGAGTTATAGATTTGTAGCTTACTTTTAGAAAGGTATTTCATTTTATCACTCACCAACTATGGAATATAATCATATTCAAAACCGGTTTTAAATTCATTTATAATAGCTATATAGTTGTCCACTTGTGGACAAGTATGAAGTAATTTGTGACCATGTCAACATTTTGATAAATGACTGACTAAAACAACAAGATTAGATTAGATTTTCTGTCTCTATGTGTCAGCCCTGGCAAAGTCTGGCGACCTGTCCAGGGTGTACCCCATCTCTCGCCCAATGTCAGCTGCGATAGCCTCCAGCTCCCCTGGGACCCTGAATAGGATAAGCGGTTACGGAAAATGAATGAATGCTTGAACGATCTGCCAGCTGTCAGTCATTGAAATTTGATAACCACCAAGCTGAAAATGATCAGTGTGATTGGTTAAGGGAAAGATGCACCACTCTGTTGTCCTTTTGATTTTTAGTAATTAGCTATAACTGACTACATGTGCTGGCGACAGTTGTCATGTAGCCAGAAAAATAAACTGTTGCTTAATATTTTTTCAACTTTTACAGCTGTAGAGATTGTTGACAGTATAGCTCTCAGTGTAAATATCTGCTGTTTTAAGCAATAATCGCTCGGCACAATCATTGATGCTCTTTCAAATTGCAATTCGTTGAGCCTCAATGTAAGGCATCAAAGTATTACAACAAACAAGCACTCACACACACACAAGTATTGTAAAATAACACGAACAATGGAATGTAGAAGCACACTGGCAGACATTTCTATCCAGGCACACACTACACTCAAGCTAGCACTGCTGCAAACTGAGAGGAGGATACACACATACACATAAACTGAACAGTGCTTAAAAAAAGTTGGAATATGAAAACACTTCCAAACATGAGAACCAAATGCATTACATTAATGCAAAATGTCTTGTTCACAGCAGTCTTTCTCTTGCACGGCTTTATTTCATCTCTCTGTTTCTTCCTCTCATTGTCTCTTTTCTTGTTTCCCTCATTCTCTTCTTCTCTCTGTTTCTCAGTTTGTCTTTTTCTTTCTCCCTCTCGCCTCCTGCCTCGCTCTCTCTGTTTTCTCTGGTTTTCTCTGAAGCATTGCCAGCAGCCAGACTGTGATCTAGGATCTGTTTCTGCCACCCACACAGACGGCTCGGCTTTTATATGCAAATTAATTATTAAAAACAACTCATTATCACTTTAAGCAGTTTGGTGCAGATGGAGAAAGAAGAGGAGAGAGCGGGCTACAGTAACCCTGAGCTATGGTTTGTGTATGTGTGTGTGTGTATGTTGGAATGAGAGTCAGGAATTCATTGGCTTGACTTATTTGTTGAGCACTTATAGAAAAACAGTTTGGGTCTCTTCATGCCTCTTCACTGTAATTACATCATCATCCTGTGCTGCATTTGTTTACTAGTTTGTTTCAATGATATTGGCAGCTAGTTGAGGACTGGATATGATCGGCGATAATACTGCAATATGATTGAGAATATTACAATTAGATTAAAATCATGAAGTATTTCTTGAAGAAATTATAACTCCTGTGCTGGTTGTTCAGGAAAAATGCATTTTAATTGCTATTGCTGTGTGTTCTAGTGTTGTGTTGGGTGACGAGCTGTAGCACCATTGAAAATGGACAAGTACTGGAAGATGGCACCTGCTCCATCAAATTCTTTGTCTGTTGTACTTGTTTACTGCTACATGTAAATCACAAGTTTGCTTGACTTCTACTTGTATATTTCAACAGTTGAGCATGTGAGAAATTTGGCTCACTTGAGAAAATCCAGCCTTTAATTAAATACTGTAAGCCAAATGAGCCACCTTTTCTCAACTTCTGGAGAACAGCCACAAGTTGCATTCAAGTACATTCATTTTCAGGTGATTTCCCAAGATTCTTTTCAGTGCAACAAACTGTAAACACAACACTGACATATTATCACCTCATAAAGGTGAGAACAAGTCAAACATGTTATTTGCACATCAAGCAGGTACAAAGTGTTATCATTTCTTTTGAGTCATGCTTTTTTTCAACTTGACCAGACTGTTCTCATTCACTGTTTGTACGTATACCTATAAAGAGTAATGCAATATAATTTATACATAACTGACTTAAGTGTGAGCCTGTGATCATGTGACCTATGGACTGTAACCCATCATGTGATGGGAGCAAAGGAGGAGGTCAAGTAATGCAATATAAAGAACGAGGAGGTTTGCAAACAAAGGTGGTCTGGGTGGTGGATGGGTGAAACAAACATAAGACTTTGACACAGGACAGATTTTGTTTCCCCTGAGACACCAAAAGTCAGTGTTGTATTATTGTAAGTTACACACGTCCATAACGCCACATTGCCATGCTACGTTAAGTACGTAAGGTGACAACCCAAACACCCAACCATGAGTCTTTTCCTAAAGCTAACCTCACTGGTAGGGGCGCTTATTAGGAAAATATTATAGGAAGTGTTTGCGTAACTTTTTGTAAGATATACAAACCATTGTATGAGGACCTGAGAAATGCAAGCCTTATATTCACTCGCATTTCAGCTCTGTTTTTAGTCTCCACCACCTCCTGAGAAAAATATCTGGCTCTTTAGCTGTTGCTCCAATGCTCCACTATGTTCACAAGTTAATCACTAACTGTATGTATCTGCTGTTTGGTGCTGAGCCGATTGTGTACAGTGGGTTTATCAAAGGCTTTGAAAAACAACAGCTGACTGCTGCTGCTGCTGGAGAGATACATGATGACTAAACCAAAACAGTACATTTACGGGCCAAGAAACGAAAACAGTAGGTTTATCACTATGAGGGACTTATTTCACATTACTCATACACCCCTCTTCCACCAACATGGACCGATTCTGTTCCCTTTTTCAGGCCTTAAATCAAACCATGCAGAACGTTTTGACCAAAAATAAATTGGTTTGGAGCCTGAAAAAGTGGTCCCCGGCTGGAACCAAAAATAGTGGGGCAAAAAGTCTGACAACAAAAATATGTTTGTACTCACCAGTTCAAATTAGATAAAGACATAGTTTTGGAATCAGTACTCAAAGTTTTATATGATACTCAGTCCTCCTCCAGTGATAGTCAAGTGATAGCCTCAAAACCAGATATATGGTATTTAAAAAGTTTTAGTGCTTTTAAAAGTTGGAAGTGCTGGATATGTATTTGTTCGCGTGTGTGTGAGACCAATGGAGAGAAAGGTAGAGAAAGGACAGAGTTTGTAATGGACAGCTTGCTGTACTTCGTTCGTAGTGGGGTACATGAGCACATCCACTCCATTCCCATTGCCCATGCAGCATAAGCTCATTGTTCTGCCATGAGTGAATTAGTTGGTGTGTGTGTGTGTGTGTGTGTGTGTGTGTGTGTGTGTGTGTGTGTGTGTGTGTGTGTGTGTGTGTGTGTGTGTGTGTGTGTGTGTGTGTGTGTGTGTGTGTGTGTGTGTGTGTGCGTGCGTGTCAGTATGCGGACCACAAATTATTTCAATGTTAGTGGAATCAACAAGACATCACAGTGCATCTTGCAGACCCTCTGTGATGAGCCCAGTGATTGGCCTAAAAATGTCACAAGAGAGCAGCACAGTCACCCTGGAGGAAGACTTTGCCTTTTTTTCAACCTTATTTGCCTGTGTTAGTCATACGGATGTCCTGTCTGCTGTGTCCACAATTCTTGCCAAGGTTCTATGTGTTCCTTAAGCCAGCTGTGGCAGCCTACTTAACTTCTGCCATCCACTGACACCAAGTACAGCCTCACAGAGCTGCTAGCATGGCTGTATTCAATTCAATTCAATTCAAAACACTTTATTTGTCCCCGAGGGGCAATTAAAAGGAACACAGAGTAGCACAACAGCACATACAGACAGTTGACAAGACAACATAGACAATAAGACCGTAGACTCTTTTGCTATGAGCAAAAGTTCAGTGCACATTTTTTTTGTTTTGTTTACCTTGTAACTTTGTTTTTGATTGTTCCTTTGTAGTCTGTGTTTTTCAAGCCAATTGCCAGAAAAAATGTTGGAAAAACTTGTTTTATTGTCTTATTTTAAACTAAATTAATCAAAGTCTACTAACAAAAGGACTGATAGCCCAGCCACAATTAACAAAAAGAGGGGAAGACACTCAGACCAACCCATAAAGGGTTGAAGAATCTGGGCTCTTCCCTCTAACCTAAATCACCAAAACAACTAAACCTAACAAAAAACCCCTGAAAATAGGAATACAGATCCCACCAAAAAAAACCCAAAATCATATTAGTCACCACCCGGCTGTCACCGTCAGGGCTGGAGGATGGATGACAGTGAGCAAAAATCCCTGCGCCCTGTTTATAGGTTTCCCCCCATCAGACCAAACAGCTCCACCTGACAGGAAGCAGACAGACACACTTCAGTCAAATCCGTATGACTGCTGACTCCTCACACCTCTTAATCGGCTGGTCTGCAGGTTTTCCAGAAATTGGCTCAGCTAAAAACAATAAGCCTTTAATCTGTTGCAGGCCACATTCTGTCCTTTGTTGTGACTCTGACATCCATTTTAAAGCGGAACATCTGCAGATTTATTCCACACCTGATATGATCTGCTAAAGTTATGGGTGCTGTGATGAGGTTTTGTTCTATCCGCTGTACAGTGTTCTACCACACAGGAGGTGTTTCAGAAGCGGAGCATTTTTCTGCCCAATTTTGTAGACTTGCAGATTTTGTTGATTTGGTCATTTTTCCCTGATAGTAGTTAAATGGTTTCTGTTTTGTCTATTTTAACTGTTTATTGTTGTTATTTCTTATTTTGATGTGCTGTAGCCTACAGACGAAGTTGATATCGTTGATGGTCCAGTTATGAATGACATGGATTTAAGTGGCTGTCTTAGTTTTTTAAAACACATTTATTCTCATAATTATATTGTATCTATATTTTACATACAGTGCCTTTTTGCAGGAAAACATGATCTGCTCTGTGCAATGTGCCATGGCTTCGTCAAAAATAGACATGGTGCATATTTGTATTGGCTTTGAGGATTCTTCTGAAACATGCTGCTGCGTGTCTGCTGAAATTAAAAGCATAGTCTCTAGTGGTCAAGATCAGCTTTGACGGCCTGGCGGAGACCTTCACTCTACTGAGTGCGTGTTTTTAGTTTGTCTCCGTGAACAAATCCACTGATGAAAGTGATTCCAAGAAGAGATCTGACATTGTGTTGTGATGAATGCTGGTGTGAAGATCTAGCACTCTCCATATTACTGTGCTGCACACATACACACATCTCATTTTCTTATCTGTGGGTAAAACAAAAATATGCAAATTAAGAAAAGTAGAGCTCATAACTGCCACCAAAAAGTGAAATAAGGTCCTCTATAATGGATGCATTTGGGAGAAGCAAGCAGATTTGTGATACTTACATCAACCACATCACAAAGTGTAGCTCAAGGTCATTCAGTTGATATCTTTTAGAACACTGTAGAATTATATTACCGTTTAAACATCTAAAACCGTCCCTCAGCCTCCATAATTCCTGCTTTATTAGTCCCTGTATAACTATTCCACTTTACTTCAGCGAATGTCCTCTGTAAGAGTACAAATGAAGCTGTTAAAGGTCTACCCAGCGGACAAGTCTCAGTTAAGATGTTAACCATCTTTCTGTCTCACTATCAGTAGTCACCACAGCAGATAGCCAGACACTTCCATCTCCAAGTCCTAATATCTATTCAACCTCTGTTCATCCTCTTTCACCCAGCACACTCTACTCTTGTTATCTATCCACCCTTTATCATCCTGCCCCCCCACTCCCTCTGTATTCCTTTCACTCCTCCCTCTTACCCTCCAGCCTCTTTTCTCTTTATCTTCATCATCAGCCCATCTGTGCCTGTTTAGTGCTGTGTCGACATCTCCGGCAGCATCAAAGTCGGATGAGGAGGAAGTTTTGAGAGAAGGAAAGAAAAAAAAAACCTAAAAGACATCAACAGAATAAGTAGGGGGCTAGAAAATGAATTCACATCTCTTCTGTGCTGCTTTCACCACCACAGGCAACAAGAGCAAGCAGTCGTTTGATGCCTTAACAGTTGAGGAGGGAGGGAGAAGGATGGAAGTGGAGAAAGATGAAAAATGGAGAAAACATTCCTCTGTTCTGCCCTCAGAAAGACACAGTCAGTATGAGTTTCCACCCCGAGGTGGTTTAGAGAGCAAAGGGGGAGGAGAGGAAGGCAGTGAGGAAGGAAAAGAGGTTGGTTGATGTTAATGATGTAACCTCTTTCATTTTTACAGTTAGATGCTAAGGGGTTGTATCAGCAGTCCAAAATGGGACTCTCGTACAGTCCCGGTAGAGATTTGCATTCCCTTTGCCTCATTTAAGATCCTGACAAAATCAAATGTAGCACTGTGTGTGCAATGACGTAACACACTCTGCTGCAAGAACCACTTGTTCTCACCCCCAGCACGTCAAATACGGCACCTTGGTCAGTGGCCCTTTCCATGATGATGGAATAAATGGACCTAAAAAGAGAGCTGAAGTGTGCGGACTTTTCTTTGTTTGTTTAGTTTCATTCTTTTAGTCCAGCACCTTCTTAAATTTTTTGGATGTGTGCGACTGCTCTTTTTATATTCAGTGGCCCTTCAAACCATGACAGTCTCGGTACCCCTCTAGCATCAGTTTTGGACATTTAGGGATGATATGTCAATTTACGCTTGTTACTTGCATAGTGTCTTTTCCAAATGAATTTCTTGGTTCACAGAAAACATTGATTTCTTCACCAAAACCACTTTAGTTTTAGGCAACAAAACTTATTGGTTTTGAAAAATGTTTGTGGGTGAAAATTACAACATTTGAGCGTAAAATAATTTAATTAGCCATGTCACGTGACATGTATGTCATGTTATAAAAAACATTTCACATGGGGCCCTCCCACTCGAAGTGGACTTTTTTGCTCTTTATATTACATTATTGCTGTGGTTAGGTTTACATTGGAGTTAGTTGATAGCCTGGTACATCTTATACGGATGCTAAAGGGTGCCTTGTGTGTCAGAATCAGACGCTGATGACCATGGACCAAGCTGCTGTATTTAACGCCCTGAGAATGAGCTGGCTGGCTAGAACTCTGTAGTCCTGGTTCCACACTCCTGAATGGACAACCATACCTTCAGTTTTTTTTAGCCATGAAAATACTCAGCCTGGGCACTCCTTTGCGTCTGTGTAAGACGCATGGGGCTTTCGACAAACTCGTCATTATTTGACACTCAGAGTAGCACACATTATCAAGGAGTGCAAAAGTTCACTTATGGTGGGTGGGAACGGTGGTTGATTGGTGCAAGAAGCACAGGGCTTTAACCCAGGAGTCCAGTGTTCCATACAAAAAAACATTGGTTTGTTCAAATGGGGTTTGTTCCACTCAAAAGCTGGGTGTTTTTTAGCAACATTCGCATCTTTTCCTTATCATAACCAAGCAGCTTTATGCCAAAACCTAACTGCTGATCCCCTTCATACTGCCAGCTCATACTGCCAGCTCCTTCTGTGTCAAGATACAATGCAAAAGGCAGCCCGTGGTGTCATTATAGTAATGCCTGGGCTTTTGCTAAAGCTGCAAAATATGACAAGTAGGGATGAGATCATGTTGAAATACTAGTTGTTAATGAAGTAGTATCCATGAGGAATGGGAGCAATTGGTCAGATGTTTGGATTTAACAGTAGTGTATGTTGATATAGACAGTTTTAAGTTTTATGAGCGTTTAAATAACCAGACTTGTTTGGAAGAAAAAAGGAAGGAAAACTGTAAAATAAGTCCAAAGTGTTCATTGTAAACCTCCACCACAGCGAACAACCCAACCTTGCTGTTCAAATTGGACTTACCTCAGCTTTGGACGCTAAAGTTTTTTTTATGTAGTGAGGTATTATTGGCAACCATAGTGGTGCACACACTTTGAACTTAACGTCAAAATAAAATCTGTTCACAACTTCCTGATAGTTTGACTTTGCATATTTCTCTACCCGTTGGAACTAATTGTATCGATGTCTGCATATTCCAAAAAGTCAGCAGTTACTCTGATAAGTACAATGGTCCTGTTAACAATACAGCTTAACTACAAAAATAAAACCGAGGTTGTAATAAATTGGCCATTTTGTCCATTTTGTCCATTTTTAACTTCATCAACGCCTTCAGTTAACTCCTTATCTAAGTAAACCAACTTACCATATTTCCATAGTATAACAGTTGATGAATTTGGGACAGCTAGTTTCTTGTTTTGAATCATTGGGTTGGATTTTTCGTTTTCCACCAGTGTGTGGAAATTTTTTGTCATTAAAGCATAATTCAAACTGTTTAGGCCAGTGAAGTTATTCTTTCATAATTTTTCTTCAGAGTGTTGTCCGTTCAGTTTTTACCTCTGTCACAGATTGCAAAAACACACACATTTAAGCTTTTTTAAGACTTGATTACTTTCACTGTTTTTGGAAAAATCAATCTGTTCATCCTTTGTGTGGAGAGGCATTAAGTGCAGATGACACACAAATCTTGAGGGACGTAGCTAAAGCTGTGGTGCATGGTGAGAAGCAGCTAACAGCCAGATGGCAAACAATAGATGAGGAAGCGATAAAGACAAGGCCAGGGTAGCATCCGAACTGTTTAGTTCAATCTGTTAACTGACATGTCAGTTACAAGACAAGATTTAAGTCCTGTGGTGAAGCAGTTGATGGGATTTTTGTCAGATTACATTGGTATGTTTTTTGAAGACAGACTGAAAATGGCAGTAATTATTGTACAAAGTGTGTTCATTTTTTTGACGATGACCTGCTTTTATGATAGATTTGGTGTGCACCAAGATGTAGAGGGCATAAGGTAGGCTTTTCACCTTCTTAAAAAATAATACTTGGTTTGAATTCTTTTGAGTCTCCCGAACATTTAAAAAAAAAAAAGATCTGCATGCAAATATGATTTTGGGAATTATTTTTTCTTGACTTTCTTCTTTCAGTATCGCCTTCCTGTCTCCATTTATTCCTCTCAGTCTTGTTGTTTCTCTATCCATCTGGTACTGTGATAATCTCTGTCAGTGGAGAAATGCATATCGAGCTTGGCTGTCTTACATCTGATACAAGGGAAACGTCTGGCAGACACACTTTTAAAGCTGCAGTAATCAGTATTTTTTATATTAACTGATCAAACGATATGAAAGGGATGTCTTATAAGCCCTTTTTAAATAGGAATTGTGCAAATTTGCAGGAAAGCCCAATCAGTCTTCTTTCAGCATTGGTATGAAAACAAAATCGGGCAATGGGGGCGTGAGTAAGTGAGTAACAAAACGTGTAGCTCTGCGTGTGAACAGTGACCTGCTCCGAGGGAAGCCGCAGCTGGTCAGTCCTTCTGCGATTCTCTCATAAGTTGGCCCTTCCTTCATCGTTCCCATCATTTGACAGTTAATGGCCTCTTTGTTTGCGAGGGCAAGGAGGGTGCACAATTCCTTGTCTCCCCAGTTGCTCATCTTTACTGTTGTGTCTGTCAGTCTTGCGTTTCCCTCTTGCTACTAGTACTAGCTGCACATTTCTGCTATCAGCTGTTTCCTGTTTATCCACCCCCAGTGGGTTGCACGTGCCGCATCATCAACAGCTCCTCCCACATGTCATCAACAGCCCCTCTCATGGCGGAAGGGCACCTTGTTCTTTTTAAACCAAAAAGGTTACGCCAATATGACTACCCTATGAGGCGGAAAATTTGGCACCTCAGATCAACTCGCTAACAAGCATCTGTCAGGTTAGGGACGAAAACTTGTAGAAAGCTACGGATTGCATGGCATCTTGTCATCAGTGCTAGTGTTGTTAGCTAAAGTTAGCAGTTTCTGTGGACAGCTTGCAGCTGCACTTTTTCTGCGTGACTCGTATCTGCAATGATACGCTGGCTCCCTAAATTTGCACTCAGTCACTGAAACTTTGAGCACCCCTGATCTGGGTAATAAAGAGCCAGGTATTTTTCTCAGGAGCTGGTGGAGACCAAAGCAGAGCTAAAAGAGAGTAAATGTTGGGCGTAAGGACAAAAATAAAAATTTTAGAAAATAGGCTTGGTTCTAGCTAGATGGCTTTTAATTTGAAACAGGGAGTAGCAGGCATATACCCAGTCACATAGTTTCATTCATCTTTACTCTGGCTTACAAAACTGGCACCATTGTTGCAGCCCAGCCCAAAAGCCATTGGCCAGTACTGGAACCAAGTTCCACTGATAACGACAGTTTGTAAAACAACCCAACGACGCAAACTACCAAAAGCATAATTTTGTCATTGTGGTAAAATGTAATACTCATTAACATTTAAAGAAATGTAAGGCTTGTGTTATACAGACATGACTGTTCCTCAAACAAACTGATGAGGTGATTCTAACTTTCCTCCGTCAAAAATTGTCATTTCAAATACGGCTGTCTAGTTAGCTATCCAGCTTGCTAATTCCACCATTTTTTTATGCTAACATTACAGGAGTTATAGACAATGAGCTGAAAAAAACTGTTACTTATCTAAAGGAAGCATTGTGCTTTTCTATGCTGTAGGTATTTTTAGGAGGTTTACACTGAAAAACTCAACTAATCTGCTCCATCAGGACTGTGTGCGAGTAGTCTGATTACATTTGACAGTGGCCTGACTTTTTTGTTTTATGTTTCTGTTTGATCACTGTTTCCTTCTCTAGGATACACTTTGATCAGCAGAGAAATAAAAAAAAAGCCTTGTGAAAACAACCAGCCACTGTTGCTGAAAGACCGCAGAGTTCAATTCAAGCCTGCTCTCAGTCTGTCTCACAGGTCAACGGCAGGTTAATAGAGGTCATCCCCACACTATAACCGTGTATGTGTGTGTGTGTGTTTGTGGGCATGTGAGACGCTCTTTTGACACCATTCTTTTTGTGCAGCTGTGAGGCTGAATATAACCTTGGCTCGCAGCATCTACTGAAGCGAAGAGTACTCCGCAGTCGAGGAGAACATCCTCCTCCATTCCCTCTAATTAACTCTGCTCTCTCTCTGCTCCTCGTTCCTCTCTCTATTCACTCTGTTCTCCGTGTTCTGTCTGTGTTCATTTTTCTTCTCCTCTTCCTCCCTTGTCTCTGTCTAACCCTCTGTCTGAAATTCTCTGTCTTCCAGCCGAAGTCCTCTGAAGCTGCTCCTCCCTCCACCTCACCGTCCTCCCAGGCTGACAGGAGCAGACAGGAGGTGCAGTTCTTTGCTGTGTTCTGTGCTGTGGTGATGTTTTGCTGTGGTTATGTGTTGTTGTCTTGTAGATATGTTGTGGTGTCGTCATCATGTGCTTTGTCACTGTTTTGTTTGGCCTAGTGAAAGACCAGAGCTGCAGATTGTGTGACTTGACTAATAGATTTTTTCCCCGATACTCATTTCAGCTAATTTATAACATAAATTAGCCGACAGTATTTGGGATGGAGCCCGACATTCTTTCATTTTAGTCTCATAGATTATTTAATCATATAAAACTATATCAGACAGTTTGACAGCGGAGGAGGTCCTGTGCTGTCACTGGGCCTGAGTCACAGTCTCTAGCTGTATTTAGACAGCCATGCAAAACAAGTCATACTTTTGGTCAAAGATGTCCAAGCAAGAGATCACACATTTCTTTTTGTCATTTGTCTCAGTTTATCCAAGACATATCCACTAGATATTCAGTCTCAAACATAACAATATGAAAATTGCATTTCAGACGATCCACAGGTTGGGTTAAAGTTTGATAGTATTTGGTCAAATCTAGCATCAAATCACCTCATTAAATCCACCTTTTAAATCCTGTATTAAATCAAAGTATTAACTTTTAACAGTAGCTGAAGATATGAATAATTTAAACTCAGTAGGGTCTTCCTTTTTCCACACAGACTCTTTTTATACACTGCTCAAAAACATCAAGGTAACACTTAAATTACACATCAGATCTTGATAAATTCATTATTCAAGTTGAAAATCTTAAATGATGTACATTGTATCATTTTCTGAGAACAAAATGACATAACAGTGGTCAATGGAAACCACAATCATCAACCCACTAAGGGCTGGGTTCAAAGTGAAACCGAAAATCAAAGTAAAAACTTCAAATCAGGCTGATCCAACGTGAGTGAATTTTATCACGTCAGCTCATGTAACTCAGTAATGTGTAAGGCCTGTATGCGTGCCTGTATGCACTCCCAGCAATGTCTGGGCATGCTCCTGATAAGTCGGCAGATGGTGTCCTGGGGGATCTCCTCCCAGACCTTGATCAGGGCATCAGTGAGCTCCTGGACAGTCTGTGGTGATACTTGGCAGCGTCAGATGCACTGATACATAATGTCCCATAGGTGCCAAACTGGCCAGTCAATGTCATCAATGCCTTCGTCATCCAGGAGCTGCTGACACACTCTGGCCACATAAGGCCGGGCGTAGTCATGCACCAGGAGGAACCCAGGGCCCACTGCATCAGTGTAAGGTCTGACAGTCGCTCTGAGGATTTCATCCTGATACCTAACATCAGGGTACTGTTGGCTGTGACATGGAGGTCTGTGTGAAACTTCCAAGGATATGCTTCCTCAGACCATCACTGACCCACTGCCAAACCAGTCATACTGGATGATGTTCCAGGCAGCATAACATTCACCATGGTGTCTCCAAACTCTTTCATGCCTGTCACATTTGCTCAGTGTGAACCCGCTCTCATCTGTGAAGGGAACAGGGCGCCAATGGCAGACCTGCTAATTCTGGTGTTGTCGTCTGGTGAATGCCAGTTGAACTACATGGTGGTGAGCTCAGAGCACAGGTCCCACTAGAAGATGTCAGGCCCTCTTGCCACCCTCATGGAGTCTGTTTCTGACAGTTTGGTCAGTAACATGCACACCAGTAGCCTGCTGGAGGCCATTTTGTAGGGCTCTGGCAGTGCTCCTCCTGTTCCTCCTCGCACAAAGGAGCAGATACTGGTCCTGCTGCTGGGTTGATGACCTTCTAGGGCCCTGTCCAGCTCTCCTTGTCTCAAGGCTGGTCTCCAGGTATCTCCTCCATGCTCCTGAGACTGTGCGTGGAGACACAGCAAACCTAGAGAAGAATCAGTCAGGAAGGATAAGGAGAGAGTGCTGTCTGTGGCCACCATTCCCTTTTTGGTCCCTGTCTTGTTTTTGCCTCTCCACTGCACCTGCTGTCACTTTCATTTATACCAAAGCAGGTGAAACTGATTCACAATCAATTGTGCTTCCTAAATGGACAGATTGATATCCCTGAAGTTTAACTGATTTTTTTATCTGTATTTTTATCTCTTTGTCTTTTTTTATTTCTCCTGTATTTTGCCACTTTAATTGTTATTATTTAGTTATTACTGTTTATTATTGTTAATTTGCTACTTACACACACTAAGGCAGAAACATATACATACAATCATATCCTATTATCCCATATCCTCACACTGCATGAAGTATTACCTTTCATCTATCTAATGCGTGAATATACAAAGTTTCCCCTCCCCTTTTTAGAATAAAAAATTTCTTTCTTCTTTTTTTGTTTGTTTTTTAAATCAACCCCCCCCATTGCCCCTCTACACTTGCATACACACACTTACACACAGAGGAGTCCTACACAACAGACTGCCCAGCACCTTCTGTAATACACTCCACACTCGAGGATTGAACCATGGCTCTTTCTGTTCTTTCTTTTACATTGTACCCAATGCCTTGTAGGTTAATTCTCTCATGTCATCCATGTATTAATTCTGCCATGTCTCACACCATGGCTTGCTTCATTACATAAAAAATAAGGAAATGAATAACTAAAACTCAAAGATCTGTAATTAGCCTCTGTTGGATGAGAAGGCGGAAATGCTGCAGTTTTAAATGGCAGCCTCATTAACCTGCTGCAACCTGAAAATGAGATGAGCAGCAATAAAATGAAATGTTAATGAAATAATATTCTGACTTTACCAACCTTTTTCCACACAAGCTACTTTCTTCACTAATTTCTCTAATACTGGGATCCAAAAGGCAGGACTATTAAGTTGATAAGCACAACTTAAAATACTGACACACTCAATGACATGGGTAGAGTTTCTTGTCCCTCCACAAATGATCTTTGACTGAGAACACATTTACCCAAGAAGAGCTGAAAGTTTTATTTTATCCCTCATATATATTAGCTAAAGCCGTTTGTAATGTTGATTATAACTGGCAAAAGTGACACTCAGTGGCTGAAAATAAGAAGCCTGCCACCTGACTGTTTTATACATTACTCCTTGCTGAAAAAAAATAAGGAGAGACAAAAGCTTTGAGATTAATTAGCGCCAGAGCTGAACAAATCCTGTTGTTTTGCCAACTGTGAACCCTCTATCAGAACATAACCTTAACTTACCCACACTACAACATAAATGACGTAGCATTCCCTTGAATTTATTTTGCTGCACTTCAATGCTACACTTCAGTTGTTTTGTTTTGAGATTTTTCTCTTGTTTTGTGGTGTTGCATGCTTCTCGTATAGTTACCTGGGTCAACAAGGTCAAATTATAAATGATAAATCTGGCATTGTTAACTCTGTCCTTGGATTTTCTTACACACTGTTGTATCCATCCAGCTTCGATAAACTTACACCAACAAGAGTGTTTTTTATAATTTGTTGGTGTATAGACCTGTGTTGGGTCAGAAATCACTCCCTTGTTCACTTATTCTCTATTCCCGATACGAGGGCTGTACCTGACGAATCAGATTTGGCTGTTCAGTACTAATATTTGACCAGTATCTTTATTTCCTCATAGAGTTTGAGAGTTCGTATGGGGTTCAGCGGGACATTGAGTGTGACAATGACAATCACATACTATAGTAAACAAGCTAACTATGCTAACAACGGATCGAAAGTGCAACAACATTTTTTGTCGACACTGAGCTGTAAATTTACCACTTGTACACAGGAGGCAGAAAATAACGTGATTTTGGAGGTTATGGGGCAAAGCCTCCACCATGAGCGCTCACTCTGCAGAAAAATCTGGACACCACCAAAATGACAGTCTCAGTTCATACAGCTATGCAATCTCATTTCTAAATGACACATTTCACTTGCTCCTTATTTCTCTATGCATTATGTCATGCTGCATTCACATCTTCTTATAGGCCTTTTCCATTGTCACTTTTAGCTGCGTCACATCACACCATACCACGCCAGCTTGCGTTCCCTTTGTCACTTTTAACATGGCGAGCTGCGCAGAGCTGCGTAGGTCCCACCCCCCTCCAAGCAGGTAGCAGTGTCCACAGCAAACCCCCCAAACGTGTGTGTTGCGAGACTCAACTCACCTCTGTCTGTGCAGAAAACCAGAGAGAAAGCGTTTTTTACAGTACTTTTGTAGCTTGTAACTGAATGTCTTTGGTTTGGAGTTTAGTCTCTCTCTTGCGTCTCTGTTTAGATATCTGCTTTGATTTACTGTTTGTTTGCTATCAGTTGTCTGAGTCAGAGTTTAATTACTGCTGATGAAAATCCAATATTTCCTGTTTTGGCTGCTTCACAGTAAAAGCTATTGAATAGCAAAACAACGTGGGACTTTTATTGTAAGGAATTTACAGGAAATAAAACAGTTACTGTTTTACAGTCGCTTAACTTAAGACAAGTGCATGCAGTGCATGTACATCATATAATGGTCAGTGTGTTATTTATTCTAAAGCTCTAACTTTACATTCCATTTTTTTTATATTCAGCACAATTTAAGTTAGTCACTTTGATGTCCTTAACTAAGGAAAGAAAAGAGACCTGAGGTTTTGTTTTTTTTGTTACAAGAGACTTAAAGTCCAGCACTTTGATATATGTTATATCATGCAAGTCAAGCACTTTGGTGTGTCTTATGTTAATTTCCTCTGCATCTCAGATATGTTTACACCTGAGCATCTAAGAGCGCAGTAAATGTTTTTGCTGAAAAAATAAGAATTGTGAGAGAATTGTGATTTCAAATTTTTGGGTGAAAAAACGTAATTCATATTTTAGCAAGAATCATGCAGCCCCACTGCACACTGACACTGGCAATAAAAAAAACGAAAACAAAAATAAAGCAAAGCAAACACACACACACACACACACACACACACACACACACACACACACACACACACACACACACAAACGACTGCTTGACTTGAAGCAATTTCAGTTGACTGAGGGTTCACCGACTGATAATTCGGATACCTGGCTTTCGGAGTACAGCCCTATTAGACACTCAGTAGTTAGTGAGTTATAGTGTGTAGCATACTGAGATTTTAGACACTTTTTTTGCATCTATCAAAAACAGCACATTGCAGGAATTTAGATGGCAGGTGGTGTCAGACACAGCACTGGTCTTTAGAAGTGCATCATCCAGCTCTACCAACCAGAATCCTTTGCACCTGTGCACAGGGCCAGTGCTCAGACGCAGCTCAACTGATTAAATATCCAAAGTTAGAAACATAGCCAACATGATATGTGGATGAGGATCCCAGCTGTAATTTGCTGTGTTTTATTAGTAATGGTCAGATGGGAGTATAATAGCCTGCTAATGCTGCTGGAGCAAATTGTCCAATGCTAGCCTCATTAGCTCGTAGTTAATAGAGTTGGAGACTTGGTGCCTGCCAGAGCTTCAAAGATAATACACTCAAAACTTGCTGATGGATATGTCAACAAAAAATTCTGCCAAAATATAGCTGGTGTGCTGTGCTGTAGATGAATAACAGAGACTTTCTCTAATACTGTTCATGTGTAAATTGTTGCTTCCATTCCACTGACATGAAGTCTCAAGAAAAATTGTCAGAAGTTCAAATCCAAGCAAATATAAAAACATTTTCCCCCTGCGGCGAGCCTTGACATTTGACCCAGGCTTTCTGTGTGTGACAGTTTTTATACTGTGCTTTGTTTTTTTTCTGTATTTCAGTCCATTAGTTTGAAGTCAAAAACCCCCTGACCTAATACATGCTCACAAAAGAGCACAAACCATAATGACTCTAGATCATGATAAATATACATGCTGATTTTCATCATTGTAAATATTGATGATTATGTGGTATTGTTTATTATATTCTCAAGACAAATAAGCATCATAAATAACTATGCACATAAACAGCCAGTAAAGTAATTGCATTGAGAATAGAGACGAAGGGAGACACAGAGAGAAACAGACTGTTATTGTTACCATAATGGCTAGATTTTAGGCTTCACCCGCTAAGCTAAAGCTTTTCTCTCTGGCATCCTGACAGTCATTAGCTAAAGCCTGTCAGTGGCTGGCATCAGAACCAGCTCATTTACATATAACAAAGCAAGACGGAACCATTAACCTGAAAACACTACATCAACTCTCCATGCGCTAATAATGTCTGCACATTAAATCTGCATTGTGAGTGCATTAAAATCACATTAAAGAACGAGATGTAATTGTTTTCAACCTGCTATGAGGTATAACAAATCATTACCATTAGGCCTCATGTTTCCTCCCTCAGAATATTATAATGTCTGTCGAATGGTGATTTAATGAAGAAAAGTGTCTTCTTTCTGCATGCTTAAGCAGTATTATATGCTAATTATGGTATTGCAGGACAGAGACAGAGACTCAGTCATCACTATGATATACTGTTATGTTGCTGAAGTGTTTTGCTGTATCTATTGAGTGATACAGAAATACATTATTAAATTATATTAATTATGCTCAGATTTGGTCAGATTATATGAATATGCATTAATATTGATATCAGTGTTAGCCATATTGGCCTAACATTACTGTGTGTATGCGGTTTTAGTCGATGCTATGACAACAATTTATAGTATAGGCTGCATATGCTGTATGCCAGTGTTTTAGACCATCTTTTCTCTTCACAGAAGGAGCGTGAAAAGAAAAAAGAGGAGAAGAAGAAGGATGCCGACAAAGTGGAGAAACACAACAACACAAAGGTACAAGTGATGTTCACAGTGAACAGATTACATGTGACCTGGAAAACAGTCAGTTGTCAAAGGTTAAAGTTCTTATCTTTGATTTGACATCACCCGTGGTTACCTTGGTAACAGCAAGTGTGGTTTAATGCCACAGGTCCCAGAATTCTGGAAGCAGAAATACAACAGACAGGCAAGTGGTGTATCTGTTTGTAGCAGACGTGGGGGAGTCAAGTCACATGACTTGGCCCGTGTCAGACTTGACACCGTTTCACTAACGTTACTTCTATAATCCGACTGATAGGGTAACACTACTCATTTTCTCACTGCACTCAACTTACTTTGCTTCTTTTCTGAGGTTGGCCAAAGACTGCCACCTTTCCTCTTGCTCATGACGACTTACTGTGAAATTACACATGCAGTGCTGACGTTATGAGAGACAAGTTCAAACTTCACGCAGGCTTGTTGTTAGCTAGCTAGCCAGCTAGCTATTATAAAGTGGTTACATTTGGAGCAACATTGCAAAACAATAACTATTCACTACATCAAAATTTCATAAAACTTTACAAAATTACAATAAACAGTTACAATATAGCCTACGTAACACTCATATTACATTCTTGTTTTCCACTTTTATTCAGTAATGAATAGAGAGACAAATTTACATTGCCTGCCTGGAACGTTACCCATACAGCTGTCTGGCAACAACCAGCCTTGGCATTCTGCTACCGAACCTCCACTTGGACAAACCACACGCAGAACTGCAATACCTGAACCGATAGTAATAATAACGGGGATTTGTTATGTTTAGTTATAATTTTGATGATTATATTATTTCGGATGGTGGTAAGTGGTTGCCTATTGTAGAATAGCAATGAAAAAAAAGTTTTTTGTTATTGTTGTTTTTCAGTTTCAGTTATATATTGGGGGGACATTTTGGGCATATCTGAACATCGGGGGGGACGTGTCCCCCTCAATGTATATGGTGACTACTGCCCTGTGTTAAGTGAATGAACAGTAAACAGGTGGGTTAATACTGATGAAATAACATAAAAAATGCTGTATTACATACAGCATCGTTTCCTGTGAATCCCCTGTGGCTGTTAAGGCCACTGACAATGAAATCTACTGTACAGGAAAATAGTTACAGAATGTAAATTAATTGAAAGGTTATCTGTGAAAGAATGCTGACCATAAACAGTATTCAAAATGTGGTTTGAATTCATGAAAATCTTAAGTTGTGTACATTTTTGAATTATTGAATTGACATTGATGACAAACACAAGAAAGAGCTCAGAATCCAGTTAGTTACTCTAAAGTTGGGCTGATCGATACTGTTATTATCATAGTAATGAACCAGAGAATCATCAATGTCCGACCAGCAGTTTTTCTCAACTCTGTGGAGCATTTTAGCATCTTTTAGCTCGTTTTTTTTGTTTGTTTTTTTTTGTTTTGTTTTCCTGCTAACAAACGTCACTTCCAGCCACAGAACATGGCAGGTTTCAGTGAAGAAACTCTGACAAACACACTACCCTGCCAAACAGTAGCACCAAACCAAGTTAGTAACTAGCTGTTGAACATAATGTTTTTAGTGAGTTAGAATGCAGATTTTCTTTGTAAGCAGTTCAACAGATGTGAGCTAAAAGTTGCTGGATGTGTGGAAAGGCAAATGTCTGCCAAAATGTTCTTAAAAGGTGATACGTTATAGCACTAGAAAATATCCCACCCTCCCCCCCACCCTCTTGCATCTATAATGTGTTACAGTATAATTTCAGTAGGGTGTGCTCAATTTACATACAGTGAGGCGCAGGCAAACACTACTGTACCTCGGTACAGTAATAGGTAATACACTAATAGAGTTTAGGATTTGATGTCACATCGCTGCATTCAGGTTGTACAGGGACAGTGTCACCAGCAAAACACCCCCACACCATCACACCTCCTCCTCCATGCAGTGGGAACCAGGCATGTGGAATCCATCCGTTCACCTTTTCTGCGTCTCACAAAGACACGGCGGTTGGAACCAAAGATCTCAAATTTGGACTCATCAGACCAAAGCACAGATTTCCACTGGTCTAATGTCCATTCCTTGTGTTTCTTGGCCCAAACAAATCTCTTCTGCTTGTTGTCATGAAGGCCTGATTCGCGCAGTCTCCTCTTAACAGTTGTTCTAGAGATGGGTCTGCTGCTAGAACTCTGTGTGCCATTCATCTGGTCTCTGATCTGAGCTGCTGTTAACTTGCGATTTCTGAGGCTGGTGACTCGGATGAACTTATCCTCAGAAGCAGAGGTGACTCTTGGTCTTCCTTTCCTGGGTCGGTCCTCATGTGTGCCAGTTTCGTTGTAGCGCTTGATGGTTTTTGCGACTCCACTTGGGGACACATTTAAAGTATTTGCAATTTTCCGGACTGACTGACCTTCATTTCTTAAAGTAATGATGGCCACTGGTTTTTCTTTAGTTAGCTGATTGGTTCTTGCCATAATATGAATTTTAACAGTTGTCCAATAGGGCTGTCGGCTGTGTATTAACCTGACTTCTGCACAACACAACTGATGGTCCCAACCCCATTGATAAAACAAGAAATTCCACTAATTAACCCTGATAAGGCACACCTGTGAAGTGGAAACCATTTCAGGTGACTATCTCTTGAAACTCATCGAGAGAATGCCAAGAGTGTGCAAAGCAGTAATCAGAGCAAAGGGTGGCTATTTTGAAGAAACTAGAATATAAAACATGTTTTCAGTTATTTCACCTTTTTTTGTTTAGTACATAACTCCACATGTGTTCATTCATAGTTTTGATGCCTTCAGTGAGAATCTACAATGTAAATAGTCATGAAAATAAAGAAAACCCATTGAATGAGAAGGTGTGTCCAAACTTTTGGCCTGTACTGTATATATCTGAGGATAAAATTGAATTTCCCCTTGTGGCATTAATAAAGTTCACCTTCCCCCTTCTAGTTACTGTCATATGCCCGTTGATCAACCATGAGAATGAAGTACTCCGCACTAATGCCAGTACTCAGACTGGATTTGGTAAATGGACTGCACTTATGTAGCTTTTTCTACGTTAAAGCTACAGTAACTGTTATTTAAAACAAAAACAAAAATGATATTTTTTCATATTTGCTAAAATTGTCACTATATCCTATGGTAAATGAGACAGAGTCTAGCTTCTCCTGCTGCTTCTATTGGCATTTGCTTGAATCCTCCACACCTGAACAAAACTAACCAATCAGAGAAGATGCTGCTCTTCTCCTGCGGAAGTGGAAGTTAAAGCTATTTTTTTGTCGTCTTCCTCTGTTTACTGGGCAGGGCAGTGTGTGCATGAGCAGTGACTCCTCCTGGGTTGGATTTGGTTGTCTTCATTCAGACATTGCCATTAGGAGCACTAGGAGGAGACAGAGCAAACTGATTTTTTCACAGATTCACGTACTACTGTCATGATATAGTAACAGTTTTAGCAAATGTGACGTAAAAAAGGAACATATATATCTATATCTATATATATATATCTATATATCTATATATATATTTATATATATATATATATATATATATATATATACATGACCATACATGACACAGAGATAGCAAAGAAGTAAAGAAGTTATCATACCGGTTAGGGGCAACTGGGGGTTCAGTGTCTTGCCCAAGGAATCTTCAGCAGGAGGAGCTGGTGCTCAAACCACTCTACCTCCTGAGCCACAGCAGCCCCCGTAGTCTACAATCTAGAATGAAGATACATCTTTGTAATGATTCAACAAAAGTGGTCAGGGACCACAAACTAATGTTCACATCACTATTCAGTCAATTGTATGGATGTTTTCGGCATTTAGTAGTGGCAGAGGTGTTTTTTATTGGAATTCAGTTGTTGCTATGAAAACTAGCCTATAAATGCACCTGCAGTGACAAGAAGAATAGTAAAACTGAGAATGCAGCTCGCTGACATTGATCGTGCTTCGTACATCTTGCTGTTTAGGTGCGTCCAAGGCCAGAATGAGGACAAAGAGGAATGCTGCTTTCTCTGTGTGTCACTGTGCTGTTATGAATGCATGATGTGTGACAAGAGAGAGCCTGTGCAGTCACTCCACCTCTGTGGTGCACGAACTGAATCCTCAAGGGAATGTCCTCATACACATTCATGTTTGTTCACAGATGCTTTAGTTTTGCTCCATGCATCAATGTGGATCATTTCTCATTCATGCACATGCGCGTAAACATGTGAACTGTATTTCAGACTATCATCAAGACTATCATCCATGAAAATGACAGTGTGTTGGATAGTGTACCTCAGCTGTATCAAACACGTTAGCTGTTTCCTATATCTGTAACAACTGTTACTTTCTGAACACTGTTCTTCTTGTCTTATTTTTTCAAGTGTTATGTCACTCATTGTAATAAGTGGAGCCCTTGCTGCTGGCAGATTTATCTAAATTTAGCTTTTTTTTAATGTAGATGGACTGTTAACGCTCACTGCACCAGGGAAAGATGCTCTTACATCATAAAAGGCAACTTGCATAACATTGTGATTCAAAAGAAAATGCGCAAATGGATGGAAAGATAAATGAAAGAACAAAATTACTGCTATATGCCAAGATAAGTGTTTTGAAATAAATGACTAATGCCGTTTGACTAGAACATAAATCCAGCTCAGTGAGTACAGAATGAGCTGCACTTACTGACGTGTGGAACAGAGGTCAGTAGATGTGTGTGATATGAATGCGTTTGTTGTGGAAGACAGTATGTGAGTTGCTGTGCATTAGCGATTGCTTTCAACTGAGCGTACGTGTATGCGTGCCAAAGCTGTGGTATGTGTTCATGCATATCTATACTGTGTGTGTGTGTGTGTGTGTGTGTGTGTGTGTGTGTGTGTGTGTGTGTGTGTGTGTGAGAGAGAGAAAGAGAGAGAGCAAGGGGGGCAGGACTGAAGGAGTGAATGTGTGTGTTTCTGGGTCATGGTTAGTAAATTCAGAATATTTCCATGGCCTGTGAAGCGGTGAGGGAATAATGTAGCTCCCAGCAGTGTGGGTAATGCTGTAGGCCTACACTGTGTGTGTGTGTGTGTGTTCAGATGCTCTACAGGGAAATGGAATGAAGGCTATGGGCAACTGTACCCACTGAGAGTGAAATGTAACACAGTGGTTTGTGCACTGTAGCATTAATATTTCAACTCGACCTCCATGTGCGCATAAACTGGACTCTTTAGCCTTTCATTACCTATTCAAGGATATGATGACATTTAGTTTCTATTGCAATATCTCTGTCCCAATAAGGATATAGCAACTTTGGTTGCTAATGCTGGATATTCTAAGGGTCACAAGGGGTGTACTGAGGGGCAACCTCCAGGGCTGAAAATTGAAGCCAACGCAGAAGTGCCACAAACTGCAGTTCCTCAAATGGCCACTTAAGGCTGGCTACAGAAACAAGTCAATCCCCGTAGACCCCCATGTTAAAATGCCCAACATTAGAGCAGAAGTTCATGTTCATAGTCTGTTACAAATAACTGTTTTGGTCTCTATTGCTAATTTCAACACTCATGACAACTGTACGGGGATGATTTTTGATATAACTCACCCATTTACATTTTATTAAGGCTTAAAGTTATACACATTTATGGATGATGGCGCCTGAGTGACAGGCTGTACGCAAGGAGTCGCTACAGTCTATGAGTCAGAGCCACCCCTCGCTCCTCCACAGCTCCACCTCATATGGTCACTTCTGGCTCCAAAAAAACAAAATGGCGCTTTTGAAATGGCGAACTCAAGGCTTCAAAACATCAGTCCACAAACCAATGGATGAAATCATAGTAGCAACGTCCACTGTTTCATACAGTCTATAGTAATGATACATTGATCTAGATTAATATATCAATTCAGTGATCATTAATCCAATGTTATCATTGCAAAGTGAAAACACTGGTGTATCTCGTCATCTTTAAGATATACATTTATTTGAAAATCCCATGGCATGTCTGTGTCGCTATTTCTGTCCAAGCATACCTCCTTCCTAAAACATTCCAACAATGCTACTGGTGCAGCACCAGGCAGACAATGGTAAGCAAGAAAAAGAGGGAGAGGATATTTACTCATATCGGCTCATATTGATCTTCAGTCCCTTTAATTGAATCAAATCGAAATTGTATCGTGGCAGATTTTACACCCATTAGTGTCACTCAATGTAATCAAGTGCCTTTATTTTTCAGGTACAGTAGAAACTGCTTATAGTGGTCAGGGTTGCAGTGATCACCCATTTTTATGGATCAAAAAGCTTGGGACAGAATCATTCCTACACATATGCTGTTTCAATAATTCACTGATAAGTAAGTAAGTAAAATTTATTTGTATAGCACTTCTTCACAAAGTGCTTCACAGGATTAAAATACAAACAAGAATACATACATACAAACATACAGGTCACATACAGAGACACAAAAATGAAACAGTTGTTGCAAAAATAAATCACTTAAGACAAGTTAAAGAATGCCTGCCTATACAGGTTTTAAGATGCTTCTTAAAAATATCAACCGATGCTGCAGCTCTCAAATTCTGTGGGAGGGCGTTCCACAATCTGGGCGCAATGGACTCAAAGGCCCGATCACCTCTAGTTCTAAGCCTAGTGCGAGGAACTGCCAACAGGCCGTGATCGGCCGACCTAAGTGTCCTACTAGGAACGTATACGTGCAGCAGGTCAGACAGATACTCAGGTGCCTGATCATGAAGGGCTCTGAATGTTAAAACAAGGATTTTGAACAGGATCCTGAAGCTGACAGGAAGCCAGTGTAGGGAGGCCAGGACAGGAGTAATGTGGCAGTTTTTGGGTGATTTGGTGAACAGCCTGGCAGCGGCAATCTGCACCAATTGGAGGCAATCTACAAGAGTTTTACTGAGACACATGAGGAGAGAGTTGTAGTAATCTAGTCGTGATGACACAAAGGCGTGAATGATCATTTCTAGTTCAGCATGTGATACAACAGATCTCAGTTTTGCAATGTTTTTAAGGTGGAAAAAGCAAGTACGGGTCAACATGTGAATGTGTTTATCAAAGTGCATGGCCTTGTCAAAAATAACTCAGAGATTTCTCAGGTTAGAGCGGATATTTGAATTCAGGGACCCAATACAGCTTGCCACCCTAGAAGCAGTACAGTCTGGAGCGACAAAAAGGACCTTGGTCTTAGTAGCGTTAAGCTGGAGGAAATTGATAGTAATCATGTAGTCTGCTCACAGTATTTATTTTGGGTCTTTTCATATGTTGTGAGCACACTGAAATCATGACGAGAAAAGGAAAGTCATTTTCTCTCAATGAAAAACATAGTCTCCTGTCATAATGATGCTTATGACAACTGCCAAAAATGTGCCAACCAGATGCATTAACAAAACTTGGTGCTCCTCAGGGTACTTTGTGTAGTCTACTCAAACAACAGTATGAATGTGCATTGGGAAAGCAAGTGGATTGATAATGCTTAGTCATGTAATGCCCCTTTAAGCAGGCCCTGTGTGCTGTACTGTGTTTTTGAAACCATCAATAAAATTAAAAAGCAAAACTGTCAGTTTTATTGCTTTATTTTTATGTGATAAATATACACATGGCAAATAGGTGGTTATCTGCATGAAAAGGATTGAAGAAAAAAATCAATTTTAATAATCATGTGCTTATAATGATCAATATGACAGATGTGATCACAAGGCATTTCCACTGTATTTGATTTGCTCCATTAACCAAACACATAAATTCCTGTCTGGTCATTATCATTATTTTATTAGTGGTTCGCAACCGTTTTGCTTTAGTGACCTGAAAAGAATTCTGAATAAGACCAGAGTGTGGAGGAAGTGAAACCTATGAGCAGAATAGTCATAACTCTTACTCACATTGGGCTCACTTAGTAAAAAAGTAAAAAATAATTTATTCCCAATTTCACTATTCCTGTTACTACTCTCTCCCTCACTAAGTCTCCATGGTTCTCTCCCTGAAACAAGTCACATCTTGTGAGATTTCAGAGGGAGACTTCTGCTTGACAAGACAAATGACTGGATCAAGTGAAAGGTAAAGAGACACTTCAGCCACTTAAAATAACAATCTGAGCCTGTCTGTGGCAAAAACAACTACTTTTAATGGACGTACAATATTGGACCAATGTCAAAAATTGTTGTTCATGTCAGTAACTTAGAAAATAGGTTCCAGGTTGTAAAACGCAGAAGTTATCCTTGAAGTAGCTGACGATGTGTCCATCGCGAAACCTTTGTTGCGTCTCCATCTTCCCCTTGTCCTGTCACCTCTCCTTCATCTTAAAGATGATGATACTAATGGATTTTTTTCACTTTGCATTGACATTATTGGATTGTTGATCATAGAATTAATATGTTGTTCCAGATCAATGTTTCGTTACCCCTGTAAAATAACCCTAAAATAATTTGAAAATGAGATGTACCATATCATGATACATATCGTAGCGTTACAGCTAAGGTCGTTTTACGTTCTTGGATTAGTCTGTAGGTTATTTTGACAGCAATGTCATCAAATTGCTTATTTCTGTCCAACAGCCCAAAACCTCTGCTGTGAGGTCACAGCTGACAGGCTAGTGTAGATTAGGATTCTCCTTTTGTCTGAGCTTGTGAATAATTAGGGGCTTTTTGATGAGCTTTTTCCACCATTGAGGTACATACATTGTCCCCTGCAGTCACCAAATGCACAATGAAGCACCTGGCATCACACTCAAGTCTCTCATGTCTGCATGTGACTTAACATTCATGTCTATGGCATCACTGTCAAAACTGGAATCACATTCATAAATCATCATTGTCTCAGTAGACCCACCTGCCAACATGTGTGTCCCTGTGGTTAATCTCAGGCTGGTTTTTAGTGGAGCTTTAGAGACATTTGTCTCAGGTTACTGCTGTGTAAAGCTGGTGTGAAGAACACTGTTGTGCTGTAATGAATTTGCTCCAGCGTCAGAAGAAAATCAATGTTGAAAAGAAAGATTGCATTTTATTTTAATGGCATCAAAAACAATCAGCATATGATTATTTCCAATCGATGGAAATGCTTTTATCTCCAGACTCTATGTATATGGTTACACCGTCTTCCCGTATGAACCCACAAACGCAGCATTTCAGAGCTGGTTCTAGCTGTAATGTCTCATGTGTTGCTAAATTTAAAGTGGTTAAGATCGACTGGTTCAGCCTTCATGAGCATCATACAAAATCAAAGTGGGATGCATATATATATATATATAACAGACTGTGTGATTGTTTGACTTTTAAATTAGTTATAGTTTTCACTCAGTAATGCTCTCTATTGTGATAATAAAGTTAAGTCTTTAAAATTCTCTAACCTTTAAAAACATTCTTCTCATTCTTCACTTCAGAAAACAAGAACTTGCTGCACAGAAATTATGTAAATTGACAAACTGAATTCAATTGTATCCAAAACATACCTGAAGGTGTCTCCTCTGGACATTCAAAAGTAGGAAAACAAATTTTCATAGTTTAAAACTTCATTAACTGAAAAAAGTTATAATTTAAACAAATTAAGTGCTGCTTAATCTCCTGCTTACATTTGCCATATGTATTCATAAATGCAAAATGAAGGTTACATAAGAAGAAAATTAATTTAGACACTATGCAGGTTCTCTTCAGCCTGTGCCACCTGCCAGCAGGAAGAGTGCAGCAGCAGTTTAGACTTACACAGACAGAGGAGCCATTAAAATAAGGAAAAAACTGACCAAGGGATGGAGTGCACTGCTGTAAATGGCCAAATGTCAGGTGCTTCAGCAAAACAAAGCCTCCCCTTAACTTGTTTGGTTCAAAGAGGAGCATCATGGAACTCAGTCAGTGGTTGCTGGTATATTTCCAGAGTCTGTTTTTATGAAGACTTTGTACTCATACCTGTGGATATTCTCATTTATCCAGGTCATAGTTATCTCAAGGCAATTGAATCGAACACTCATAGTTATGAGCTTTAAAATATTGTTGTTTCATACTCTGTATTTTATGCATCACCCTTAATAAAGGTAGTGCTAACATGTCTAAACAGGTAGGAAATCTGATATTACAGCAGATTGTTAGCTGTTTGATAACATAGGTAAGCCCATGGGCTCATGTTATCTACAACTATATTACTGTTTCTGATGTTGTAGAGAGCAATGGTCAAAGTGAACGTCAGCAGGTACGCTCAAGCTGCAGGCGAGCTGCTGGTTGAAACAGATGTGAGGACTAATTTGCATACTTACAGATTTGTGCACACCTAAAAAGGCAAAGGCACAGAGTTACATCTAAACCATTTTAAGGCTTGAAGGGATTTAAAATGTATTTTCTTTTATCAACAGTGATCAGTTTTACGGCTTTAATCAATGCCAGGAGAGAAACATGAGCAAGTTTGACATCCTCACCATCTAGTTTAGAATGCTAATGTTTGCTACCTAGCACTAAATACTAAGTACAGTAAAAGCACAGTTGTAAATTAAACGTTTGACACAATGATGTCACTTGAGAAACAGTCAGGGGATCACAAACTGAGTGTAGCCTTAGTTCAGGCAGGACACAATGTCAAGCTCAGCTCGCATCAGCTAATCTGAAGCAGCCCAATCAACTGATGGATCAGCTGATGGATCAGCTGATTGATGGAAGGGAGTCAGCTGAGAGATCACATGATTACTCTCTATGCAACCAATTGGCAAATCTCATTTAGAGTGCCCTATTTCAACTGCTCTGGCCTGCCTACTGTTGCTGCTTCCTCTGCAAGCTGCTTTGCAACTCACCTCCACCCCAGCTCCTCCTTTTCATGCTGTGTCTGACATATCAATGTCATTTCTGTTTGTCACTGATGCTGCTCTGTTCTGTTCCTGGGGAGTCTTTGCTGCTGCTCTCCCTGCTTTAGGCTTCCATGTAGGCGCATGGAAGGGCAGGGAGGTTCGCTCTCTCTGATTCAGGCTTTCTGCATAAGCACGTGGAAGGGTGAAGATGTTTGCTCTCTCTGCCTTAAGGATTTCCTTGTAAGCACATGGAAGGACAGAGTGTGCTCTTTCTGCCTTAAGGCTTTCCATGTAGGTGTGTGGAAGGGCAGAGAGGTGTGCTCTCTCTGCCTTAGGGTTTCTGCGCAGGCCCCAGAACAGAGCCAAACCGTTTCTATGACTAAAGTGGCCCTAACTGAAATGCTATTATGATTAATCCTCTCAGAAACACAAATGTCTGAACCAAATTTCACGTCAGTTCATCCAATAGTTGTCACAGATTTTGGTCAAAACCAACATGGTCAGTCTCATGGTGGCTCTGGAGGAGAAGAGGATCACCAAAGTCATAAGCATGCACCCTCTAGGAACCATTAACACCTTCACAAAATTTTATGGCAATCCAGCCAATATTTGTCAAGATATTTCAGTCTTGATCAAAGTAATGGAGTAGCTGACCCACCAACTCTGCCATCCTCACAGCCTTGGTGCTCACTTGGCCAAAAAGTAGCCTAGTGGAAGCTAAATGTGTGGAAGATGGAGGACTATGCTTCCTCTCTGATAACGGGGTTGCAGATGCAGGCAAATTATTTATTTATTAATTATTATCAACCCTTGTGGCAGAGATGTCAAAAGCTTTTACCTGCTTGTTAAATAATCCACCAGACATCTGTAGCACTTCCTGTGTGAAAATGGAGGAGCCATAAAAAAAAAACCTGGTATCTCAGGTTTTTATAATTTCTTCGCTGTAGATTTTTTTTTTTCAAACTTTATCAGGCCTGTCTATGGTTTCTAATCAGTGGCCAACAATAACAACAATTTTAGTAGCCAGCCAGCAGTGTACCATGCAAGCCAGCATTAAAAACATTCACAAAGGTTCTGAAAGATGTAAACAGATTATTATTAATTAATTATTAGTTAGTTTACCTTGGCCTGCAGTGTGAAAGGGAGGAAAGACTCTGCAGCCTCTCAGACGACCTGCTGATATGTTACATGTTGATGTGTGATACATGTATGCTGCCAGATTTAATATCTTTGCGTGCTTGTGTGTCTGTGCGTGTGCTGGCAGAGATATATGGCTTTTCTTCCTTCTTATCAGCTGAGCCCCTGCTGTCGATGAACCCCCGTGTCAAGGAGATATTTGAGGACATTTCTGGCGTTCTTGTACGTATGTGTGTGTGTGTGTGTGTGTGTGTGTGTGTGTGTGTGTGTGTGAGAGTGTGTGTGTGTGAGAGAGAGAGAAAGAGAGAGAGAGAGAGAGAGAGAGATGTTAGTCTAAGTGTATGCTGACATGCTGAAAGCTGTTTAATCTCCAGAATAGCAGGAAACATGCTGACAGCCATGTTTCTCTGTCTCCCTCTCTCTTTCTTCTCTCTCTTTTGACTTGTCCCTCACTTACTTTCCACTTTTCTCACCCTCTCTCCTTCTGCTCTCACCCACTTGTCTGCTGCGTGCTTTTTTCCTCTCTCTCAAACAAAGACATACTGTACCATCAAGACATAACCCCGGCAGCCTTTTCATCTGTGGATGCAGATAATATACTGTACGTATCTGCAGAGGGATACTGGATGGAGGAGTCTGTGCTTTAATCAGCAGCCGTATTTCATTTCCTTTCACATCACTTAATTTCCTCTCTTCTTCAGAGAGGTTTAGACAAGCAGCACTTTGGCTTTTCTTGGCTCTTATTACAATTCAAACATAAATGGGTGTAAAATACTGTGAACGCACCAGCTACTGAACTAATTTTACACATGCATTGTAATGCTGAGGGAGGCTACAATCAATATGAATTGATTCTAATGTTGTCGGATGGCAGCTGCAGAGAGAATAATTTCTGCTGATCTTCCATATTTATAAATTTGACATTTTTGAAAGAATATTTTACAGGACTTAAATATCTCTAACAGGTTTTTCTTCATATAAGAGATTGTGATGATTAGGGAGACTGATTCATGCAAAGTATATGTATAAGTGTATTCAGTGTAATGAAATTTGAATCAGTTCAGGTCAGGTCAGGGATTCCTGTACATAGACATTGCAGTATAAGTATAGTATAGTATATATAGTATATAAGCATAAGTCCAGTTCCAGTAGCTATCCAACCCTCTGATTAATTGTATACACCTCCATATAGTTTGGTGACTCACAAGATGCCAATGAAAAATACATTGGTCAAACGGTTGAGATAACTAACTTTTAGCCCATGGCATGTACCAAGCTGGATCCTCGCTGTGCATCAGTGCAACCAGTATCTTTTTACTGTTGTTAGATCCTCCCCAGCTCACATCTTTTAAACACCACTCCTCCAGTTTGTAACACAGTGTTTCTGCTCCGTTGTGTTCAAATTTAAAGCCTTAAATCCAATCTGAGAAAACACTGATGTCATCATTAGGTTGATGTTTGTTGTTATCCTGACAGGTCAGTTTTATTTGTATCGCCTAATATCCAGTTCCAGAGTGTTTATTGAATGTGCTCATGTTTTTGGTGACCAGCAAACGGAACACATGCATTTGTTGTTCACTCTGGCCACAGTAAATGAAGACTGCTTCCTCCCCACCTAAATCTGAACCAAATTTTTTCTTTTAACCTAACCACAGAAGGGGAGCGGAGGGAAACACTATTTGTTTGGGATACAGACTTCGACACAACACACACATGGCGAGTCCAACTGCCATTTCAGACAATGCCGATTCATGATAGTTCATTTTAAAGCCAATATAGTATATACCGATGACATACCAATGATATTGTGCATTCCTCGTTCATGTGAATAATTGAAATACATATTTGAAATATTTGAGTGTTATTAACAAATCTGTACAGAGTCCAACAGAAAAAAATCGTTCTTTTTTTGTAAGGGCTTTTCTTAATACCATATTAGAGGTTTTGAAGCTTCAGTGATAATTACCCAAGAGTATTTGATGCTTCGATGGGATGCGATGGGACCTGGGGAGAGCTGTAGGGGATCAGTCATATTCATATACACTAATCAACCACCCGAACCTGAGCTGACTGCAGTAGAACTGTGTGTGAGAGAGAAAGTGATTGAAAGAGAGAAGAGAAGGTGGAAGGTGGAAGGTGGACTATTCCAAGCAATGTTTAAGTAAGTTATCAATAACTCAGAACACCGTGGGTCAAGCCATAGCATTAGATGCAAACCAAACACTTGACAACAACTGTCAACTATTCAATTCAGTTGTTTCTTTTCCTCGTCAGGCAGCTACATAATTTAATGGAATCTGACCTGACCTCATCCATTCCTAAAACTGAGTTATCAGTATGTCTCGCTTTCCACTCTTTACCCTTTACTGTTTTCCTCTTTATGTCGTCATTAGATTAGATTGGATTATGTAACTTTTAGAACTGAAACAATTAGTCAATTAATTGATTATTTGAGCAACAGAAAATTAATCAGCAACTATTTTGATAATTCATTTATTATTTTAGTGATTTTTTTAGCAAAAAATCCCTAAAATTCACTTGACCCAGTGTCTCCAATGTGAGGCTTTGCTGCCGCTCTTCGTCATATGATGGTTTGGGTTTGGACTTTGAGTGTCACATGTTGTGATTGTTTGGACAAAACAGGACATTTGCGGACGTCACTGTACAGTTGGTGTTTTTCACTATTTTCTTGGTTTGTATACAGAAAATAATGATGAATTATTGGAAAAGTAATCTGCCAGTTAATCAATGATGAAAATAACCTTATGACTTTATAAATCATTGTGTTCATTAACGTTGCATGATAAAATGTACCAAGACCTAAAAGACATGAGTCAAAAGAAAACATTTAAAAGACTTACAGCCACTACACCACTGACACTAACACACAAACTCATACAGCTTCTAGAGTACATTAGTTTGGCTCAGGAGTCAGCAAAGGAAAAAGAAAACAATAGGAATACATCTGATCAATTCATTAAAGGCCAATCAGAAGTGATGCAACTAAAAACTAATGAATAATAATATGATAATGAATAATAAAATACTAATCAGCTAGATAATGAACATGACATGAAACCTTGAAAAATATCTGTTGTAACAACAATACATGTAAAACAAAACCTTAAAAACAACTACTTGGTAGCGAGGTTCATCCCAATTGACACAAGCCAAAGTTGCTTTCGGGTTACATCTGTAACAGGAAACTGATGGAATTGGGAGCTGGCGATGTTTTTATTCCCACAGCTGGGGAAATCACAAGTTCGCACCATTTTGGTATTCCTCTGTTTACCTACAGCAGCTGACGAGGGTGTGTCGTGAGCCTGAGCCGGTATTCGCGCTGTAGTAGTAGGTATATATAGGGCTAGTACATCTTTTTCCTCACTAATAATAGCCTACTGGTTCTCTGTTGGAAACAGCCGAAGAAGTTTGCATTAGCCGTAGCTGTCCTGCGCACCTGCACGGCGTGGTGATGAACTGTCTAATTGATTTCTGTTGGCATGCTGTCTTGCGGGCCTGCACGGCGGAGTGATACTGGCCAGAAAATAGTCCCAATTGATAGCAAGGTCTGACGTAATGCGGGGATGTTTTAAAATTATTGAAATAGTCTAACAAAACACATACATATTTTTTTGTAGCTTAAAATCTTTTGGTTACGTGTCCCCCTTATATCTTAAGAACTACTTTTTCTCCGGTAAGCTACGGGACATTTCTCAGACACCGTCACATCAGAGCTACAGATGGTCAGCGTTTCACACAACTTCATGTCCAAAAACCTGAACTATCCCTTTAAGGTGGATCTATACTTGTGCGTCAGCTTTATGCAGAGCCTACGTTCGTGGCCTACACAGTTGCGATCGTTTTGTGCTAGTTATAAACGTGGAAAAATGGTTGTAAACAGGACGTGACAAACTATTTACATACATTTTCACAGAGGATCGCGTTCGCACAGGATTAATATTACCCGAGGTATTTTCTCCGGGCCATTTTACAGAAGGTAAAAGTCACTGTAATTTTAACTGACATTTTCCGTAATGATTACAGACATGGCACATTCGGACGGGACTAAAATCCCTGGTAATAATTACTTTACCCCACGTCTCCATGTGAAACTAATCACGTCCGAATAGGGCTTTAAATGCTATTTTGTGGGGATTTTATTGTCTTCACAATTCATTGTTTCTTATCTGTGAAATGAAAGTAAAGAAAAACTTTGTTTCCACTGAGATTTTCAATTTACATCATGGCATATGTATGACATTGATTGGATGCAGAAGTATAAATGTGGCTTTAGAGGCTAATAAGACTGTTCTGTAACCAAGAGTTCACAGGTTCATCCTTGCATGTGTTCATTAACTGCCATATATCTCTCTGGAAATTAATCAGCCTGATCCTGCTCCCTCATCCATGGATGCTTTTACTCCTGATGAACAGCTAAAGGCTTAAAACTCTTAACATGTAAAGATTTAGGTCTTTACTCTACCTGAGTTTGCTTAATACTGAATTTCTTCACTAATGCAAAAGTACTGCTCACAATGAATCATTAATCAAAGTTATTCAGGAAGAATCCACTTCACTGACCTCATTAATTGTAGTAGTGTAACTTTTTTTGGGTCTTGTTCGCAACTGAGGGGAAAATGGTGTGTGAGATAGGCAGGTGGTTTGGTGCGGCATCCACAGTGATATGGGCGTTACACTGGACTGTCGTGGTGAAGAGGGAGCTGAATCAAAAGGCAAAACTCTTGATTTACCATTCTATCTATATTCCGACCCTCACCTATGGTCATGAGCTTTGAGTAGTGACCAAAAGAATAAGGACGCAGACTCAAGTGGCCAGATTGAGTTTCCTCTGTAGGGTGTCTGGGCAGCCTTAGAGATAAACCTGATTTATGGTCCTGTGTTGAATCGACGACGACGCTACGTCGTAGGGTACGGGGCTACGCAGAAGGCTCGCCGTAGCCCCCGGCATAGCCTGACGTGCACCTCCCCAAAAATGTAACTACACATCGAGGCGACGCAGACCCAGCGCAGACCGGCAGGGCTGTGATTGGTTTGCTTGGTAGCAACGCATTTCCGTTTCCGTATTTCCAGATTCCGCCATCCCCGCCATCTTTAAACATCTTCTGTTGCGATGTAGATGTTGCAGTGTTAAGGCTCCTTATATATATGCCACTATGCTCAATGTTCAATATGGATACGGATACGGCCGGAGCCGTCTGTCCGTGCTCTGCATTCATTTCTCTGTGACCGGAAAAGCCAGAAGCTACACAAAGAATCAGCTAGAGACGACGATAACCACTCAGGAAAAGAACGAAGCCTCCTACTACTCTGGTGGTGAATTGCACCGCGACGAAACGGAGACGGCGTCACAGCAATGACGTAGCTATGTCGTTGAGTCAACGCAGGACCATAAATCAGGCTATAGGGTGAGAAGCTCAGACTTTCTGAGGAACCTTGGAGTAGAGCCGCTTGTCCGTCACGTTGAAAGGGGCATTTGGGCATCAGGATGCCTCTTGGGCACCTCCTGTCAGAGGTTTTCCTGGAATGTCCAACTGGTAGAAGGCCCCAGGGTAGACTGAGAACATGCTGGAGGGATTATATATCTCATCTGGCCTGTGAACACCTCGAGATCCCCCAGGAGGAGTTGGAAAACGTGCCTGGAGAAAGAGATGTATGAAATACCTAACTTAGCCTGCAGCCCCCAGGACCTGGCCCTGGATAAGTGGCTGAAAATGGATGAATAGATGTATGGATTACCTCATTATCTTAATGGGGTCAGTTTTATGTTTCTGTTGCTGTTTCTGTTGTATAAAATAAGGGAGATGCTGTTTTGCATGCTGACCTCTTGAATTTACTGAAACCTAAACACAGGCTTACTACACTTTTACCAAAGTCAAATTCAAGCACTTTAGAAGTGCCTCTTCAAGCTTTTCCAGCACCTTTCAGCTGTGATAAATTCAATATTTATACACAGTACATACACTTAGTGGCCACTTTATTAGGTACAACTGTATAGTCAAGTACAAGCCAGTTTATTTTGTTTCTTTATCTAAAAATCAAACTGTTCAGCCAGATAGTAATCTATTAAGTTAGGGTCAGGGTTATGGCTTAGGGTTTTTCAAGGCTTTCCACCATCCACACACCCTGTGAACATCAACTTTTGCTAATGATGCCACATTACACCCACAGCACAGTGTGCTGCACAGTTATACCGATTAGCATATTACAGATGGCTCTTGAAACATGATGATTTTATAATTGATGCTGTCTTCTTTATTTCTTTAATCAAGCATACTAAAGTGTAGATTTTTCCCCAGCGCACCATAATACAGGTGTTAAGACAGATGTTAGGCAGTGTTGCTTCACGGCACGTCAGTCCAGTGTGATAGTGATTGAAACTTACATGCTGTACCATACTTCAGCACAGCAGTCCCCTAACAGTACTCTGACTTGTGTATTAATCTTAACAGTGACAAGGACTGAAGTGTCACTAACTGAACTGTGTGTAGACTGTGAAAAATAGAAAAGTGCAATCCCTGAGTTGGCTGCTCACATGAGCTGCTTTAATATTGGACTTTTGGCACTAGGAAAGTTCAGACGCAGTGGATGTGTGTTTAGATCAGAGAGATTAAAGCTGATTGTTAGTATGTGTTAATCAGTTTTAACCACAATCTTTTCCCTAACCTTAATTAACAGCATTGTTGTTCAGGTATCGCAGAGAATGTAAATAACAGTGGCATTGACCATAATGGCAGGATTCTTCATTATCAGTGTTTTTGCATGGTGATAGGATTGGCATCATGAAGTGATGGCGTGTGTCATCCCTAAACCCACACAAATCAGGAAATGACACTTACCATATCCTATGGTAATTGTAATAGAGGCCCAAATTGCCTCCTCACTCTGTGACATTAGCCCTAACTCCTGCATATTACATTCATATACTACTACATGCTTTTGCCAAATAGATTTTGAAGGAAACGTAATTGCTGCCTGGATTGCGGTCAATGGCAGCAATGTTTTTCTCCTATCTAGGAAGTGGTTTGTTCTTGTACCACAGCAGTTGTGGGCAATGTAGGGTGGTTAACATCGGGGATCAGGGTTAGTATTCTGCATGTGTGAGGAGATTCAGGTTTCAAACTTTAACCTTTGGGTAGAGATAGATTGTATTTTGGCCAAATATTTAAGTAAACATGCCCTGTCTCACGCTTTAAGTCAGCATTGATATTTTCAGAATTCAACCAAGACCATGATATTTTGCTAATCTTAACAAAGCTTTCCATTGTCTATACATAACCAAAATGAAGTGTTAATCATGCTGTGGTTAGTACAAGCAGATATCGTAAAAACAAGTAAAGAACATCTGACCTCCCTCTCCTGATGTTGAAGCTGTAGGGCGCGCAATGGTCTCTCTCTTATCTGATGTTAACACTACAGCACACTATTTTCACACCAGTATTTCTTCTGAAAATGCAGCTAATATTATGATGTGCATCTTATGTAATTGTAATCTAAAGAAATAATTCAAACTTTGTTTTAGTCTTATCATAGAAGTTGTTGACCGTCCAGGATAGGGTCCCGTTTGGACTGCGTTTTGTTGTTTGAGCTGGACAGAGCAATAAGATCTCAATCGAATCTCAGTGTGGATGCTGGGGACAATATTAATACCAGGTGGAAATGTAACCAGGTTAAATCATATTTAGTGTGTTCAGAAATATTTACTCTTGGTGCCAAAGCACACTGTGGCACAAACTGGACCATTTACAAATTTGGAGTGCTATTGCATTGTACCATTTAGTAATCAGGAGCATCGCATTCTGGGAGAAGCTGACAGCACTCTGGGTGCTGTGTCTGGGGAGATGGAGCAGCAGAGCGTCAAGTGGCGTGAATTTGTGATGAAATAAAACGCCTATTTCCTTGAACAACAGCACTCTCATTTTTGTGTAGAGCGTCAGATTGGATTTACGAACACACCCCGAGATACAATTGGTTACGAGATGCATTTAGATGCATGTTGTAAAGTGGGTCTAGAGCTCATGGGCTCAAGTGACGCTTTGAGTGAATACTGATGACCTTTGCTTTGTAGCTTATCCTTAAATTTGACACCTTATAGCATTTTCTAAATTGATGCCATGCTCATCCTGTCAGCAGTTTTGGCATTGCAGAAGATGTTGAAGATGATGTGAGCATATGGCCTCTAAATATGCTTTGATAGTCTGTTCATCAAAGAGAGGTGATAGATGTAGGCTGACGCTTCTGGTTATGTGGTAGATTAGTAATACTTGTGTGAATTCTTAATATTTTCAGGTGTACCCTTTTCATGCCCTCTTGTTACTTTTCAGGAAAGCCTCTTGTACGGTATTTTGACCTTCAAAATCCACTCATTTTCTCTCCTCACAGACAAAATAAATTCTTTTTGTGTTTTCTGCTGACGGGCAGACAGGGTGATGTATCTTTTAATTGACAGGAGGAACTCTGGGATATGTTGGGCATGTAAATGAAAAATTAAACAGAAGTATTGACTTTTCTGCTCAGCCATCCTAAATGAAATGGTAATAACATATTCACCACCTGCGGTCATAGAGAAATCTCCGGATCAGAGGTGATCGTGTGATTTGAAATGAAATACACAGAGCAGGCAAACTTATAGATAATATGGATAAAACTGCATACAGGTGTTGATGTAAATGTAGATAGTTGTGCACAGACATTCAGCCTGACAGACACACTAGAATATCAAGTAGTCTGTCTTTTCTTTCTGTATTTAAATGAACCATTTTTATTCAGCTTGATTGGGGTTGTCAAAGCTCAACTTTGTCTCCTTCTCCACACTTCCTATCCAGTGCCTGTAGGCACTAATTAGACTACAGCACTGATTTGAGGCTGGCATCTGAGTATGTGTGTGTGTGTAGAGCATGTCGTCTTACATATAGAAAGCTGAGGAAATCCTCAGGATTACATGGAGATGGTGGTGAGGGCAAAGGTGGTAGACGTATTTCACCATGATTTGTTGCATGCCTGTCAAATTGTCAATGCTCTCAATCTGTCATTAGTTAAGTGGTGTTCTGAGAGTATTCTCACCAGACAAATGTTTGCTCAACAACCATTTTTAGCTGCAACCTTTGGCAGCCAAAGTTTTCACCCTAGGAGGCTGATTTTGGCATGGAGGTCAAGTGTGCGTGTGTGTGTGCCTGTGAAGTTGACTGTGTGTGTTAATATCAATTGGGTAAAAGATGGGAGGGGGTGGCAATGAGAAAGGTCTATCACAGAAAGGTGAATAACTTCTAAATGGATTCACAGACTTGCCCAAGATTTTGTGGAAAGATTGGTCACGAGACAGGATAGCTGAGTAATAGTTATTAGCTTTATGCAGAGCCTACGTCATGTTAAGCATTTATACTTGAGTATTTGTGCTGCTCTTGAGTTACACCTGCAAAACACTAGCTGGTGGAGAAGTTTCTACGCCATGGTGTTGGGTTACTGTGAAATAAAGTTTGATTGATTTGACTATCACAAATAAAACACATATAAAACATGGCTTAATAGCGACAATACAATCTGACGTCCATCTGCGGGTCATCACCATCATCAAGTTTGCTGTAAGTGGCTTACCCTCACTACTCATCATTTGAAAGCTATGTTGATTGATGCAGGCCATTTCAAGATACAACCACCACAGCAGTTTCAATAAATACTTCTGTCAGACAAATAACAAACAGTTTTAACTCACGTATAAAATGTTATTGTAATCCACAGGTACATACAGCTCAGATCATACAGTCTTCATACACTCCCAAAGTTCCAGATGATCTAAGCCCAGTGAAATAGTTAGTCCAAACACATTATTACATCCATAGATATCCTTGAACTGCCATTACATGATTTTAAATGCTCATATTTCCCTTCTCACTTCACCTAATAACTCCCGTTTGCATGTAAGTATGCCCACTCCTTAGATATGGTGGTTTAACTTTTGATTACTGTCCGAATGCCATTTTTTAACATTCGGACCTTCGTCAGAATTTATAATGAATATTGTTCACGGCGTGCAGGTGGGGGATGGGGGGGGGTGCGCATGCTGTGGCCATGCTCTCCGGTTTTACGCCAGGCTCGGCTCCTTTCAAAGACTCTTTGCGAAGCACTCTTTCAGGGTTTTTTCAGACCTAATTGTATTGCGGAGTTTTGGCGACCGGATCTTTGCTCTCAAACCACAAAAAAATGTGATGGCACAACAGTCTCCTTCAGTACATTATTCTATGCTTTCTTTTGATTTTCACATTGGCTAGTCATCCTGTTTAATTTGTCTTCTGATTAAATCAGAACCGTTGAAACAAGTTGTAGGAAGCCTCTGCAAGTAATTGGTTGCTGGCAGATACTCTGTGCTGCAATAAAATGGTTAATCAGCAGTGTTGTGCACTGTAGAGCCAATGTGCTGCTGGTTCTGCCGGCCTGAATAGAATATAATGTCTACTGTTGTGTACAGCCTTATAGACTGAGCTGAGTAGTGATGCGCGGGTTGACCCGTAACCCACGGGACCCGCAAATGGACCTGTGGGTCGGGCAGCAGTGATCGTCTGTTAGATCGCTTTGTAAATGATATTTTGACATTATTATTATAATCTATTAATCTATAATCTATTACTGACATAGCATCCGAAGGTACTGATGCGTTGAGCAGGTGACAGTCCGTGGCCGTTTTCAAAACACACTTGTGTCACGCACTTCAAAAGAAACTTGTTGAAACTTAAAACAATAATTTATTGTACAAAACGGGGGAAACAAACGTTGACAAAAATGGTTCGATAATTCATATTAAATTCAAAAGATAAGGAAAAAACAGCTACAAGTTAGAGGGAATAGTGATAAAGTGGTAAAACTTGGCATTGATCCACAGCCTCGGACGGATGCGCACAAGCTCCGTTGGTAGGCTTTACTATATTTTTACATTTTTAACAATGCAATTTAAAAGTTTTGATTTTTATTGATAACCTACATTTACCGACAACAAAAAGACTACATTTAGCACCAAAAAATATGTAGATAAATAAATAAGTAAATTAAAAAAACGAATATCGAATACCAAATTTTCATAACGAATACCTACCCATAGAAACGAATATTTGAATATCGGAATATTTGGGTACAGCCCTAGTGGATGGATGATTAGACAGGATTGCCAAAGGTGGGACAGCCGGCTTTTTGGATGATTACTGTGCCAGTCTTTCAAAGGAGGACAACACTTGAATGGTTTCCTCCACTTTCTTTTGCAATCGAAGGTGACGTTAGCTAATGCGCTCAAAAGTTAGTGTTACGGAGAAATCCAATATTCCTAGTAATACCTCCCTAATTTCTGATGAGGTGGACATGATAACCCTTAATACACAAAACATTATTCATCCCAGCAACAGTAAAAAAAAAACCTTAAGATGATATGAACTGTGCTCTGCATATGCAAGCATTTTTGATAATCCAGTCCTTTGGTCTCATTTATTTAACCATAGTTTTCTTTGTTTTTGTTGATGGGCAGTGGCGCTTGGTATGCAATAAAATTTAAGTTTTGAGCCATAACTCCCTCTAATCTGGCAACCAATAACATAACAAGACTCCTATGCAGCCTACAGCCCTGTGGTGGCGAGTCGTGTTTTGCCTCCAGCTAATAAAATGACTTCATTGTGACGTTTGCCCTAAAAGGGTCTATTAGCATAAGCCTATGACATTTCCCATTACAGAAAGTAGCCTGAAGCCAGAAGCTAGAATAAATCACACACAAGATTTGAAATGCTATTTTGTGGGCACTTTGTTGTCTTTGCAATTTATCTGTGAAAAAAAGTCAATGAAAGCTTAGTTTCCACTGAGAGAAATGGTTTTTAGTTTACAAAAATGAACAGGAGGTCTGCGTCACAGGGATGTGCAGCCTAGTTACACTTCTGGTGAGGTTCATGTCAGGCTACAGCGTAGGGTACGCATCTACAGACCCTAGGCCATGGGTAAGGTGTTGATTAAACACTGCTTAACTGTTTTAACTGTTGCCAACTGACACAAAGGGGTGATGCGTGGACACATTGCACATGTGTGGTTGCAGCTGTTACAAATTTGTGCTTGTTTTATGCTTATCACTGTTCGTGGCAGAGACTTTTTTGTCAGATAAAAACACCTGCCATATGCCAGGCTTTAAGATTAGCAAGTTCAAAGATTTATTCATGACACGTGCAGTCATGACAGTAGTGAAAACACGTGTGAAAGAGACGGGAAAAGTGTGTAACAAAGTGGAGAGACAGGACAGAGTGTACTCAACACTCCTGCTACAAAAACACACAGCGCTTCTTAGGGAAGAAGTGACTCTATTATCTCTCCAGTTGTTTTCACTCTCTCCTCACCTCCATTCATCTCCATCTCTCCTTCATTTGTCCCTCCCTCTGCCTCTCTCCTTCTAACTCTCCGTGTGTCTATCGCTCTCTCTACAAACACTAAATCACTGTCGTCCCGTTGGACTGCTGGCGTATGTTGTCTTTTTCTTTCAGCCCATGAATAAATTATCAAAGAGAACAAGGGGCTGCTTTCCTTTATGGAAAACACTGGCGCTTGCCTTTGTTGGAGATAGAAATGAAGGAGTGCATGTGTGTGTATGTGTAGTGTGTGTGTAAATGTGTTTGTGTGTATCTTTGTTCATTCAGTGCAGGGATTTGGGGAGTGTGTTATCACTAGGTGCACTGTACATCTGGACTGAGTTGGGCTGTGAAAGGTTCCCGAGATTGGATGCGACACACACACACACACACACACACACACACACACACACACACACACACACACACACACACTTAAGCAGCAGCAGTTGCAGCAGCTAAAGCATATCTGTGGTCGATTGGAGTTAGTTTGAGCGGATGGTGTGAAGGGCAGCCAGAGGAGCAGCGTTCTGTGACTAATAACGTGACACACACAAACACGTACACACTCACACTCACACACACACACACACACACACACACACACACACACACACACACACACACACACACACATACAGTAGAGAGTGGTGCTCTGAGGTCTAGCAGTCAGAGGATCGATAGTGTAGCCACAAGGAGGCTAATCAATAAGGTGGATTTGCACTGCTGGAGGAAGAGAATCAAGCTTGTTTCCCAAGAAAGCACACACACACACACACACACACACACACACACACATACACACACACACACACACACACACACACACACAAGACAGACGCTATCATAAACGCACACATCCAACCTCCCCCACTATAAATGCAGAGACACACACATATACACACACCAACATGCTCCTCCTCCCACCCTGTACACACAAAAAAACGTACAAACACGTCTTCCCCACTGTGATGCAGCAGAGCCTATATGCCACTGAGATAGTTATATCTCACCAGCGTACCTCTCCACAGAGAGTGAGCCATGTCCGCCCAGCTGGTTGGCATTCACAGAGCTCAGGGCTTTGTTAAATATATCATACAACAGATTTATTGTCAGTCAGAGATTTGTGTCAGGTCCCTGCTGACATGAGTCCCTGCTGAAGGAGATGGTCCACAACCTATTTATTTTGACAGTGATCAGTAAATACTGCAGGTGCAGTATAAATAGTTTTTTACAACAACAGTAAAAAATAGATTTGAGGAGCCAGATAACCAGAGTGAATGGCTCTTCAGTTTCTTGTTATGACATTGTGTTCTTCTTAGCTGCAAGTGTATCCGTCACATCAGTGGTGTAGTCTTTGTGATATGCATGTACACCATATACTCACTGAGAAAGCTCCAGGAATATCCGGCGTACACCCACCTAAAAATGCACAAGGATACAACATAGTTTTGTGACACAACTTTCACTTCAACTGTTTGTTTTTGCAAATGTTGGGATGAGAGATGGGACAGTAAACTGACTAAATTGTTTCAGAACATTCAGAGAGACTCTCGTCTTACCTCGCCCCCCATCCCGCTGAGCTCAGTGTGTGTGTGTGTGTGTGTGTGTGTGTGTGTGTGTGTGTGTGTGTGTGTGTGTGTGTGTGGACGAGTGAGTGGCGGCGGATATGCTGAGAGCAGACAGCTGCTGGCAATCGGAGCAAAGTGGAAATTAGAGGTAGAGTTGTCTAGTAGTACAGTGTAGGTTTCAGTTTGGTCATGAAAAAACAGCAGCTCCTCACAACCCAAGTAAAGTTCCTGTGTCTTGCTTCTCAGCTGCTGGGTAAAGTGAAGCTGGTTCGACTCAACCTCGGCCATGGAGGCAGAACAAGCAGTGGCACCCTCAGAATTTTTTCACAGGGGTGGCCAGTGAAAATGTAGGGTGGCACATCAAAACCAAAAGTCATAACTGAATTTTAGGAATTCTGTTATACTGTATACTGTTGCAACTCATTCTCACCCTGGCCTTCAGGTTTTGACGTTAGGTCATGAACTTTCCATGTCGAAATATGGCGTACAAGGTACACTGGGTGCGTTGGTTGTTGATGTTCTGTTTTTACATTACAACCCGAGATTATTATTATTTTATCACTCACATATGCTTCACCAGTAAGTCTTGAGAATAGAGATGCTGGTGAAAATGTGATCAGGGACGTTGTATTAACTCCTGTCAAGACAGGAGTCAAGCTTCATTCTCAACTATTCAATTGACTATAAGTGTGTTGCTCTACATGTAGATATTCAGTATGTGGAGCAGGGAGGTGAAGGAAATATTGCTTTCTTATAATGGTAGTAGAGAATACAGATGAGAGGGATGTTTTCAGCAAGCGTATGCAGAAACCTACAGTAAGTACTTTTAAGAGTGGTGTAGAAGGAGATACATAAAGACAGACAGTCAAACAAAGGCACTATCAGTTTTAAAATGCTATTCAGGGCATCTAAGAGGAGAAGCTGCTGGCTGGTAACTAACATGTTTTCAGATCTGATTTATTCAGTGCACTCACCAAAAGCCTTGGAAAGACTTTATTGAAATTAAAATATGGTCAAACACGACCCCAATTTCTCCGTGTTAATCACTCGAATCACTCCCTCCCTCAATACAAAGTTTCTTAATGAAAGGACACCATCATTAGAGCCAATAACGGCCTTTAAATCAGTCCATATTATCCATCTCTAGTATGATGGATATGATGCAGATGGTTAACATTTGTCTCAGAAATGGCCGGTGCTGGTAAGCTATGGGAGACCCTTAACCATAAGTGAACTCAATGCAATGATCTACAGAAGAGGTCTTCAGGGATCCGCATTTTGTATAATGAGTCATCTCGGATCAATTTCTTATAGACATATCAACACAGAGACCTGAAAATGGCAGTAATGGGACAACAAAACCTGACCTGACCCAGTTAGACTCCTATAATTGTTATATTAAAGCTATAATTTGGACCTTGGTGAATCGGATCTTGGGTTGGATCTTGGTTAATAGCAACAAAGTGAACCTGTGAAGACCTCTATGGTGGAGTCTAGCAACCAAAATGATTGCTTTGATTTGTCAACAAAAAACTGTATACCTAAATAATAATGTTAAAGATGGACGAAAGGACAAATGAACTAATTACTGTTTTAATGTCTTATTCAACTACCTACATGCATCTGTGGAATCACACACTGCAGTTGACCTACAGATTAGTAAAACAGCATCCTGTGCCACCAAAAAAATATTTCTCTTGTTCAGAAGTTGGCAACAAAATAGCACTTGTAACATTTGTAAAAAAATGGCAAAAGCTATAGCTATGGCTGAAACTAAGGAATGTTTTCATTGTCGATTAATCTGTTAATGATTATTGATGATCTGATTGTTTTTTTGATTAATTAGTTTGGTCTAAAAATGGTAATCAGTGTTTCCCGGAGCCCAAGATGACATCTTCTTCACATTAAGAAGCTGGAATCAGAGAATTTTGACCTTTTTTCTTTTCTTTCAAAATTACCCAAACTAATCAACCGAATGATATTAGTGACAATTAATTTAATTTTTGACATAAATCAATTAATTGTTGTAGCTGTAACCAAGGTATTGTTCACTAAAGGCCTTCACACACTTGGCATGTAATGAATAAATAACTTTCAGATGTTCCAGATGTCTTTCTTCATTGCACACTATAGAGGAAATTTGATTTCACAGGCTCTACATAATCAAACACTTAAGAACAAGCAACACTCAGACACAGGGTAGCCTTTAAAACAAAAACATCACAACAACACAACACAAGTCTGTTACAGTATGTCCAGACTATTTAAGGCAGCACAGAACTTCTCCCATTTTTTCTTTTTTGTTACGGAGTAGTGGAGAGGCCAGAGGTCACAAATGATCAACAGGTCTGTTGTTGTCGAGACGTTGTGGTGTGATGTTCGTTCTGCGCAACATGGTTTGGTGATGCCTTTATTTGTGGTAGGAAAGCTTAGAAAAATTGTTCTTTTGTATGTTCCCCCTGTGTTCACATGGCTCTCCTTTGTTTGCTTTGGTTTCATGCCAAAAGACATGCACATTATGGGCTCACTAGTGTCATTGCCTTTCACCAAGGCCATACACCTTGATCTGGATCTAATGCTCTGTCTGCCTACTTATTTAAGTAGTTAGGAGGTTTATATGCAAAGCATTGAGTCTCTGGCCTCTAGTTTCCCGGTGCAGTGCGGCGCAGGGTGGCGAAGCCCATGCAGAGCTAGTTTCGAGCAGCACAACCCGAGGCGTGCTCAGTTCGGTAGTTTGGCTGACCGAGGTGCGTTGAGATAGGTGTGGCGGCGCAGCAGGGGGAGCTGTCGACAGATCCAGCTTGGCGCAGTGACAGTGATTGGCATCGTTTGGCACGTTTGGCACACGTAATGGAAACCCAACCTGATTTGATTTACAATTGTGCTGACCTCCTCCCAGGCTACCTTTGCATCATCAGCCTGTGGAGGTCTGCTCACAGTTCTGTATATTCAGTTCTTCCCGGACCAAAACATCAGTTTCCTCCTGGGAGAAGTTTGGCCGTCTGACGCTGCTGCTCTCTTCTGCCATGGCAACTCTCATTACACCTTCGCGTGGCGCATTTAAGGTGAGGAGAGGGGCTCAAATGTCACATATGTCACTAGCATAGTATGCTACACAAACAAGCACTATGTTGTTATTGAAACAACTCAAAGGACTTTTGGTTTCACAGGGGACATGAACAGCCTCCCAGGTGACAGTCTGAAGTTTGTTTGGCCCATCCACCTCCTCTCCCACCCAACCAAAGCAACTGTCTTGCTGTTAATACTACAGTAGTTGCCCTAAGCGTCAACATATGCTGCCAGCTGGGTCGTCTCATACTGCCACTGAAGTGTGCCTCTGTGGGACAGTGTCTAACGCTGATGGGCCACTGACCAAGCATCAGTATTTGACAAGCTGGGAGTGAGACACGGTTGCCAACAGATTACCACAGTCTTGGCAAGAAGCATTAAAGCTGTTCTGGAGGCTTGTGGTTCCCTGACTTCATAATAAGACACTTCATGGTGTGTTTTTCCTTTGATTTGTACTTTCTATCTATACCTCCCCCCTTCCAGCACTGCTACAGTCTCGGTCACACTCTCACTCTGGTTGCTAATTCACACATCTGACTATCAGGTGCAGAAACAGTTGCTAAAATACCAACTATCTTACAGTACAAACAGATTTAATGACTAACGTACATGCAGACATAATTACACTCCCTCTCTCACTTAGTTTCTCTTCACACTTTTCACTGCAAACTTTCTCTGCTGCACATGTAGACACACACTCTGTAGCTCTGTGTTTGGGGTTGGACTGACAGTAAAGTTAGGACACAAAATTTAAAACACCATAAATCCAATTACTTTATGCAAAGTGGTGGAGGAGGGTTTCACAGCAACAACATGAGGTCCAATCCTGCTTCTTCACTGCTGGACCAGGACATGAGAGACTATGTGGGAGGAGAGTAGCAGTAAAAACAACCTTACTAAACTACAAAACACATCTTTGATTTCTAAAGGTTAAAAAACACTGAAAACTGAGGGAAGATTCTCTGTGTCCCTGGTAGATTGCCAGCGCAGTGTTCCGTGGTAGCGCTGGCATGCTAATCCAGCTTGCTGCGCATGCTTTTCCCAAATCCAACTGTGTGTATTCCCTAAATCCATGTGTGTCTCAGTGTGTGTGTACATCAAATCCAGTTCGTCAAGTGTGTTCCTCAAGACAAGTTGGGCATTGGGTGTGTGTTCCCTGAATCGAAGCAGTTGTCTGTGTGTGTTCCCTAAATCCACCAAACAAATTCTAACCTGAAGCTGGCTGCCAATTTCTCAAAAACACAGCCTAACAAGATTCTCAATGCTCTGAAAGCTCTCCTGTTTAGAGACAAATAAGATTCACTCCTGAAAACACCTGAAAATACCCTGTTTAAATTGGTGTGTGTGTGTGTGTGTGTGTGTGTGTGTGTGTGTGTGTGTGTGTGTGTGTGTGTGTGTGTGCGTGCTAGTTGCCAGTGTTTTGATTTGATTAGGTATTCTTTCCCTGAACAGCACCGTCACGCATCAGCCGTTAGACCACACCATGACCTTCCTCAAACACTCAAGTGTGTGTGTGTGTTGTTTGCGTCTCTGTGGGTGCATATATTTGTAGAGTGTGTGTGTGTGTGTGTGCGCTTGGTACCAATGTGTGTAAGTTTGTGTTGTGGTTGTTTTTGCACGTTTGCATGCATTACTTAAAATTGTGTTTGTTTTTGCTTTTATATGTATGAGTATGTGCATTTTTACCTGTTTTTATGTCTTGATGTTTCCTTGTGTGTGTGTGTTTGTGCGTGCATTTGTGTGTGTGTGTGTGTGTGTGTGTGTGTGTGTGTGTGTGTGTGTGTGTGTGTGTGTGTGTGTGTGTTAAAATGAAATGGGTTTTCCATGACTGTCAGATGAATGTAACTGGGTGGAAGAGATGCTTGCGTGTGGCAGCTTAAGATCTCCCCTCTGTGACAAAACCTTTTAGATTGTGTGTGTGTGTGTGTGTGTGTGTGTGTGTGTGTGTGTGTGTGTGTGTGTGTGTGTGTGTGTGTGTGTGTGTGTGTGTGTGTGTGTGCGTGCCACCAGCTGAGTGACAGATTGTGTTGAATGGTGCAGAACTGCAGCAGGCTGGCACACTTAACAGCCTCTGACTTACTGCGGTGCCACACACACACACACACACACTCACACACATAGACTTTGTTGTGTGTTTCCGGGTAGAGCTGGGGTGCTGCCGACTTTATGATATGGATATCCCAGCCTGTATTGATAACGCATTTTCAACACACTTCACTCCATGCATCGTCCATTCCTATCTATCTTTCCCCTCCCTCCCTGTCCTTCCCTTTGTCATCCTCTCCTCTCGTCATTTATCTTTTCTTTTTCTACCTGTCCTCATCATCGTCCACCTGCCTCTCCACCTTCCCTGCTTCCTTTGCTCTTAATCTTCCCGTCTCCCTCGCTCCACATCCAGCACTCTCCTCTCTCCCCCTAATTGCCCCCTGCTCTCCTCTGTCTTCACGCTTTCCTTTTTTCCTCTCCTCTCCCCACAGATTGACCTCCTTATCCTCCCCTTCCTCCTCGGTGAACTCCGATTCTCCTTCTGTTTTCTTCTTCCCTCAACTGCAGCTGTCAGTCTTTGGCATCACTGGCTCATCCAGCTAGTGGCAGCTTTATTATTCTCTTTTATAGTGTTAATAAGGCAGCTGTCAGTCACGAGAGACAATCCAACTTTGGCAGTGCTACAACTTCTAATGTACTACAGTACTGCTACTACTGGTGTCATAGTTACTAGTCACTCTACTACTGCTGTCACCACTGCAGCTACATACCAATGGCCAGACTAAATGTTGGCATTGTGCATTTCTGCAACCCACAGATACATTACATTTTTACACTGTTATGTATGTAATTATGTTTAGGCACAAAAACTTCTTAGTTATGGTTAGTAAAAGATAATGTTTTGGCTTCAAATACCTGGTTTTGGTGGCACTATCCTGGCTGGAAATGCTGCAGTGTCTTGGTGAAAAAACAACTGCTTTTAGTGGCACTATCCTCATTTGAAAAACAGCAAGGGGTCGCTGAAAAACAACCATGTTTAGTGGCTAAAAAAGCTGCTGGAAACTTTGTGATGACAACCACATTTGTTGTTTGTTGGTCTCAAACGATGGTCTGCAGCTTGGCAGGCCTCCGCCTCGGTGTTGCACCAACCACCATCACCTCAACCTTCAGATGACAATATCAGCTCATATACTACGTCACTTTAGAAACTCTGTTTGCAGAACTGTGCAATACCAACAGTTGTTGCTGGCAGCTACTACAACTACCACTAATTGTCAAATAAAAGTCAGTATTCAGTCTCAAATAATGGTACACATGGTCTATTCAGTACAATGTGTATATACACTACATATAACCTTTATTTAACTAGGAAGTCACACTGACCTTAAAACCTCTTTTGCAAGTGAGACCTAGCTAAGACGGTCATATCGCAGCATAAAAACAAATAGGACAACAACAACAAATCACAATAGTGACAGCAGGTATGCCAAAATATGTTACATAATAAAGTGCATTAAAAAGTCTGCAAAGTCTGCAGTTTAATCCCATCATATCTTGTTTTGTATTTTTTCAGTACAATCTGGGCTATCCAGATTTGCCATATTTCATGTCCTTCTATGTGCCTGTATTTTATATTCATTTTTATATCAATGAAAAAAACAAATCTGTGTTACTAAATTCTTACATTTTTACATGAATCTCAACATAGCAAGTTGGAAGTTGACATATTCTGCCATATATGAAGAGGGGAGACTCTCTGGAATCTGGCAATATAAGAAACATGATGGTGGGACATTCTGTCACTTCACAGCTGTCCAAAACATGTGGTTTGTGCCAGGCGGACATGATTGCCAGCATTTTTTCATTATTGCAAAAAATTCCATTGACTCATTCACAAGTCAAAAATGTGTTTTATCTGAAAGAAACATGCAATATTTACATCTAAGATAATAGATGAATAGTCAACCAAGTGCAATGATGTCCTCCAAGATAATATTTGCCACTTTGTTTGCAGTAAACAAAGTTTGTTGTTGTTTTTCAGTTTCAGTTATATATTGGGGGGACATTTTGGGCATGGGGGGGGGGCATGTCCCCCTCATGACCCTATCAGGCATGCATAATTAGGCTACACTTGTCTGGGTGCGCAAAGGTGAAGTGCGCTGGTCTTGTCATACGAAGTTTGACGAGTGTCAACTGGACAATATGGAGATATTTGCATCTTGAAAGCCGGACTACAAATGTGTATAGACAGGGAGAAACACACGCAAGCCTAAGACGTGGTAAGATACGATATGTGTGCAGAGCTGCATGAAAGCTCTGTTATTCATGATTTTAGTGTAACTTTATCTTTTTTTTTTCCGCTGTGAAAACATTTGACTACCGACAAGTGCTTAGTCTTGTCGGAAAGCTACAATTCCGCTGTTTCTCTTAATTTGGACGCACTACGCACTATGCACTATGCACTATGCGTCGTTCAGGCCCATAGGGTTAATGTCTAGCATCTGGAACAAGTGGATTTGACAGTAGCTTAATAACAGTTTACAGTTTAAACACAGTTTAATATTTGGCTCAATTACATGCATCTGCAGATTTTCATCTCACTTATACACCTGTATGTGCCTCATCTTTGCTTTTCTTTTTTCCTCATGAGCCAAAAACATGAATGAACGTTTTGTTTTTTTTCCCAGTTGCAAAAAGTTGAATCTTAAAAGAAAAGTAATGTTGATCTATGCTTTCTTAATCACTCATCTTTATTGTTAAACATGTAAAACAATCAAACATTACGTTGTGCATGAAATGTTGCAGAAAATGCATAAATCTACTGTAAAACATTCTATTTTGGGTCTGAATGTGGTCTTAAAAATAATAGACATAGCCACCTTGACGTCACCCACTGATTTGTGGACTTCTTTTTGGAAGCCTTGAGTTTGACATTATGGTCGCCACCATCTTGAATTGTTGGACGCAGAAGTGACCATGTTTGGGAGAAAGGGTGAGGAAACAAACGAAGGAGCGAGGTCTGACTGTGATGGCGCCTCACTGACAGTCTGCCACTCAAAACGGCCACATAACGAGAAGAATTAGCTGTTGAAAACAAAGCTGTTTTTTGTACTAGGCTGTAAACATGTTTATTTCTGCTACATTTTAACATGAGGGTCCATCGGTATTTATTCACTTCTGGAGCCAGCCTCAAGTGGCCATTAGAAGAACTGCAGTTTTAAGCACTACCGTATTGACCTCGCTTTTCAGCCCTGGAGGTTGCCGCTTGGTAATGGTATGTTAAGGCTAATGCTGGTTATGTCAAGTAATGACGAATCAAACTGATCCACAGCTTACTACTTTTGCTGCTGCAGTACTGTGGTGCACGTAGACCTGCTGCAGCTTGTGCTCTTAGTATTACTTTCGCAGCTGTTACAGACCTGCTTGTTAGCAGCACTGTCTGCAGCTGTCCGTCTAATATCTCCCTCAGTCATCCTCATGTTTATTCTTCCTCATTCTCCTATTCGTCCTCTATTTCCTGTCCTTCTTGTATTTGCCCCCCCCCCACACACACACACACACACACACTCCTACTCTTCACTGCTAACCAATTTTTGCAGCCCTCATCTCCCGCTCGTCTCCTTCCACTCTATTTGTTTTTCCTCTCCCTCTTTTAGTGTTGTTTGCTCTTTGTTTGTTCCATCACCTCGCTCTGCCTCTCCTCAGAGGATAAGACGTTTGTTTCATCTGCCTCATATATGTGAAGGAGGACAGTGGGATTCTGTGTTGCGTAAGGCTGAGTGCAGTCTCAGCGGGTCGCCAGCCTCTCTGTGAAGGGCTGCAGGTGTGTGTTTGTATATGTGTGTCTAAGTTGTGTGGGTTCCAGGTTTCATCATTTGTGCGGTAGTAGTCAACGATGCAGTGCTCCCCAGAGTTCAAATAATAGTGTTTTTTTCTAATGTCAATACAAATATTTTAGGAGTCGTGCTGTTGAAAGCTGATGTCTTATGCATGTTTTCAGTATTTTTATTCAACATATTCTACTGTTCAAGTTTTTTAAAGAGTGTTTGGAGTATGTAACATTTACTTGATAGCATATAATGTCATGAAATGTGGTGTTAGAGATTGGGTTTCATGCAACAAAGGTCCCCATACCAGGAATGCTGTGACAGAAGGTAACTATCTTAAGGCCCCTATGCTGTGCAATTTCAGGCTGTCTCGAATGAGAGTTGACAGAGAAATGTGGTGAAATCTCTGGTTTTCGTGGGGTATCGTGGTTGTCCTAGACCACACTGTGAGACATGGTTAAAGCTTTGGAGCCTTGGCCACAAAAGACAGCCTACATAAAAATTTCTCAGAAATTTAGGACCAAACCAGTATACAGCATGAAGTGATGCAGAGTACGAGGGTCTAGCGAAAGGCTGCTACATTTTGATTTCTATTTCCACTGTAGCTGTATGATTGTCTATGCATTCATCACACAGTCTGACATACTGTATCTTGAAAGTTTTATTTTACAGTTTGACACAGATTCTGACCAACACGGTATTAGACCCATGTCACACTTACAATAATTTGTACCTAAACAAAGATCCTGTGAGACAAGTTAAAAGTAATTTTAAACAGGTGTGTTTTTATCTGATGTTCAAATAAGAACATAAAATTAGTAGTTAGATTTTAAACTGTGATATATTACTATCATTTCTGTGTTAGAATACAGGTAGAATTATTTATTTCTGACAGCTATGGTGTCGTAAAGTTGTTTACTGTGCATGGCAAAAAGAGATTTGTAGCCCACAATGTCTAGTGGACCAGGCGAGATGTAAATTAGGTGGACTTAAACTTAAATGAGGTCTTCACAAAAAAAGGAACTGGAACACAAGTTAAAACTGGGATACCTTGTACACATACAAGAGTGACATAGGTATGTGGGCTTGTTAAATTGCTATATTCGCCATGGCAGCAAATGCACCCTTAACATCAAATCTAGCCCTAGGAATTGCCCTGCTGAGCTAAGTATGTGCCCTTGTATGTATGAGTTTAGCGGGTTTAGATTGCAGCCAGTCAATAAAAGCACAGTATTAAAGTTTCTGTTTTATGTTATATTCATGAAGGACATCTACTGGAAATCATCCCTAGTTTTCAGCCTGAGCTCAGGGTAATTCCTGCCTGAGAAGCCTGCCCTTTGAATTTCAGCATGAAAACCACATTATTTGCTCATTATTGTATTGTCATTCAGCTGCCTTGACAGCAGCTTCCTTTTGTCTTTCCTCCACATTGTTTGACCTTTTGTTGTGCAGGTGCTGAAGGTGGTAGATATCTACAAAATCTGAATGTCATGCCTCTCTGTGCATGTTCGCTGTGCTGTTTTCTTTTCAAGATGGCAGACAGTCCTGTCCACTTAATATAAGCTGCATGCAGAAGCATAAATGCCAGATACACAAGCTGCTGCCTGCTTTCAAAGTGCTGCTTATCATCTCATCAAGCACTTTTTATAATAGCATTATCTCATGCTTTGATGTAATTAGGATGCCACAGGTACCCGGGGGATCTTAGGTCCAGTTTCATGTACCTAATGAATATTTATACAGTATTACCATTTCTGGCAGCTTGCTTCCCAATCTTGATGAATTCTTTTCCTCATGAGTCCCTCAGCGTTTGTTTCCATGCTGGTCGTGACATAAATTTTTCAAAATGACTTGAATTTTTGTAACAGTAGATGCTGAATCTTTCTCACCTTGAAAACCATTTAGAGATGTTGGACATCTTGAGTGATCAACCATCCATATAACCTTATATGACTGAAAAAAGACAGACCCAGTAATGCCTCACTGTTGCTAACAACTATGAAATACATAAAAAAAGGTATGCAAATAATGATAAACATGTTAAATTCAAGTCGCCTCACAGCAAGAGGGTTGCCGGTTCAATCCTGAGTGTGGGAGCCCTTCTGTGTGGAGTTTGCATGTTCTCCCCATGTCAGCGTGGGTTCTCTCCGGGTACTCCAGCTTCCTCCCACAGTCCAAAGACATGCAATTGATTACTCTGAATTGTCCATAGGTGTGAATGTGAGTGTGAATGGTTGTCTGTCTCTATGTGTCAGCCCCGCGATGGTCTGGCGAACTGTCCAGGGTGTACCCTGCCTCTCGCCCGATGTCAGCTGGGATAGGCTCCAGCCCCCCCACGACCCTCACGAGGATGAAGCGGTTAGAAGATGAATGAATGAATGAATGTTAAATTCAGCACTATCATACTCACCACTCAGGTGCTTAAACTTTTCTCAGACATGACTTTTTGTTCTCATTTGAGCTTGGTAGTTAATTCTTGACCTCAGGCTTATGCAGTTTGAGCTGGTGGAAGGCTTTTAATGTAAAACGTCTATGTTATGTAAATGGTAAACGGACTGTATTCACATAGTGCTTTTCTACCTTAACGAACGAAGGACTTATCAATTTGCCTATTATTCACCTAGTCACACACTGATGGCAGCAGAGCCTCTCTGTAATGTGGGGTTCAGTGCTTAAGGACACTTCAACACATGGACAGCAGGAGCCTGAGACTGAACCACCGATCTTGCCATCTATGAACAACCCACTCCAACTCCTGAGGCACAGCCGCCTCAGTATGTTTCAGTGACAGTGGTTGGAACGCTGAATGAAAAAAACCAGCAAAGTAGGAGTGATGAGAATGAAGTTGTTAACAAGAAAAACTTCCTGCAGAAACGTTTCATATTTAAAGCCTTACAGCAGCACATGGGACACTATCATTCCTTTTGCTGGTACACATCGGCAGTAGGGTTGGGTGCTGTTGACTGAACTGGCAATGCAACAATGCCCCCAGTGAAATATCCCAATGAATACCGTTTATTGTGTGTGTTTAGTGGGGGATAAATATGCAAAAATATGATGAATGAATAAAGAAAGAAAAAAAAAGATTGATCAACCACCCGCACTGAACCCCTAACCGGCCCACTGCCAACTTTATGCAATACAGTAGCACTATTGTATGGACTGAGGACTGAAACAAGGGCAGAGGCAATTAGGACTGAGCACTGCAGTGCTCTCCAAGGCGTGTGATGAGTGTGTGTGTGTGTGTGTGTGTGTGTGTGTGTGTGTGTGTGTGTGTGTGTGTGTGTGTGTGTGTGTGTTTGAAATAAAGAGACAGAGAAAGACAAGGTAAAAGACGAATTAATGCATGCAGTGTTTCTGTAGGCCTAAGTATTAATAACTTACCCAGAACACGGCTTTGTCAATTTTTGAATGGCCCATCAGGACCTGTGATATTTATATAACATTACCAGAGAATTTAAAAAGAAGAAGAAAAAAAATGCAGTGATCAGCCCATAAGGTATGAGTGGATATTGATCCGTGATGGTGGCAACTTGGTTACAGAAAAAGGTACAACATCACCCATCTGGCAGCCTGTACTTCATCTGGAAAGGTAAATCAGTACTTGTTAGCATGCAATGAATGCCCTTAGCGCCATCGTAAACCCGTGCTCCAATGTTGGTGTGGAGAGGGAGAGTGGGGGCTTGTTGATGTCAGACTCAATGGTCGATGACCAACAGCCTTTAGTGACGGATAGGGATGGGCAGCGTTACGATTCAAACAATTCGAGTGCTCTTACCAATACTGCTTTTCGAACCGGTACTTTAACTGTACTCTTATCTGTTCTTTTAATGAAAAAAAAAAGAAACAAAATAAGAACAGAATTAAAACTGGTTCATTGTATGTATGTATAAAAAATTATTATATTATATTAATATATATATTAATAATATATATTAGATTTAATTTAGATTTAATTTATATAGCCCAATATCACAAATCACAATATAGATAAGGAAAAACTCCCACCAAAAACCCTTTAACAGGGAAAAAAATGCTAGAAACCCCAGCGACCTGGATGAATTACTATTATAGACTGTAACATACCCAAGGTGGATGGGGTAATGGAAGATGAGAGCTGTGGTTGACAACAGTGCATTTCTCCACCTGTATGTGACACACATTTGCTAGATGTTTCGAAAGATTGCTCGTGTTTCTTCCTTCACGTGCAGAGGAGTTGTTGAACGTGTGGCAACAAGCGGTGTCGCCATCAACTCTTGTGAAGTATAACCAGACTTTGGAGCGTTTTGCTTCCTCCGCCATTGTCACTGAGAGCAAGGCCTCCGTGTGTGTGTATGAGTGTGTGTGTGTGTGTGTGTGTGTGTGTGTTTGTGTGTTTGTGTGTGTGAGACACAGAGTTGCAGAGCTGGCCCCGCCCATCGCAAATGCAGCAGGCTGTAAGCTCTCCTCTGGATTGAATTGCAAAAATGCATCAGTGATAAATGTTTTTATCTTGTTGCAAATTAGAAGCAGAGTTAGGGAGATAAAAACTGTATAAGACAATGTTTATGTAACCTAAATAAACAAGAAATATATCTCCTGCATTTCTCCAATACTGATAACAGAATCATTAATGTCGGAGCTTATCAAGATTATGGTCTGTGATAATTAGGCCCTGGGGTCCGTTTAATACCGGGTTTTGGTATCCATCCATTGTCCATTGATGGACAATGGCATTGTTCGTCAGCATGCATGTTCATCGGTATGCATGTCTGTTGGCCCATCTTCCATGGATGATGGCATCACCCATCAGCCCAACCCTAATTGGCAGAAAGTGTTGAGCTTCATTGACAGTAGCTTCTCATCAAAGTTGCCACAACTGGAATGAATCAATGTTTACATTGTTGTACTAATGGAATAACTGCTGTGTACCTTGTGTGGTAACAGAAAATAAAAGGGACTCAACAGTTCCTCACTGTCACCAATTTTTTTCTTGGCTGCAGCTGAAGCTGTTGAGTACATCAGGACGAACTTACAGCGGATTTTGCCCACACTCAGACGTCCAGTGTGACAGCTGTCAGCTGAAGGCTTTGTCTGGTGTGAATTTGACAGCTATCTGATGTGACAGCAGTCATCAAAGGGTTTGGTTTGCTCAGTGGTTTTCATTCAAACTGGCATCACCTTCATTGTCGAAGAGTCTATTCACCTGTTTGGGGGGGATGGGGGGTGGCGGTTATCGATTGCTGGCCTCCCTTCCAATTCCACTTTCTCTGTCTTCAAACACAACTGACCCTGACACCCAATCAGTCTGTCGCTAGCCGTCTGTCAGCTGCATCACTTGGTGTCATCCCGGATAACTAATGGAAAACCCAACTTGTCTGCCAGCATTTGGAGAAGAATATTGGCAGCATGTCTATCCAAATCCTTCGCAACATACAGCAGGGAATTTAAGCTTTTTGTGCAGAGTGACATTTTGGATTTTCTTATTTTTTTCTTCTGTGTCTCACAGCAGCTGTGTGGGATGTAGCATTGAAAGGCTATGTAATCTCAATTTTGTAACACTGTGCATGGTCTGAAATGTCGGGAATCAAATGGACAGGCATACCAAAAACTGTTTTTCTTGTTGCTTTTTCCCTGCAGATACTCTTAATGGAGGTGTGGGCTTTTCTGAGTAGATCTGGTATTGTGATTTGAGTCTGAGTTAGGCCAGTAATAATACATATAGTATGTCTAATTGAGAATTGTGTTGACAATACTTTATTCTGTAAGATTTTCAGACATGCAAATTATCAATTATATGTTGTTTTCCTCAACTCTTAGGGTTAGGGGTGAAGATGCAGTTATGCCATTTGTTGTGTTCGTCCTGGTGCCAGTCGGATATACAGTTTTTTCATCACCACTATTATAATATTCATTGTTTCCTCTATCAGTTAGATTCATTCAGTCATGGCAGTTCAGGGCCTTAGTTTTTAGTGCCACAGCTAGGTCTGGGTACATTTAATTTAATGTGAAGTGTTATTGTCATACTATGGCAGCCGTTAAAACCCATACAGTTTGTGGTGTGGTGAGGTTAAGTGTGGTGTATTTGACAGAGTTGGTAGTTCAGCATGCCAAGATGCCACCAAAATGTTTCAAAGTTGGCTGTACTGCACGCCAAAAAAGTCATGTTACTGAATTTAAAAATGATTCCAATAAAACCACTTAGTGAGGTTCAGATTTTTTAAAATTTGAAAAACAAAGACCATTGATATGGCTAGGTACTGAAGCATCACATGACACAAACCACTGCTTTTGAAGGTAGTGCTACAGAATTTCTTACTGGTTTAACAGCCACCATTTAAGGAGGGTAACCTGCCAAGTGGGAATGAATTACATAATTTTTATTTTCTATTGACAGCTGTCTGGGTGATTATTTTATGGGGATGAAATAATTTACTTTTTTATTTTTACTTTAATGCACTGCAAGGCTTAGTAGGTAGTCTAAGGTCTACTTAATGTACTTTGAATTTAATGGTTAAACAAATAATGTACAAAATATAAATAAACGTATATTCAACCAACTTTTTGACCAAAAGTTTTATTGCATTTTGTTCCCGAAATCCACCCTTAATCTGCCCTTCTGCTTGATTGAGATAATTCAGAATTTTTTGGATCAAAGGCATCCCAATCCTACTAAAAAGTTTTGAACAATGCATACTGAATGTTTGATCAAGATCAAAACCAAGACTGGATTACATCATCTACTCTCATTTCAGATTCCTTTTTTTCCCCTTTTGAACAACCCTTTTTAAGTTTTGATCCAATCCTAGCCGAAATCCAATCAGAATACCTCTGAACAACTGGGCCAGGGGGATTATTTCTCCCTGCAAAATAATTCAGTTATTTGAGACTATTCTGAAATTATGGCCTTTATTCTCCAAATCTCACTAAAACCATTTGCTATACATGGGCAGTCCTTTGACATAACTGTTTCTGACTGACGAAATATTGTTGAACCATGAAACGGATTAGATACGCAAAGAAAATCTTAAGAACTTTTGGGATTTTTTTGCAGTTGAATGGTACCACAATCCGCAATATCTCATAAAATGGGTTTTCCTCTGACCCTGACTAGTTCTGTTATTCCACAGCACTAACCAACCTTTTGCTGCTGTACACAAATGACCTTCCTGCTGCGTTTCATGCCGCCTCTGTTCAAGCTTTGCTGCAGTCCCAACACACATCAATTCGCAGCCAATGCATTCTTGATTAGGCGTGGACACGGTAATTGTTTTCATTGCCTCGGATTGGAACGACATTGAATTTAATGTGGTCCATCGATCTTTTGTTGGGGGAAATTGGGTTTGTTACCAGCATTGTAGATCTCTCATAGCCCACGTGTTAACCTTTTATACTCTCTCTCTCCCTCACTACATTTTTCTCTCCAATCTCATTCTAGCTCTATCTTGCCCCATCCTCTGTTCTTCATCCTCTTGTCTTATTCTCCTACCCTCTGACTTTTAATCTCTCCCTCTTTCTCTTTCCCTCTATCTTTCTTTCCTTTTATTTTGCAATCCTTCCTATTCCTTCCCCAATAACTATTTTTCCCCATTCACCTACCCTAATTTGCTTTCAATTTAAAAACTCAATTAACATGATTGCTTATCAGAAACAATACTGCCATGACACTATAACACTGACAAATAGCTGAAAGATGTAACCAGCATATATTTGGTATTTTTACTTCATAAATCTAAAAAGATTAGGTGATTTTCAATATTGCATATTTTATTAGAGGGGGTACTCTTACTTACTACTTACTTAAACTCTCTCTACTGTCTGTCATTGCCAGAAGCCCCAGAAATCTACCAATTAGATCTGTTAGGTCGGGAAAAACAGTGCTCTCTTTCTATTTCGTGCTGTGCTGTAAAACAAACAAGCAGATTTGTAAAAGAAATGGAGCCGAGGAGTCTTGTAGAAGCTTTTTCTTGCCTCTAAGTGGAAGGTTTGTTTTTTTTGTTGACAGTTTAGCAAAGTTTACATTCAGTGTTTCTCACCAAAGCACATTAATGCACAGTATCCTTGATCCCTCACAGGTTACTACACTGAATGTATTTCCTCCCACATAAAACATTTGCTAAGTAAATTTCTGGAACAATTTGTATTTGCTTTTACATCACAAAGGTACGGTGGCCGAGACCCGCCATAGCTGCAAATAAAAAAAACGCTGCAAATAAAAAAGCAATGACACAAATAAAAAAAAGCAACGATGCAAATAAAAAAGCCACAACGGAAGTGAATTACCGGAGACTATTATTGCCGATGCACATGCTTTTTTATGTGAAAGAAGAAGAAGAAGAAGAGAGAAAAGTAACAAGAAGATGAAAAAGAAAAAGAAAAACAAACGAAAAACTAAGTGTGTTATATATGGTTAGGCCATGTAGCTCCAGGTTTGATATGAAGCTGAACTGGAGGACGACCGCAGCAATGGCGCTGCCGCAAGATGGCGGCATACACAAATCACTCGCCGAATTCGTCTATAGTATACAGATGGAGGAACACCAGCATCCTCCAGTTCAGCTTCATATCAAACCTGGGGCTACATGGCCTAACCATATATAACACACTTAGTTTTTCGTTCGTTTTTCTCTTTATTTTTAGTCTTCTTCTTATGTTTCTCTCTTCTTCTTCTTCTTTCACATAAAAAAAACATGTGCATCGGCAATAATAGTTCCCGGTAATTCACTTCCATTGTGGCTTTTTTATTTGCATCGTTGCTTTTTTTATTTGCATCGCGGCGTTTCTTTTTATTTGCAGCGTTTTTTTTATTTGCAGCGATGGCGGGTCTCGGCCACCGTACAAAGGAATTAAATGACTACATGCAATGTTGCTTCATATCTACTGGATATGTTAATAGGCAACGACATTTTCACCATGTCAACTTTATAAGATGAAAAAATGTCAGTGTTGTTTTTACTGCTTGTTCTTACGCGTCTTGTTGCATAACAACTACTAGTTGTAAGTGGAATAGTGTGAAACCATCAGTGGGACTGTGCACAAGATACAAACAGAACAGGGACCCAGGCCCTCAAAACCAAGGATGTCAGCACAATACATCGGTGCCAAGCTCTGAAAATGTAATGGAACTTGTAGGAGATCTAGAGGTACCTATGATACCTGGGATGCAATTCTTCTGGACCCAACAGGGCGGCATATATACCTACAAGTGTTCTAGTCTGCTGTTAAATACCAAAGGCGGAAGAAAGATGACAACAAGTGCAGCTGTGGCGACAGCTCTGCTTTGACTTTTTCCAAAAATATAGTATGTAGTATTTACCTGAGGTCAGCGTATTTTGATAATTCTTTGCCACATATTTATGCCCTGCTACAATGGCAGAAGCATGACAAGGCGCTAATCCTCTATCCTGTGCAGAGCGCTGTAAGTCTGGGCTTTTTTTCTGGTTGCTGAGTTGAAAAATGTTCAGCTTTGGGTTAAACTTTGCACTCGTTACTGTCACTTTTTACCCAGCCATCCAACCACAGTGGAGGAGGGGTGGGGCGAATAGCCTACCACAGAGATCAGCCATGACATTTTACATAGAAATATGTTAATATGCTATTGGCTATATATTTTAATATGCGTATCCTCAGCCACAAAATCTCATAAAACCACATAGACTAGTACTTTGCATTTGAGGCAGATCAAATTTAAATGTTTTAATGAAGGAGTGTATGTTTAAATGCATGGAATTTATTGTTTTGTTTTTGTTTTTATTGTAGTATAAAATTAGGTATTGAGAATCATGGAATTCTACTGGTATTTGTATCAGTTACTAAATGTATTTTATTGTACAATGCACCATAGTGTCACTGCTGATGAAAAACTCCAAAGGGTCTTTTGAAACAAGAAAACTTTCAATTGAAATCCAGGGTATTGGATTTTTTTTTTTTTTTTTTTTTTTATCTTCAGATCAAACACTGTCACCCCAAACTTCCACTCATTGGTTGGGATAATTGCAGGACATACTCTATGGCCTGCATAATAATGCAATCATTTTACAAAAACTAATCATCTTGAATGGAATCTGCAATGGAATAGTTTTATACTCTGTAGCTGTGCTAAAACATATGGCCAGTGGGTGACTTGGACTATTTAATATACTACTTTTTAATAGAGGTCAGAATCACTTTTTCTGTATCAAACTTAAATAGACAGGTCATATTCTTGCACATAATTGCAATATACTATAATAGTTTAAAATTGAGAACACATAGAAACTGTGGCAAATTGGACATTATATTAAATCTTTTTTTTTCACCTTTCTCTTTGTCTGCAGGCGGAGTGTAAAGCCAGTCCCAAGGAAAGCACAGAGCCGGCTGTGGACCTGCTGGGCCTGGGTAAGACCAACCCTCTGCCAACTTACAATATAATAACCCTCGGACAATATAATAACTTGTCAAACCATATTCACATGACTGCCTAATGTGTCAGATTAAACCAATTATCCTGAATGACGTAATGTCATTTTTAGACTGATGTTGTAATAATTGCAGGAGAAATAATGTGTGACATTATAAAGTAAAGGTTTATTGCTGTCAAGCTTTATTTGAGTCATGTACTGTACAGAGACCCTTTGTATCGCAGACTTATTATAGCATCTGGTGTCAGGCCAGCAGTCCTGTAGTCATGCGCGAGACCATCCAATTTTGATGTAGTGTGCATTCCAAAAATGGAAAGTAAAGCACTTGAAATGTGGCAAAAACAGCTAATTTCATAACTAAAACACATACTAGAAAATTATGTTTTACAACAAAAAAAGTATAATATATATTTATATTAATATTAATATTTGTAAGATTCCAGTACGGTTGTAAAACAAACAGTATCATTGTGGGAAACCTGTAGCTGGTTTATTCCTTAATGTGAAAGCAACAAAATAATTGGAATGGTGTATTAGTAACTGTGTGCTTGCCTTCTAATAAATAGCACCCTGAAAATCAGCTACTGAGAAAAACTAATTTTAGTAGAGGGAAACAGTTGTGCTGAATACATTTTTGTGGCTTCAAAATTTGGAGGTAAGAGGGCATCAAATGCTTCTGAGTCAGCAAAGAGCAAAAAACCTGTAGTCCTGGCTGGACTACTGGAAGTAAGAGAAGACCATACTAAAGCACCAAATGGCACTAAAATAACCCCAGTGGACTTGACTTTAGTGCCTTAAGTGCACCCACTCATGAATGTTTACTTATTTAGGCTGATTAATGTCAGCCAAAGTGTCAGGTCAGGTCTCCTCCTTCTTTGGTTTCTGCCCACCTCTTTAGATGTCTGTTGGAGGCTACTACAAACAAACTACTTTGTTTCATACCCTGAACTTTCACTTTGCTTTTTATAATATGCACCATCAGGCTTGTGTCAGTGTGTACACACTGTGGTTGACTCTCCTGTTACCTTTATCATCTACTGTCATCTTTATTACGGGTGAAAATCACTGAGTAACTCACGATACAAACTTAACAGTGAATTTCCTTCAAATTAAAATGCATAGTAATTTAGCTGTAGGTGGCCATAAATCTTAAGTTAAGGCGCTCGAATACTGGCACATATCCAATAAAATAAATAAATAACACAAATATAAGTAATGTAGTCTGATTCTCCGTCATTACAGTCTGACCTGTTGATAATTCCTGAACTGCAGCTTGCGCTCGTTTATAGAGGGCAGGCACAACAGACTGACTAAAATGCAGATGTGAAGGCATACTGTGGCAGGGCACCAGCACTTTGACCATATGCTTTAATTCCGTGTTCTCTGTGACCCGCAGTATATGCAAGTGTGGGCGGATATCCTCAGCGAAACATTCTATAGCACTAGTTAATACTTTGGCACGGTCTGAATCTACAGTGTGAGGCTGCCTGAACTCTGTGGGAAGAAGGACTCGCCTTCCAGTGGATTTTTGTCTTGTTCTTCAGTCGACATATTCAGATTCATGGAGATATCGGCATATTCAAAAGTATTAGCAGTCAACCTTAGAGCTCCCCCTCATAACAATAATGAGAACTCAACAGAATGCACCTGCAGAGATTGCATTGGCAGCAGGTAATTGGAATAAAGTCACTCAAGGGTTTGACAAGTTGTTAAGTCTAGCAAGAAAGTCACCAAGTTGGCAACACTAAGCACATCACTGTGAATGTAAAGGGTGCGCTGGATTTATACTACGAGACAACAGCGGCATTGCATAACAGAATGCAGCACAATCATTTTTTCTCTCTCTTGCATAACCTGTTAATTTTGCCAACCCGATCTCACTCTGAAGTCGTCACAATCCGGCTCTTGGTCGTTGACTTCTAGCATCAGACACGACAAAAAAAGCTGTTCTTTTACTGTACATTGGCACGATAGGCAGCTGGTCACCATTATTGTTTAACAGCACCCGTCGGCATCAAGTGGAAATGCGGCGGGACAACAATGAAAGTTTTAGGAAGTTTAAGTAGGGTGGGCAAGAGGGGTGGTGGATGGGTCCACCAACCACCGACTCTCACCCAGGAGGCCAGTGTAACGGCCGGGTTCCACCGGCTGCAAACGTAAGCGTCACATCAGCGTAGCGTCGCGGCGTATTCATTTGGACTCCACTGACTGTGTACGGAAGCGACACATAGAGAAGCCAGCGGGGTTGTTTACCGTATACCAAGCCGAGAGGCTGCATGTAGGTTGCATGAAATGTTAAAGCATTTCCCACCTAAGTTATTACATATATTTGAGTTATCTACAAGTTTAATGTACTGTTTGTCATCTACTCGCTTTCAAATGTCCGCCACGGACATTTACACAATGTCACGGATAAACATGGGTAAATGCATGAAAAAAAATCATCACATATCACCTCTGATAATGGTTTATTCATTTAAAAACACATTGTGCTCGTTTAGCACACTGTTTCATGTAGTTTTTCGCGTAGCGCGACAAAAATAGAAGAGCCTCCTAAAATAGAGAGTTGTCGCACAACAGACGGGGGTTGTCGCACCGCTCCCGTTGCTGGTGCAGCCGCTGTAATTGATTAACAGGGGGGCCAGCTGCTACGGGACTCGCACTGCAGACGTGCCCGGTGGATCTCGGCCGTAAGTTTCCCATAAGATTGTAAAGCCAAATCCTGTTGTTTTTTCCTATACCCAAACACATGCGTATCTTTGCAAAACATAACCATGTTTGTTTGCTGTTTAAGGAAAAAAAAGTCAATTCGCGGTGTTGTACCGACGTAGTGCATTTATTTTGAAGGAGACTGTATGCAAACTGTTTATTTCCTGTGAAAACAGAAGCGTATTTTGAAAATAGACAATGCATGTAACAGGCTGAAGTTAACATGGCGTCCCAGAACATCAACAACCAACACACCTAGGCTACCTTGCACGTTATATGTCGACGGAGAAAGTCCATAACCAAGCGTCAATATGTGACAAGGTCAGAGTGAGAATGTGTTGATTTTGCTTGCCCCAGCTGTGTTGTAAAAGCCAAATGGGCCCAGTCTTTTGAATTAAAGATGATGGTGCCTTTCTGATTAGTTTTCCCCCACTGTCCGGCTCTACGCTGTCTGCCATAGATTCCTCAGGGAATGAGTCCTAAAACCAAAATGAGTTATCATGTTACTACTCATTGCTTCCTTGTCTCAAGGTCAGTGGGTTTTTTGAATGGGTTTGTGGTTAGATGCCTGAATTAAGCTCTGTGATTAACCCAAGCTGAAGAGACTTTAACATTTGTTCTGCAACATAAAACATATCAGTAAATACCACACTCACAAAGTTTGAAGCTTCAATGTATCTCAAAAAAGGCGGCTGCTAACAAATGGCTAATTGAGATACAGAGCATCACCATGACAAGCAACACGAACACAGCTTTACAGTCTTGTTATGGTGGTGACGTTAGGTCATGTGACCGGGGTGTAGTTTTTTATAGGCCAGTGTTAGCTTTTTACTTCTGGTGATTACATTTAGGCTTTAATAATCAAGAAAATACTGTTCATTTATGAAGATTATTATGCTGTGAGGTTCTTCACTGCAAGTTTGTTAACTTCTATTTACTTTGCCCTATTTCATTTGATGTGCCACCACGAGGAGTCATGAAGTAGTTGTAGTATTAGTAGTTGACTCAGGTGAATCATATTGGCAGGGGAATCCGTTCAGAGCGCCTGTGTTTTAATAAAAATATTAATGTTTGACACCAGAGTATCAACAACATATCACAGGGGAAGTACTATGATACATTCCCATGTTATATACAGTATTTTGTCTATCCTTAATCTCTGATTGTTGTCAATACATAAAATTTAGTGACCTCAGCAAACACTACTCTCCAAAAGTGGCCCTAACCAACTTCAACCAGGCGAGAGATCTAATCAGTTTGAATGACTAAAAATAGCTTGAACCCCTCCATCTATAGCAAAATGTCACAACATTTAATTATGCACAATGCAAAACAACCTAAACATGAAGCAACAACTGGAGAGAAGCTTTTATTATTAGTTCGACAAATGTGTAGATGTAGCTGTCAGTTTAGAGGGAGGACTGAGCATGTGTCCATAACCTCCTGCATGCATGCATGTTAATGGCATTTGTGCCTAATTGAAGAACGCAGCAGTAGAAAAGCTGGATATATTGAATGAACCGCAGATATGACATTCACCAAAGGTCACAAACTGGATTCAAACCTGTGACATTTGGAGTACACGGTATGTGTCTTGGCCCGTTAACAGGCCGCACATTGCGCTTCCTGCTTGTCGACCTCAGTGCTGGACAGCAAAAACACAGTAGAAGAAGGCAGGGTTGGTTCAGGGGTTTTCACCATAAATCTGTAATATGCAGTCACCCCGTGTTTTCCCAGTACAAGGCTGTATTGTATTAGACTTAGGTGAGGGTAAGCTGTGTTGGCAGAAGAAAGAGTTGGTGGATGCAGCATTGATAAAACATTCCCGACCGCAGCATGGAAGAGTGAGTGTGGACGCCCTGCTATAAATAACCAATGCTACACACCTTGCAGCCATGTCGAGTGGATGAGATTTCACACATAATCAATAAGTCAAATACGTGGCAGCATGCCTTCAGCACTCACACATCCTCCCGTTCCTCCATCCATCCCTCTGTGTTTCTGGTTACCTCACTCTACAGCTGTCAAACAGACACTCTGCTTTTGCTTCTGTGTGTGTGTGTGTGTGTGTGTGTGTGTGTGTGTGTGTGTGTGTGTGTGTGTGTGTGTGTGTGTGTGTGTGTGTGTGTGTGTGCGCGTGTGTGTGTTTTTGTCAGTTCCTCTGGTCCGTTTAATTCAGTTTAGCAGGCTGTGCTGGAATGAAAATATAAACAATACAGTGAGACCAGCCAGATAAGCATTTTTACACAATTTCTCAGTCAGCTTTTTCTTCTTGGTTTGCCAAACAATTAGGCCAATACTGAATTTTTAATTAAATATCAGAAAATAGGACTTTTTTTGGACCACAGCAACGTTATGACATATTTTATGTGTTTATTTTAGGGTTTGCTTTGATAGCTTTGATGTCCCATGGTGATAAATGCTGTCTCAGAGATGTTCCATCCTGCCAAAAAAAACTCTGCAGGAGTCACTGAATCAATTTCAAAAACTTTTATTGATGGAGCACCCCTGTCTGTTTGTTTCAGCTTTTTTTCTGTCTCTGTGTCCCTTTCAATTCTGCCTCGGTCTCTCCCTACTGTAATGGTCTTGACATGCTGAATTGACACTTGTGTCCAGAGGGAATAAACAGGACTTTTCCTCCATGTTGTCTCCTCTATTCCAGCAGCAGCTGACCTTGTTTTGGTCCCAGCTTTACCCCTATATTAAAGTCATATTGTTAATTTGGAGATACAGAAAATGTATTGTTGCAACCAGGAATGAGGCATCTTTTTGGTTTCCATTCACTTAATTTTAATCTTAACATTTTCTAAATGCATCATTGAACATATAGATTTTGCAAAGCGCTGCTGGCTTTTTTACTCCAGATAGAGACTAATAAAAAGGGGAAATATAGGAGAAGAGAAACACACCTGGGCCCTCTAAAACAATGAGGATTAACAACAATGTATGCTACATGCTGAGACACTAAGTGAGCTTAATTTGCAAAATTGTTTATTTGAATATTATCATCATTTGTTGTTTACATCCCTGTATTCTTGCTAGCAGTCTTCTTTGTTGGTGCATTGCTATATTTCTTGGCACATTACCAGCACCTGCTGTCAGTCAGGGGGTGCATGTGCATCCAGTTCATCCATGTGCGTGTGCACAATACAATCACAACAAGGGCTCACGCAAAACATTGCTCCATAGCATTAAAGAGGTATTTCACTGTTGAAATACTGAAAAAAGGGCTCCCTAAGAAGTAGAAATCCTACAACTACCAGAATGCACTGCGCCACACAAACAGTCTCGTCTTACAGTTAAACTGTAAGTTAAAATATGTTTCTGACAACATTTGCGGCGAGAAAAAGGAAGTTCACTAACAGAATCTTGGTTTATATTTGAGCAGTGCTGCTTAGTTTTACCATTAACTCTTTTTTTAAGCCTATGCTTTCATCGTGCAGGAAACAGTATGGTGCCCACCTCCAGTTTACAAACTGTTGCTATGACAGTGAAACAGTGCACTAAAATAGGTTCCTAAAGAACATTTTAGGCAAGAAAGAGGTGAAGTAACAAAAACCTTAGTAACTGATCAGCACTGCCTAGTTTAAATGTTTTATCAGAGTTTGAGAGAGAGAGAGAGAGAGAGAGAGAGAGAGAGAGAGAGAGAGAGAGAGAGAGAGAGAGAGAGAGTGAGAGAGAGGAGTGGGTCTGTCTTGTGATCCACTTCTATAGTCTTTGTGTCCACAGTGGCGGCATGGCTGGCGGACAATACAAAAATGGGAATGTATTGCCTGTAGTTTGAGCAACAGCCCAAGAGCCAACAAAGTAGCCCTCCAAGCATTTTTGTTTATTTTGACAGAGGACTGCAAGTTGGTAAAAATACTGATTCGACCAATTTCTCGGTGCAACAATGAAAATTATTGTTGGTCTTGTTAGTCATAGTCGTTTAACCGCATTCAGTCAGCTCTTTCATATTAATTCAGTTGTCTGACAACGGAAAAGAAAATATAAGTTAGAAGAATTCGAATTGTGAGTTTGACTGCATGAGAACACAGCACAGATGAACACAGAGCAGGAAGAGACAGGAGACAGGTTGAACAAGGCTGTGTCATTATCACTGCTTATCACATGTTGCCAGTGAAGCCAACCTATTCTAACTTCCACCTTGTCATTTACCGATGCCTAGTACTTTTGTTGTGTAACCCTAACAAAAATCAGGAGCTAAGTAGACCTACGTTGGAAGTTTACTTTAAAAACACACTGTATTCATTTAATTAGTAGAAACTGACACACTGTCCTGTGTTGTACAAAACTGACAGTAGAGGGAAACCTGGAGCGTCATAGTTGGGCCACTGACCAAGCTGCCATATTTGACAAGTTGGGAGTGAGAATGTATTGGCGAGCATAGTTATGTAGTTTACCATACAAAATAAGAAAAAGAAGATCTTGTTAACTTTCTGTAGTTCAGACATTCAGATGAAAGTCTTTACAAAACTGGCCTGAAAATGATTTTGACTTATAATTCGTGTATTTAGTAGGGATGAGCAAGTACACCATTATCTGTGCCCATGTCGAACCAGTGGAGTTTAAACCAGACATGAGTGGCACCTAATGGAAAGTTTTTAATTTAAACCTGAAATTGATATAGGTTGGTCAGAAGTTACTATATTTATAATATGTTAGAAAATATTAACAGATCAATCTCAGAATTGAGCTTCAGATCCTTTTGATCACAAGTGTAACAGACTGAACACAGCAATACAAGTGAGCATTCTCCTTCATCAGAAGCACGGTTATTGGCAAATTTTACTTGAATGAAACTTGTACTCGGATACTCGGAAAAGTACGGATACTAGAAGACTGCATTAGGATTGGGATTCCACTTGCCCTGTGAGACCCAACACAAATGGGAAAGGGTGGTTTCAAATGTGCCATGCGTGAGAGCAGGTGGTCAAAAAGATCTGAGAAGGTCCCAGAGATGAATTGATATGAAGGATGGAGACGTCAACAAGTTAAGTGGAAAAGAAGATAAAAGCAGGACATTACATTACAAGCAACACAAGTCAGACATTTGGAGGATTTTTTTTAGGAATATTTCAGATAATAATAATAGAATTGAATCCCACAGACACCAGAATAACTGTAATTATAAATGTTGTTATGCACTACAGCATAATTATGCTGTTTATCAGTCTATTGTTTGGCCATGTATGGTCAGAATGCTGGCAGGTGCAGGTGAGAGCTGACACACACCTTGTAGGAGTAGATAACACACTCAGTGGGAGTAGACAGTAATGGTCAGTAATGCATCAGGAGCAGGCAGGAGTGGGATTAAAAAAAACTATTAACATGGCCACATAAACGTGTAAGTGGGCCCAAGGAGAAAAGTGTCACTTACATTAGTGGTATTTTGAAGAAATACAACCACATTTAATTCATTACAATTTTCTTCTGAAATATGCAGTTGCTCACTTTGCACAGCCTTGACTGATAGAACTCTCACTCTGGTTGCATAAGCGTTCAACTTAAAAAAAATGTGGAAATGCAGGCAGTTATTTTTTACTGCAGCATTTCGAAAGTCCATTAATGTGTGCAATGTTGTATCAGAACACTAACATCACAATATAAACCATTATCTGTTCTCCATTTGATATCACTGCTTATTCGAGGAGACTGCAAGAGGTTGTGTCCTACTTCCTTTATCACCTGTAAACAAACATATTTTACCAGTGGCAGGTCATTTTGTGTCCATTTCCTACACTTCCCTCTCTATAATAGTCACCAACTGGGCTTGTGTTCCTGTTTCTGGACCCACTTGCTTTAAGAATCACTCGCAGGAGAGCGGGAAAACTTCATTTCATGCCCTAGTTGCGACTTGTGTTTTGGGAAAAAGTGGGTTAAATTAACATACTTTAGGGTTTATGGCTGTACAGGCACTTCAGAGACCCAGTTAATTGTAGTAATGTTGGGATGGGAAAGGCTGTGAAGCACCAGTTTGACCATTGGGACAATTTTACATGTATGTGTGAAATCTAATCAGAATATCGCTTTAGAATTAATGCAAGGCGTTTAATCAAGTCAGATATTTTACCCCTTGTGTAGTGGCCAAGTCCTTAATGTGACAGCCCCCCACTGCTGAATGAGGCCGCTGTATTCATTGAAGATACTGGGAAGCTCTGTCTTTATGTGTGTATGTGTGTATGTGTGTTTGTGTGTGTGAATGTGAATGTATTTGGGGTTTGGGGTGATTATAAAACACCCCCCCACCCTAAACGATGGGTCTGTTTCCATGGTGAAGTTGAGAGTGCTCTCAAGAAGCGGCTCCGTCCCGTAATAAAGGATGGTGGGCTCATTGCCCGACATGGTGGCGATGATGATGATGGGCCCCTTTCTCCCTGCGGCTCATTTCCATGGCAATGGGTGAATGAGTTTTTGGTAGGGGAAGGGGGGGGTGATAGGGGGGTAGTTGATGCGCACATGAAATGCTATTTTTCTCTCTTCTATTTGAATATGTAACAATGTGATTTGCACCTGTCATTCTCATCAGCCCCTAAAGCAATAATCATAATCATAATGGGCTTTATTCTTCAAGCAGCAATTTACAGAGTGATTTAACTATCAAAACAAAAGCCATGCTCATAAATGACATGAAGGCATCACAAGATGGATAGAGGGCAAAAAATCAATAGCTTAATTATTAGGATGGAAGATGTCACTATCAAAGTAATGCTTTGAAAATGAGTTTCAATAAGTGGTTTAAAAGGATGTCGAGTGGTCTTTCTAGCCTTCTCAAAGTAAATGGCTTTCCTTGTACCCTGCTGTCTGGCTAAAGGAGCTCAGTCTTGTTCACACTTTAAAAGGGCTAAATTATGGATGTTTCATCACTGTGGTTATATAAATGACCTCTGCTGCTCGCCTGACTCTTACACACACACACACACACACACACACACACACACACACACACACGGTTCACTCTCTCTTTCCTTTCACACACTCCCTCTCCCTCTTGCATCTCCATCACTCTCGCTGTCTCTCAGATGGCTGTACACTGTGTACTGGGGGTTTCCTCCTCAGCACCACGGGAAGGGGTCTCTCTCTGGACAGCACAGTTTTTCCATAACAATACTGTAGTTTACGACCGCCAAAGATCAGCCATATTTTCAGTTAAGCAAATGTGTTTGATCTGAATAAGAGACAGTACACCCTAGGCTTGCGCCGGTTTGAAAATTTTCCAACCGGTTTGATTTAAAGCCAAATATCTAACTGAACCGATATATCGAATTATATACCTAATTTTACCACTGGGGGTCGCATTTGAGGGAATTTTCCCAATAAAAGCCCATTATAGGTGAAATGCGCTTCCAATCCTATAGGTGGCGGTAATGCTGTATTAACCGTCAATACACACAAGGTTACACAAGAAGAAGAAGACGCAGAAGGACACCAAGAAACCTTCCTCCGACTCTGCTCTCTCAGTGGAGACATAGCGGTTGAGAGGGCCAAGCGAGAGGACGTTCCTGTAGTAGATCCAGCCCCCCAAATAGTACCAGCAACTTCTTAAGTGAAAACGGGTTACTAGGGCAACAAACTGAATGACTGCTGACTCCCTCACACTTTTCCCCACCCCCCAAAAAATTTGATCTCTAGCAGCAGCAGCAGACAGCTGAGCGGAGAGGAGCTGCGGAGTCCCTCTGAAGCCTCTGAGACAAACTAAGTAAAACACTTGTAGGCTCCTTCACTTCATTTATAAACAAACATAAACCTTATTAAGTTGTCATAATGCATGTTATAATGCAAGATAAGTTGAATATAGTCCCTTGACACGCCCCCGATGTGAAAAGCTTTCTTTTTTTTTTTTTCCTCCGGTTTATCCGGTTGACGTGAATTAACCGGGTGGAGCTCTTAAACCGGGCCGAACCAGTTAAACCGGAAATTGGCACAAGCCTAGTACACCCTTCAGAATGAGACAAGGCTTAAAGTCGAGGTAAAGCAAAAATAAATATTTATTCTGAGTTTGTCACACTGTAGAAAAATGTGTTATTAACCACCCTGCCAAATTTTAATGAAAAAATTGTATAAAAATAAAATAGGATTCAAAATCATAAAAAAATCAGTGCTCTCAGTTTTGCCCATCCAATATGGCGGCGATGTTGGCAGCAACAAGCTGAAGCAGTCAGTGATGTATGATGAAGTGATAAAGCAGTGTAAATTATTAAAGGTAGAAATTGCGCAATTTTTAACAAGCGAAACCACATTGTAATGACATAGAGCTAGTTGAAAATTGTCAGTCTCTGTTTCCCTTGCAACTTTTCTTACCTTTCCCTCTCTCAAACACACACACAGGGACACTCAGTCCCTGTCTCTGTCCGTCTCAGACCTCAGTACTGACAATTGTAATGTTATACTTCACAAAAATGATGGTAGGCAGGTCGGGTTCAGGTGGTTAAAGGCGCTGTATGTAAGAATGTGGCCAAAACGGTTACTGCACTCAAATTCAAAATACTCCTGCAAGTCGTGTCCGCTCCTCGTCCCCTACAGATTCGAGGTTGCTGGACTGCGGCACGCTTGAGACTGATTTGTTTGCCCACGGGTGGCTGCTGTGGCAGGGCCGCGTCACCGCGTCCTTGATCTTTGGTTTTTCAGGCAAGTCTGGCTTCTCTGCTGCTAACGCTGCTGCTGGGATACAGCTGAGGAGGAGCCGGCTGCTAATGCTATGTACCGAGACACTGCTAATGCTGCTTGCCGTGCTGCTGTAGCTCAGTCGTAACTGTAACTGATGCTGAGACTCTCCTGACTGTGTGACTGGTAGGTGGCGGTGGGTGGCGCAACAGGCCAAAACACAAATTCAAAACATAAACATGATTTGCGGTCTCTAAAAATGATTTTTAAATGCGAATATTCTGACTGTACTATTGTTGTCGGTGAGATCAGTATGTCATATGAACATTATTCCTTAGTCTCTGTGACATATTAGGATGATTTTACAACATTTCGCTTTAGATTTCTTACATATAGTTCCTTTAATTAATGCATATGCATTGGCTCTCATAACGGGTCAAGTGAACTCTAGTGATTATATAGTTTAGCGGCGCGGTTATGATAAAGATGGCTAAGTCATCAAGCCAAACTTTCAGTCCTGAAAACAAAAATGGTGAAGAACAGCTTAACAGTCAAACTCCACAATGCAGTACTAGGTGGGACAAGCCATTGTTTTGCAAGTCACAAGTAAGACTCAAGTGTTTGCATTCAATTCCTAGTTCAAGTCCCAAGTTCTAAACTTTTAGTTTCAGTTCCTAAACAACAAATGTAAGGCCATTTTAACAGCAGAGTAACAACATATTAAATTCACAAAAATCACAAATGTTGTTAGTTTATACTGATTTTTAAAACATTTGTTGTAAATTTTCAACCCACGCAATTTGCATACTGTACTTCATATATATATATATACAGTATATATAAGTATATATGTGTGTGTATATATATATAAAGATACCAAAGATAATTTTGTTTGCATACAAAGCAATACAGTGGTAAACAAAATGTGTGTATATATATACATATACATGCATATACATACATATATATATACATGTATATACATACATATACATATATATATATGTATATACATACATATACATATACACACACACATATGCATTTTGTTTACCACTGTACTGCTTTGTATGCAAACAAAATTATCTTTGGTATCTTTTTTTTTAGACTGTAAGTAACGTAACATAACTTAAAGCCACAGTGTGTTGGAATTTCTCCCATCTACCGTTGAAATCATCTATTGCTTTCAAACGGATAGTGCACTCTAGCGCCTCACTGTTTCAAACGCATATTGCAACAATGGTAGCCACTGTGTACCAAAAAGCTATGATAACATTTATGAAACCATGTCATCTGATACTTCATGGAGTATTCATTCAGGCTCCTACACAAACACATGCGACGGGAGTTGACAAACCCCCTCCTCACCATGCTGGCTGTGTTTACAACGTCGGACTGTTGGAGCAGGTGCAAATCGAAACAAAACAATCACGTCTTGTCTTTTGACAACTGAAAGGTGGCTCAACCTCACGCACCTCATCCCTCTCCTTGTAACACTGCGCCGCTGACAGCAGCTCTTTCCACCTGGGTGAGGCTACCCCGATGTTGACTCTCGTTTTTTGAATTTGCCGGTCATGTTGCCTTTCTGATCCCCTTTTGCGCTTTCTTGGCAGGATCCTGCATAACACTCAAAGAGAGAGACTTTGTTATGCTGCAGTAGTGCCGGGGTAGTAGTGAAGCACCTCTCGCTCCTCTCCTTTGGCTTCTCAGTACACGCATCGCTGGCCTAGCTCTCAACGAAAACGCTGAAGGCGGGGCTATTCCCTGGTGATGCTATATGTCCCTTGCTGGCAGATGTATTTTCAAGATGGCGAAACGTTATGGAACCCCCCAAATGACTTACCCTCCCAATGTACTCATCGTACTCATACTCGTCGTCCTCCGCTGGTCCGGGTCGCGGGGGCAGCAGCCTCAGCAAAGAAGCCCAGACAGTCCTCTCCCTAGCCACTTCCGTCAGCTCTTCCGCGGGAACCCCGAGGCGTTCCCAGGCCAGCCGGGTGATGTAGTCCCTCCAGCGTGTCCTGGGGCGGCCCCGAGGTCTCCTCCCGGGTTGGACACGCCCGAAACACCTCCCAAGGGAGGCGTCCTGATGGCATCCTAGATGCCCGAACCACCTCAACTGGCTCCTCTCGATGTGGAGGAGCAGCGGCTCTACTCCGGGTCCCTCCCGGATGTCCGAGCTCCTCACCCTATCTCTAAGGCTGAGCCCAGCCACCCTGCGGAGGAAACTCATTTCGGCCGCTTGTACTCGCGATCTCATTCTTTCGGTCAGGATAGGTGAGGATTGGAACGTGGATCGACCGGTAAATCGAGAACTTCGCTTTCTGGCTAAGCTCCCTCTTCACCACAACGGACTGGTTAAGCGCCTGCATCACTGCTGATTCCGCCCCAATCCACCCAATGGTCAAACAAATCTGAAATTCTCATTTCACAAGAATAAGTCAGATTATTAATGGAGGTAATAATACACCAATGGTGACATATTTCTGAATGGAGACATCGATTTTTGCCACTAAACAACTGAAAATGCTACACAATGTCCCTTTAACTTCTTCATGGTTCACTCTTGCAACATGACTGGATGTTGTCGAATTGGTTCAAACAAAGTGGATCTTGGAATGAAGCGTTGACTTGCTGGGAAAGCATAGCAGAAAACTTTTTAATTAACAGACTTCTTACTTTTTGGCCTTGTGGGAATGTATCAAGTATTTTCAGTCAGTGGTGTTAAAGTCCAAGTTGAGTTGCAAGTCTTTTTTGATTTTGCCAAGTCGTGTGTAAATTCAACAAATTTGTAACTTACTTCGTCACTTTGTAACTGACTCAAATCCAAGTCATATGACTAAAGTCCAAACCTCTGCCATATACTGTAGTAGAAAGTCCTATCAAATGTTTTCCACAAATATTTTCTAACATGTATAATGCATTTAGAAATGAGTCTCTGATTTCACTTTACCCAGACCTGAAATTTGACTCTGGCTGCTAAAGATTTTCCTTTGTCTTCTTAGAAAGTAACCATCAAATAAGGCTCCTACTTTGCCGATGAGTAACTGACTGAGCCAGGATAGATGTGTCACCCTGCTCCCAGTCTTCATTGCTAATCAAATCCTGAATCCATTCCTGTACTTAATACACAGACTTGAAATTGATATTGATTGGTCTTCTCATCTCACTCTTGTAAAGAAAGCAAATGTAGAAGTATTTCTCAAAAGGTTAGATTTTTTTCTTGAACTTGTTATAATCAGTGCTGTAGAACTAGATACAAAAGAGACTAAATAATGGCACACAGGTGGTGATCATCATAAAGTAAACATCCAATTATTTTGCATATCAAGAGGTGGTGTATCGGATGGTAACTAAGTTTTACCTGCACCACCTCAGTCGTCATTAGACCAGTCTAGTATTGTATTTTTGTGACCTTTGACATATGGTTTTTTCACAGCAGACATTTTGAATTGGCTTTTTCCATTATGTGTTCTAGTAAATCGTGCCAGTGAGCCAGCTTGGACAATAGACCCTTTCACACATTTGGACTCATCAGAGCAGGAAAGACAAAGATGGAACTAATAACAATATTGATGGCTCAGATCCATATGGTTGCACCAGTGAGCCATGCCAGAGTCAACATGCACAATACCAGCACCCTGAAACTGGCACACCTAAATGGAATGCAGCCATCAGTTATTCTTGTTATACCTGTGCCCTTTCTACAGATACATCCAAAATGCCTGCTGTGAAAAAGGTGTATATTAATTTTAACAATTCATAAGTAAGCTTATTCAGCTCTCTGGAAGACTGAATGTGTCTTTTAGAGCTGTACAATATTAGACTCTTGGTAATCTGACTGAATTTAAATAAAAACACCCCACACTAAACCAGCTCTGACACAATGTCATTTTGCAATTATACATTAATTAGTAAGTCTTTTTCCAAGGGCAAAAGGAGAAGCATAAATGAAACTATTTCCAGGGTGAAGCTAAGTACTGAAGGAGTGCAGTCATCGAAAATTTCTTGAGGATGTTCCAATTAACTAGCATGGTAATTGTAAATTAAGTTGTGTGGGGCGTTTTGTGAAAGCCTTCATCTTATAAACACCCTTGCATATGTATGTGAAGGTCAGATTGATTAATTCCTATTTGTGTCAGTGCTTTAACTTTTTGCTGTGTGTCTGTCCTCAGTAATCCTTCGCTGTGTCTGTCTTCTTATTCTTTCACATCATTAATATATGCTGACTGTTTCAGTAGTAGTCTTACATTGTTTTTAATTAACTGATTATTTTAGTCATGTCATTGTCATGTGGTTAAATATACTGTATGTTGAGAGAACAACCTGACCTTGAGGTCCATTTTGTAGCTGTTCTGGAGCTTTCGATTATATTAAATGATCTTCATCGGCAGGTTGAATATTGGTTTCGAATTTTTCTCAGTGCAGAGAGAAATCTGTTCCATCAGATGTATGAAAAATGTCTTCAAAGGTGTAAAAAGCCAGGTTTTAGTATTAGGTAATCGTCTAAGAATCTCATTATTACTCTCTCTTTCTCTCTCTGTCAGATGCTCCAGAGGGAGGAGGGAGGGGCTCGGGTGGTGCTGCACCAATCGGCGATGAACTGGACATCTTTGGACCAATGGTCTCCAACCCTCTCCCCTCTTCCAACAACACACAGCAGGTAACAAACACACACACACACACACACACAGTCTCAGGCTTTCATCATCTGCTTATCACCACAGGCAGACCGCAACACAGGGAGTCTGTGGAGGCTCCCATGATGCAAGTGCACACACAAACACACACACACACACACACACACACACACACACACACACACACACACACACACACACACACACACACACACACGTCATCTCTCTGATACATGCAGACACATACTCTCTAAGGATCATATCAAAGCAAACTGTCAGACTCTGCTTTACAGAATCAATTTGACCAGTGTCCTTCAAAGTGAGCATGTGAGACAGAGGAAAGAGGAACAATGGTGAGCTGTGACAATGGAGACAACAGCTGGGAAATAGGAGAGATATTTTTTAGAATATAGCAATAATAATGCAATGCAAACAAGCAAAAACACACCTGTTGTCTAGATGTACTTTGAATCCAATGCAGCTGACAAAAGAACACATGGATAAACTGTGTTTGGACATATGGGGAAAGATTACACGCACCAAATACTTTTATTTGCATTTGCTTTTTGTAACAGCCCTGAAAAATCCAAATAAGGTGAATGAGGAACAGATTGAAAAGGAATGAGTCAAATAATCAGAAATGAAGAGAGATTTTTTTGAAGTAAAAAAAAATGGGAGAGGAAATGGAGGGAGAGAGTGTGAGCATAAAATGATAGAAGCCATATCTGACAGATTAATTGGTCACCATTCAAAAGTGTAATTTGGGAGATTAAAATGACAACTGTCAACAAACTGTGAAAAGGAACACTTGGCGGTGGTCAAGTTTATGTGCTAGTGACTGTTAATAACGTTCAGCTAAAGATGGTTTTGTCGAGAAAGTAGCACCATTGCAATTTTTTGATGTTCAGTGAGATGGAGAGAAGCATCTTTAAATGTTGAAAAAGAGAGTGGCTAGTATTTCATAAAATAGCTGCTCGCCTTGCCTCATTTTCAGACACCTAGCTTGCAGCTAGCTTTTCAGTAAGTCATTAGAAATTAGTAAAATTGGTGGAGAGTGAACAGTGTTTGGAATCTGGTGATTGTCTTAAGATAATTATTTTCATAGTCTAGCTCAGAATCAAGACCTCTGTACAACAACTTCCCACGTTAGCGCTCAGGTCAGGCGGTTTGGGTAAGGTTGTTAGAAAATGTTGCAGGTTTTGGGCAGGTCATTAAGTGACAAAGCATTGTTCTGAGTGTGATATTAATAATTTCAGAAACATTGTGCAATAATTCAACTTCCACCTTTTCTCTGCCTCTCTGCCCCTCTTACTCACACAGCAAGTAGCTTTATCATCAGCACTACTCTGCTCAGGCTTACTGTTATTCGTCTGTCAAAGTCCAACATATTAAATATGCTCTGGTCATATTGTTTGGTAAAAATAGTTCCCTCTGAGATTATGCAGGCCTACCACCATGTCCTAACAGCAAGCAAGCATCTCTCTGAATCAGTTAAATATGCATTTCTGTTGTCTTGTAAACAAACCACTGTGCCAATCAGCTGTGCGCACCAGATCATATTTAATATTTAACCACTTAAAAGATGGATGAGTACTTGCTGTTTTCCTGTGTTTGTACTTATAAACAGCAAACACTTGTTTGATATTGTGATATTTATTGGGAATGACATACAGTATATCCAACAGCAAGTAGGGTTTTATTGGCGAGGTAGCTGACAGAGATTTTCAGCTCAAGTTTGCGGGTTTATTGGTCGGTTTTAGGCTACTGATTAACATACATGCTTGCGGTTCATGTAGGTTGTTAGGTTGGTACAGGTTTTAAAAAGCCCTGACCCGCATATAGCTATTGTGTGTATACTTGTGAGATCTGGTTCTGATTTGTTATGTGACTTTCTTTGGTTAGGTACGACTTAAACAAAATCACTGTTGTGTAAGCCTAAAATAGTAATAGTAATAATCTAATCAGTTTACACTGTAGCATGTGTGAAACATAGCTTACTAGGTTCATTTTAGCAAGTACATAGTCAGGCATCACTCACCAAAAGTTTGTTATTATCATAAATGGACACTATGTAGCTTTTATTAATTTAAAAAAACACCACTTTTAAATACCATGATTATACCTGAAAATTGGTAAGTAGCCTATACTGAGTATTCCATTTGTAATCTCTCAAGACAGATCCTGCAATTTACATTGTAGAGCATGCTGTGCCTTAGCCAATCACAATTGAGGGGGTGGGGCCGAGACGTGCAGGTGTCCCCAGGAAATGTGTACCTACAGAAACAGCGAGCTCCGCGTCCATGGCGATCACTCCACCCAAAATGCCGTCTCATCAACGTGAAAAAAATACTTTTTCCAGTGGACGTCTTAGTTACAACATGATTGAGCTAACTGGAGTAGTTTCATGTCGTATCCGACAACAGGAGGCTTTAACAGATGACGTCCTGATGTTAGCTTTGCTGCTGCTGTTAGCTGTCCCTGTCAGCTGCAGCCACTGATGCTTTCTAGACATCGTGATTTCCCAAAACTGAATAAATACCACACATATATATATATATATATATATATATATATATATAGCTAAACTCTGCTGGTTTTCTACCTGGAAGTATTTGTAAACAACACAGTGATTCCCTGGGGGCACCGCCGGAAGTAGAGGGGTTGAACGATCCCCGAGGCCCCTGCACTTCTGTTAGTCGAAAAACTACGGGCAGTGCCTCTAGAGATAAAGGGAGAAAAAAAATCCTTTTTTCTTTGAATCGATGGATTTCCAGATTGTTCCATTTGTGTTCTTGTCAATGTCAGCTAAATTAATATTATTTTGTAGAAAAGCAGCTTACTTAACTTACTCTGACGGTTTGAATAAATTAACCTGCCATAAGTAATACTGTTAAATACACCACACAAATACATGTTTGGAGTTTATAGAAAGTAAAAATTAAAAAATAAATAAATAAAATCAGAGATACTTAAGTGATGGAATGATAGAGTTGGGTGTGCAATGGGTGCCTGCAGCCATATTAGATTGTCGTCATCTTCTGGGTAAACAAAGCAAAACTGGGTGTTTGTCTGAATAAAAAGAGAAAGAAAATAAACAGGAATGGATGACATTCTTGACTGTATTTTCCAGATATTTGTCCTCACTTATTTTTTAGCTTCCCCTCTGTCAGTCCTTCAGCAGCTAGTCTCAGGGGAGCCAGTGTGGTTGGCTGAATTAAACATTTTTAAGGAGCAGCACTGAGTTTGAAATGCCATTGTGGTCCCTCAAGCGTGGCCTTTGACCTCAGCTCGGCTGGAAATGTGGACACACACATTCATGCAGACACATATTTAAACTCTTTCCCTCATACACACACCCAGAAGATGCATGCAGTTGCCCACTTCTACTCAGGGATTAGAGAAAACACATGCAGAAAACAAACACGATATGCATTTCAAAGGATACACACAGACACAAACAGACACAAACTACAAGTGACCCAATCCTGGGTTGAAAATTCGTTCTTTAACTCTCTGACCTGTTCCCAGGTTTCAGTGTAATATCTCACTCTGGTTCACGCGCAAGCACACGCACATCTCCGAGCCTCCTGGGACCAGACCAGGCAGTTGCTCGCTGGGGACCCATGCATGACGAACAATTATGGGCTGCTGTAACTGCAAGCGCCCGCTCTGCCCCTACCAGCCTCCCACTTACCCTCTAATCTCCCCTCCATGCTCACCTCCTCTGTGACTCCATCTACTGCAGCTCTGTGTGTGCCTCGCACCTCTGCTCATCTCCATAAACCCATTAGTCCTAAACTCTCCTCCTATACCAATCTCCTCTTCCCTCCTCTGTGAAAACCTGCTGTGGTCACAGGTGATGTGAGGTAACCCTGCTTATCCAGTCCCCTTTTTAGCCAATCAGGAACAAGTATGTCAGAGATCTTCCAACACTTTAACATGAAGTTACCTCAGGAGCAGAAGTCTTTTTTTTTTTCTTTTGTTTTTTGAATATTTTATTTTTGATTTTTTCAGGAACAAAGTTACAGTTCCCAACTGACAAGACAAAATCAAATCAAATCAAGAAAAGGCCAATATCCACAAGAGGGCAAGGTAGAAATGAAATGGACACTATGTACAATGACAGGACAATAGAAAGTGGAAAAAATATAAAATAATAATAATAAAAAATGAATAAATATAATACATTATGCAATAATCAGAGATACAGAGAGAGACAGAGGGTAGCATCGGGAAATTAGTCTCAAGAGCATAAGTCTATTCATTTTCTGTAGGGTTATGCAGTATTTATAATAGGGATGGGCATTCATTGTACTCACATTAAATTGTTATTAATTGGTAGTTGAGTACTATAAATAACAGAAAACAGAATATTGCACAGAAAAAGTGCAATTTGAGGTCTTAGTGAGTGAATAACCAGGCTTCAATCATGCTATGAAACCATAAATTCAAAGTTAACAATAGAAAAATCAACTTTCTGTTGCTGCCATTACATAGGTAACACAGCAGCGGCAGCTAACATCCAACACCAAACTGTTAAAGGCCCCAACAAACTCACACCCATAATGGTTCGACTGTCATTAAATCTGTTAATAACAGTTAGGTAATGTTAGCCGTGTGAAGCTAACAGTTAGCCCTTTCACTGTGTGTGTGTGTGTGTGTGTGTGTGTGTGTGTGTGTGTGTGTGTGTGTGTGTGTGTGTGTGTGTGTGCAGGCGGACATTCACCAACTGTCCCCTGGTGCAGAGCTCCTGCTCCTCCAGCAGTAGTTTCATGATAAAGCCGAAAGTGGGGCAAGGTGGCACTGAGCGAAGCAATAGGCTGCAAGCAGCTCTGCACTGAAATGAGATTTTACCTGTTTTAAATTGTTAAAAAAAAAAAAAAAAAATGCCAACATCCAAATCAAGTACTTCTACTCATCCCTAGTTTATACAATTTTTTGTAGCCTCCAGTAACCTTAACCAACCTGCTTAAGCGCCTGAAAAGGCAAACATACATGAATTCCTCACAAAGTCTGACAAGCCATATTTAATTGATATAGAACTATATTGTAAATGCACATTATTTTTTAACCTCACACTGTGTTCATACAACTATCTTGAGTTATCGGATGATGTGAAGGCAAGTACAAGTTGGAAACATGAGAACCTTTCCCATCTGTGCCTTGCAATTAGAGTGTGGCACAGAGTGATTCAATTGTGTTTCCTCACAGAAACTTGGTGACAGAGTGACCCCCTGTGCGGTACTGTAGCTACCATTGGTAGATGTTTGTTTTGTTAAAGATGAAAAAGATACAAAGAGAAAAGCTTTTTTGGCAGAGCAGGGTTATATGCAATTGTATGGTGTGGCACAGCTAATAGCTTCATTTTGGCTCTTCTAGTTCTCTCTGTTCATTCAAAGGTCAACAGAGTCAGGATGATTATATATTGACTAATTATTGAATCATAGCTTAGCAGCAATAACAAGGCACAGCAGGTCTGTCAGGTTTGGGACCTTAGCTGAAATGACACTGAGTTTAAAGGGATCTATTATGTTAAATTTCAAATAATTACGTAAATGTATGTAAAAGTGATCCCAGTGAGCAAAAAAACCTTCACATCACATGTCTTTATGTGGTCGTCTGCTCCAGGCACACTACTGCAAGTGTTTACATTATATACCTTGCCCCATGTAGCTTCATGCTAACATCAGTCATTATCCACCTGCAATGACAGTGCAGTGACAGAGAGGGCAGAGAGGAAGGGGAGCTTAAAGAGACAGGTGTTTAAACAGAGCGTTTCAGAAAGAAGAAGCTAATAGGTGTTCTAGTACAGACCATATTAGAAAAGTAGTTTTTAGACTATAAGCATGTCTGGTAGAAACCCACAATACAAATAAATTCCAAGAAAATGATCATAACAGGTCCCCTTTAACAGCCAGTGTCTTTTTTAGCTTTTCCAAAACCAAAACACAAGAGCTAATGTGTGTCACATATATTAAACAGCATATTTTTGTGCTTTAACATAAGCCTTTAGTGTTAGGAAACCTGGCTCATAAGTTACCTACAGTTATAACCTAGTGTAACTTCCATGCCAACAGTTAGCATATTACTAGCATTATCTGTAACAAAGTACTTCCCAAATAGTGTGTGGATGCCAGTGTATTATATGAGCACAATCTCAACAGTGTTAAAGAAATATCAGTTTGATTGTTTTTAACTTGTTTTGATATAATTGTGCATCATAACATTAAGGTTTACTAACGTAACCATGCAATACAAGAACAGTGCTGCTCCTTTATTTCCATGTCTTCTACATAAGTTGGTGAGGATGATGACTTTTTTTCCTGGGATCTGTTAGCTTTAGCCTTTCATCCTGTCAGCATCATTAAAGGATGCTCAGTTATAATAATCATAATGTTTAGAAACCATCAAAAGCATCATTGAAAGCTTTTTTGCATGGTTCTTATTATCCTAAAAGCCAGCTGGAACATTAAAAAGTCAGAGACAGTTTGCAACCAACTCGGGGAGTTTATGTTAATTTGGTAGGTAGCAAGGGCTGATGAAATCTAATATCTTCAGACTGGACTGGAGATGAAAAGCTACTTTTGTTCACTTCTGTTTGAAATTAGGGACTCCACTACTGCAAAAATGTTTGCATTTTGAGTGGTAAAATTGCAAGCATTATAATTGTAAACTGGATGTGTGCATGGGCTGATTAACAGACAATAGGCCCTTGGGTGCAGATATGTAAAAGGCCCCACCACCTCTCTCATATAGGAGCAAGACACACAGACTTTGTGCTGGTGTGTGTGTGTGTGTGTGTGTGTGTGTGTGTCTTTTGTGTCTCTCTGTGGTTGTTTTATGTAGGTATTTTGTGTCTCATTTCAGTTTCTTTGTTTTTTTTTTGTCTTTTTGTGTTTCCTTGTCATTATGAGTCTCTTTCTGGTCTGTATGTGTTCATTTGAGGGACATTTTGTAAGTGAAGGCCAGGCACATTCACTAATCTATGCCTGCATGTGCACAGGGATGGATAATAGAGCTTGGCAGGTGTAGCAACAGTAAGTTTTCCCTATTAGCTGCAAAATGGAAAAACAGTTGGTTTAAGTCCAGTTTGTCCAGTGCCAATTTAAAGATCAGCCCTCACTCTCCTCTTGTCAACATCTCAAAAACGATGCTTGGAGTATGGCTGCACTTGTTAATAGTGTTTATCAAAAAGCTCTTTTTCTCTCTTCATAAGACTGCAGTAGCTTTTTTAAGTTACCAAACAATGAAATGTCGCAAAAGCCATAGAGTTTACATGTTTGGCACTGTTTGGTTACCATTTTGCCATATCTAAAGCTTCATGAGAGTCTGTTAGAATAGAGTGTTACATTATTCACATAACTTAATGTGTGAGATTCATCATTTCAAAGACGTTTATAAGTAAGCTTGTACATTTTTCAAAAGAAATACAGGCCACTAATATTGCTACACCATAGATTTTCTACCCTCCCTGTAATAGTCTCTTTTCTCTGCCTACACCTTCGACCATTTCTTTTTCTCACAGTTTTATGCTCCTTTGTTATCTGTACATCTACCATCTCCCCTGTCCTTCAATTTTCTTCCCTCTCTCAACTGTCACTCACCATTCATTCTCTTATAATAATATATTTTCCTTGAATCTGCACATAGAGTTCTGCTCCTCTTATTCTCCTTCTTGCCCTTCATATGACCTCTTTCTTTTATCTTATTCCCTTTTTCCTCCTTCCCTTAACGTCCTTTACTCTGCCTCTTACCCAAGGCCTCATTAATCACTGTTAGGTGTGTACAAATATATGCGTAAATCAGACATACTGTACAAGCATTTCTAAGTGTAATTTATGAACTTGGATGTACACTTAAATGTGCATAAAATTCAAATGCAGCCAAGATCATATTTGTGCTTGGCATCAAGAGGAAACAAGGAATTCTTACATTTATTTGGTGAATTTTTCTCAAGTCCAGTAATTAAAAAGTTGAAGCAAATGATGGCCTTTTTAGAGTAATTTTACAAAAATTGTACCAGCATACAATTATTTAGACAACAAGAACATGGAAACAATTAAAATTCTGCACAGAGTCTGTTCACTATGTGAATATACTGACTTTAAAAAGCAAATTTTCACCCACTTGAAACATTAGCCTGACTGTTGCAGTTCGGGTTATATAGGTTCAGGGCCATAGATCTTAATATAAAAAGCTAAAGCAAAACTGTATATTAAATTGTGAGGAAAAAAGTCAGTAGGTTTTTGATTTCTGACACCACCTCTTTCCAACACTGGACAAAGAGACAAGACTGGAATTTCACACCCACCATGAGCTGCATAATGCATGCTGTTCTTTGAACCATTATTTTAGAGGCTCACCGATGCAAATAGTTTTTACCACAGTGCTGCACAGCAGGCAGTTCTGAAAAATATATCTATACTATAGCCAACTTCTTATTAATATAAGTGCACCATTATTCAGCAGCAGTGGGGGAAGCTGTACTGGTACGTAAGTAAAATTACCAAACATTAATGTGGAGGTAAAAGCAAACATATTATCAGCAAAATATACATAGAATATTACAAGTACTTTTCAAGCCATTAATCATCTAATGACCACCAAATTTATCGTGTGGCCCTTTGGAGGGGCCCGACTCCTAGGCTGGGAGCTATTGCAGGACTAAACTACTTAACCATATGTAGTTACTGTATATTCTTAGAATGGTGTATATAAATTTACTTTTTTTCTTAAAATTGCTGATAATACCTCTGTACCTCTTCTAAAACAAGGTTTTGAAACAGGACTTGTACTTATATTTGAGTATTATAACTGTGTCCTACTGTTACTTTTACTCACTAAACAATCACCAATTTAATCTTCAACAAGAGCCCTTTTTAGATAGGAACTGTGCAAATTTGCAGGAAAGCCCAATCAGTCTTTTTTCAGCATTGGCAGTATAAAAACAAAATCGGGGAGCGCGGCAAATTGCCGCCTACCTACTTTTGTTTATACAGAATGTGCCTTTTTCGGGGCAATGGGGGGCGTGAGCAAGTAACAAAACGTGTGGCTCTGCATGTGAGGTAAACAGTGACGTGGGAGGGAAGCTGCAGCTGGTCAGGCGGCAGTAGTCAGGCGGCGATTCTCTCGTAAGTCGGCTTGCGTGTGCGTTTCCCTCTTGCTACTAGCTGCTCGCTTATTCCTGCTATCAGCTGTTTCCTGTTTATCCACCGCCAGTGGGTCGCATGTGTGGCATCAACAGCTCTTCCCACAGGTCATCAACAGCCTCTCCTGTTGCAGAAAGGCGCCTCGGTCAATTTAAACTAAAAGGGTTCTGCCAATATGACTACCCTACGAGGCGGAAAATTGGGCGCCTCGGATCAACTTGCCAATCCGCCTCTGTGTGTATAAACGCTTGCAGCTTGCCGGCAAAATGGCCCAACATTCACAGATAATCTGGCAGCGTAAAAGGGGCTAATGTATTGTGTTATGTAAGTGTATTATTGGTTGTTACAATCTTAATCTGCAAAGTGACTAGTACCTAATGCTCTTAAGTAAACATAGGGGGAAAAAAGTTAAAATGTTTCCCCTTAATTGTACTGAAATAAACGTATAGAGTATCATAGCATGGAAATACTGACGTTAAGTACCTCATGAGATGAGCTTCAATAAATGTACTTTCGACCACTTTTTGTCAGATTAAATAACAATTACATACACATGACATCCATGGAGAGGCCTTTGAAGTATTGTAGACTAGAACAGAGACATTAGATAAAAAATAATTATTTATCACTGCAGTGCAGTTGTGCTATCTGTTAAAGCCTTGGACTGTCAGGCAGCACTTCATAGACCGCAAGTGATTGCTCCGTCGTGGCTGTTTGATACCAGACAGGCTGCTCTCACATGGCCCTTTGCCTGCGGCAGCACTGTCTGTCTTGTAGAATGTATTATTTGAATGTCAAAGAGTACATTTTGTTTCCGCCACAAGTCCTCTACTCAGAAGATGGAGTTCATTGCAGCTCTCACAGCCAGGACCTTTTTTTTTATTCATCATGTAATAAAACACCACCAAGGTCCAAAGATGTGTCTTATTTGTTGCCCTCAATCTCCACCAAAAGTTCAGTTTTTGCACCGGGAGAGATCTTGCTTGTCTTTGTCTGAGACATGTCCAGTGGAGCATGGAGACTTTCACTGACATTTCCAGCAGCATAAGAAGAAGAAGCAGTTACCTCACAGTATGTCGATAATAACTGCATCTGTCTTGGTGTGAAGGTTAGCCTGATTGGTTAGCCTGTAACCAACAAGACAGACAAACTAGCATGTGCATGTGTCTGCTTCCTAGGGAAAGAAACCAATTGGATTTGTTGGGCCATCATCAGGCCAAACTACAGTATCAGGGCTAAAATGAGTGTACCTCCTGACCCCCCAACCAACTCAAACAAGGGGTGCCAGTTTTTGTTAACTGAATTTGGTTCATTTTCTGTTGGCTTTGTTGACAGACAGCTGGCTAGCTGTGATAACATGCAGAAACGCAGTGCTGACTGCCCACACTCTGACATCCACCAGTGAGCTAGCCTTGGCCACTCTGCCCTAAGCACCACCTGGATCGAGTGGGAGCTAGCTAGCAGCACCACTCATTTGCAATTACATGGCAGCCACACTCCGGTCTACCCCTAGGTAGCCCTGGTGGGTACACAGCTTCATTTTGAGCCACAAAACCTCTAGCATTACTAACTATGTTAGCACCACTGGCTGTGCTAACTAGCTGCTAATGGTGCTAACACAGCTAACAGTGCTAACATGGGTTACAAGGCTAAGCAGTCCCTTCAGGATTTTGTGGGCTGATTGGGGGATTTTTGCAGCCTCAATTGCCTGATTTCACAGCAGCTTAAAGTAGCTGTGATGCTGTCTAGGATATGGAGCCTATTATGAGCATTCAGTGTTACCCACAGAAATAGAATCTATTTGTGATGGCAGGGAGTTGCGGGCGGTGGTGCCGTTTAATGCACACTAGGAACCGTCTTCAAGAGTCGCTCTCCTCCTGCTCTCCCTGCCCAGTTAGCGTATGGTAACACAGCGCAACATCCTCTCATCACTACTACTGAGTGACCTGGGGGAGAGAACAGAGGGTGGGCACAATATTCCCACAGCAACATTGTTGCAAATGAGTGGCGCTGCTAGCTAGCACCCACCAGGCCCAGGTGGTAAGCAGTGCATTAAACTGAACAGCAGCAAAATTAACCTACAGAGCGACATGTGTGACAAGTCAAAAATATTCTTGGCGGTTAACCGAGTAACAATGAACTGCTGACATCCCTTACTCAGACACAGAATTTGCTCTGCGGGGTCACGCTCCCAAGAGGAAACTCCATGAACTTACCTGTAGTGTCATCATTGCAGTGTCAACCTTTCCCCTCCTATACAAGCAAGCAGTCTGCACAAGGGCACAGTTTTGACAGTCAGTACACATCCACCTAACCTTACACACACACACACACACACACACACACACACACACACAGAGGGCTGACTTTGGGATTCAGCAGGCGGATATTGCTTTACAACTGTGATTAGCTGGGTGCGTGAAGAAAGAGGAAGCCGGCAGCCTGCTGATTCGTGCAGCTATTAACTGGCATTGGGGAGCGCTCGCCTATCTGCGAATACGTCAATTACAAAAATACGATTACACCCTTGTAGGAGGGGGAGGATTTGTGTTATCCCCAGCTTTTTCCCTTCTCTCTCTCTCTCTCTCTCTCTCTCTCTCTCTCTCTCTCTCTCTCTCTCTCTCTCATACACACACACACACACACACACACACACACTATGTCGTGTCTATCTCTCATTCACCTCACCCTGAGAAAAATGTAGATATTAAATAGAAAATAACATCTTTTTAAAAAAGAAAAAGATTATAAAAAAGAAAAAAAAAAGAGTGAGCATGCAGAAGAACACGTAAGGGAGGAAAAAATGTTGAGGGTAATAGGGCAGGGACACACAAGACATGTATCACAAGGTCCCACCAGCTCTAAGAGAATGAGTGCGATGGTGCAGACACACCTGAAGCACTGGCTTGAATCACCGCCACCAATCCTATTTCATTTTTTCCCCTGAAGCTGTGGGTTCACACAGGTTACGAAGTTTTGAGGTAACCAATAAGAAACCCAGGGTCAGGTTTACAAAGGCTTTGCAGTTTGAGTGTCATTTATGTCTTCATGGAGCATTTCTCTCCTCGTTGCATGTGCATTGTGGAAACAGTTGGAGGACACACGTTAGGAGAGGTTGATTATGTATTTGTCAACTGAATGGGGGATTGGTTTAGGGGGAGAAAATAGAAAATTACAAGTACAGTGTATTACTGTGTTTTCTTGATTATTTTGCACTTGTCTGGATTTACGAAGGTCAGTTTTTGTGGGGAAAATACCCGCACCCATCACTTAAATTTGAAACCATCCCCTACAACATTAGATGCTCAGAGCAACTGATGTACTATAAAGAGCGACAAAGCCCACAGATGGAGGAGGTTGGGGTGGATGGGTCAAACAAATCAGGACTTTCATCCAGGATACTGTTGTTCTTGTCCCATGTGAAACCAAAAGTCAACTTTGACTTGTTTTTATGTAACGTTACATAGGTAATACCTTACATTATGTAGTTACGCCATATAAAATGATGCCTAATCTTAACCCCCTAACAAAAATACTTAGTTTGGCATACTTAGCTAGTTTTGTCATTGGGGTCGAGTTTTGTTGCCTAAACCTAATGACATCTCAAGGCGCCCCATGTACAAGGCTGTTGCGCAGTGGCCCAGGTTCAACTCCAGCCTGTGGCCCTTTGCTGCATGTCACTCCCTCTCTCTCTCCCCCTTCACGCTCATCTGTCCTATCAGTTAAAGGCTTAAAAATGCCCAAAAAAAATCTTTAAAAAAAAAAAAAAAAGACGCCAAGGGGGTCTGATCAAGCGTCAGTATTTATCAACCTGGAAATAAGAAGGGGATCGGGATTTATGTGAGCCAAAGGAAGATTATGGTGATAAAAAGAAAAATGCAAGGGGCGCACAGTGGCTTAGCAGGTAGAGGCATCTCATATGAGAAGACAATGTCCTTGTCAACGCGGCCACGGGCTTGATTCCAGCCTGCGGCCCCTTGTTGCATGTCATCTTCTCGCTCTCCTTCTTTCACATTTAGACTGTCCTATCTAATCGAGGCAAAAAGCCAAAAAATAATCTTATAAAAATGCACTAGTTATTAGGCTACTATTAATGACATTGTATCTGATTGCTGTAAACCCAACAAATAGTGGATGGGATGTTTGGGTTTGTAGTTATCAACAGTAGAATCACTTCAGACTGCAACTTAACTTTTTTTGTTGTTCTTAAGACATTTCTGTTCGTGCTTGACTACAATAACCTCAGTTTTAATATCCATATCAACGCCATCGCCACCTCTGCTGAATCTGTTGCTCTCCTTCCTCCCTCCACCAGCTGTGGTGCCTTGTATACCTTGTGTAGGTTTTCCATATATGTGTTAATTGCCTTTGGATATATTATTACCCAGATATATGCTAAATTTTATTTTGTCATAATCTTATTACTAAATTTTTAAGTCAGAGCATGTAAAGTTGAACAAACGCCAAAGTAAATCTGGCCTTCATTATTATTCTACAGTGACTAATCCTTGTAATGCCATATTGCATACACTATTAACTTCAAATGTAGCAGTTATTTGCTCATAGTTCACAGTTGCAGTAGTTTTTGATCTTCTAAGAACTGGTACTCTATATTGACTAAATCAGTACGACCCTCCAGCTGTAATTGTCCCCATTACTAAGGCTTTTTCCCAGTTGTTTGTAATGATGTTAGAGGAGCATTAATGAAGTAGTCAGGAACCAGATTGTTCTCCTGAGTGCCGAAAAAACAACCTCAGCACCAAATTACAGCTAAATTTAAAATCCCTAAGTGGACTGTGCAACAAATGCAACAGATTTTCATGTTCATATAGAACAAGGCTAGTGGGTATGAAATCTGCATGCCATTTGGAGACCAGTATATAAAAGGAATATTTTTTTGAGACAGAACACCATCTAACAAACAAAGCCATCTGATCAAAGAGCACCCTACTCGAGACACAGCAACACAATTAGACGGTGATTGTCAGTCTACTCAAAACAAAGCATGTCTAATCTTGAAGGAAAAGATGAGAAGAAAGCTTTTACCAGGAAACAGATAAGAGGTTATGCAACAGTGCATAATACTGACTGTAAGGTTAAGTGTAGGTATGTTTACCTGTTTCTGAAGATAAGATTAACTGCAAGGACAAATCCAACTCTCTTCAACCTGTATGAATTGATTTTTTGGGGGGCGGGGGAGGAGCACAACAAGCTGTAACATTTATTTTGAGTTGGACATTTTTCCAATGTCAATCCCTATCAAGCTCTGTTTTGGTCTTTAACTTGTCTTTTTGGCTCTCCAGCTAATCACTAACTTTATTTGTCTGCCATTTGGTGTTGCACAGAGAAAATATGGTGTTTTTTGTTTTGTTTTGTTTTGTTTTTTGGTTAAAAATGTTGGAGCTGGAAACACGTTTGATAGGATTGACCCAAAACACTAAAGCTATGGGCCATAAAATAAAATAGAGCTGAAGGAAATGATTCAGGTGATAATTCTTTGTGTTTTCATCATTACAAGTGACTTCTTTTATGTAAATGCTGTTGTACGTAGTCTAATTTTGGCATCACTGGGCAAAAATACAATAGTGAACTTCAAGCATGTTAATTCAAGTAGACTGAGAAAAAACTGTATAAAATAGGCAATGCAGTAAGAGTATCTTGATTCATATTTGATCAGTGCCACCTAGCTTGACAGTTTGAGTGCACTTCACAAGCAGGAGTTGATGTGATTGACAGCTACGCAAGAGTCTCTTTGACTCTAATCTCTCAAGACAGATTCTGCAATTTACATTGTAAATGTAAATTTACAATTTGAGTTTGAGTTTTGAGTTTGGACGATGCTGCGCTTTAGCCAATCACAATGGAGGGGGAGTGGCCGAGACGTGCAGGGGTCCCCAGGAAATGTGTACCTACAAAAACAGCAAGCTCCGCGTCCATAGCGACCGCTCCACCCAAAACTCTGTCTCGTCTCGAGAGCAGAGTAGGAGGAAGGTTCCTGTAAAGTTACCGGGCTCTGGATGTGATGTAATCGTTGCATGACCATTTTGACCAGGGCAACGTAGGGACGTAGTTAGCTGTTAGCCATTAGTGGTGTCTGTATTAACTCAACAACTCAATAAATGGTCCGTGAAAAAAATATTATTTCCAGTGGACGTCTTAGTTACAACATGATTGAGCTAACGAGTAGTTTCATATCATATCCGACAACAGAAGGCTTTTAACAGATGACGTCCTGATGTTAGTTTTGCTAACTGTCCCTGTCAGCTGCAGCCACTGATGCTTTCTAGACATCGTGATTTCCCATAACTGAATAAATACCACACATAGCAACACAAAACTGCTTTGCTAGCTTAATCATGTTGTAACTAAGATATCTGCTGGAAAAAATATTTTATTCATGGACCGTTTATTGAGTTATTACTTTATTTTTATACAGTCTATGGTCATTACAGACACCGCTAACGGCTAACGTTAACAGCTAACGGTTAGCCCAGCTAATCTACGATAACCACGTTAATTACAAAACGTGCACACCAGTGGCGGTTGCTGGTCTTTCAAACAGGGGAAGCTCACTTTAAGTTTATATCATAAAAGTTGTCATATTGTAGCGAGGCAGTAACTTATAAAAGGAGCATTTCATTGAGGCTGTTTTTCCACCACACTCATGCCATAGAACCACAGCAACACACACCTCAAAGATTTTCAGATGGGTGAAAAGAACTGTTACTTTTCCCCACCCTTTGCACCAAATCAATCTGAGGTGTTGATCTGCCCTGCTGTTTGGCTTTGCCAAAATCCGCCCGACTGCCATTATGTGCAGCTTGCTAGCTCGCTCGCTAGCTGGGGCTGCTGCGTGAGGCTAGTGTGACCGCCTGTGAGTGCTCTGGGACAGTGGAGGGCTCGAAGCAGCACCCGCTGCTCTTTGGGGACAGTAACTGCAGAGCGACAGAAGTCAGAGTCTCCAGAGTCTGTACACGAGTACAGTCTCCAATAACACCAGAAAAACATGCTAGATTTGTCGCTAGTTGTTTTTAACAAAGAAAAAGTCACTAAGATGATTGGAAAAGTCTCCACGATTCCCTGGGGACACCACCGGAAGTGAAGGGCGTGAGCGATCGCTGAGGCCCCTGCACTTCCGTTAGTTGAAAAACTCCGGGCTGTGCCTCCAGAGGTAAAGGAAGAAAAAAAAAGTATTTATTACCGATGGATTTCCAGATTGCTTTGACTCTGACTGTTCATTGTTGTGCTTCTTACAGATGTCATCAGGAGTACTAGGGGGAGGCAGAGGAATATGATTTTTTTTCTCAGATTATCTGCCTCATGTACTGCTGTCAGGATGGGCTATAGTCACTGAAAAAAAAAACCTTTCGTCATTTGTATTACAAAATTACCCACTATAGCTTTCGATGTAGTCTTGCATAGCCAGACCTATGTCCACAGTGCTTTAAGTGTCAGCACTAGAGAAAGGTCTGGAATCACTGATTATCACTCTGCTATAGGGAGAAAAAATGCTTTGGCTTGTTTTTATTTTTCGCCTCCCTGCCCTTGCAAAATAGTGTTGGGGGTGAACTTGTTTTGGTGAAACATTTTGCAGGCAGGGAGGCAAGCACCGTCATTAAAATGTCTCTGCAAAAGAAAACTACAAAAACATTAACAGTTGTGTGTCACTGTGGACTTCAACTTCAAGCAATAAAAAAGAAAAACATAATTTGATGATTGCTGCCCTAGATGTGAAGCATGGCTGTACTTTAGCTCTGGAGGAGCTCACTGGACCCGTTAAAACCACAAACAGTTTGCTAGCTGTTGCAGAAAATTATTGTGACGATAGCTCAGAAGCCCGCACAAAGTGTCACAGATTGGTGAAGTCACTGTCACTGGTGCATGCACCTGCCAGGGTACAAAGATGTAGCAAATCAAGTCTGACTGGTCGTGTCAGAAAACAGATCAACATCAGGTATGAGAGTCCTACATAACAGAGTCTGGGCTTTTCTGAGGTGTGTTGACAAGTTTTTTTTATTCCTTGTACATCTTCACAACAATTCACTGAAGGAATGAACCAGGCATGCCTTATTTCATGATCCAAATCTTTGTCAAACCATTTTCAGCGAGTAGGTTGTTAGCTTGGAGGTGGCTGTTGTTTCCTGTAGAAAATGAAATTTAGAAAAGGTAACGCGCAGATCAGCTGGCCATTGTCAGGCTTATAGCTACAGTCTACATGCGGTGAGTCTTTACTGATTAGTGAAGCTTTGAAGTTATAAGTAGTCTTCTTATCTAACAGGAATATCCTTAACATCTTCTTGTATCAGATTGGTTTGGTGGTGAACAAGAACTTCTATAGCAACTGGCATGGCTTTCAGTCCAGTCAACAAAAACTGTATTTTTGTGTAAATTGGTGCGTGGAACAAAAAAGAGACCAACACCTTGCAAGTGTCCCTTAACTGAACATGGCTTCTGTTGTTAAAACAAGGACATTAAGTTAAAGTAGAGGCTTTTGTGAAAGTGCGCTGTGTTTGGGGACAAAGGCGGGATGAAAGGAAACAAGAAATGACTTGGAGAGGGATGAGAAAGAGTGTGAAGGAATGAGGAGTGAGAGGGAGAGTAAAGAGAGAAAAGAGGAAATGCAGTTGATTGCTGAAGAAGGGATGGGGGAGGTGAATGCAGTTTACTGAGTGATGAAGAAGAAGTGGATGGAGGTGGAGAGGAATGAGGTAATGAAATGACCGGCAAGTGATGCCTTCCCTCTTTTTCTTCCTTTTATTTTGTCTTTCATCTCTTCTTCCACCCTGTTCCTTACTGGCACTCTCTTTCTTGAATTCAGATTTCCAAGGCAAGCTTTGCTTTTGTTTTCAGTAAATTAGCCCAAATCCTTCAGCACACACACACAAAGCCTGGTGTGGTTTTAAAGACACAGATGGTGTATCGGAGGGGAGTTTATGAGTATTTCAAGCAGTGATGGAAAACCATAGGGTGAAAGATAGTCTATAGTGTGTGTGTGTGTGTGTGTGTGTGTGTTTGGCTGTAGAGGTCTATGAATAACGACAGTGAGGAAAAGGCTGTCAGAGTGGTAATTCAGAGCTCTGGCTGCACCCATCAACACCAACATTGGCTGAGAAGAATAGAGCCTTGTTGAAGAGGCTTTCTGTCACACAATGTGCTGCTAGGAGCCCCGCAACACATCACACACTATGCGGACGGTGTGTGTATGTGTGTTACTTGTGTGACTCAAAAAGACAAAAGGATAGATGCACATGTGACATACTTAAATTTCTCTTCCTTTGGGAATGACGTTAGGCTGATGTATCACTGCGTTTTACATTCTGTGCCACCAGTTTGGTTTTGGCAAGATATCTGCAGGATTTCTGCTCCGCTGTTCTTTCCAAACAGATTGAGCTAATGCTCCTGGAGTATCTGGCAGTCGCAGAGGGTGGAGGGAGTGAAAGACCCCCGGAAAGTGTTCAGACTTAAGCATCTGCATTTGTGCTAAAAGAGGCCTTAATTTAAGAAACACGTGCACCAGGATGAGGTAAAGGCTACTTAACATCCTCACTTTCATTTGCTTCACACTATCTACAACTACACAGTTACTTTGACAGTGATATATTGATGTTTTCAAAGACTACTAGATATCATCAGCCTGTCTGTGACTCTGATAATGCAGTCTCAGAGACCATATATCATGTCTGGTGGGTCAGATGGTTGGCCATTAATTACAGCACAATGAAATTAGCTGCAGTTGTGTGTTATCAGATGTCAGAACAGAAAAACTGATGAAAGTGTCTGCCTAATAAATGTAATGTAATATGTTTAAGTAATTAATACTCTATAGGGCTGTCCATTAATATTCTATATAATCAATTTGTAAAGAAAAAAAACAACAAAACAGACAATCGTGAAAACTGAGTTCTTGCCATGTGTGAAAGTACTATCAAATTATCTATTTAAAAGTGTTGAAATACCTAGACTATATAAAAATAGGCTATCAAATAAAATATCAATTAAAAATCATTCATTTGATCTTGAGAGGCAGCCATGGCGGTTTGCAGTCTTAAAATGAAGTTGTACAATACAGGACATTATTTATTTGTCTATTTTGTAAACATGTAAACATTTTGCAATTTCAACATGTTTATGTTGAAATAAGTATACCTACACAAGTAGTCATGTCTCTTGTTCTATTGGTTTGCCCTGTTGTGGACATAATCTGCAAAAATAGATATTCAAATGGATCAAGCCTATGTGTGGTGGTTCGTAAATGAAATAAACCTGACACATCAAAGTGTTCACTGTCAAAAGGTCTACCCTATTAAACGGGTGGTCATGGGGTCCCTCGTTTGGGAAACACTGCCTTAAATGTGTACTATGCAGGAATTGTCAGCTACTGTTTGTGTGTAGTGTTGCAAGTGAAAGTGAAAGCCAATCCGAGATTCACTCTCATCTATGTCCACTTGGCGTTTCACTTCACTATATTTGTGTTCTTTTGGTGCTTTGTCCACAATTTTCATAGCTCCCCCTTGGATTTTACTTTCTTACTGCTCTTCATTCCCTATGGGACATAAGGTGTCACTGAGCTCTTTCCATTGCATTTGATCCTTGGCAGCATATTGCGCCTCTCCCCATGACATGTTCATCTCTTCCAACTCCTGTGTCCTACTCCTGCGCCAGGTGGTTTTGGGCCTTCCAGGTTTCTTTTGCCTGATGGTGTCCATCTTGTGACTCTTGTGATCCTGCCCTCTTCCATTCTTAGCACATGGCCAAACCATCTCAAACGTCTGTGTGTGATTTCTTCGGTGTTGCTCCAGCTACCTGTTTTCTTGTACAGTCGAAGGTTGGAGATTTTGTTCAGCCAGAAGATCTGGCAGATTCGTCTGAGGCATCCATTGTGACTCTCATCATGTCTGTTTTGATCACTCGCTAACCCTGAACCATACGGCAGAACAGACTTGACCATGCTGTTATACAAGAGCATCTTCGTTTTGAGACTGTATTGCTTAAATCTCTAAATGGACCAGAGTTGGGAGAAGGAGACGCATGCTGCTTGTGGTCTAGCACCTAGTCCAGACCTCACCCAAGTACGTCCCGAACAAAGCAGGAAAAGAAGAAAAGAAGACAAAACACGCAGAGATAGATAAATACACCACCACACACTTCTAATGGGTCATAGGTGATGGTTGAGTGGGATTACTTTTATACTTTTTAAGGAAAACCCTGCATAGTATACCTTGAAAAGAAAACTTGTATTTTTCAACCTGTACCCTATTTTCCCTTGCTTTTGTATTGAAGTGACTCATTAGAACAACATTCTTTGAGATTGGTCCAGTTTTGACATAGAGTGTTTTAGCTGGCAACGGTGAAACGTGTTGCAATGTAACCAAACAGGGCGATAGCATGTTCATCCACTCAAAATGCTTATTTTTACCACTGACAGGCTCAGATTGATGTTAGAAGTGTCAGTGTGTGAGGTTATAACTAGTTATGTCACGATTACTTGATTTCACTATTAACTGCGATTTTAAACGCCACGGTTAATTATTCGTAAAGATTCCTCAACGCCGTCACTCTCCAAAGTTTATGCCGGGATGCGGAACCATATACAGTAGGCAGATCAGCGCCACTCGCAGTCGCACGGAGCGAAAACAAAGTTACACAAGTGGTACAGCTGAATAGGCGTCTCCGAGTGATGAAGTATGGACAAAGACTTACTGTCCTATCACGTTGTTAGCAAACAGCTTAGTTTCACATTTAGCAGATATGGAGCAACATTATCATTCACTCCTGGTCACCTGGTAAATATAAGTCCAATAATCAGTCTCTTGTAGCTCTGTTTTGGTCTTCACCTCCTCCTGAGAACATCTGTCTCTTTAGCTGCTAAATGCTCCACTGTGTTCCCCAGCTTGTCTCTAACTGTGTCTGCCTGCAGCTTGGTGCTGCAGGTAGTACACGGAGGGTTTTAAGAGTTTTAGAGTTTCACAAACTTAGTTGTACTCCTCCCACCTCAGAGCAGTTAACATTCCACATGCTCCACATGTTGCTGCCCCCTTCCTAAATCATTCTGGATGATGTGTTATCACATAAGTTCAGAGCCGGTAGACTCTGGCAGAGTCACGCCGTCCATTCTACAAATATGTCTGGAAGAAGGAAGCTGAACGGCTGGCGATTACTGCAGTTTGGGGGATTTAAAGTCTGTTAAATGTATTTTTCAACTTTGCGAACAAGCTTAGCAGCAAATAGGCTTAGCCCCTTGATTGAGTCATGTGATGTATCTCGCTGACATCAGACGGATCAGGTGACGACAGTTTGCTGCCTCTTTTCACCTTCCCTTCCCTCCTCTAATCACGAGCCAGTATCATGCTAATAGGCTGCAGCTATTAATAGGAAAGAAGCCCCATCCTGCCTCCGCCAACACCTGACTCACCTTAACTGGCTGCACTTGAGAGAAAATGGACCCTGTGTGTGCTGGCATGATTAGCTAACCATCTTTCCTCTTCAGCTCTGTTTATGCCTTCATCTGTTCCTGTCGGCTTTCCTCACATTTTGACCTCCTCTTTCCTTTCTGTAGCCTTCAGTCATTCTCTCCTTCCTCCTTCTGGCTTGTTTTGTCCTCTCCCACTTCACACTCCTCTTCATTTTGGATTCTGGCCACCTCCCTCTTTCTCCTTTGTTCCTCCCTTCTTAGCTTTCCTTGACCAGCTTCCGCTATCCCTCCTTTTCTTTACCATCTTCCCCTCCTTTCTGTCTCCTTCCTCCTTGTGATATCTCTTCTTTTGCCTCCCTCCTCTCCTCCTTCCTTTCCTCCTCCAGTCGAAGGAAGTCAGCATAGAGAGACAGAGGGGAGCAGCACTGCCTGCTAAGCAGTTGAGCACAACACACTCGCAAAGCTCTTTGTGTGTGTGTGTGTGTGTGTGTGTGTGTGTGTGTGTGTGTGTGTGTGTGTGTGTGTGTGTGTGTGTGTGTGTGCGTGCATGGGTATGCACACTTGAGTATTAAGTTTGTGTTTGTGTGCAACTAAGCGAATTCAGAGTGTTTATTCACCAGAGAGCGCAAAAGTGTGTGTGTGTGTGTGTGTGTGTGTGTGTGTGTGTGTGTGTGTGTGTGTGTGTGTGTGTGTGTGTGTGAGTGCGTGCGTGCGTGCGTGTGTGAGAGAGTGTATGTGTTTGTGAGAGAGTGTATTGTGTGTGTGTGTGTATGTGTGTGTTCGAGATGCAGGAGCCAATGGTTATCACACCGTCTCTCCTTATCTTATTCATGAAGTCCAGCTGACTATCGCCTCCCCTTTTCTCTCCATTCCAAGTTCCCTCACACACACACACACCTGTACACAGCTCTTAAGCAGGTGTTACTTTTTTTGGCAGCTCCATCCATTAGACATAATGGGTGTGTGTCTGAAAGGTTAGAAAAAAGGTGTGTGTGTGTGTGTGTGTGTGTACGTGTGTACGTGTGTCTGTGTGTGTGTGTGTGTGTGTGTGTGTGTGTGTGTGTGTGTGTGTGTGTGTGTGTGTGTGTGTGTGTGTACGTGTGTCTGTGTGTGTGTGTTTGTGTGTGTGTGTGTGTCCTGTCTGCAACTGTTCATGTCTACCTCTTTTTGCAGCGGCCTAATTAATGTCATCTGTCTCACTTACAGTGACAATGCCTCTCCTCTTTTGTCTCCTCCGTTCTTCTCTCTCCTGTCCTTTATTCAGCTCTTGCACTTCTCCCCTTTATTTTTATCGTGTCTCTTCCCTTTGCCTCCCTCCTGTTTTCCTGTCTTTTCTCATCTTCTCTCACGCTGATATATACAGTATGTATGAGTGAATATACTCCCAGTCTGTGTGCACAGTTTCTTAAACTAGGACTGGGCAATATATCGATATTATATGGATATTGTTTGAGACTCAGTATTGTTGTAGATTTGGATATTGTAAATATTGTCTTTTCTTGGCTTTAAAGGCTGCACACATTCAAGTTATGTAGTTTTCTGAACTTACCAGACTGTTCTAGATTTTATGTAATTTGCTTTTACCCACTTAGTCTTAACATCCAGATTGCTGATTATTATTTATCAGAAATCTCACTGTGTAAATATTTCATAAAAGCACCAATAGTCAACCCTGCAATATCACAATAATGATATCAAGGTAGTTAAAAAAATGTCATATTTGATTTTCTCCATATCCTCCAGCCCTGTTTACAACCTAATTGCCAGAATAAATCAGATTTCTTCAAACCATAAGTTACTTTTGTATGTTATTATATGGCAGATATATTGAAGGCTTTCATTTCTTTACATTTCAACAACACACCACCACACACTTCTTGTGGCTCATACTGTACATAGGAGATGGTTGAGTGGGATTACTTTTATACTTTTTAAGGAAAATCCTGCATAGTATACCTTGAAAAGAAAAGTGTATTTGGTCTGCAGTGGTCTGCAGCTTGGCAAGCATCTTGCAGTCTACCATCCCCTCCGACTTCCAATGACAAAATCAGCTCATATACTATGTCACTTTAGAAACATTCATGTGATACATGTGAAATGTACAAATGTAATTATGTGCGGTGTGAAGAAATGAACAATGCCAATGTTTTCTTCTGATTAGCGGACTTAGTTTTTATTTGTTGCCTGTATAGATTTAAGATCTATACAGGCAACAAAAACATAGACAATGTGTCAAAGTTTGCTCCTGAGTGTTAATGCAACTCTAAATTAAAGCAGTCCAAGAGAAAGGCTTCCAGGAATTAAATGCAAAAGGACATGAAGTCCTTTAGGGACAGGTATTGGAACATTTTTGGTACTGACCAAAACAAGTGTGAGTACAGACAGTTGGCATTGGATGTCTACTAGACTAGTATTCTTGTTTTCTTATTCTCTGGTGGGATTTCAATCGAAATTTTGTCAATTTAAAATCGTTTCATTTAGTCAAAGTCCCTGTGCAGCTTCTGATATTTAGACAACATTTAATATCTGAGAATTTTGGTTTATTTGTTAAATGAAAAAAGGGTCTCGAAGAAAAAATGACAATACTTCTTCTGGGCTTCTAGTTTTCCATTTTTATCTCACCAGTTACTTTCAGTTGTTTTACTTTGCTGTCCTCTCTGTAGCTGCCACCAATGAAACTCTTCTTGTAGATCTTTTACATTAAAATCCTACCAGAATATAGGAATTCAATCCATCAGCTATCAGTCTGATAATTACAAAACCTCTGGGTGGAATGTTTCAGGAGATCTGGTGTAGCAAGCAGATATTCAGCTATATTTGCATAAGAATGCAATTTAAAAAAGAAAGAAAAAAGCTAATATAAATAGAAATCATTGTCAGACGAAACCTGTTGGGTTCTAAGATTGCATTTTGGCCAAAGTGTTCCACCTCTCCATAAGGACTGTATACCTGACTTGGATTACAAAGGGAAACCAGAATGCCTCTGATACTATGTCTTGTCCTGTTGCCAACAGATTCTGCACACATATGCTGATCCCATTCAAAGTTTCTAGCCATTTAACACTGCGTAGTAACAACAGCATTTCTGTTCAGTAGTGAAACTTAGAGCAGCAGTGGTGAATATGACGACTCTGTTTTTATACTGATGTATACGTCAAGCTAAATTTATCAAGAAAAGATGTAAACATGAAAAAATGGCTGATGGTTTGTATCTATGGTTTGTGGGGCTGAACGATGAAGCCCATTCAAACAGCATTGTGATATAATAAAACACAAAACTCAAATCTCAAAAGCTGGTGTAAGAAAAAAAAAAAAAAAACATTTTTCGAGGCTGCACAATCTAACTGACCAGAGGGACTACAAAACCTGGCCTTGTGGGCTTTACATGTGTAAGCTTTATTACTCACATTTCCACCATGTGAAAATGGCCAAGGCTGAGTTTAAGTGCAGTCGGTAAGACTGAGTGTGTTGGTGGATGAGCTCAGAGCAGACAGGTGCTGGTGATCGCAGCAGAGAGGCAATAAGCAGTAGAGTTGTCAAGTGGTAGTAAATGAATAGTGTAGGTTTCAGCTGGGCAACAAATAAACACTGCAGCTCCTCGAGACCCATGTAAAGTTCCTGTGTTTTGCTTCCCAGATACTGGGTGAAGTGAAGGGGGTTAAACCCAAAGTGAGCATCAGCGTCGGCCCTGGAGGCAAAACAAAATTTCTCCTGTGCTTCCCGACCACAGTCTCAAACTCATGTTTACAACCACGCTTCAAGTTATCTAAATATTTTAGAGCCATAGTCAGTGTGGGCTTAAGTTTGTGTGATTTGTTATACTGCTGTAACTGACTGGAGATCAGTAAGATTCATATTTATTTTTCATACATTAATGCTCATTCTTGGCCCTTTGTACTGCAGTGATTTTTTGGTTCTTTTTTTAGATTAAATATAAATCATAAAGTTAAGGTTACAAATTAAAATATTCTACTGTGATTGACGTTTTTTTTTTGTTTTTTTTACAAATAAATTAGTTATTCATATCAATTTATCTGTCAGTTCACCTCATTAATCATAACACCTAGGCCTGGCTGACATGAAAGAGCTGGTCATATGTTGATTGTATCCAGTGTTGTGATGGTCATTCTACAGAATGATTTATCACTTGTGTAACATGAAAAAGTTGCATACTGAATCTCACTTACAATTGGTCTGAAAAACTCACAACAAGATTACTTTCCCATATCCTTTAGCCCTCATCAACATCAAATTAAACTGGAAGTGGGTAGAAAATAATACATCTAAATAACATATGATAAAATATACTATATGATGGAAAAAAATAGAACCACCTGTCTGTAATATAACGCTTTTCAAGTGGACTGCTTCTCTCTGCTGCAATTAGAGCTCCGCGCTTTATCGTTATTTCATTTTCCAGGGGATTAAAAAATAACTGAAAGGTATTTAAAAAAATGTTTTGGTATCAGTGCCAAATATGTGCGTGATATATGTTATTGTTGCTAGTATCGGAAAATTACCCAGCCGTATTATTGGCATATACAACTCTGCACTGTATTATCCTGTGTATGTGTGCATTAGGTGACCAAGAGAAAGCTACATAAAAAATATATATTTGGTGAAACTATACATATTTCATGCCATTTCTCTTCATCCCCTCCCCCTTCTGTCTCCCTGACAGTCTGGTTCCAGTACAGCACCTCCACAGGCGGACCCCTCCACCTCCTCCTCTGCCTCCTCCTCTACCTCCACCACTACCACCACGAAGGCCGAGGAGAAGAAGCTTTTATCTAAAGACTCCATCCTGTCTCTGTACGCCAGCAGCTCAGTGGCCAGTCAGCCGCAGAGCCAGCAGCAGCCTGTTCCAGGACAAGGTAACACACACACGCAGCATTTTTATTAACCCTTTGTCATCTGTACATCCTACATCTGACATATTTATGTTCAGGAACTGATGAGCTAAAATTTGTTCACATCAAACTAATGCAGCAGTTTATTTCACCTCCTAAGTATATGCTCCTTTAATCCATTCAACTACAGGAATTAACCCTAATGTGCAAAGGCTTATGGGTGTGTATTTGCAAAAATAATGTCTACTGTTGGCATCTCAGCTGCTCAACCAAGGCGATCAAACTGCAGTTTACAAAAATAGCTCCAATATACCAATCGCTGTGAACTGTGTGCACCAATCAACAGACAGAAAAAGATAATCACTAAGTAGAGTATTTAGCAGCTGAGGAGCCAGATATTTCCCTCAGCAGTTGGTGCAAACCAAAATAGAGTTAAGGGAAAATTCTTAGTGCTATATCCTTGGCAACTGGACTTGTTTGAGTTTCTTGAAGACGTTTCACTTCTCATCCAAGATGCTTCTTCAGTTCTGAAGTTCTTCTTCAGTGTGCAATTTTGACTTATCAAAGCAAAAATGACATTGCTATACCAGCCATTGTCTGGATATAATACGTCACTTTGACGTTCCAACTGGCGGCGCGAATCAAACCTTCAAAGCCCTTGAAGGTATGTAGTTCTTGGGGGACCTCCTCAGTGAGCAGTTCCTCTCAGGGAGCCCTAAAGCTGCTGAGTGAGTCAGAAGTGTCATTATATGAGTTGTTAGAAGTATAACCAAAGAATGATTTCTCCTTCTCGGGTGAATTTGATTAACCACTTTTATAGCATTGAATTGGTGGAACTGGCCATTATTCACAATCCTGGATAGTTAAAGTTTTTTAGAAAGGCAAAAGAATAGAATAAAAATCTGAGAGAAACAGCTTTGTACAGCAGATATGTTTTCTTCTTTCCTATCCCTGGAATCACCTTAAGTTTACCTTGTGACACCTTTTGGGGGGGGGGGGGTCCTGCCCCTCAAGTTGGTAAGCCAGTTATGGGGGATACATATTATTTTTATGTTGTAATAAATGGCAGTTGCCGGGAGGGGGGATTTGCAACAGCTACCACTTAATTGAATTCAAGGACTGACAGGTCAAACCACTTTAATGTTTATGTAGAATATAAACAAACACTATACACACACGGGGGGGGGCACACGCAGTAATATAAGCACGACTGTACACTCAGATGTAGGTGTTTGTACACACACAGAGACACACACCTACACACTTTCACACATACATCAGAGGAAAGATGCATCATAAAAATGGAGGAGAGTGAAGGCAGATGAAAGGTCAGTGTGCTGAAAAGCAGGCAGCTCCACTTACTGGAGTCCCACTGCAGCAGTAAAAATAGAGAAGTGTCTGCAGATTCACACTCATTTCACAGTTATTATGTGTAAAGACAAGTGCCAAGACTGTTGATGTGTGTTTATGTGGACAGGTGTTCATACGTGCACATACATCAACCTGAGCATGTTGGGAGTGTGTGACAAAGTATTAGTGGTACATGTTTTCTGAATGGTGGACAGTAGGCAGCAGGCACACGTGCATATTGATTATATGGCTGCATGATTACACTGATGTAAAGAGGATTAGGAATGGAAATCAGGATGAAGGGTTTTCTGCTGCTTTATTGTCCTCTCTGAATCCAAATAGATGCTGATGGAGATCAAAGCCAAGAGAAGCTCGCCAGGCTAATGCCTCAAATCACTGACTTCCATCCTCTGTGTGTGTGTGTGTGTGTGTGTGTGTGTGTGTGTGTGTGTGTGTGTGTGTGTGTGTGTGTGTGTGTGTGTGTGTGTGCGTGCGCACGTGTGTGTGTGTGTGTGTGTGTGTGTGTGTGTGTGTGTGTGTGTGTGTGTGTGTGTGTGTGTGTGTGTGCAGGATCATGGGTACCTCTCCATATTGTAACAGAATGGATGTGGCTCTGAGTGCAGCTTATAACAAAATGATCAAAATGTCAGAAGTTACAAAATATTGCAGACAGTCCATGGATCCTTTATGGATTTCCACATTGAATCTGAGGATTTTAAAAACCTTTAGACGTGATATGAATTGTGCTAAAAGAAGCGATATTTTATTTTCTGGCATTTTGTACATGCAGTCAACATAGCTGACTAATATCAGAGGACACTTTGTCCATTTAAAGAAGCAGTCTCCTCTCTGTCCCTTAAGATTTTTCCACTCAGTAAAAATACTGATAAATGTGTGTCTTCCATTGCCACTTATCACTTTCTCACAGTGGTCTCATGTTCCACTGATGGGCAAATGGAGTGATGGGTGATAAATTTTCAAGAAAAAAAGGTGCTCTGCAGCTTCATCTTTAGAGGCAGAAATAAAAAATGACACTGATTGTTGGTGTGTGGAAAATGGGCTCTGTGGAGCAAACTTCTAATTTGCTTTGTGTTATGTTTTAATTTTCACATTTATGTTAGCGGTGACTTACAAATAGCTGTCACAATTGTTAAGATTTTAGTCTTGGATGTTTTTTAAGTTCTGGTTAAATTAAGCACTTGTCAGGCACCTCACTTAACACCTTGCCTAAAACCCCCTTGGTTCCAAAATCATTGTAAACCCTGGCCTTGTGGCTTGTTGCTTTTAGAGAACAGTTACTTAATATAATTGGCAACATTTCATTAAAATAAACACACAGCAACAAAAAATTGAGCATAGCATTAGTTCAGGCAGGACACAGTGTCAAGCTCAGCTCACATCCCAGCTACATCAGTTGATCTCAACAGCCAATCAACTGATGGATCAGCTGATTGATGGAAGGGAGTCAGCTGATAGATCGCATGATTACTCTCTATGCAACCAATTGACGAATTTAATTCAGGGCGCCATATTTCAACTGCTCTGGCCTGCCTACTGTTGCTGCTTCCTCTGTAAGCCACTTTGCAACCCGCCTCCACCCCAGCTCCTCCTTTTCATGCTGTGTCTGACTTATCAATGTCATTTCTGTTTGTCATTGATGCTGCTCTGTTCTGTTCCTGGGGGGTCTTTGCTGCTGCTCTCCCTGCCTTGGGCTTTCCATGTAGACGCATGGAAGGGCAGGGAGGTTTGCCTCTCTGATTCAGGCTTTCCTGATTTGCATGTGGAAGGGCAGACAGGTGTGCTCTCTCAGCCATATGCTTTCCATGTAGGCACGTGGAAGAGGCTTTCTGCATAGGCCCAAGGAAAGGCAGAGGGGCCCCAGAACAGAGCCATACAGCCAAATGTAATACTGCAAATGGAAATAAAGTTTTCTTTGACTTAAGTGTTCCTGACTGAAATGCAATAATTTATTGGTAGCAAATAATCTTTCCTCCTCCCACCAATGTAGTTTGTCAGCAACATTTAGCAGAATGGTTGCAGCGCACTGCAGACACAGTGCGTAGTACCAGCTACTTTAGAAATCTTTGGCAACATGAAGCCAATAAGTTCACTCTCTAGGGCTCTAGTATACCTAATGTCTCTTTGTTTCTTTTCGTGGCATCTTTGTGGTTTGCAGTTATTAAATGACAGCTTTGCGTACCATTGCCTGACTTTCCTGTCGGATGATAAATGATTTGTGCTTCAGCTGGCGGTTGCTCCCTTGAGCTCTACATACATATATGCAGCAATACTGAAATTGTAACTTCTGTCACAGCTGTGTGTTTATGCAGTTTTTCAGTGGGCTTCAAAACATGGCCTGCGTTCCAAATCGCATACTTCTACTATATACTTTTAGTATGTACTGCAGCTGCCCTTAAAAAGTATGTAGTGTAGTATGCAGTATGCATGCAGTATGCATCCTATTGGGACACACTACATCCACCATCACATCGCTCCCTGAACTCAGACCCTCTTGCTCACTTCCGCCGCCGTCCGTAGCGCCACATTTGAGTATTTTGTGTTGTTGTACTTCGGAGATGCAGCAAATCTCCTCTCGTCGAACTCGCCAGAGTCGTGCATACCGTCGGAGGTGCCGGAGAGCTCTGTTGCTGTTATGGCGTAATGTATGTCGTTGTTTCTTATAAACTGAAGTGTTCACGTAAACAGTCCCAAGCCTATTATTAGTGATCTGTCTATTGAACTAGTCACCAGTGGGCATATTAACCCCCTTCACACATAGCTCTCTGTTGCTGGCAGATGTTTGTTGTTAAATATATTTACAGCTATGCAGCTGCTGGCACTATATTCTGTCTGCACGTGAAGCAGCCTTACATTCACATTACTTTTATTTGTAGTGTAACATACTTGCACATTCTTACTACATTACTTAATATGTATTTGACTTTTACTCTTTATATATTTACTAGTCTATACTGCTCATACCTGGCCCATAGTGTATTCATATTTAGTCATATTCATTCATTATTTATGCCACACTTACACCACTGCCTATACTGGTAGAATCTTCTATATTGTAGTCATAGTTGAACCCTAACATTGATTATCCTATAATCACAATAAAGTTGAATGTTGTAACTATGTTCTTGCAAAACTCTATGATATGTGACAGTATATAATCAGATCATTGCAGTCCTAATGTGTAGTGTCTTAGTATCTCAAATTAAATAAACCATGTATGAAAGCAAGTGTGGGCGTTGGTTGTACACGCAGCTCAGTCAGTGCGACGTAACTTCCGCTGCTCAAAGGATTGTGGGTCAGAATGGCCAAAGAAGCATGCTGACATGCGTACTGCGAAATATGACCGGATGTAGTAGTACATCCTGGTACTTTTGGCATACTGCATCTGACATACTATGTATTGGGACACACTAATTATTTTTCTGGCATACTAAATAGTATGGTAGTATGGGTATTGGAACGCAGGGTTCGCCTCGGCCAGTCATAATGAAGGACTAGAACTATTCATTTTAGAACTACATTAAAACAACAAAGATCCTTAATATGACCCATCAGAGGGTAACCCTGGAGCCAAATCCATTCTATCTATCATAGCTGCATCACAATAAAAGACACCCTCATACCAGCTGAATGCTTTTAATGTGAAGCAGCTGTTGTGTTTGTATTAGGAGAGTGAAAAGTAAACAGTGAGACTTCTATTAATAGGAATAAAAATTTAACATTAAGGTTTAACCACATGCTGCATAGGTTTCTATGAATCCCCAAACTCGAATCTCACAGGAATGGCGGACTCCACCACTAAAAATGAAAACTACCATTATTAGATAAGGTAATTACACAATGGACAAGGATGGATAAGGATACATTATAAGGCTGTTGCAGAGAAAAATGCTGACCATAAATGGTATAAAACTGGGTTGTGTTATAACGACATTATTCTGGATTATAACTTTATAACATTCCCAAACATCAAAGAATTGTTGCTGCTATTTGTCAGGTGGGTCATTTTGAGACCACCAGATCCTTGATTCTGATCAGTTATCAGATATCGTGGCCCATGCTACACCCTTCCACTAACTTTTAGAAACATCTGGCCAGTAGTTTTTGCATACTTTTGATGACAAATAGACAGACAAACGAACAAACAAAGACATGACCTCCTTGTCTTGGTTTTAGTGGCCATACTGGGTGTTTTAAAGAGTTATGAACATTTTAACTTTGATGTATCCTCAGGATTTCTTATATTTGGATTTTAAGGAGTAGCTATTTACTCCTTAAATTAATCATTTTCTTACATTTCCTAGTAAATCAAAGCAAAACATGATTCTGGAAATATGTTTATTTACTTCAGCACAGCTCTGTTCTCTCTTATGTTTAGCTGAAAATATTCTCAGCAGTAGGCAAGTTCACATGAAGAACTCTGTGTGCCTGTTTTTTTTTTTTGCTCCAGCAGGAATGTACGTGGGCCAGCCTCAGATGCCGTTCACTCCACAGGGTTTTGCTCCAGGGATGAGCGGACCTGTCCCACCAACCACCATGATGGGCGGAGGAGCCATGATGCCTGGGATGGCGCTGCCTAACGGCGGCTACATGGGTATGCAGCAGCAGGGCGTGATGCCAGCCAACCAAGGACAGAACATGTATAGCATGCAGCAAGGACAGCAGCAAGGACAGTGGAATATGAGCCAGGTAACAGACATATACACTGTATGTCATCCAACTAAAACACACTCAGAGTGGTGGTACTTAATTCATTTTATGGTAATAATGAACTCATTTTATGATTAAGTTGACCATAATCCCACTCCAGTTTCTCTGCACATTAATCTTTTATGATGCACACTTACATGTTTACTGTATTTTCACTAACCTGGATAAAAATGTCATAAACATAGCATCTTTTTCCTCCACACCACGTGTCAAAGAGTTCCATTAACCTGGTCCTAAAAGTTAATATATGTCTTACACAGTGTTCTGCTCCTTAATTTTTTGCAAAGCCCAGTGCAGTAATGACCTCACCCCTTCAGCCTCTCTAAAAGCCCATGAAGAGCAGCTTTAATCAACTATCAATCTGTTTTATAACCAAGGTTATTGTATGAAATATAATGGATTTTTCTTGAATTCTGTCAAGTCTTTTTTTTCTTGTCCCTAGTCTAGCCTCTAAATCCAGCCCAGTACCATAAAATGATTACAGAGTACATAACATTTGGAGGGATTCTTTGATGCAGGGGGAGCTGTGACAGTTTTTAAAACCTTTAAGAGATTTAAAAACCTATAACTAGCTGAGAGTGACACATGACAGGGTGGGGTAAAATATTGTCTTATTATAAAAAAAAAATGGGACGCAATTTTCTTTGATCCTGTGATTAAGTCTATTATCATTCCTGATCATGTTCAGGTCTGCAGTTTGATAGCCAGTAATTAAACATTTGACCATAGCCAGCAGAAGTGGACCGGTATACACAATGGAGCAGGAATCGGTCCTCTAGTTAAAATCTAATCTGCTGCAGTCAGTGTTGCCCAGCTCAGATATGACACATCTGATGTCTGTGATTGATTTGAAACGAACAAAGCCCAGGAGTGAAGGCTGACTCTGTATTTCCCACCTCAGTTATTCCTTGTTTGACTCTCAGCTGCAACAAACAGAGTTAACAGACTGTACTAGCTGAGTGTATTTACAGAGTAAACCAGCTGTGTTTTAGATACAGCGAGTCAATCTGTTCTGTCCTTGTTTGACATTCATTAACTGTCTCATATGCCACATTTACACCTGGTGGAAAGGTAAGCGAAGCTGCTAAATGAGCTTTATTTACATGTAGCTGGATCTGATCACAATTGGAGCCAGATCATTTACAGATGAGATTTAGCTGATGCTTTGCAGTCTGATTCTGCAAGTTTCAGAACCTTCAATTCCTCCCAGTTTACAAACCAAACTAACTAATCTTTACAGAGTAAGCTTTCAAGGTCAAGTTAATTTTATTTATATAGCCTGATATCACACATTTGCCTCAGAGGGCTTAGAGTGAAGCTGTGCTGCCAATTAATGATTTGATTAAAGAAGACATTTATCATTAAGCCCAAATGCAACTACGACGCTGTTAATAAAAACATCAGCTGAGGTGAGTTAAAGCTAAGTGGATATTTAAGTAGTCTGTTGGTCACCATCAAGAGAGGAATGAAATCAGATCTTACACAGTTTGCACTGTAACTTGTATGATAATTAATTTCTGACCTTTCAGCTTCAGGTAAACTGTCTGAGGTTGCAGCTGTGCACTTCATTCTTCAATCTTTCAAAATGGCAAAACAGAGAAATGAATAGACTGAATCATTGTGACTTTGCGCTAACAAAAACACTGACTTGTTGTCTCATTGTTTTCGATTGCTGAGATATGAAATCAGCAGACTTGTTTATTTCTGTTGTCATTTTAGCCATAACTGTAACATTTAAAGATATTTAGTTAAACACAGTGGTACGACCTATCTGACATTTCTGCGTACTTATTTCATGTACTGTTGCTTTGGTGGTGTCTTTGATACACTAAATCTACGGGCACGGATGCTAAACAATGTACTGCTGTGGACGGGGGCTGCAGCAAAACATATTTTAGCCACCTAAAAAGACCCACTTCAGAAGAATTCAAATCAGTTCAAGTATTTGCATCACTCTACCTTACACACTAGCCATTTTTTTTTAGCAATTTTTAGCTGACTTGAAACTAATTGAGGCAACATTTGCTCAGTGACATTTTATTTTCTGTACATTGCACGGGGGTTTTCTTAGCTAGAAGTTAGAAGTTAGTTAGTGAAAAAACATTGGGTCTCATTTACAAAGAGTGCATTTTCTTGCCTAATTTTTGTAATTTGCGAACGAGACCATGTGTATATACAAATGATGAGGACCCAACTGTCTTATAAAATGTAGACACACCTTTTAACTAAATGCATAGAATATTAAAACTGCATTAATTAAAAAGGCTTTAATGGACAATATTTAAACATGTTAATTTAATAATTTACTAATGCATGCATCCCCATCAATTATTGTCTTAATTAAGATATGTGTCCCAGTCCAGCTTACTGTGGAGTTTATGAGAGTGACCATATCAAAATGTAACAGTTTTAGTTTTAATTGTTTTTATTGAATCTGCCTGTCAAAATTATTGTTATTTTCATTATATTATTATTATTATTATTGTTGTTATTGTATTTAAATTGTGTTTAAGTGTTATGAATTTTGTATTTTGCCACCGCAGTATTAACAGGGTATATAATAGATTCTGGTCCACCTCCAAGCAGGTGTTCAGATGGCCTTAACCTTGCTGGAAAACTAACATGTTTGAACTTTGACGAGAGTAATTAACGGCTTATCAGCTGTTATTGACTGCTATCACTTTCACAGATGCTCACTGATGGTCTGAACACTGGAGATTCAGGACCTTTATTTGTGTGTATAACTTCACCACCTTCTCCATGATACACCTCTCAGCAAACATATTTAATGGTATAGAGAAATGGGAGCATTGCAGTTTGGCATGATGATTGCAAGTAGTGGGCACGAGCCATTCAGTTTAGTATGATTCTAATTTACCAGCATAGCATGAAATCAGCCGGTGCACATGTGCCATGAATCCAATGGTAATTTTGCATGTGCTGTGTTCACTGAAACCATCGGCAGTGGGGCTCAAACTGTGCTGCGTCTGAGAGGACCTTAACTGGGAGAGTTAATGCAATACGTAAAATTGTAATCAATGATAATCCTGTTGGGCCGTTTTGGTGCCACCTTCTGGCACTGTTGCACAGCACGTCCTGCATGTACCCTTGGTGGCGATTCTGTATTACATATTCAAAATGACCACACAGATTTCTGATTTAATAACAGATATGATTCATGTTAAAATAATTTAATTTGCCCAAACATGTTGACATCAGGACTTCCTCTGTATCTATACTGGATCAATACTGGGAGGCCTGTCAACACATCTGTCCAAGAGCTTCCCTTCATTAGTCTGTTACCTGCTGTTTGGACACACACACCTAAAGCCACTCATTTTCATACAGTATGTGTGTGTACTTGCACTCGGAGCTCCAAACTGTTGTCAGCATTTTGACATCTTGGGAGGTTAATGAGAGATCATAAATCACCACGACACACACACACACACACACACACACACATACATACACACACACCACCTTGATCAGACAAAGTGGGAGGTGGATGAGTAGGTGTGTGTGTGTGTGTGTGTGTGTGTGTTGTGCAGGAAGATGTAATGGAACGGTGAGTTGATGAACGAGCACTTGGATGCACGTATGTCCAGGCTTGGCCGACACACATTCATAACCACACACACACTCACCCGTAGCTCTCGGATGACCAGATAAGCGAGTTGCGCTGCACCAAAGCACATTCATAAAAGATAAGGCAGAATGGAAGGAGGAGGACGAGCAGGGGGGGTTGAGGAGCTGGGAGGTGAAGAGAGAAGAGTGGGGAGAGGGCAGGGAGCAGGGGAAGCCCTGAGCCTTTAAGAGCAGAGGCGAAGGTAAAAAGCAAGGAATGGAGGCCTGGGAGTCAGCTACTCCCTCCTCCCAGAGGCAGGGAGGAGGGAGTAGCTGCCTACTTTAGCTCTGATGAATTCGAACACTGACTTCCTCCTCTACCCCCCCCCCCCCAGATGACCCAGCAGATGTCAGGCATGGCTGTGAGTGGTGGAGGGCCGGCGCCAACCACTTTTACCCAATCAGGGGCCCCCACGGCTGGCTGGCCTGCGGCTCCACCGGCAGCTTCCGGCCAGACCCTCAGCACTCAGCTGTGGAAGTGACAAGAATTGGGTCCAGAGGAAGAATAGGGGGGGACGGAGGGCAGTCATATGGCAAGGAAATAGCCACAACAGCTCCTGACCCACCCCATCTCCTCACAGAATGAAGAATGCACAGTGGGGGTAGTTTGACTGCCTCCCCTCAAACCCTACATACCTTCACTGTGGTTCCTTTAAAAGCCAAGATGACATCACACTGGATGGAGTGGGAAAAAAAGAAAGACTGGCAGCTGTTGTTTCCTGTTGTAATTCAGCTTCCCTCTTCCTTTTTGATTTCCTTTTGTTGTTGTTGTCTGAAGAAAGAGACAGAAATCGACAGAAAAGAGAGCTGCTGGACCAATAACTCCAAGTGTCTATTATAGTAATATTATATAATTACCAAAATGGATAGTTAGTGAATAGTCTTTCAATACCTACAGTAGATATGGCTATCTTGTGGTTGCTACCATGTCCTCACCCCTCTCTCTGCTGTGTATATTGTAACCCTCCCCCTCCCCCTCCCTCTCCCTCTCCCCCTCTCTGTAGGGCGAGCAGAGTCCCGTAGCAGATAGTCGTCTGAACAGTACTGTATTTATGTGATTATGATGTGAACCTCTCACTTTTTCAGAGCAATAGGAGAGAGGTTGATGCTTCCACTCTCAGTGACTTTGTTTGGTTTGAGTTCTCTTCATCACTCCATTGGGGGGGAGAAGATCTGGAGATGAGTTTCTCCAGTTTAAAGCATCCTGTGGAGTTTAGCATTGCTATATGCTGTTTGACTGACATGGATTTAATGCTGCTTATACAGTAGATGTTATTTTGCACTGATTCACTGAATCATTGTCACGTAATCTGACCATTTTCTCGCAAAGACTTTGAAAACATAACAGTGTCTCATTACATCCACTTGAGGTTACGTTTCCCCCCCATAGCAGACAGTGTAACACAGATCAGCGCTACAGGAAAGATCACATACACCAGTGGTTCCCAACCTTTAGCTTGGGTCAGAATATACACCTGAGGGTAGGCAAGATCATGAAGAGAGGAAATATGATTAAAAGAAAAAGACTTTGTAGGACTCTAAAAACTATTCAAGTTAAACACTGGCTCATGGGAAGATGACTCTTTGAACTTCTCCCGACTCATAGACATATTCAAACTGTGACAGGGGGTCACAAGATGGGCCAGGTGATACAGCCCAAAAGTTGCCTGCTTGCACTCAGGTGAGAACAGTCACACTACAGCTATTCAGCTACTTACACCAATCCCTATGACACAATGCTGTGATTGGCTAGTTCTGATCAAGTTGATGCGTCTTGGTTGGAAGGGTTTAGCATTTAGGACAAAGAGGTCATGGTTAGGACTCGCGCCAGCCACTCTCGGACTCACTCACTCACAGGACTTTCACCCATGAGACTCTGATTCCAATGTTTACTTTTTATTTTTAGACTTTTAGACTTAATATTTTTACTTTTTATGATGCATAAAGCAGCAGAATGCACACTGTATGGCTGAATACACCTGTTCAAGTTAATGTCATACTTAAATGTTGCCAGGACACCCAGGAATATATACACCCGGGTATAAACGGCCACATTGGCTATGTACACCTCAGGTAGCATCTTTGGTCTTTGGACACCTGGGTGTTAACGGCATATGCCAAAATAAAATATTTTTCTTTTGAAATACTTAGACAAGTTGGGAAATACCCTTATTTGCTTACTCGCTGATAGTTAGATCATGTTTGTCTGCCAGGTATCAAGCTGGAGTCAGGAGGCAATTAGCCGAATTAGCATAAGGACTGAAAACTGGGCTAAACAGCTAGCCTCGCTCTATCCAAAGTTTTAGAAAAAAAAGCCTGTGAGAGGAGTGTAAAGCACAAGTTTTATCAAAATACAGTATTATTTGGACAACAATACAGTTTTTACTGATATCGCAGACTCTGCACCATACGAGTTAATTCAATATGAAACTAACAGGAACAGTAAATATCCTCTTTGCCTTTTTCTTGGCTGCTTACCATTGTGCACCTGACGCCAGGCACCCAGCATTGTTTGAACATTTTGGAAAGAGGTGCACTTGGACAGAAATGGTGACACATGCATGCCATGGGAATTTCAAAATAATGGCATATCTTAAAGATAATATGTATTGTTCTTTTTGCTTTCCATCAATAATATTGGATCATTGATCATTACGGTGAAATACAATCCAGACTCAAAGCCCAAAAAGGTTGGGAACCACTGATATATGTACACCACACTGGCTGTATCAGACTTTTATTGGTTTATTAATATCTCTGTCCAGTTCTGTGTCTCACACTGCAGGCTGGTTAAAACAACCCAAAGAATTCCCTCTAAGTCCCAGTGATTTCTGAGCACCCCTGGGTCCCCTGGGTGTCTTTGGTAGCCACGCTGTGGTGTTTTGATGTGTTTTAAAACCTAACGAGCTGGGTTCAGTGGAACCTGGACTCCGACCCAGTTAAGACATTCCTTGTTGTTGAAATGAGCCGTTTCTCCCACGCTCCCCAAGGCAAAATAAAGCGCCACTGGAATCACAGCGGGTTGTCTTTACTGCACTTTAAATAGCAGAGCAGGTACCGTACTGTATCTCCCGCTGTGGTGTGGTTTAGTCTCTCAGATCGTTGTCGGGGAACAGCAGAGATAAGTGAACTGTCAGCTCACTTCCAACAGCAAGATGGGATTTCCACAGTCTTTTTCTTTCTAAAAACTGGACCAATGTGACACGTAAAATGTTGCTCCCTTCATATATGACGCTATAACTGTATGTTCTGCCATCCGCCATCTTTATTGTGGTGTTTTGTTGTGTGCAGTACAAGAGAAGCACAGTTAGTCTGAAGCAAATAAACCTGGATGACCAATCAGAGGGCTAGACTGGCAGGACGGTGGGGGAGGAACAGGACTGGACAGTGCTAGCAAAAGAGGACCTGTATGAAAACACTGGATGGGTCCCATCACCACTGTCCAGTCCTTGTTTTCGAGAATAAGAAAAGAGGAGCAATAGCTGAAATGAACAAACAGATACACACACATATGCACACAGAGTTAAGACCACACTGCCGAACGCCGACGCAGAGATTCATGTCCGTATACACAGGGTACCTCTGCCATGCAATAACTGTAAGACTCTCTTACACACATGTGGCGAGTGTGAACAACACATTAACAATAAATCTAATGTCCTCCAGGTTTATTTCCAATACGTTTACATTTTCTGGTGCCTAGTACAGAGAAAAGTGGTTTCCGTGCATTAAAAAAAAAAATATCCAGGAACTTTTTCTGTGTTCATCTTTGTCTAATGACTCTTTTAACTGTTGAAGTACTGTTTTATCTTTTGGGAGTTTTATGTTTGCTCCTTTTTTCGGTTCCACAAGAGGGTCATTTGAAATAAAAGCTGTTGAGTCCTGGATTTATTCCTGCCTCTATTTCCTGTGTTTACATCATACACCTACACAGTGCCCTCTAAACTTCAGCGATCAGGACAATACTGCCGTTAAAATGCACTAAAGAAAAACAGTTCTTTCACATCTGAGCTGTGAGACTAGCGGCCCGTCTGATGTGCTGTTTATATCCTGTCTACTCAACTCATGCCTTTGTATTCCACCGCTGGCAAGTGCGTTTACTTGTGAGGCGAGTTCTCTTTGTTGTCGGCCCACAGACTCTACATTATTGATGGCAGCTTGTCAGGAGAGACGTCACTTGTTACTTCACACGGGCCGCTTCCAAACCTGATTGCATACATACAGGATGAGAGGACGGCAAAGGTCCTTCCAGTTCAATACACACAATCAGTTTTGAGTGATTCAGAAGAGAATTACATAGCATTTATGCATCAATAAATCATCACCATGACACATCAGTATGATTAATTCAAACAAAGACATGATCTGGGGAAGCGGGCACTGATTGGCATTTACAGCTATGAAGACATGAAGAGGGTGCTGTTCTTTCAGAACAAAAGGACCTGTTGGCAGATGATGAAAGGAGTGAAAAAACTGATGCAAAAAAATCCCTTCAAACATTTTAATTTGCTCAGTGAGAGAGGTGTTACTGTAACATGTAACATGTAATTTCATGTGCGTACAGAGCTGGAGTTAAGATGTGTTAAGCCTGGCTTAGCATGAAGACAGAAGCAGGGGGAAACAGCTAACTTGGCTCTGTCTTTAATTCCATTTCTCAGCCCCTTTAACTGTATTTAGTTTGTTTAAAACGTGAAGAAATTGCAATATTAAAACCACATTTTTTATTTTAAAGGGAATTTGCATGCTGCAGATACTTCTTGGTGAGCACCAGTTTATCCATCAGTACGTCTGCACAGCATGTCTGACTCACTGTTGCTGCACCTAGCTGTTGCTCCCAAATAAAGTGTTACACAAAGTAACTTCCCCTAAAACCACAATTTCTCAGTTTTGAATTTCTGTTTATGCACAGGTTAAATCACAGACTGTATAAAGACAGTAAACATCTCTCCACTTCTTTCCCCTGTATAAAAATAAAGCCAAAATAGGCTATCCCAGATATGGCAGTTGCCATCTTGTGCTTTCGGAGCCAGAGTCTGCCCAGTAGCCATCAGGAAGTGGAGCCGCGTTATTGAGTTCCCACCCGTACACTGATCTGTCCCAATCACTAGCAGCACCACTGATCACAAGCACACTGACTGACAAACAAAGGTGACAATCATAACGTCATATCCCGTTTTATAGTGTTAAATAATCAATTAAAACCACACTTATCAGAAAAATGAACACTCAAACAAACAACAGCCTGTTAAGAACTACCTAAAATGACAGAAACCATCTTAGGGAACATCTTATTTGACGTGTACTTTGAGCTTTTAGTTTGGCCCGTGCTAACATAGAGGGGGCAAGGTTATAACCTTTACGTCAGCTAGCCACCAGGGAGGGATTGAGATGTTTCAGCTTTATTTTTGGGGAGCTGTTCGTGCCCCCAGGAAGTGCCCTGGGCTTTGAAGCCCATTTTCATAGTGGCCAAACAGTGGATTTACATCCATACCATAACCCATGCATCCCAAAAATACTTTTCCCCATAGACTAACATGGCGAAAGAGAAGTCTGTGTATCAGTGAATACAATTTTTGAGTATCACCCCACTTAATGTCTCATTTCACTATCAGAATTTGATCCATTTATTCTGATAACATTTGGAAGTCTAGCAGAGCTTCACGACTTCAGCAAAGCGCTAAACTGGAAGTAGCCGACTCAGCTGGTGGAAGTCTCTGGTGCACCTGCTGTCTGGGCCACACAGTGCAGAAGCAGTCCCGATAATCCGGGTAATTTTATGAGCGGTAGTTGAACTTTTTCGACTTAATGCGACACTTCATAGGTATGAACGGGGCCCCGCCTCCAACACATTATACAGTCCTCTTTAATAATACATGGAGTGGTCATGTCGTCCATCTTTATAAACATTCATTGGGATGAATGCACAAGATAAAGTGTCTTAATATGTGCTAGTACTGGTAGGCATATTCTTGAACTTTTGAGAGGGCCAGGCTAGCTGTTTACAGTCTTCCTGCTAAGCTAGCTTTATACTAACATCATCCCGATACCAGCTTCGTACTTGATGCACAGATATGAAATTGCTATCTGCTTCTTATCTGCTGTGAAAGACACAGCATCACAATACCACTGCCATAAGATACAGGCATGATCTGCTTGTATGATAATTATATCACGGAATCACAGTTAATTTGACAATGATGTATTAATGATTAAAATGACATTAATTATTCACATGGCACTTTCCAGTTCAGCAACATGGTATTTTTTAAACATTTATACTTCAGTTTTTCACATTAACAAGCTGTGGATGGAGGAAATGAACAGTGCAAGTCATCCCAGTTTGAAAAACAAACATGTTCAGTGTTGTCCAGTTCTCACAAAGCACGTTTGACAGACAGCCAGAAGTCTTGAATCATGCAGCTCCTCAGAGTCCATGTCCATTGTGAACAGACTGTATTAACCCCATAAGGAGAGGAAGCAGGGTGCTGTCGTAAGTCCCAGCCAAGAGATGATGGGCAGCCACAATCAGCGTCTGGTTATGGATCCGCTGCTCAGCTCTTCCTCTCACACCTCGATGACCACAGTGTCTTTCCGATGTTTGGGCTCATTTGCAAGGTGTGGTTTCTCTGTGCGAGTGTGCCAAACCAGCACCTGAAAAAGAGGAAGAGGAGTGAGAAAATGTGCTGACAGTGGAAACGCTGGGCACTAAATAAAGAACGAACAGGCTGTTATGCTTGAATAAATACAACACAGATGCAGGTGGATGGCAGAGCTTTAGCCTACTGAGACTGTGTAAGACCAAAAGACTTAATTTGATATTTTTGGATTAAAGCTGCTAATACCTGATATTTTCTGTCCAAGCGTAGAAAAATGTCTGAAAAAGCGTTTAGAACATCATGCAATACTGAAACTGGCAGGTCAGAGGATCATTTGGTTTATTATAATCTGGATCTTATTTTTTGTATATTAGTGGCCATCTTTTCTACCAGTAATAATGAGACTGTACTCTAATACATAACATGTCTTTGTATCTAAGTCTGTCGAACACACTCCTGCAGATGGTTTCACACTGTCCAACTGATTGAAAGCTGGTGTTGGTAAAGAAACATTTAATTTACAAGCAAAACACAAGAAAGACTGTTAGCTAGCAAACATGGATGTAAACAGGGTAGCTTTCTTTTTTTGGTTTTAAATTCAGTTTTGAAAATGTTTTGTAAAGAAGAACATATTAGACCTAAAGAATACACACAATAAATTTTGGTAAGAAAGAGTAAATGTAAACATAACTCTTATTGCAGAGGTTGAAAGGACAAGGCTAAAACAAAGAGTCCAACTGTTGAAAGGACAAGCACTCAGATGGTTGTAGTTAAAGATAGAGTCGATAACTTTTATCAAAAAGTAACTTTTAGTCATATGAGGAGTCTCTAAGGCAGCTGTCAATTATGTCAGTCAGTGCCCGTGAACTGTGGTCAGACTGTCAGTCTCGGCAGCGCTGATCAAATATGAATCAAGATTCTGTTACTGAAGTCAGAGATTATTTAAGAGATTTCTCACTTTCTAGATAAAGTGTTTTTTGATACTAAGTGACTCAACTGTTCACTTCTTAAAACCCGTCTGATCACATTGGCTGCTTTTATTTCTCGCCTCGTTGGACTTTGTTGCATAATGCTTCCAGTAGAGTTCTCCAAAAGTAAAGTTTGGTACTTGACCAGAAGACCATCTTAAACCCAACATGCATAATAAAAGAGATCTGATCCAAATAGACTGGAGAATAATCAGACCCAACCCGAACAGTGGGAACACCATCAGTGGTACCAGCATGATGCTTCAATAACTGGCAAACAAATATATATAATTTTAGCTGCATTTCAAACATCACTGTCTCTGTCTCCCTCTGAAAAACAAATGTCTCCCCTTTGATGGTAATGACATGTGATCAGAGCTGGTAATGAGTCTGTTCAGATCCACTGGATGCTAGACACGTTGACACATATATCTGCGACCCACTGAATGACATTTTACACACTGACACCCATGTAGCTAAAAATGGGAGAAACCTATATTACATCAGCGGTGACTCACACTCACTGTCTACTGTCTAATATTAATAAAAGACCGATCTATTGCTTTAAAGCTAGTGAGTAGTGGTGTTTCCCCTACTGGAAAGCCTTTTTGAAGTAAAGGCGTCACTCCTTGATGATGCTCTGATGAAATGTCTGTCAAATGAAAGACACTGCTGTTTTCTTTGAAACAGAGATTGCGTTGTATCCTCCATAGACGTATCCTCCTGCTGTCGAATGTGAAACTCACCGGTGTGCCAGGAGGGATTCCATACGCAGGAAACAAGTCTGACACCTCCTGAAATGGATCCCATCTAAAGCAGCACACACCTCACTGCAGCTGTTTGTCTTGTGTTAGAGCCAATTTCACACCACTATATTGGTGAGAAAACACTGCAATGGATGCAAAGACCGATATTTGTCAGGAGAGAGGGGAGCATTTCACTCCTCAGAGACTTGAGTGAGGTTATTTGGAGTAAGAATGTTTTTTTTAGCCAATAGTTAATGAGCCTATAATTCACATGTGTGACATTTCTGTGTCCAAAGCAACACACACACACACACACACACATACACTCACACACTCACTCACAGAGGCATGATTTATTGCTGGCTGTGAACATTGCCGCTGTTTCTGGGCTTCTTCAGGTGGAACATGTCACTTCCTGCACACTGTGCTGCTAATTGGCCCGCTTTGCATATCTAACGAGGCTAATGTAGCAGCCACTTAAGCATCACTCCAGAGCTGGGAGGAAAATGGTACTGAATATGTGTGAGTGTGTGCACGCGCGTGTGTGCACACTCACTAATCATGCAGTCAGAGTGCCCTCCCTGTTCCCCTGGACTCACACCTCTCTTTCTACTCCTGCACGAGCCTCTTTCTCCCTCTCTGCCCTCCATTTTCCTCATTCGTCACGTCCAGTTTTTCTCTTATAGCTTTGCTCTTGTTTTTACCTCTCCGTCCTCCCTCCTGCTCTATCTTTCCCTTCCTCCCTGAGGCAACATGGAGACAAAAAGCTTTACCAGGTTAGAGTATTTTTGCCTTAATAGCATACGGAGAGGGTAGGTCTGTTTCTCCCATCAGGAGGAGGAATCTGTGGAGAGGCGCCATTAGGTAGCAACAGTTTTCAGTTTTACCTCCAAAGAATATATTGGATGATTGCATTTAAGTTTACTGCAGCTTGGTTCTTATTTGTGTTTGGCAATCATTTCTCTCAGCTATGAAAACATTGTACTCACTATACAAAATAGCTTTATAATCCGACTGAATTAAATTCATTTTTATGAAGTCACAAAAACCTGACGATGATGTGTATTGGCAAATGTTGTTTTATTATTTAAAACTCATCTCATTCCTTACATGCTGATGACAAAATATCTACCACAAGCTTAATTCATAATCATGTCTATCAGTTTAGCTGTACAGCCAAAGTGGCAGAAAAGGATGTCGGCATTGCATGTTTCTGCAAATTACAGACATGTTACACTTGTACATTATTTTGTAGCAGATGAGCTGTAACTTAACTAAGCAACACTATGTTGAAGGTGTGGTTAGGTTTAGGCACAAAAAACACTTGGTTTTGATTAAAAAAAAACAATGTTTAGGCTAAAAACACCCACTATTGATGGCTCAAAAGCCACTGGAAAAGCAGGGATGGGACAGAGAAAAAGGAACGCCTTCCATGGCTCAAATGCTGTGGGGAAACACTGCAGTGTGTCTGTGAAAAACACCCAGGTCCCGTAACTGAAACACTTGTGGAAAAGATGTGAAGGGTCACCAAAATACAACCAGTTTTGTTGTTTGTCTGCCTTGAACAGTGGTCTGCAGCTTGGCAGGTGTCTTTTCTAGGTAACATCTCACCTCAGTGACATGCCATTATCTCTTCCAGCACCTGAGGACAAAGTCAGGTCACATACAGTGCTACATCAGTTTAAAAACCTTTTGATAATGTAATGTATGAAATGTGCAAATGTATTTGTGGTTTGAAGAAACACATAACGCCAATATTTTATACTGGGCTGAGCTGTAGTGCTTACCGAAGTCATTGATAAGATCTAGGAGAATTACCTAAACTACTTTATTTGTAAGTAAAAGTCAAGTTGAGGTGTTGGTAATAATTCCTCACTGGCATAGTAAGAAACAAATAGGTCCGCACACCAAGTAGCGCCTGCTTAAAGGATTTTAATGCAGAGTGATGTTTCATGGCACACGGCATTTCCGGATTTTCAACAACAGACGCAGGAGGATACCTAGCACGACATATTTAGACGTAAAAGTCCACTAACAAAATGACGATATTTGCAGAGTTGGGATCAGAATGCAGTGGATAATCATGACACTAAACCCTCTGAGAGGGAAGGACTGATATTGTTTTGACACCATAGATGGAAAAATTGTGGATGGTGGTGAGGCTGTCTGCTGCCTGTCATGCACACCCATACAAAAAAAATCTGAAGTCACTGGTTAGCTTGTCACGCAGAAGCACCGTAAATGATCAGAGACAAGTCAGTTCTACAACTCAGTTTAGGATCAGGCTTGATGGGCTGCACATTAATTAACTGGAACAAACAGTGTTAGCTCTTATTCCCTTGAACGTAACTTTTTTAAGTGACAGAAATATATATACTGTATCTTCTAAAAGAAATAAAGCTTTTGAATGTGCCACACAATCGTCTCAGCAGACAAAGATTCCCCAGTTGTTGTGGAATTGTAGATATTGTAAAAATGTCCAATTTTCTGAGCAATTTAAGGACTTGAAACTGTTTTTGTCAACTGCTGTTTCAAAAATAATCTCCTAATCTCAAAACCCAAACTGTATTAAAACACTGTTATCCCTTGAAGCAACAGGGAAGAAAAAGTGCATCCAATCCATTTGTAAAAGCCCTCAAGATGCTTTAAGGATCAGATCACCCAAACCAGATCTAGTGCTGGTTAGAGATGCATTTGGCCACTTTAATAAAATTAAAATGAAGTTTAGTAGAAAGCTGAGAGCCGATGCAAATGAAATAGACAGTATAGTCTCTCAGTCCGTGGCACGATGTCCCTGTGTCCCTGTGTCCCTGTCCTTTCCTCTGTGTCATTATGTTTGTCTTTTTTAACTCCACCTCCAGTCAATTCAGCCATATCCCCTTTTCTCTAAACAGGCTCTTACTCTCCCTCCTCTCCTCCTCACTTCTCTATCTCCTTTTCCTCCTGTGCTATCATCTGTCTCCATCTGTTCCTGCCGTCCCCCTCCTTTCTTGTCCTGTCACTGCTGTCTGTTGCCATTACTCTCCTGCTCTAACTACATTACAGCTCCTGTCAGTCGTCTGCAGATACTGACCCGGCCATCAGATGAGCATTTCTGCCCTCCATTGTCAAGGTTGGGGTTCGGGCTCTGTGATCTGATCCTAGATACCTTCCTCAAAGTGGACGGAGCCTGAAGGTAGGGTGGGGTGTGTCACAGCTGTTAGAGAGGCCGTGGATATCAAATCATTTCAATCACAACCGCTCGGGCCAGCCATAGATTATAACCACAGTTTAAGAGTTATTTAAATCTGTCAAGCAGAGATATTTCCAGTTCTGTCAGGATTTAGCTTCACCCGTCAACAAAGCAAGAAATATCCAGTAACAGTAATGTCATCTAATGATGTAATGCACAGCATATCTGTCCTCACATTAATAAAATATGATGATGACTACACAAAGCATTACTACTATTAAAAGTTGGCAGAAATTCCATTTTGCAACGAGCAGTTCAATTCTCTAGTTAAAGCACGTTCTAACTTAACACCAGGCTAAAAGGCAGTGTTTCACTTCCTTCTGGTGGTGGTCTGACTCTTTGTCATGCCCCTCAGGGTGACGTTTTGATGCTGAAGCACCCTTTGGAGTCCCTATGAGACACACCACCTTTCAGTTAATTTAAATGTAAATCCACCAGTGGCAATATTAGATGCTGAGAGCAATTGGTGTAGTTTAAAGAGCAAGACAGTCCTTACAGGGCCTGGAGGAGGAGAGGTGGATGAGTCAAACAAACACAGACTTTGAGCCAGGAGACTGCTGTTTGTGTCCCACGGGAAACCAACTGACAGTGCAACGTTATGTAACTCACGTCCGTCCACATCATGTACGTGATGTATTTCCGTCAGGTAGTGAACAAGTGAGGTTTTTTCCAAACCTAACGAGATAAGTTTTCTGCCTAAATCTAACTACGACCGCTTGAAAACTTTAAACACGCGTTAAGAGTTTTACCCAGGAGACAGCTGTGGGTCATAAACAGACCTGGGAGCGTCAGTGTCTGACAAGCTGGGATAAGAAAGCATTGGGTGAAAAGTTAAACCACTGGAGGTCAACAAAAATTTTTCAGGAGGTGATAAGTTACTCCACAATAAATTATCACCTTAGTGAAGCAGGTGAAGTTAGAGGGGAATTCCTTGGTTTATTCTAAAGATTAAAAAAAGGTTTAATTCACTTGTGAAATAGACTCAGCCTTCAGGGAAATCCTTTTGGATTTATGTTTCTGTGGATTTAAAGGTAGTTTGATTGCTTCCCCAACAGTAGCCCCAAAAATACTACTTTAAAGCAATGATTTGACATTTCAGACGATACTTGTTTGTTTACTTGCTATCCCTTTAATCTAAAGCTACAGCCAGCAAACAGTTATTTTACCTTGGCTGGAAACAGACTGGCTCTGTCCAAATATTTTAACAGGGGGGCTACCTGCTGGACTAGATTAATCTAAAACCACATATGGTCATTTTAACATGGATATTTGTTTAACAATTAAACAAGTTAATAAGACCATTATAATGATTAGTGAGCTTTGTATGTGTTTCTTTAGGTGTTTCCAGTCTGTAAACTAAGCTAAGCTGTCACCTGGCACCAGCAACATATTTACTGGAAGGATATGAGAGCGACATCGATCCTTTAAAGATTTTATCTAAGCTTAAAAGCAAACAGGCGCTTTTCCAAAAATGTCAAACTATTAATTTAGGATTCTCATTATATACATCCTTACAACTCTAGCAAAATGTACTGACATATCTGAATTTTTTCATGTTTCTTCGAAGAAAGAGAAACAGATATTAGATAGTCATCTTTTTTTGAAAGAAGCACTGTAAAGCAGGGAATTGCTGTAGAACAAATGAGGAACTAACTATTAGTTAATGGTCCGTTCTTGAGTAATCCCCACTCAGATGTCATAGAGTGGCTTATCAGTTGTATATGACTAGTTAAATCAAGAAAGGAGTGAGGGTCATAGATTGTCTAATCAGTGGTGAATGATCTGAGAAACAAGTGACGGAACAAATGAGAAACGACCTGAAAGCCTTTTAACTAATAATTAGCAACCTTTGATTGGGATTTACTTAAGAACTGACATTAAATGTAGTTATATAATTAGGCTCAGGAACAAAGACCATTCCATTTCCTCCGAAAAGTATTTAAGCACACCTGATGCATTCTCTTTCTTTTCGACGCATTTCTCACATCCCACCTGCCTAATCCCTTCTTGCCTCTTACACCTTTTTCTCTGCTCCTTTCTGCGCACAGGAAGCAGCAGGGGCTCTATCTGAAGCCAAGTTTACGAAGAGACATCTCAGTCTAACTGCCTTCGACCCAACACATCGATCATTGCACTTGCCCGCTACCCAGAAACCCAGACTTCAACCCTCAACCCTCATCCCTTTATTCCTCATTCTTCATCCCTTAATCCTCACCCTGTCATCCCTAACCTTTCATCCATCCGTCCCTCGACCCTTCGACCCTCATCCTTTCATTTTCTAATCCCTCGTTTCTCACCCCTTCACGCTTTCCTCTGAACCCATAATCCATCATACGCAATAAACCATTCGAAATCTTTATCTCATTGGTGTGGTCTTTGTTAGTAAACTAATAATTACTCACTCATTCGTTCCTCATTAGTTCCTTGGTAATTATTGTTTTCTGTGTACTTTTTTATAAAGTGTTACCAGCATTCTTTATATAAAGAGTTTTAGTAGAATTCATATCTCAAATTCAATTTATTCAAAACCTAAAGAACATAACTTTTTGTCAAATGGTATTTAAATGGTTTAAAGTGAATTTTGTATTATATACCTGTTTTTTTTTTATTATGCACTCATTACTTTTTAAAACATATTCTATAAATATGATTAAACAACAGCAACTATTAATGAATTATGATCTCAAACCTTCTCACTGCAGCTGCATATATTATGATCAGTGATGTCACAGCTAACTGTGCAAGAACTTGTGCACACTGGATGAACAGTCTTGAATCATGCCACATCTTCAAACTGCACAACAGTGGCTTTACGAGTGATGATGTCACGTCCCGCTGCTTTTGTAACGCTGACGTGATAAATGCTGATATTACATCGTCTTGTCTGTGCGGTGCTGGGTGGTGACTGATGATGTCATAGCCCGCTAATGGCCTGTATTAATATCAGCGGCAGGGCACCTCCATTAGTGTAATGGGGCTGATAATGATGATGATAGTTTCAACACAGAGCTGTCTGCAGCCACAGCAGCAGCCAGCTGTAAATGATGATCCAGCAACTCCGGGGGTCTTTATCCTATTCCCCGCAGGAAACATTTACCCATAACCCACCAGGGACTTACTGTGCAACGATGTGACCTGCAGACATAAGGTGAAACAGTAAACTGTGACTTCACATTTTTTGATTTGAGGTGAAGCAGCTGCTTGCTACACTTTTCCACTCCATGACTGAATATACTGTTTGAATTATTTAATCCCACCACTGTCCTTTCACTGCAGTTTACTAGATCTACTAAATATTAAAAAATAATAATAATAAACTTTTAAAAATTTACACTCTGCTGCTGCTGCTATGTCAGTCACACCACACACCTGAGAATTACTGGATCAAACCAACAGTTTTGGTGTCTGAGCTTTACTGTACCGGTAGCATAAAAGTCCAGGCCCTGACCACATTCTGACCCACTGAGCCCCCATCCCTGCTTAATGCAGCCATTGTAAACACATTCAACACTTTTACTATGGGTTTAGCTTGGAAACAGAACAGTATAGAACATTATTTAATTCATATTTGTTTTTTATAGCCTGGGCAAAAGACAAAGGTAGAAAAAAGCCATGCTGTTTTGGGGGGCCTAGTTAAAATGATCTTGTTAATATTGAATATTACAAGCATCATAAAACTGTATAATACTTGTAAAACAATACAATAAAATGCACTACTTAGTGTTAAAATTGTAAATCTCCTTTCAGTGTAAACTCCTGCAAATGTTACTTGAGCGCTTGATGGGCACAGATGGTGGCTGATCTACTGTTTGTGGCTGTTACTGAACCTGACTGCAAAGCTGCGTTATTTAGCAGCAAGCTAACTATTAATGTTCAGTCTAAATACCGATATTAAACTCTTTTGAAATAGTACTAGAAAGCTGTGGTAATACAGTTTTGTTAGCACCAAGAGTGGACTAAACTGTGAGCATCTGTCTGGGTGCAGGGTACCTGAAAGACTAGTGAAATAGTCACATAAAAAAACTGGAGGCCATCTTTGACTTCAACTTAGACTCTGACTTTACTGTCCCTAAGAGGAGATTCTTTTCCCCAGCACTGTGCCTTATCAGACAGCAGCAAATACACAGCACACAGTAACTACATGGACGACATCATACATACTGCACAACGGCACACAGTAACAAATTGGACAACATCACAGTAACGACACAGACAGGAGTGCACACTCAGGCCTGTTCCGTGAGGCCTATTATTTAAGGCAGCCATGGCTGCAGGGATCAGGCTCTTCCCAAAGCGAGCCCTTCCTCACCTCTGTACCTGCACCCAAAGTGCAGTGCCATTAGGTGGTCTGATGTGTGATGAGGATTATTCCAGCCACAATTCAACTATCTGCAACTTAAAAGGAATGTGGGCCAGGGGCGTAAGTAGGGGGACAATGGCCCCTTCCCTGCTCCCTGTGGTAGTTCCAGCTACAATAGGTTTTATTTTGCCAGTATGACACGCACACACACACACACAGGCTCACAAGTTAAAAACAATACCAGCCATCACAACGTTGTTGCAGCTGGTAAAAAATAGTCTGTAAATAGAATAATAATAATAATTTACTTAAGAAAAAAATTACTTTAATTCCATGTGTTTTACCTGCCCTGCCTATGTTGGGACCCTGAATCATTTGTTCAGCTATCCCTGACAATATAGTACCCCTGACCAACAGCGGGTTGCTTATCCTTGGAAGCATGATTGTTCTCAGCAATCACTTTGTTGCCTGATGGTGAAGGAAATTTTATGTTAATGTGGCAGTTACATTCGAGAAAATTTGTCATGAGCCGTTTCGAGGTAAAGGTGGTGCTGGGAAAAACAGTTCACCAAAGTCAATAAGGCTGATCCTCTAGGATCACCGAACAAGCCAATCACAGCTTCGTAGGCCAGATTAAAAATGGGATGTCAATAATGACAGACGTGAAGTGGCCACAAAAATGGCAACAAGTGTGAATAAGATTGACACAGCTGTGCATGCTTTTGTTAGTGGACTTACAGAAGGAGCATCTCCTGAATCTGCATATGTCTTCAGCTGAAGTGAAAATGGGTTCTCATCCACTTAATTTGGGCAAAATAATCCCTCCTCCCAACCAGGAAATGGCTAATGAATGTGATGTCACACTAAATGAGGACATAAAATGAAATGACTCTTCAATTTGATTATGAGGCTATGATTAACATACCCATTGCTATTATCACCTTAACAGTATCATGAAAGCATTTCATTAAATAAAAAAAAGCCAAAACATGTAAATGAATAACCTGGTGGTGTTTGGAGCAACTGGAGACGTGATGTTCAGTTCACATATTCCTTTAAAGGTAAAACATAATACAATCCATTTCTCACAAAAACTCCTTTAAGGCGGCTGTGTGACGGTTGTCAAGAGGATGAGTGGCTTCATAAAACCAAGTGCCAACAGGGGCTGTGGTGATTTGAGATGAGCTGCATCGATCTAAGCTGTCTAAGCACACAACTAGAATTGATAGCACCATAACGCCATTTCTATCCAATTCCAGCTCTGTGTGTCTAAGTTTAGCTCGTGCCACCAGCTTAAAGAATGACTCATGCTGTCAATAGTTGGGAAGAGATGCCCCATGGTTAGTTACTGCTGTGATGTGGCCATTATTATGACTGCAGTTTAATATCTGCACCACACACACACACACACACACACAAATAAACAAACACAAAAGATGGAGAACTGGGTTTTTATTAAACCCTAGTCTGTGTCACCCACCTCCAACATGCAGGTCAGTGCAGTCTGATAACACACCTACTATATAACGGATCAACCCTGCCCTGCATAATCAAACGGCAGTGATGCAGAAAAAAATCTCTTTACTTTCATAGAGAGTACAGCCCACATATTGCCTCATCATTTCAATGAAATCTAATTGTATATACGACCCTTGACCCTTTCAACGCAGGTGCAAAAGAAGGAGTTTGCATAAAGCGTTTCTTTCATAAATATATCTGCATTCAGATTTATACTGAGGCTTAACCCGAAAGTTATTAGAAATTTCTAGACAGACTGCTTCATTTTCTCTGTGAACTTTATATTGTCTTCGGTGTCCATGGTTAAAAAAAAAAGAAAGAAAAAACAAAACAAAACAAACAAACACAGCAGCAGCTATTGACAGAAAACTGGCCATAATGGTTATTGGTCCATTCTGCATAATTTAAAGTAGAATTACCGCCTTGCAGTTGTGTGCATCCTTCAACCACTCAAGTCGCAGTTACAGTTTTCATCCATGTCTGTGTAGCCATAAAAGACAATGTTTTAAATATGGATGTTGCTGCAAAGAGGCTACTTATTCTTAAACATGGATGCTTCACAGAGATCTTCCCCCAGGCAGCACAGGAGATCGATACAATCAGCACAATTTCAAGGTGGACACCCAAGATTAGTATCACCAATTCAGTGTTTGACCAAATGTCTCCCCCTCTGTTCCTGAGATATGACGTTGAATAATAGCCTGAAAAGTGTTTTTGTAGAACATTATGTCAAAGTGAAGCCAACCTCTTACTTTAAGGATATAAAATGTCAACACTTCATTTAGACATTTGTGTGAAATTTTGTCATAATTAGCATATGAATTCTGCTAAGTTAAGATATGCTTTGTGAGATCACAATGATGTTTGACCCTTGATCACCAAATGGCAATTAACTGATCATAGAGTCCAAGTGGACACCTTGGAAGAAATTCCCGCACGGTGTTCTTGAGATGTCACGTTCACGAGAAATGGACAGATGAACTGACGGATGGACAACATGAAAACATAATGACTCTGGACACGGCTGTCGCCAGTGTAGAGGCATACAAATGGAAGGTGTGCATGCAGTAAAAAGAGGTCTGGTAGGTATTAGGTATATGTCTCGGTACATCTTTATTTTTGCAGCAGTAGCTCAGTCTGTGGGGCAGCTGGAGAGCTGTAAGCTTGCTTCCTGGGAACTGCTAAAGTGCCCTTGAGCAAGGCACTAAACCTTCAAACCGCTCCAGAGGCACTGTACTATAGCTGATCCTGTGCTACGCCTTAATTACATGCGAATAATGTGTAAAAAGAGGTATACCTGGAAGCCACATTTCCACTGCCAATGGCCTGTGCACTGTGGGGATTTAAGACTAAGGAATACATTAACATGAGATGAAAGTAAAGTTGGTTTGAAGTGTCTACAAAAAGGGAAAGTTACTCACAAAAATCTGTAAAACTCTTCTGGTCATTTTGCATGGAATTTCAGAGACAGTTCTAAACTCCAGTTCATTCATTTTCAGTCGAAGCTGTGCAAGAAAATAACACCTGTGGAACATCTGTCAAGTTTCATCCTGCACTGCACAACTCATCTAGTTGAATCTGAGTTAGTTACTGAGGATGAACCCTCCCTGAATGTCTGAATAATGAATTTAAATGTATGTACACCTTTGTGTTTTCACAATTAGTTACGGTCCTTCTGTAAGCACCATCCTTGACCTGCATTGTTTCATAGACAAAAATATTTTCATTCTGTTGCCTTGGTGATAGCAGCAGCTGGTTACTGACCCGGGTGCAATTGTTGGCCTTAGGCTCCAACTCGGTGACCTTGGTGATCTGCTTGAGGAAATCGGACTCCTGCATCCCTGGCTGAGATCCGCGTCGCTTGAACTGTGCTCGGGGGTTTGTCAGGATCACCTGGAGGTTCACCGCAAAGCCTGAGGGAGAGAGAGAAGGGCGAAGGAGAGGAAGAGAGGGAGCAAAGACGGAGAAAGGGGGAGGAGGTTAGCCAGCATGGATTAAAAGCACATTATGAGTCTATTATAATCACAGCAGAAAATGATAGAGTGCATTAGTGTATCTAATGACTATGATATGGCTGATATGAAATTCCTTTACCACAGGGGTCTGCCATTCTCCTGTGATAATTGCACTATAGATGAGAAGGAAAGCACCAGAAAGTCAGAGGGAAGTCAAAATGCTTGTGATGCCAGTGTGTTGTAGCAGAGGTGAGGATTAATGGCTGGCTTGCAACCAGATTTAATCTACCTGATTAGAAAAATTGGCAACAGTGGCAGAAAATGTGACGAATTACTTTGGGAGACATTAGCTGTCGCACAACCAGAAATAATTATTTGGAGGTAGAAAAGAGATCCAGATTGTGAGATGAATGTTGACAAACTAAACACAAAAGCTAAAGCTAATCCGTTACTGCCGTACTTAACCTTGTTCCCATCAACATGTGTGGAGAACACGTCATTCACACATCCAATGTGTTGTCTGACCCTGCAGCCAGAGGTCTGAAGGTTACACATGATGTGTCTCTTTTGCATCTTTTTGCCTGCATCTCGCTGATCCCTTACTGACAAAGCAACATGCTCAGAGTACCAGGTAAGAAATCCTTACATATACACATATATATTTGTATATATAAATATATAACTGTTTCCAAATGGTCACCCTGCCAAGTCCTTTATCAGAGTGCAGTTTTGTGGCAAATATTCGGTTATATTTCTGTCTGGCAATAAGGTATTGGCCTCCATTCTCCTGTCATAGTCTGCAGTTTGTCTGTGTTCAGCATGTTTGTTATTGCTGCACTAAGTAATTCTCCATTTTTATTAATGGATGCTCTTAAAATTCAGGACTCTGGCCTCTGTGGATCTCTAATCGCCTCAAGTTGTTATTAAAACACATTAAACTGATGATTGTCAGACCTCCTTTAAAGCTGACAAATGCTGGTAATCGGCCCTCAGTTTGAAAATGATTTAATTGTGTGTAACATTAGTTGCTCAGTTAGTTGGCAGTGCTTTTTCTATGTGACGCTTCTAAGAGTTCCGAGTTTCATAATAAACAGTCTGTTTAACACTGAATAGATACTCCTCCATTTGGTCCTACTTAAAAGCATATTATCAACTAATTAACCTAAGACAATATTAGTATTCCATCTTCCAATATGTAAAAGAGCCGTCCCAAATAAATGATAAAATGATGAAAATCAAACATGCTCTCACATTCTGGTGTGGAAATAGTGAAGACTATATTAAGTTAGCTGAAGGCAGATTCTCATTAGTCTTATCCTTTACATTAACACACATCTAACAAAGCTGCAAACCTGCTCATCACAATCGCTTTACTCGGCACAGCAGTTGTCCCACATTCAGTAATGAGACAAAGTGGAGTAACCTGTTAAGTTACCTCGATGTAACTCCAGTTCTATAAGTACGTAAGTAGTCCACATTTGCACAGCATCACAAATTGAAATAAAGTAAATACAGTCACTGTTATGGGATATGATATAAAACATGACTCATTATGAATAATACATGCATCCATCAGTGGGTGAGTCCAAGATTCAGTTCCTTGAAATTTCAAGACCTACATCGTAGGTAGGCCATGAGTGTGTAAAGAGACCTGAATACAGTGTTGGAGGTGGAAACTTGTCATTCCTCTGAAAGCTGCTCAGTGGCTCATGAAGAGAAAAATGTTCAGCTGCTGTGTAAAAAAAAAATCACCCAGATGATCGGCACTGCTTCCACATCATTGGGCCTATAAAGCGCTACACACACTTAAATGGGGATAAAATGATTTAATCTTGTGGCCTTTTCAGAATTTACAAATGTTATTAGACCGAATGGATCAAATCCTGATAGTAAAATTAATCATTTCACATGTGTTCTGATCATGGACTGTAAAAATAATGGAGGTAGCTACTGTGATGTCACCCATTGGTTTGTGGACTCCCATTTTGAAGCCTCAAATTTGACATCAGGGGCATTGCCATCTTGTTTTTTTGGAGCCAGGATAGGCCAGAAGTGGCTGGTGCTGTGGAGGGGTAGATATGACTTATAACTTAGCTATAGAGACCCAAACTGTTATTTGTACCAGGCTGTAAACATGTTTGGGCATTTTAACACGGGACTCTGGGATGACTGGCTCATCCGCAATTGGAAAATGGAACCGCAGTTTTTGGCACTTCTCTGTTGGCTTTATTTCTCAGTCCTGGAGGTTGCCGATTCATTGTGATGCTCAAGAAAATGTATTTGCTGTTTTTCAGATGTCTCTTTCACAATGTAACTCTATGGGAAAAAAAGTCTTTTTGGGCCCAATGGCATCATGTGACAGACCCGGAAGTTGTAATTCCACTGTTTGGCCACTATGAAAATTGGCTTAAAAGTCTGGCACACTCCTTGGGGGCTTGAGTTAGGCTTGTGTAGGACTAGCTTAAGAGTCTAAGATCCAACTAGCAGCTCTATGATGCTGTGCTTTAAGTAGTTGCAGTGGAACGAAATGCTACTGTTAGCATGCTAACATTTTCACAATGATATTTAGTGGGCAGTGCTGGTCGCCATTGTAGTTTATTGTTTTAGCATGCTAACAATTGCTAATTAGAACTAAACACAAAGTACTGTGACATTTTGGGCTGATAGCACTAAATAGTCAGAGAATTGTTAAAGTTCATTGTATAGGAAACATGAATGTCAATTTCAATGTGCTCCAGCAAATACCCCCTACTACACCACTAGCATAACCTATTATGTACACATAATACACAGACACACACCTCTATGGATCATCCCAGTGTTGTAAAATAACTGAACTTATATTATACATTGATGAATTAGCTCTAATGTCATAATCACACTGTATGTTCCAGTCAGAGTTCACAAACATTAGCTAGACATTCAGGAGACAACATACTGTAAGTCTTATAGTTTCTTGTCCTCTGTGGCAATTCCCTTTAAGGCCCCACACTGTAGCCTTAGGACATCCCCACTGGGTTGAAAACAAATCCCATCAGTACCTTCTCTCCTTCATTCTGCCTGCTGAGTAACTATCTCAGCCTTCCTGCTGAGTCAGGAGGCAGAAATAAAGAGCAGAGAAAGACACCGACATTCACATTGCCCATTGATCCACCATTTTCACCACATTCCTCTGCTTAAAGAATAAAGATCAAGTACAATCAAACTGTGGTATTGGCTCACATTGTATATCACTCTTGTATCAGCTGGTTGACTGGGGTGGTCCGAGATGGCAAGTCATTTTTCACAAGCTAGCATAAAACAAAAATCTCCCTCTACTCCTGTGACTGTGCAACAATCATGTATTCATGATGTGTACTGCTAGAAGTTAGAGGAATTTTAAATGCAATTTTAACTATTCTGTTAAACCTAGCATGTGCAAGCTAGGTCCCCAACAAGCTCTGTTATGTGATGCCATTGGGCCGGAAAAGAATTTTTCCCATAGACTTTCATTGTGAAAGAGACATCTCAAAATCAGTGGATACATTTTTTCGAGTGTCACAACCCCCTCAAAACAGTTTGTTTACTATCGGGATTTTATCTATTTGGTCCTATGACATTAAGAAAGGTTAGAGGAACAGCACAAATAAATAATTTTATCCCCATTAAAGTTAGCGAAGGGCTAAACCTGAAGTATAGCTGGCTCGGCCAGCAAAAGTCTCTGATGTGCTTGCTCTCCAGGCCCAACAATGCGAAAGATAACAATTACACCCCATGGGTCAAATCTTTTGGTTTCATGCATCACTGCCCAACTTTCACAGGGATAAACACAGCTCCACCTCCAAGGCTACATCCAGTACACTTTATACATCCATGGTGCAAGCAGGAATGTGGTTTCTTGTACTTTAAATAATGGCATTTGGCCCATAGATTGTATAGAAGAAGTGGACGTTGCCACCATGACATCACACATGGGTTTGTGGACAAGTGCTTTGAAGTCTCCAGCTTGGCTTTTTGGCCCTCAACCTCTTGGTCTTTAAAAGCCAGGAGTGACTATATTTTGATGACAGGGTGGAGCTGTGGAGAAGTGAGGAGTGGATCTGACTGACAACCCTGAGGACACCACCGTGGTAGTGACTTGTCAACCTTGAGTTGAGCATCCCCTGCTCTACAGTCTATTTTACTGCAAATGGGATCATAATTTGCAAAATAATTAGCAAAATGAGCACCATGCTGTATTGCAGGAAACTGTTTACTGATGTTTCCCACCCAGTGTCCGCAGATGAGGACATTACACTTTGGGTTTGCTCCACTTTATGATTTATTTTACTTAACGTAGATCTGTTGTCCTCATTCGTGGACACTTTTATGTGGTGGTAGAAAAAGCACAATACCCTAATCTGTGTGAAAAGAAGATGCCATCTATTTCTACCAAGTCAATCCACAAACGAATCCAGACACAAAGTTGAACAAGGTACAAAACCTGATTAAATTTCATGGTTGGAACTTGTTTATATATGCTAAATAATGTTTGCAGCTTGATTCAGCATACAGGTTTGACCAGTTTTAACAATAGTAACAAGCTATGACACTGTTAATATGAAAGTCATCCTTTGAGGACATTGGGACTTTAATATTGTATTTTACAGCATTTCCTAAAGGCCAGTTAGGTGTGATAAACTGTTTTGACAGACAAAAAGGAAATTCCTAGCTTGAAATATGGAGGAAGGAAAATTCATGCAGAGTTACATAACGAACAAATCAGAATGCTTTTAGATATGTTGCATTGTTTGTAATCTTGTTTTTGCACAGCAGTGTTCAGGGATGGAAAGAAAAAGTTTTATACTTTATTACACACTGGTGACTATTAAAAATAAACCCATTGTTCCCACATGAGGACAGTATCTTTTAAAAAACTGCTTCCTGTTCAAAGACAATGCTTAGTTTTTTGTACTTATGATGTTCTACTAATCCCAAGGAGAATTTGAAAATGAACCAAACAAACATTTGGGTCTCAGGAGATTTTATCAAGTGAGAAGTAGGGCCATTTTCTTGAAGACTTCTGTACAATTGGACTTCTTTTTGCAACCAGTGTAGTCGCCCCCTGCTGGCCATTAGAATGAAGCAGATTTAAGGCACTTCCACTGTGGCTTCACATTTCAGACCCGGAGTTAACGCCTTGGTTTAGCCAGAACCTAAGGTCTTGGATTTTGGAGCTGCACACTAATACTTGAAATAACTAAATCAGAAGCCTTTTAGAATATGCCTCCCTTTCAAGGACATAATGTACGTTAATTAAAAACTCAACCTGACACAGTGTTAAGTCTCTGCAAGTATTATGCATACCTGGAATTTTCAACTTGAAACCAGTGGCTGCCTGGAAGGTAGGAAAAACACATTTAAAAATCCAAACACTATGGTGTAATTTAAAGCCTATGTAATTTGTTATAAATGGGCTAAAATATTGGTACGGTCCTTAAATGCCCCATCAAGACAGCATGAATGTGTAGGTGTAGTTATGTATTTAAGCAGAGCAGCATTTCTCCGAGGAATGCTGAAGTTTTGAGTTTAGAGCGTGACAGGAGGATATTTTCAGAAATTGCTGCGATCCTCCATGCACAAGGTCTCAGCATAATTACTGAATATTTATTTATGCAAATCGTTAGTGGGTGGCACGCCTTGGCAATCAGTGCATTAGCACTGGTGGTGAATTACCCCAAGTAATTCACCGTCCTCGCCTCCTCTCTTTTCCCTCTCCCCCTGGCTGAACAGCATTTTCTAGGCTGCAGTTCTCCTGAGGTACTGACACATGGCCAGCAGACAGCAGTCCTCTGAGTAATGTGAGTGTCAGTGCGGGTCACACAGAAAGAAAATGTAGACATGCAAATGAGTTTGGCTTATCATCCTCCTATAGGCTTAAGTCTGCTGCATTTAAGGTCAGGTCAGCCATCACAAACACATTCCAACCCTGTAGTAGCTCCTATTTACAGACACAGACAATATACAAAGGTGAGACTGAGAGCAAGACTCATACTTAACCAGTGTTTACAGACTAAAGGTTACACTTAAACTGATAACAACTATATTTTACAGTAACATTTTAAAGACACAGGTCAAATTTTTTAAAGTAGGGCTGTATGAGGTACTTATTGTATCCAGAGTCAGTGTATTACCTAAAGTAGATGTCAGAAGGCATGCTCTTAGTCTGGAGAAACAGGCAGGAGTACCACAGAAGCTAAACAATGTACTGCTGTGGACGGGGGGCAGCTGCAAAACATATTTAAGCCATTTCAAGGCCTACCCAAAGAATAAATATCAGTTTAATTGATAAATAGATATCTCGAGAATATGTTTTTTTGGCACAATATTTTTTCAATCGTAGAACCTCTATATACCTATGCAACGCTGTCTTTCATCCCCTTCAGTCTCCCTCTGAGAAGTTCTTCTGTATAGGCTGAATCCAAACTCTCACCTATGGTCATGAGCTTTGGGTTGTGACTAAGAGAATGAGATAGCAGATGCAAGCAGCTAAAGTGAGTTTCCTCTAGAGGGTGGCTGGGTTCAGCCTTAGAGATGGGGTGGGGAGCTCAGAACATCCCGAGGGTGCTCGGAGCAGTGCTGCTGCTCCTCTGTGTCATAAGGTGGTTTGGGCATCTGGTTAGGATGCCCCCCCCGGCACCTCCCATTGGAGGTGTTCCAGGCACATCCAATTGTTAGGAGGACCCAGGGCAGACCCAGAACATGGTAGAGGGATTATATATCTCATCTGGACTGTAAATGCCTCAGCGTCCTCAAGGAGGAGCTGGAAAGCATTGCTGGGGAGAGATACATCTGGCGTACTTTTTTTTCCGGATAAGCAGATGAAAATGGATAGATGGGTGGATGGATTGATTTTTTTTTTTTTTTACAGGTTACTGTAAAACAAACTAATTCAGTCAATAGACTATATAATATGCTTGGACCCATTTAGAATGTTTATGTTGTCCAGTTTGAAACGATCTATAATCTGGTTGATAAAGGTATCCACTTGTCTCCACAGTGGTGGCGACAAGTGGATTTCATCATCACTGGATTTTTCTTTTATTTACAGAAACCACTGAAAGTCTGACCAAACAGCTGATCTGTTGTGTAATACAGTGAGTAAGTTGTGCCTATGCATAGGAATACCCAATTTTTACGGTTGAGAAAATGCAGCTTCAGAGAAAAGGGACTGTCTGACCGCACGGTAAAGTGATGAAAATACTTTCATTATAGTGTCCACTTGGCCTGACATTAAGGTTTTAATTTAGGTGGCTAAAATATGTTTTGCAGCTAACCCTGTCCTAAGCAGTACATCTACTGTAGCTTCTATTGTGGTACTCCAGCCTGCTGCTCCCCACCGACTGTCATCTACAGTGGGTAATATACTGACAATGGATGAGTACCTCATACAACCTAATTTAAAACAAATCTGATCCCTTTAAGATTAAACAAAGTCCATTATACTAAAAGAGTATTGACTCGCATGCCATAAGCAAACTCCCAGCACTGCACAATGCCTTACACCTACACAAAGAAACACACAGACCCTGGTATAATACCTGGTATAATACCTATACAAGTATTAGGTTACTCTGGTATCAGGCTCATTACTGTTCTGTGTGTGATACCGCAGGCTAATAACAGAGATGAATGCAGCTCAGGTGGAGCAGATAGATATGAGAGCAATTACAAGATAGACATCTTCTAACCCGCAGCCAGCCTCGGTGATATGGAGATCATAGCTTATCTAAGCCATGTTTGCCCACGAGGCTATTGTCCAGACTCTGCACTAACTCTGTCCCACTTTACTCCTGACCCACTCTGGTTGACCTATTTGGCTGTATGTATCTATTGAATGCCACATTACCCTCTTTGGAGAGAAATATGTGCCTGTAGTTCATCATTACTTGGGCCCTACAGTCAGTTATCAACAAGTGAAATTAGAGGTATTTTACAACTGTCGTGATCTGTATGCCTAGTTTTTTTTTTTTTTACAATTCATGTGATCTTATTACACGTAAACACAACTAAACCGCCAACAATTCAGTCAGAGATTCAGGGTTATTATGCTAGCAGCAGCTAATGTAGCCTCAAGCAGAGATGAACCTTTACACGTTTCATACATATCGTTTCATACATATCGTATTGACGCTAGCCCCCCAAATGTGGGTGTTCTTAAGGGACTTATTGCTGTGTTTCCCTCGGCTTTTCAGCCTCCAAACGTATGTTTTTTAGTGACCTGTCGCCGTTTGTCTAGCGGGGATAGTGGCATTAAAAGCAGTTGTTTTTTTTACCAAAACATTGCTGCTTTTCCAGCAGGGTGTGTGCCCCCAAAACCTGTTATTTTAAGCTGAAACATGATCTTTTCCTAACCCTAACCAAATGTTTTTTGTGCCTAACGGCTGATCAGACACGTCTGTCCCTGCATGGCCACAGCAGAGCATGTCCAGTGTAATCAACTGAAGCTGCCACGCTGACCACAGAAACCAAGCTTGCTGGCTCTTCTCTATTTTTACATTGTTTTTTTTTCTTCTCTGCACACGGCTCTGCAGACCTCAAACTGTTATAAAGTACACAACTGTCTAAAAAAATTTGTACTATATTTTTTAAAAGGACTCACATGTATACCTCATTGTACCAGAGGCAATGCAAAGCAGAGCAACCTTGTTTTACATGTCACATGAAAATAAACCAGATCAATGCAGTTAATCAATCCGGTGGATTAGCTTCCAAACCCTGCATAAACAGCTGCTTTGTCACTTGGTAAAACTCTACGTGCAGTGAAGCTGGGAGCAACCACATACTGCAAAGACAGTCTGGCTAACAGGTGAAAGACACATTCCACCCCACCGACATGACGGGTTGTGTCCATGCCCCATGTGTTTGGGATATAGACCTAACCACACATTTACCACGGTGTTGTTGCAACATAACGTTTTAACATATCCGCTATATTATAATGTACAAAGGTAACATATAGTTTGCAGAAATGTACATTCATTCATTCATTCATCTCCTAACTGCTTCATCCTCTTGAGGGTCGCGGAGGGGCTGGAGCCTATCCCAGCTGACATCGAGCGAAAGGCAGGGTACACAAACAACCATTCACGCTCACATTCACACCTATGGACAATTTAGAGTTATCAATTAACCTAGTCCCCAATCTGCATGTCTTTGGACTGTGGGAGGAAGCCGGAGTACCCGGAGAGAACCCACGCTGACACGGGGAGAACATGCAAACTCCGCACAGAAGGGCTCCCACATCCGGGGTCGAACCCGGCGCTGTGAGGCGACAGTGCTAACCACTACATCACCGTGCCACCCCAAAAATGTACAATGCCAACATTTTTAAGTGACATCATGTGAGGCATTTTGTGTCGATCAGACTTCACGCAGCTCCCCCTGGAGAGGCAGTAAAGTATTATACAACACTTTTCACATATGCAGTTGCACATCACGACCTCTGTGAACACCAACACATTCTCACTCTGATCTCATCACATATCAAAGATTGGCCATGGACTTTCCACGTCAAGCTATTATGTGCATGGTACCCTGGGTATGTTGATTGTTGATGTTCTGGGATGCCATATCAATTTCAGCCTGTTACAGCCTTGTCTGTTTTCAAACTACACTTCTGTTTTCACAGGAAATATACAGTTTGCATACAGTCTCAATTTTTTTGTTGCGTCCGATGCTGGAATTCACTGCCCAAGCGCCAGTTTTTTATGTCACCGGATTGAGACCGGATTGTAAATAGCCTTTGAAGTGCGAAATCATTGAAGTTTACCTTCAAAGAGATATCCTTGGTCTTCCGTAATTTATCATGATTTATCCCGATTTTGGGGACCACCTGACTCTTCACCAAGCAACGTCACCAGGTCAAACTTTGCCATTCGTCAGCACTTTGATCAATAACAAGTTAGCTTTGAAATTAATGTCTGGATTTCCTATTTTTTGGGGTTGTTTTCAGGGCGCACCTGATCTCTCCTCCAGCACCATCACAATGCAACAATTTCCAGCTCTACACATATTAAAATACAATGGGTGAAGTGTTTAACATGTACACAGGAAATCCCCCTGAGATGTTCTGAGCTAAAGGTGATAATAGAGAAAAGAAAACCCCTTTTTATTTGAATGACCCCACAAAACACACATAAATATTATATATTCAGTGTTGTACTGCATTATAATACGATCTGACTTTGTATTACTCCCATCAAAACTCTAAATCCAACATGGAACAACACATCATAGGGAAAGAAAAGTCAGGTCTGGAAGACAAGAGATTCTAAGAAGACTAAAGAAACACATGAAATGAGAAACTGATACATGTCACAGCCTCTTGTGCTTTATTGATTTGTCTTATTGTAGTGTAACCTGAAGCTTCGGTACCCTGAGGGAACCATGTGATCACTCTGTTGTCCTCTAGGTTTACACAGGAGCATGCAGTCAATTTTTATTTTTGTTTCCTCTCTTTGTTCATAGTGTCTCCCTGCCTCTGTTCCATCCCATCGCTCTGTGATTCATTTTTATTTCAGAGGCTCATACAAAACACAAAAGAGTTTACCTCCAGGGCAAAACCAGATATGAGCACACTCAGCAACTACGACTCTGTGACATTAAAATCATAAGCCTATGATAAATGAACTGTTTATATAACCTCTGTCACCTGTCCATGTAACACTGCAGTGAGTCCACTGTAGTGTTACACACTTGAGATCCACTTCAGGGAACTTGTATATCTGCTCCTCCAAACACACAGGGTCATGTTTCCTGACAAAAACCCTTCTGGCAGACAGGTTCCTGCGCTGTTTGAATAAAGACAAGTGAAAATCTCAGGAGAAAGGTGTCACAGATAGTAGCACCCACACAGTTTGATTGACAGGTGACCACAAAACACCATGGGAAGAAGTGCCTGGCAAACTGAGGCACAATCAAGCAGGAACTGCCATGTTCATCTGATGGCCACTGCAGTATGTGCTGAATGCAGCAGGACCTGAGGTCTATTTACATGGGTGCAGATCCTGGGGGCGGGGGGGGGGGCGACACATTTTGTTATTGGGATATTTATTCCTATAAAAATGATTAATGAATGGATATGAATTTATTTAAATACATCTGATTTTGTTGGGTCAACTTGTGTAACTGTAACTGGGCGGCACGGTGGTGTGGTGGTTAGTACTGTCGCCTCACAGAAAAAGGGTTGCCGGTTCGATCCCGGGTGTGCGGAGTCTCCCCATGTCAGCGTGGGTTCTCTCCGGGCACTCCGGCTTCCTCCACAGTCCAAAGACATGCAGACTGGGGACTAGGTTAATTGATAACTCTAAATTGTCCGTAGGTGTGAATGTGAGCGTGAATGGTTGTTTGTCTCTATGTGTCAGCCTTGCAATAGTCTGGCGACCTGTCCAGGGTGTACCCTGCCTCTCTCTAGGCTCCAGCCCCCCCGGGACCCTCAAGAGGATGAAGCGGTTAGAAGATGAATGAATGAACTTGTGTAACTTGTAAGTATTTATTGTGCTCTTAGAACTGTACAAATACTAGCATTGCTGGCTCTATAAAAACCTGATCAGTTAGTTTAACCATGCTCAGTTAGGGGCTCATATTCTGATAATCATCCATATCCACTTATGTATACATTAGTCCCATATACTGGGAGAAAGGGAAGATGATGAGGAGAACTGGGAATCTGTGAGAGGCGAGAGATGAGAACATGAGTGCACATAACATGTCTAAGACCCTGAAACTCCACGTACTATTGGCTGTTTAAGAGAAATAAACAGTAAAGGTAAGCATATGATTCTCTGTGTAGTGCTTTTTGAATGACTTGGTGATGGTGATGAGCCTCTGTGAAATCGTGAAATATGCTGGCAATCTCAAGCGCTCTGCGGGCATGATTTGCATGCGTGCAATTAAAAAAAAAATCACAACTGATTGTGTCCCCCCCCCAAACTTGTCATCAGACCTGCGCCCATGTCTATTTAAAAACAAATTCCCTCAGAGGATGCAGTAAATGCATTATTTTCTACTAGGATGGTCCCATTAGCAAATCTCACTTCTTTCAGTGTGCATCTGGTGGTGATCCCACAGATTTGAGGTAAGAGAGAAAACCCAAATCCAAGCATCTATGTCTGTATGCTTACGGATGACATTAGAGACACTACCTCCTTATCTCCTCATAGTCTATTAGCAGAATAAAAAAGAAAAGAAAAGAATAAATGCGGAAGGCACTGATCAGTAGTATAACTTTGTCATATTTGATTTAAACTATCACTACATCCTGACAGTACACAAGACAGATAATGTGTGAAATAAATAATATTCCTCTGCCTCCTTTTAGTGCTTCTAATCCCATTTGCTGAACGAAAACAACCAATCAGAGCCGAGAAGTCTATGGTACCACTCTGCCTCTAGGTAACATATACATTTTTGGCAGTTTACACTGATAAGATACATCCTCAATTATGGAGCAATACTGTCAAAAAAGACCCAGGGCCCCAGGAAAACCAATAGCACTGTTTATATTGTAACACGATTTTCTACATGTTCATGTTTCTTTTTTTTTTTCAGGGCCTTCCTCGGATGGTTCAGCTCTATCAACTCTCCCCACAGAAATGGTCTTAAAATGTATTTTTCTGTCATTTTACAATCTAAAAATATTGGATTCACAATAACAGAAAAGTAAAGTTTAATTTTAAGTTTTTTAATGTACTTAACTTGATAATTAAGAAATAGAAAATTGTTCAAATGCAAAGTCCCACTATGGACCATGGTATTTCACCATTACATTTTTTGGTATTGTGTATTTAGGTTAATATACTGTTCAAATAACTAACAGTCGTCATAATTTTCTTTTTATCTCTACACTACAGTTAACCTAAATAAGTTTAATAATGTTAAACAAAGTTTCAACAAAGTTCAGGCTATGACACTGTATAACAGTGCCCTTTGTGGGTCCTCTCTGCAGAGCAGGCTATATGCTTGTGTTTTATACACCTTTTTCTTCCTTTTACAGAGTGAATACAATATTATTCTATGACTCTTCAAAGAGGAAGAGGGTAAAATTAGCACTGATGTTAGTAAAGATGAGTCAGATTTTAGAAGTTTGGGAGACAAGCTGCCAGCAGCCCAGCAGTAACACAGCAAATGGTGGCGACATACAGTATGTCAGGAAAGACACACAGCGGGACACTGAAAGCAGGCATTCGATGTAAAACAAGTACTCAAACACTGAAATGTAACTCAGTATCTTAATTTGAAATATGCGTACACTCTTTAACACATTCATTCCTATGGGCGGTTCCACACTGGTACAATGTTGTCTATGGGAAATGCTCAGACAAACAATCTTTTGAAATGAGTTAAATTTTATATTTTTCAATTTCAAATGGCATGAATTTTAAAATTTAAGGTTTCTGAATATTTTCCATTGTATATAATTCTATAAAAAAAATTAGACCAATAACCCTCTATTGTCATTTCTTACCGTTATGGTGTTGCTACGTACCCAAAATAGTACCCAAACGGAAATACTTTTTTTGAATTTTTTTTTACACTATGGTTACTGAGTCTATTTCATGACAAAAACCATTACAAACAATACAAGCAAAGATTCTGTTACTGCTTTGCCTATTTCTTGCCTTAGATGTTTTCAGAAACATATATCAGTGTACTGTTTAGCTGTAAAACAAGAAATTTTATGGTTGTGTAACTTTAGCCACAGTGGATTTTTCTAAACGCTTTTAGAAGCACTAGGAGGAGAAGAGAAAGCAAGATTTTTTCATAGATTATCTGCTTTATGTACTATCGTCAGTATATAATATAGTAGGCTATATAGTTTTATCAAACATGACAAAAGGTTATTTTTATAAAAGTTAAGGACTACAGTTTTAATAGCTGGAATCATGGTGTTTCCCAGGAGTTCTCACCATAGCCTGCTCCTTTGATCCCAGAAAATACTTGTGTAACCCGGGATTTTAAGTGTGCATCTGTGTGTGCCTTTATGTCCCATCTGCTGAGGACTAGTGTACTGACGCCTTCTTCGAACCTCATTAATACTCCCACACAACTGCCGTAACTAAATACTGAAAGTCTGATCTTAAAATGCCATTATTATGCTAATATAACTGGATACATTTTTATCCATCTTTTCATGCTAAAATGCTGTGTGACAAAATACTTTTTTAGAATAAGTGTGAACAAAGAGAGGTGAAAAATATGCAAACTAAAAATATGTTTCAACAAGTGGCTGCATCAGACATGGAGGATGAAAGCTCCATCCACTAGTCAGAGTGCAGAGCAACCTTTTAACAAACAATGGCCCTGACAACAACCTATCCAACTGTACACCCCACTCCTGCTCCAGCACATGCTGAAATGGCTGTATGAGACAGATTTTCCCTTCCTGGCACTTCACACAGTAATAACCTCCAATCTGCACTGTAAAGATGCTCATATGCATCCACTTATCTCAGATGCATTAAGGCTGTAGTTGGCAACTTTTTAAAAAGTAACTTTTTGTCATATCTGCTGAAACTGTCTCTACCTCCAGTAATTGTTTCAATCACTGCTGCTGCTGCTGCTGCTGCTGCTGCTAGGCAGTGCTGATCAAATATTAACCAAGATTTTGTTCCTCCTACCACTCCTTGTGCTTCAAATGGCATTTAGTAGAATCTACAACACATTCTCTTCCAATCTTATCAGATATCAGCGTTTGGCAACAAACTTTTCATGTTGGCATATGATGTGCAATATACCCTGGGCACATTGGTTGTTGAAAGCCATGTCAACTGTCTTTTCAAAATGCACTACCGTTTTCACAGAAAAAGTACAGTTTGCATAAAGTCTCTTTCAAAATAAATGCACTATGTTGGTGCGACACTGCAAATTGATGTGTTTTTTTCCTTCAACAATAAATGCACATAGTTATATTATGCCAACACACACACACATGGTTAGATTCAGAGAAAAGAGTTTGGCTTTAAAATCATACAGAAAGTCAACACCTGCCTCATGTGTGAAAGTCAATGGTTGGACCAGCACACCACCCCTCCCACCGACCCTACTCGGACTTTCGCCCCCTTAAATTACATTGTTGTCCATAACTGTGACCGGCTGACTATCACACGGATGTGACAGGACGACAAATTCGTTGATGTCTGACGCCATAAGTCGCTGCCCAAGCAATGGTATTCGACGACTTCAGAGTGATACTGGGTTGGAATCTACCACGGCCCACGAAAAACAACCAATCAACGCCAGGGAGTCTCTTATGCAGCTGTTAAATATGTTTTCAGAAAATATTTGAGTGTATTGTTTAGCTGTAAAATGAGAACGTTTGTGACTTGGCCAACATAATGGAAACAGTCAACCTAAGTACTGAGCACTGCCCACTGGCTGAAGCAAACATTTTCATTTTAAAGAGAGTTCACTACAATATGTTTCTGAGAACATATTTGACAGCTGCTTTAGAGACTTTTTGGCTCTAACTGGTTATTTTCCATGAACTGCAGTAGATTATAGCAAATGCCAATAGAAACAGTAGGAGGAGGAGAACATGATTTTTTTCAAAAACTATTTTGGTGTTTTTCAAAGTCAAGAAAGGATCCTTAAACAGCTGAATTTCAAGGAGACTACGTCATTAAATCCCGCCGAAGAACTGTTCCAGTGTCAAGGAACCATCAAGGAACCTTCCTGTAGAGAATTTTTAAGGAGGCAAGTGTGAATCCTCAGCGGGCATGAAGTAACCCTCTATATGCATGTGACTTGCTGGAATTGAAGGCCGGGCCTCTTCAATGACACACCTTGGCACTCGCTAACCTGTTCCAATGTCTGTTCACCGAATGCTAGGAAGTAGTCTTACCTAGCCTATGTAGGACCAAATTTGGAAGGACGTGTCCTACCGAGGAAGCATCCTTGACTTTGAGAAGCACCATCTGTCTCTTGTACCACTGTGGATGAAGTGAGAATTTTTTATCAAATATGACAAGTTATTTTTATAAGTAGCCAAATTTTGCATTTAAATGGTCATAGGATGAGCTGAAAACAGAGGATTGTTGTTTTATTACCTCACGATTACACACATATAAGCTAAGGAACATTTACACACCATATTTATATTTTGCTACACACGTCGTTAATATGATTTTTTAGTCTGTTCAATTGTTTGTGTTCAGTTTGACTCTAACTACAGTACTTCTGTGGAGGAGGAGCGGTCTGTAACTGCTCCTGCACACTGTCTCTATCTCTTCTCATCTCACCATCTCAAGAGCAGGGTATAAACACTGGGGTTACTGGGGGTTAAACACTTTCATGTCCCTATCTTAGGGAGCACTCCCAAGGCACAAGTACCACTTCAGGAAAAGGTGCAACAGTCTTTGTGCTGGTGTGCCTGTGCTCGCACACAGACTCACATGCCTTGCTTTGCAAAGACGCAAAGACTAATGTGCTCCTGCATGCTTGTATATATATTTACGCGTGTCCTATAACATGTATGCTTGTCCCCTTCAATTCAAGTGCTGGCAGGTGTGCACTTGCGTGTCTTTCAGTTAGATGCATGATGTAGCAATTGTGTGTGTATGTCTGTAATCAGAGGCACACACATGCTGAGGTGAATAGTACTCCACACCATCATTGTCCAGGCTCCATTGTGTCTGGCTAAATGAGACAGAGCAGGAGATGGGAGGCTTTAGTGATCTGCTAACAATACAGCGTTGTATAACACAATACTATTAGGACACGCACTGGCACTCATTCAGTGCTCCACAGACACCCCATTGTAAATCCTATGAATAATAATTTAAGAGTGAATAAAGTTTGGGCCGTTTGCTTGGTGCAGCCATTGTTGTTCTTGCAGAATTTAAGGCAAAAAAATGCACAGTAACACAGTCATGGCAGTAAATCTTAGCGTTGCAAATTGACAGCGTAATTATATAGTGCAGTGTAAAAGTAAGGCTGATAATTATAGTGTGTGTGTGTGTGTGTGTGTGTGTGTGTGTGTGTGTGTGTGTGTGTGTGTGTGTGTGAGTGAGATTAGGTGGAATGGGGTTGGGAGGAGGATGGAGGGATGGGATCTTGGCCGGTGTGGAGCAGGAAAGGTGGAGGAGAGGAAAAAGAGAGGCTCGCGCTTGCTAGCGTGGTTTAATTAACACTAATCCCGAGGGCAGACCTGTACATGTGTGTGAGAGTGTGAGCCCACGTGTGTGCTCTGCGGCGGCGCCCCCGGCTGTGTTCACATGTGTTCGGAATGATGAGCATGCAATTATCATTTGCATCTACAGTATCTACAACACTTCTACACTGAATGTTATTTACTAACATAAAGTGTCTCCTGCAGAGAGTCTAAATACAGTATGTGTGTGGGTGAAGTGGGATAATGAGTGGTGTTATTATTTGGTCAGTGTGATGAATTATTTTCTCTGGGGTCAGAGGGAATGCTGGTGCTGAGCGCTGCTCTGATTGGATTTTTACACCGGAGATCCGAAGATGTAAATAGATTCCTGGATGTGTTTGCTTGGTCTTTACTCTCCATTACAACGGTAATAACTACAGGACAAATTTAGACTCAGTGTTTCCCTATAAAAATTCCATCACTTACCTAACCGGAAGCATTCATATTACTCCAGCTGGATTTTAGATTCACTCTGTCCTTAAAGGTTCAGTGTGTAGGGGGATATGGAATGTACTATTCATAACTATGTTTTCATAATCACCTGAAAATAAGAATCATTGTGTTGTCATTGCCTTAGAATGAGCTGTTCATATACATACAGAGCACATCCTCTCCCACAGAGTCTTTGTTGTTTCTACAGCAGCCCAGAATGGACAAATCAAACACCGCCTCATTTTTTTTTTTTTTATCACTATAATGAGAGAACTGGTACTCCATTTGAGTTTTGAGGAAGTTGGGTTAAGAAAATTAATGTTTTCATGGTCAAAATGATGGTCAACAACCTACATGACAAAAACAGGCCATTTGTCTTTGCTGTCATATTAGCATTGTCTGGTGTGTCACCTCTGTGCTTAAAGGAAGGGAAAGCAAAGGCAAGCTCAGTTGTCAGAAGAAAATGTTGGCATTGTATGTTTCTCCAAACCACAGATACATGTTACATTTGTACATTTCATATGTATCATATCGGCGTTTCTAAAGTGACGTAATATGTGAGCTGACTTTGTCATCTAGAGGTGGAGAGTATGGTGGCACTGAGGCGAGACGCCTGCCCAGCTGCAGAACACTGTTGGAGACTAACAAAGAACAAAAGCAGTTGTTTTTTTAGTGAGACATTGCTGTGTCATCCAGCAGTTTTTCTATCCACCAAACGTGGGTGTTGTAAGTGACCCTTCACTGTGTTTTCATTGGGAATAGTGCCTTGAAAAGCTGTTGTTTTTACCAAGACATCGCTTTGTTTTAGCCAGGATAATGCCATTATGCCTTTTACCAACCATAACCAAGTGTTTTTTGTGCCTTAAGCTAACTACACATTAATCATAGCGTAGTTAAATGGAAATGAAATTTCAGCATATTCACTGCATAATAGGGTGATTCTTCAACTATGGTCCATTTTAGTCTGGGATTTTTTAGAATATCTTACACACATTAGATAGATAGATGTGTACACATTTTTTTAGTAATATAAACTGGCATTTTAATTTCCATTACCATATGTCCTGTTAATCACAGTAAACACAGTGATGGAAATAACTGTTGTAGTAATAACATTTTTTCACATTAAAAAAAAAAAAAAAGTCATGATGTCAGCTTGCTATTGTCCATTTTAGTAACATTTAATTGATTACAACACGTGATATATTTCATTAACATTTCAATCTATGTGTTATTTGTATTTGAAGTTAACATTAGATCAGTATTACATTCAAAATTAAGCTGGGTTAACTGTCTGGCTCAGGGACAAAGGAAATACAGCAAAAAACACACATAAAAGGCCATTTATATATATATGTGTGTGTGTGCGTGTGTGTGTGTGTGTGTGTGTGTGTGTGTGTGTGTGTGTAAGAAAATAATGACTGATCTATGATTTAATTTTGGAATGTTCCTTTAAGTGCCAATTAAGTGTTACAAAAATAAAAAGTAAGGAATGTGATTTTTTTTTTCTTATTTCTAACAAGGACACAAACAAATCACTAAAGAACGTACAAATGTAAAATATTTGTGGTTTGCATAAATGTAGGCCTGCAATGCCAACATTTACACTGGTGACTGAAATACACTTATTTGCTTTCTTTCTAAGAGTGAGACAAGAACACTCTCATCTTTCTCTGTTAATTCGGCTGCAGCTCCAGTAGCAGCTGGGTGTTAGCGTAGCTCAGTTTAAAAACTGTAAACAGTGGGTAACAGCTAGCCTGGCTCTCTCCAGCCGGGTTAAAAACTGCCAACACCCCTAAATCTCATTTCATAATATGTTGTCTTGTTTGTTTAATCTGCCCTCAAACATGAATGTATAAACAACAGTTTGTGGTGTTATGTGGTGTAATTATTTTGTGATGAAAAACATTCATCAGCCCAGCACCTTTGTGTGGTGTCTCTGCACCTCACTGTGACTCCAGGAAGTCACTGTGCTTAGCTGTGCTTTGCCAAGAAATAGTTCCAGCATGTGACTCCCGCTGAAACCACAAGCTGTCATTGTACCTTTCTGCTATGCTAAGCTGATCACCTACTGGCTTCATGCTGAATACACAGACATGAGAATATTACTGATCAGCTCATATAACTCTTGGAGAGAAAGCGAAGGAACCTTTGACCCAGGGATGTCAAACTCATTTCAGTTCATGGGCCACATGCAGCACAACTTGATCTCACGTTGTTCGGACCAATTAAACCACTGCATAATAACGTATAAATAACAACGCCTCCAGATGTTTCCCTTCCCGTGAAACATTCATTCATTTAAAAAGCAGATGATGAACAAGCTGAGATGTCTTAAGAAAAATAAACGCAATTTCAACAATTTGTCTCAGTGTTTCCACATTCAATCAATTTTACCCAGGAGCCTGCTGTTCACGTCACTTGTGAATGTTGAACCAAACCATGATGTTCTTTTCAAAACCTAAGCACTTACTTTGGTTGCACAAGGAAGTAAACATAAATACAAGGGGTCTCATTCATGAAAAGTGAGTAAATCTGTGTGTAGATTTGCACATAAAAGCCTACTCTACTAAAAACCTGCTCCGGATTCAGGAACGCCGCGGGAAACTCAGATTTGATCGTAAACACGTGTGTATGATCATGAATGCCAATCCATCGTAAAGTGACAGCACGCTCCCGGTAATCAGCAATTAGCATAAATTGAATAGCCAATGACCACCATATAAGGAGGTGTAGGTGCATCCAGTCGACCTGTCAATCATGGCGCAAACAAAGAAAGAAAAAAGATTTTTTTTTTCATCTGTGTATTGTGTACATAACAGAGCGCAGTACGAGTTAAAATTGTAATTTCCAATAGTGACAAGCAGTATTTATGTGCTTTACTAAATTTACACAAACACTACGAGTGGTCAGGAGCAGGAGTAGATTTTGTAAATAGCTACGAAAAGATCGGAGCTACTAAAATATTAATGAATGCGGACATGCATGTAAATTTCCGTCTGCGAACAGTTTACACACAAATTCCTTCTGCTCACGTTTCATGAATGAGACCCAATGTGTTTCACTGTTATGGTAAGTTTATTTTGAAAAAGACTATATGCATCTAACAAGCAGAAATTGTACATTTCTTGTGAAAGCAAATTGTATTTTGAAAAGTCAAAGTGCATGTAACATTTATACATTGACATGCTGTCCCAGAACATCAGCAACAGATGCAGGAGGATACCTGGTGTGAGATGTAGATGTGAAAGTCCACTGAGGAAATGGCGATATTTGACGAGTTGGGATGAGAACACGTTGAGGAAGCAGAGTAAGTCCTCCCCTGCCTTAGCCTCTGAAGCAGCATTATACAAGGCACCTCTTAGCCTTCACAAGTGATGGAACATTAGGTTTTCAAAGTCATCCAGTGGACTAGATTGGACTAGATCACTTGCCAAGCTGGTTCTGGCCCACGGGCCATATGTTTGACACGCCTGGTCTAATCCAAATGCTGAGCTTACTCACTTTACATTTGGTTAAACTCAGTCAACTTAATCTACTTTGTCAAGATTACTGGCATTCATTGTTGGTGTAAGATGGGAGATGAACAGTGGAAGTTAGATTTTTTGTATGGTGATGTCCATATACAAACATAATAGCTTGGTCAGCTGTACTTGTCTCTGTGTCCTTATTAAAATATTTCACCTTGACAGAGAGGACAAACATAGCTGAAACATTAAGGCTTTTAATGCATGTTCAAGATCATGTGCAGACTAATATTCACCTGAAATGAAGTAAATAGAAGCGTATTATTGGAAAGTGTCAGATTTTTCTTTATATTCAAATTGGTCTGCAGGAAAATTTGAATGCAGAAATTCTTAAAAATACAACAGCCTATAAGTTTCAACACTGAGACATTGGCCTCCTAGAGGAAACACTACAGTTATGTTAGATAGCTGAAGTAATAACAAATGAAACCCTTAGAGAAGACTGTTAGCACAAAATAAATCTATAAAATGTTTTTTATAAATAATCTAAAAGATGCCACAGTGTTTACACCTACACTACTATATATGTACTGTACACTTGAAGAGTGCAGGACAGTCTCGTCTGAGTTTGTATTGGAGCCTGGGGAGTCTTTCTGAAACAACCGGCTGTATTCAAAACACTTAAATGGAACCATGATGCTGAGTTTTCTGATTCCTCCGACTGACTGGGTTCCTTCAGCTCAGCTTCCATCTACTCTCGCTTTTCAGGACAGTTTTATTCAACATGACTCCGCAGTCCTGCTTTGTGATTTATCTCAGGAATAAACAATCAAGCGAAGTAGCACAGGAGCTCCTGTGTGGAGCAGCAACAGTCAGAATATTAAATTGGATAGATCACATCTCATTTTATGGTAAATTAATCCATGAAAAAAAACAGAAGCTCAAAAGAAAAGCTGTCTGATCTCTTCACGTAAACTTTAAGGAAGAAAGAGTGCAGAATATTGTTTTCTGTTCTTTGTGTTCTCTGATGAAAGCCAGCGTGCCAAAACAGTCCAGTTGACTTTAATTGTTCTTCAATCAGTGCGCTGGTCAATAAAATCTTTTGATGCTACCACAAAGGGTTGAGATAAAAAAAAGGAACTGAAATTTCATTTTCACCACTATTTCATAAACAGTCCAAACTCCACAGTAAACGTACAGAACCACAGTAAGTGCCACAAGCTTTCCGCACATCTTAACTGTTTCCACCACCTTTTAACCTCCGAGATGTAACATAAACCACTGATCAACTCAGTCAACATTCATTTTCAATCCTGTTGTCTTTGATAAATATCAGAAAAGAAAAACAAAGAGCAACATGACCTGGGTCATATATTGCATTGTACTTCAGTACCAGTCATCTATTTAACAGAGGTGTGGAGGGGAGTCACATGACTTGGACTAGAGTCAGACTTGAGTCACAGATGTGATGACTTTAGACTCAACTTGACAAAATCAAAACAGACTTGCAACTCGACTTGACCTTTAACACCAATGACTTGTGACTTCACTTTGATTTGAACACTTTCACTTGAAAATATTTGATACCTTCCCTCAAATCCAAGGATTAAATAAGTGTGCCATGAATCAGCCCATTTCCCTTCATTTCCTGTGGATAATTTTGTTTATGAGCAAACACTGCAGTGGTCAACAAAAATGAACAGCAGTACGCAAAATGTGCAGGTCGAAAATTTCAGACCAAGATGCAAAAACCTCTAACAAACTTGTTTTAACTAATACACATAGACATTTATTTAATATATTAATACTATGTTGTTAAAATGGTATTGAATTTGAAGAGCACACTGTGACTTGTTTAGGACTCAGAGTTTAGGACTTGAGACTTGCCTGTCATGTCTTGGATGCCAAGAGTTGAGACTTACCTGTGACTTAAGAAAAAATGACTTGGTCCCACTGCTGCTATTTAGCTTTGCTATCACAGGCAGTTGATAACCTCAGGTTATGATTACATTAAATGAGTTCATGCTGTTGCCAGACTTTTCATTCCATAAAGTCAGAATTTCAGCATCTTTCATTAGTCCCTTTCTTCCTCGTCTTCAGTTTATTACACATACTCTCTGTTATAAATCTGAAGTCTCAAAGCCCAATCCCATTTTCTCAGATTTGACAAAGCTTCTTCAGAGCCACAAAAAAACATTAGACAACTGTTTCCGCAGGCTGAGCGGTACTGATTTGCATGTGTAAAATAGTTGAAGTACTTCTTCAGGAAAACAAGTCAAATGCCTGAAGCCTTAGTGGTGGACCAGAGAGGCTGTGAAGTCTGTGTACTAAATGTTAGATGAAATAAATCAATACTATGATATTCCTTTGTAACTCTGCCAGTAATGGGTCCAAAATATTATGTTTGGTACGTAGGCCTATATATGGGTCATTAGGATGCAAAGATTTTATTCAAATAAGACACTGACTGTAAGGTGTTCTTCAAATCTGCTGGCAATCTACTTAGGCCCTGCCTACATGTATACAGATTTTTTTGATTATGGATATTTCATCACTGCTGACTCCCTTTTACTGTAAGAACGGAGCACTCAAACAAATGAGTGATGCTCTGGACATTTGAAAGTTTTCCTTTCATTCCTCATCGACAATAATCCCACCTTCTTTGTCCCGCCATCTGCTGGTATGACCATGCTTGATCCAAATCCACTGTTTCTGGCGATGGAACAAATAACATAGGGGCAACAGATGCCTCCGTTTGTTCACGAAGTGGTGCAGAAATGATAAAATATTCATCCCTGGGTCACACCGCCTGTGTGAGCAATGCATTTGCATTGAAGAACTTTGTTTTTTATTTTGGTGCCTATGTTAACAGCTTAGAGCAGCCACACTGCCCACACGAGCAGCAGTGCAGCTGCAGAATATCTGGGGAATAGAAGGCCTGCCTATTTTTTCCATGTGAAGTGTGTAGTTTCAACAAAAATGGACAGTAAAATGGTCTTTTGATATATAGAAAAACATTTCCTGTTTCTGTTTCAAAATAAAAGCCCTCTGACAACATTTCTAACAGAATCCCTTCTTTTGTTAACACAAGGCTTATTATTGTGAACTCTTTGCAGGACCATGTTGCTGACAATGCAGTGGCATGCACGGCTCCATTGATAAGCAGAGTATCGGCTTTAAATTGTATAAATACAGTACTCAAAGCAGCAGGCAGCTCTGCAGCAGCACAACTTTCTATGTGAACACTACAAGTGTGAAAGTCGCAGCAGTTCAGCAAGGTTGCCGCCACATGCTGCTCACACAGACAGTGGAACCCGAGTGTAAGTGCAAATGGAAAAAAAAAAAAAAAAGGTAGTCTGCCACTGTGCAGTTGAGAGGATGATGCCCTGCATGTCAAAAATATCTGTTCTAGTGATGTAAACCTCTGTTTCCATGTGGAAAAGAGGCAAAACATATGGAAAAAATCAATTTTCAAAAATATTTGCATCTGTGTAGACAGGGCCTTTGATGAATTTGAATTTAGTATCTAGTCTTAAGAAAGGTCAGAGGGTAACCAGAATCATAAGTAATCAACCTCTGGAGACCTTTTAGCGTGAATTATCAGTCTGATGATCATGAACAAATGTGCCAAAAACTGTAGCATTTTGAGGACATCTCCAGACTTTGTCTCACTAATAGATCTAAATTCCTCATGAAATACATTCTGGTCATTCGAGCCGATAACACTTAAAAAAAATGAATCTGCAATAGGTTTTATTAACATAGCGTCATGGAGTTGTTCCTCACCTGCCATGTCAGTGGCGAAGGGTCGGTCCGGTCTCCAGCCGGTGTACCAGCCCACAACTTTCCCCCCGGACACCAGGGGGCGCTCATATGCTCTGCCGCCTACAAATCCCACAGGCCAAACAGAAACGCCTCGAGTACTGCGCATCTGCAAAGAGGGAATAAGGAAAGGTTTTAGTTCACTTATGACACACTCTTACAATCATACACGCAAGATGACACACATAATTCCATACATTTCAAGCATTAAGGTGGCTATTTGATTAACTTATTAATTTGGGTCTAGTAGACCCAATTGAGACAACTAAGTTAAACACAGAGCTGTCCTCTGTCTCCTGAAACCTGACCAATATCATTTGACAGTTGTGTTATTTAGAGCCAGCAGGAGGCCGATGTGCTCGAACAGTCTCCTCTGTGGGGCGGCTTTAAAGTGTGTTCTGCTGTAGTAACAACAGCTGTGACATCGTCAGAGGTCAGACTTTTTACTGATCCACATTCAGTTTTCTTGTCAGTCACAATACGAGTTCTGCAAAACCAACCCGGACACGATGTCTGAGCCTACGGGCGATGTACACTCTGCGGATGCAATAAAGTGGAAAACCCCAGAAAGTCTGGTGACGTTGGTTCTGAAATGAATTACTCGTGCGTCAGTTTGCATGAGTGATTAGAGATCTTTAATTTCTTATGAAATGTGGGTGAGGGCAGCACGCAGAGGGACTCTGTGGCTAACTGAATAGAGGACTAAATGAAACTGTGCTGTGCGGAGCTGCCTTCCATTTTCACAGTGAATGAATTTGCACACAGCCGGAAGCGGTGCGACGAGAAATGAGAGTGAGAGAGAGCAAGATAAAAGACAGAGATGGGGGTGCAGAGAGTGGACTGTGCGAGGACGGCTGAGTTTTTGTGTTGGAGTATGAGACATCTGTATCTTGTCTTTGTGTGTGGGTGCACATGTGAGATTCTATTTTCCAACCCCTGCCACCCTCAAGCCCATTCATTCAGACGCCGCTCCTCATCACTCACCCAAACAGCCTCCAGCCAGTCGCTCACGACAAAACAACAGAACAAAACCAAATCAGTGAGCAGCACTGCATTACTGTGCCCAGGCATCACACTGAGTCCTAGCTTTTAAAGCCACAGGAAACCAAATGTATATATAGCCCAATCTATGGAGAGGATTTCCAGTTCTTCTGCAAACTCCCAAGCAGTAACGGAGGAGACCCAGTTGTGCACAGAATAGCTGAATGCAGAATAAAAACACCTCAAAGAGTTAATCTTAACTACAATGTATTTATTGGCAAATAATTTAGGAGGAATTGAATGTTTTTCTAGCTGGATAAGTGCAAGCAGATACCAGTGACAGCCCAGTGAGTGGGGTATCTATCCAATCAGGTGAAGGCAGGTTCATGTTGGTGTATATTACTGATGGGGAGAACTGTCAGTCTGCCATTGACAGCCTAATTAAAGGATGTCTGCCTCGAGCAAAGTGCATATTGAGCCTTGCTAGAGCTCAATGACAGAAGCAAACTGTAGACGGAGCTGCAAGGCAAGAAAATGTAAAACACAGTTTCATATGAAGACGCAGCTCAAAGTCACTGCTTAGTACAGTAGTAGGCCTACTGGTCTCTGGTAGATATGATGACTACTATACAAATGTACAAGACAATGACCAAAGATATGAAGCAGTAAATAATAGACTATAATAGAATATAAACTAAAATTACCACCTTGTGGTTGTGTGTCTCCGCCAAACAGTTAAATTACATCTGTGTCTGTCCAGACTCATATGTAGCCATGGCAGCAGGCAATACTTCAAATATGGATGTTACTGCAGAGGTGCACCAAATTTTTAGGGCTGTAATAAAAATATTCAAAGTTCGACAGAATGCATCGGCGCCTGGGTTTTAATAGCAATCAATCATATTTATATACACTAATCAACCACCTGTACCCAACTCAACTTCAGAGAGTGATAGAAAGAAGGAAGTTATTAATAACTCACAATGCCATGGGTCGGACCGTATCACTAGATGCAAAGTGAGCCCTTTACTACAGTTGCCAGCTGTAGATAACAATTTGCCTCACTTGTTCCTTTTACTCATCAGACACAAGGTTATTCAGTATAAGCTGAGGCATGGTCTTTGACCCCATGGGAGCTATGGGGTATGACACGTGCACAATGTAACCACTGCTGTGATGTTGGAGGGTTACAGCAGACATCACTAGAAATAAAGGGATGGTGCCTGCTCAGGTGATTTTTGGGTACACTCTGTTTAGCCTCCTTTGGTGTGCTTGGCGTGACAGACCTTTTCGGGTACAATGTAAGGATATACAATAGAATGTTTTTATACATAAAAGCATATGTTTATGGTCTTTTATTCAAGACCATCTAATAATTGCAGAGTTGTAATTCTCATCCATATCTTTATTTTTCGTATAAAATATATTCCAACTCAAGACCGACTGCTGACGTCTCAGTGAAACTAATTAATCATCCTCATGTTCTACAATAGTGCGCCAGCTATTGAGGCTTAAGGTAAATCAGGTAAATCACATGACATGATACGACGCCGCGACTTCCCTCTCAGACAGCGAATTTACTACTTGAAGCGTTGTTCAATGACTGATCTGAGGACAATGGCCTCGTCCCTGTCAGACACTTAGCACCTCCTTTCAGATTCTTCCACCGGCTTACTGATGAAAAAACAAAACAAAAAACGCAGCATTCAAACATTAATTTGGATGTTGATTGACAAAGCAACGATTGAAGTTTCAAAGCATTCAGGTCATCTATACAAATTCTAATGAAATCATTGGCTATACCCTTGTCAGATTCTACATTGTGCTAAGTATTGAAATGGTTGTTTTTTATTTCTCATAAAATGGGTTATAGAAAAAATGTATAATGCTCTCTTCATCTCTGTGTTGTTGTTGTCAAAGGGCCGTTTTCACTCTGCAGCATAAATCGACAGCAAAGTCAGTCTGATTTATTCTGTACATGTCATGATGTGGCATGTTCTTGGTTATTCCTCTGTTTAAGTCTGAGTGCATATCAGTTTGTTCATTATTATATTTGTCACATACTTCCATGATGTAAATATCATGCAACATATGGACATATTGGTACTTTCAGCCAAAGACTAAAATCAGAGAAACATACTTAGAATATAAATACATGTACAGTACATATATTATTCTAAATCATCACATAACTGTCAATCTACACAATCTGACCAACAGTATGTGTGAGAATAACAAGTGGTGTGGCAATATTATTTAACCTTGAAAGGAGTAGTTAAATATTTTGGGAAAAAGCTTATTTGCTTTCTTTCATAGAGTTGGATGAGAAGATTGATGCACTCTCATGTTCATGTGTTTATTATGGAGCTGGAGTTAGGATGCGGTTAGCTGAGCATAAAGACTGGAAGCAGGTACTAGGAGTTAAACCAGCACATGATAAATCTTTCATGAATTGGAAACAGGCTGAATCCCTGTTGTGTTAAAGCGATGGGATAAAGAACAGGAGATGGATATTTATTTATATCAACCTGTCAGGGATGATAACATCTCCTTCTTTCCTTCACCCCTTCCTTCCCTTTCATTTCTCTTCTCTGCACCTCTTTTGCCCCTTACCCGAGCACCCTCTCTCCTCCCAGGGCCCCCGAGCGAGGCCAGCAGCTTTGAAGCCCATTCCCCGTTAATACTTTGGCCCCTTGAGTTTGCCTGTGTGACGCTTAAACCCTTCCCCCTCGTTTCTCTTTTGCTGCTGTCTGCCTTTCTCTCCCAGGTCATTTTTCAAAGACACCGACTCCTCTGCTTTGTAAAAAAAAAAAAAAAACGGATGAAAAGAAGAGGAAGAGGAAGAAAGAGAGGCTGACTCTGTGTGTCGGTCTTTCCCAGATCATTCCTGGAGTACGATCGTTATTTTGGCTCAGTGGTTAAGTCCTACTTTGACTGCTAATGATCCCCTGGTTTGAATGCAGTGCCTCAAAGCTCAGCACAGTTTGACAGAATGGAAACAAGGTCCATATTTGCAAATATATTCAGAAGCGCTGGCTGGACTTACAGGGAGCCCAATTTTATAACACTTTGAAGACCAATATTTTAATTTTTTTTCTGCACCACAAAATTGTGAAAATACATCTTTTCCCGCATAAACACACAAAGTAATGTCTTTGTTGTCTTTAGCTTTTCAGTGTTCACAGAGGTTTTCACAAGTCACACATCCAAGTAATTTTCAACAAGCACTTTCAAAGCACATTATCAGAGTTTTTACTAGCAACTTGCAGTTTTCTGAAGTATCATCCAAGTAAAAAACATATTTTTCTCTGCAGAAAAAAAACCACAGGATCGCTTGTTTATATCCTCTGGAAGGCCACGTCTCCTAGATTGATTTTTGGCTCATAAACATCTCCATAGGGAAACCTCATAAAGAGCAGAGGGCCTTCACTGGATGTTTTAGTCAACACCAACAGTATATAACTTTCTAATCAATCTTTACAGTAGGTCAAAAGGTAAAACAGTTAGTCACCTTTATAATTTGTACTTTTATGCTTTTACTCTATGACAGCGTCAAAGCTGGGATGAGGAAAATGATGAATGACACTGTCATGAGAGTGTCTGACGACCACAGTTAGAGCCAAATAATCAGATATGACAGTTTAATGTAATCCTAACACATGACAGCCAAACAATTTTTATTTGTGCTTGATAAAGAAACCTGCCATGTCCTTTTGGTTAATACTGTACAAACCTGTCATCGTCTTTGAACTGAACTTTGTTCAGTATAAATATTCTGTTAGATATTTTGAAGGCAAACATCCACAGTGAATCAACCAAGCTCAATCAGAAATTGTGTTGCACCAATCAGAGAGTTCTCACATCTCATGAGACAATGATTAGATGCTTATGTACATGTGGTAGGTGGAAATGACAGTGTATACAGCATGCTGGGATTACGTCTGACAGATATTCATACGTTTATTGTGTGTATTTAAAAGGCCTGTACATGGCATTCAGAGCATTAAAATAACAGCAAACCACTATTTGCTATGTAAAGATATAGTGGAGTAATGAATACTGAGCAGAGAATGAAGTCATACTGCCCCTGTATGTGTTGTAATCCTTGCTGTGGTAAGATGGTCTCGCTGCATGTGCATGTTAGTGCATGTGTGTATCCCACTTGCTAGCTCATTACTGCTGCTTTGCACTGCGTTTATTCAATAGTTACCTCTGATATTGGAATGGTGGTGTTGCGAAAGCATACCGCCCTCCCTCCCGTTCCTCCTCTGGCAATGTTGGGGAGAAACTAGTTACATGTAATTAAATTACAAAATGAATAATGTAATCACAAGCGGCATTTCCAGGCTTAAAGCCAGCATGGAACTTTAAAATTGAAAGCTGGGTTGGATCAAGACCTTTGACAGTTTAGGACAAGTTTCAGACAGATGCTATTCCTTTATGTCCAAATCTCTAAATGGGCCACACTCTTCTTTGGAAACACTGTCACTTCCTATTAGTCGACTGCAGAGACATTTTGGGGACATGCTTTAATGGCGTAGATAAAGAAGTCCACCAAGTTTGGTGATGCTTGAACAAACACTCCTTGATTTATGACCAAATTTTTAATTGCACTTGTTTGTAACTGGTGCTGCCCCCCATTGACCCAATTTCAAAATAATATAACACATTTGGTTCATCATTATTATTAATAAATTATTATTAACATTCCCTGCAAGTTTTTGGATTTATAGTCTGAGTTGTGTTATCCCATGCCCATTTTTTGCATGTGTCGTGCCCTCTAGTGGTCAGTGGCAAGTATTGTAATGATTGGCCCAAAGGTTGTGGAGTTATGTGCTGAGCCATGCCCCTATCTGAAGTTCATTGGTCAATATCTTTAAACGTAATGAGAGCTTGTCCAGCAGAACACAAAGCCAAAAGTCATGGAATTCAATTCTAGAGACGAGGACCCTCCAATTGATTTTTATCTAGGTTCACTTGAAGATGAGTGCCAATGTGAATTGAATGACAGCGAGGCCAGGCTCACCTTAGGTGCAACTGAGGGGAGAGTCCTCCTTGACGTCCAAGAGGAATTGCTGGATGATTTCCTGGTCAAGCTCCAAGAGCAGTGGGAGAACGTCAAGTGGAACATGAAAAAGCTCAGCTGGATTTGGCTCAGACCAAACAAGGCCACTCTGCGATCAGCAAAACAAAATTTCTGAAACTGCAGCTGGGGAAGGTCTGCACAATGCTCAGGGAAACTCAAAAAGATCTTGAGATGCAGACTTCTATCATTAAGGACCTGGGCGCTGATTTGGCGCAGGTGAAGGGAGTGAAGGAGGCTCTTCATAAACAATTGGATGCACAGCAGTTGGATTTAGTGCTAAAAGACAGCTGGAGACAAAGATGGCTCAAGTTCAGAGAGAACACAAGGAGCTAACCACTGCTAAAAACAATCTGCATGCCAAATTCGAGCAGATGAAGGTGAGAAACAGGCCCTTAAATAAAGAACTGGAGGCAAAGAAGTTGGAACTCCGTTGTCACATGCAGGTCCGTGCAGAGGCCAGAGCCAAAGTGGAGTTGGAGATGGAAAACCATCTGGAAATCAAGAGGGCCCAAGCTCAAAAAAATCTTGAGCAGTAGATGTCCATCATTAAGGACCTGCACACTAAACTGGATGAGATGAAGGGAGAGAAAGTGGCCTTTCAAACAGAATTGGATTCAATGAGGACGAAACTCTGTGTAGCAAAGCAGCTACGGCTGAAAACACTAAGGAGATGACTGCACATCCCGAGACAGTGCGACTGCTTGACATGGACACAGCAGAATTTGAAGCTTGTTCAAGAGCAGAATTGTTGGAGAATGATCTGGCATATGAGAGGGCTAAAAAAAAAAAGAGTCAGATAAGAAAACCTCTCTGAAAACAGAGGGAGGAGGCTAAGAAGACTCTGGAGACATCTCAGACCTCCTACAGCTGGAGCATCAGCGAGACCAGAATGACAGCAGCAACCTTGAAAAAGGCAGAAGAGCAGCTGGAAACAGAGCACCTCTACTTCAAACAGGAGAGGAGGAAATCTAGAGCTTCCCATCTGCCTAAAATGAGGCAACAGAGAGAGAAGAATAATAAGCTCATGGCCTCTCTAAAGAAAGCTGAGCAGAAAATTGCTGAGCTGGAAATGACTTTAAAGACGCTGTATGTAAGAATGTGGCCAAAACAGTTACGGCATTCAAATTCAAAATACTGCCGTGGCAAAAATAGAAGTCCTGCGTATCTGCAGCGGGGGGCTCCGGAGTGCCACAGCTGAGATGGACCCGGAACGCAGCACAGCCGCAGCAGGTGGAAACACACACATTGACTAGAATTGAATCCTATCGGCTCCGCTGCCATGCCGGAACCAACATGCATCTGGTGGAAATTGGGGGTTATGTGTTTGCCCACGGGCGGCTGCTGTGGCAGGGCCGCGTCACCGCATTTGGATCCCGTTGATCTTTGGTTTTCCAGCGGACCGTTCGAGCAAGTCCAGCTTCTCTGCTGCTGCCGGGATACAGCGGAGGAGGAGCCGGCTGCTAATGCTATGTACCGGGACACTGCTAATGCTGCTTGCTGTGCTGCTAACATTTGTTTCTTAAAAAAACAGTCAGGTCGATGACCCACCTGCACATGGGCTACAATGTATGATCGAAAATGAGTAACAGTTTAAAGTATTCGAAATGTCCATCCCCGTCTAGCCATGATGCTAGTTAGCCAACTTTGGATAAATCTTACCTGTCGAGGAGAAGAGTAGCCACTTCGACATCCGATTTCAAATTCTTCTCTGCTTTCAATCATCTCCCCCGTTCAAAAGCATCTCCTATATAGACCCTTGCTTTGCCTTGAGTTTTGCTTTGCGTTTTTGGGAATCATAACGAGGTCATTTGGGTTTAGTCGCACCGTCAGCCATTGTAGCTCAGTCGTAACTGATGCTGAGACTCTACTGACTGTGTGACTGGTAGATGGCGGTGGGTGGTGCAACAGGCCAAAACACAAATTCAAAACATAAACATGATTTGCAGACCGTAAAAAAAATTTTTTTAAATGCGAATATTCTGGCTGTACTATTGACAATATCATATTGATAACATCATGATACTGTGCTATATTGATTTGTTGCCCTACCCCTAATAACCAGTAACCTCTAACCTTTTACATTTCAAAGGTAATGTTTCCAAGATTGTGCCCCTGGTTAACACTGTTGGCTCTGTCGCCACTGTTTAGAGCTGTTTATGAAGTTAGCATTGTTAGCAGCTAGCCACTGGCTCAGCTACCTTCATGCAGGCACTTGGTGTTACAGGAGTATTGCAAAGGGAATATTCCACTATGATCACCCGCTAGTCACCAACTTTGTCTGTCTGTCATTTGATGCTGAGCAGGTAGTGTACAGTGGGATTATCAGAGTTTACTTGCTGAAAACAGCCGCTGCTGGAAACAAAATTGATGAGAGCTATGAGACTGAACCAAAACAGTCAAGATGCAAGAAGAAAATCCAGAATGAGTTAAATAACGCTAAAAAGCTCTGGAGAGCTGAGGGGAACTGCAGAGGGTGATAATTATCTGTGGGGTTCATCACTACAAGCAACTCCTTTCACATCAAACATCGACATTTGACCCATAGTTTTATTTTTAATAAAGAAAAAGTGAAACTTTAATTTAGATTTTTTTTTTTTTGCATCTGTTTGATTAAAAATGTGTTTTGGGTGTTTAGAATAAATCATTTTCACTTTCACTGCTGTTTCTCTAATCTGAAAATGTGATTCAGCGAGTTGTTAATTCAACCAACCAGATGCAGAAAGGGTTCATGCTGATGTCTGACTGAAGGAGTAAGATGTCAATAATCCATTGTATAGCCCAGTTAAAATGTCCATCTGTCTCAGACAACTGCCTGTGGAGCGTCTGCAGACTGCATTAAATGAGTGAGATGAAAACAGTGGGCTGGCAGTGACGGCTACATCGCCAGCACATTTTACTGCTTACCCTCTTGTTGTCTTTATAGCTTTCATTTATCCATTAGAACTGGACTGTGGCCAGGCTGCGTAGTTATCTGTGTTTAATGTGAGTCTGTCTATCTAGGGTGGCTGTGTCATTAGAGTGAAAATCACACCTTCCACATCTTCCTGTTGGAGCGTCTGAGGATAAAAATCACATTAAGATGACAAGTGAATTTTTGCCCCAGCGTATGGAGGAAGCCTCTGACAGACAGTAATGATAAGGGTGTTGTCCAAGTTCAGCATCAGTTTAATCAAGCACAACCTTTTAACAGCCTGATATTAGAGGATGATAAAAAAGTGATATTAAACCAGCTTTGTAGACAGGTTTGATCTGATATCAGAAAGAGTCCCGATGCAAGAAACAGCCGACTACAGATGTTGCCTCGATTTTCATTTTCAAGGTCTGTGCCGCCGTCTTATCAACAACAACTCAATGTCAAAATGTTTGCTGGGAGCCAAACAAAGCTGTGGGGTGACAGTGTTCCAACAGATGGTACATTATTCTGCTCGGTGGCAACTGCTTTAGCACATGCTGGTTTTCATGCCACCATCTGCAGATTACTGCTGGCACAGGAAAAGTTTGCAACACAAACTTCTAGTTATACCTTTATTTAGGTTGGCTGAGCATACAGTACATGCTGTTATACAGCGATGCTTTGTTGGCAGGTAAAATGAAATATATCAAATATTGTGTGTACAGCGGGCACAAGGAAAATAGTAAACAGAAGAGTAGGCTTTAAGCAGTAACAGGCAGAGATCAGCACATTACTAAAAACAGTCTGAAATTTAAGGGGAGGTAAAGGCCTCATTTCCACATTCAGCACAGCAATACTCAACTTGACTCACTTGGAACTGTTCTATTTTGGGTTTTCATTGTTAAAAGTTGTGGATAATACCTGGTTCTTCTTTTGGTACCACCTCGGTTGAGGTTTCAAGCCAATCGATTCTCATTCCCAGGTTGTCAAATACCAATGCTCTATCACACCCCTTTGTATGTGATATCAACTCCAAAGGCACCCTTTGGCGTCTCTGTGAGACACACCGGGTCTTCAACTAACTCCAAAGTAAACCCAACCACTGCACTCCTTGACGCTGAGACAGCTGATGTATGAAGAGCAAGAAAATCTGTGCAAGGGAGGGGAGATGGATGGGTCAAACAAAACAAGACTTTCACCCCGGAGACTGCCGTTTGTGTCTCTTGTAAAATCAAAAGTTCATTTTGTTTCAACGTAATGTTATGGCAGTTACGTAGCCCCTCCTTGTGCACTTACGTCACTCAAGTATTGTCTTTACATCACCTTATGTTATTGTTACATCACAAATGTAATTATTTTAACCCAAAACATGATCTCTTTTTGTAAAACAAGTTTTGTTACTTAAACCTAAATGCAACCATGTGTTTCAGCTGTGCATCACATAGAGATGCTAAAGGGTGCCCTGTGCATCACTGTCAGATGCCGAGGGGTATGACAAAGTGTCTATATTTGACTATCTGATGTTAATTTTTAACAATGGCAACCTGTAAAACTACGACATACACTACACTGTACAATTAATAAAGTGCAGAATTTCCTCTGTTTGGTTGCAGATGAAATCATCAAGATCTGGTGATAGATCCTAGATACACTGAACAAAAATATAAACGCAACACTTTTGTTTTTGCTCCCATTTTTCATGAGCTGAACTCAAAGATCTAAAACATTTTCTATACACACAAAAGACCATTTCTCTCAAATATTGTTCACAAATCTGTCTAAATCTGTGTTAGTGAGCACTTCTCCTTTGCCAAGATAATCCATCCCACCTCACAGGTGTCACACAGGTATATCAAGATGCTGATTAGACAGCATGAATATTGCACAGGTGTGCCTTAGGCTGGCCACAATAAAAGGCCACTCTAAAATGTTCAGTTTTATCACACAGCACAATGCCACAGATGTCGCAAGTTTTGAGGGAGCATGCAATTGGCATGCTGACTGCAGGAATGTCCACCAAAGCTGTTGCCCGTGAATTGAATGTTCATTTCTCTACCATAAGCCGTCTCCAAAGGCGTTTCAGACAATTTGGCAGTACATCCAACCGGCCTCACAACCGCAGACCATGTGTAACCACACCAGCCCAGGACCTCCACATCCAGCATGTTCACCTCCAAGATTGTCTGAGACCAGCCACCCGGACAGCTGCTGCAACAATCAGTTTGCATAACCAAAGAATTTCTGCACAAACTGTCAGAAACCGTCTCAGGGAAGCTCATCTGCATGCTCGTCGTCCTCATCAGGGTCTCGACCTGACTGCAGTTCGTTGTCGTAACCGACTTGAGTGGGCAAGTGCTCACATTCAATGGCGTCTGGCACGTTGGAGAGGTGTTCTTTTCACAGATGAATCCCAGTTTTCACTGTTCAGGGCAGATGGCAGACAGCGTGTGTGGCGTTGTGTGGGTGAGCGGTGGCCCATGGTGGCGGTGGGGTTATGGTATTGGCAGGCGTATGTTATGGACAACAAACACAGGTGCATTTTATTGATGGCATTTTGAATGCACAGAGATACCATGACGAGATCCTGAGGCCCATTGTTGTGCCATTCATCCAAGACCATCACCTCATGTTGCAGCATGATAATGCACGGCCCCATGTTGCAAGGATCTGTACACAATTCCTGAAAGCTGAAAACATCCCAGTTCTTGCATGGCCAGCATACTCATCGGACATGTCACCCACTGAGCATGTTTGGGATGCTCTGGATCGGCGTATACGACAGCATGTTCCAGTTCCTGCCAATATCCGGCAGCTTCGCACAGCCATTGAAGAGGAGTGGACCAACATTCCACAGGCCACAATCAACAACCTGATCAACTCTATGCAAAGGAGATGTGTTTCACTGCGTGAGGCAAATGGTGGTCACACCAGATACTGACTGGTTTTCTGACCCCCCCAGACCCCCCCAATAAAGCAAAACTGCACATTTCAGAGTGGCCAGCCTAAGCCACACCTGTGCAATATTCATGCTGTCTAATCAGCATCTTGATATGCCACACCTGTGAGGTGGAATGGATTATCTCGGCAAAGGAGAAGTGCTCACTAACACAGATTTAGACAGATTTGTGAACAATATTTGAGAGAAATGGTCTTTTGTGTTTATAGAAAAAGTTTTAGATATTTGAGTTCAGCTCATGAAAAATGGGAGCAAAAACAAAAGTGTTACGTTTATATTTTTGTTCAGTGTAGAACAACAGGCGCAATGTCGCGTTGACGATGATGTCACAGCAGTTTCATGGAGCATAGCTATGACAATCAGCTAAGAATCCTGCCTACACTGACAGGGTATCCGCCATGGAAAATGAAATCAAGAAAAATTACTTGGTACCAAAAGTGAGTCGATCTGAGTCAAATCTAACCATGCAGTGGAAATGAGGCAAATGTCATATGATGTTTACAAGGATTTGCAGATTATTCCATGAGCCCTGTCTGTTAACAATAGAAGCAGTCTTTTCTAAACGAGGTCTGGTATGGGGTTCATGAAGTGTCGTTAAGTTCACTATCACCCAAAGTTCACAAGCTGCATAGAAGATGGCCATTTAAAGACAAGGGCCTTTTATATAAATGAATATCAGTGTTTATTACATCAGCATGGAGAAATGACTAGCTATCGTAAAATCTCCAGTAATGAAACAAAGAGCTGAATGTAGAAGTGGAGGCAGCATCATTTCTATAAATCACACATAAACAGAGGAGAATTCAACAAGCTTGACCTTTCTTTTGTTTGCATTAAGCACCAATTTAAAATTAATAGACGTGTGTTGCATTGCATTCAAGAATAGTTTTAAATTAGCTATAAATAATTTAATAGACTCTGCCACACAATATAAAATACCACCATCCCATAAAGGCTTGGTCCAGAAAGTGGCACAGTAAAGTTCAGCTGTCAGTTCTCACCTTAAAGCTAGCTAATAGGACAAATAACTCAGTTTACTTGAGAGACATATTGATGCTGTCAGCCTCTGTTTTCTGTTTTATAACTATCTGTAAATCATGCTTGTTTTCTGGAACATTTCATACTCTGTCAGAGTTTATCTGCAAAATGTTCACTGCCAATGTATTTCATTTGTTTCCCTACAACGTCCACCCTTACAACATAACATTTACTCATGCTTATAGTCAGTGACAAATCTGTGGTCTTGTTTAAATACTGAGTCAACAGTGACTTGAAGCACAACACAGAATGTTTTTATTAACATGCAATCTTTCCATAACCAGGTGGTTTAAAAAAATCTTTGTTTAGAGGAAAATTTTTTTCCACTGAATAATTAAGGAAGCAATTACATGTCCTTCAAAACTTAACAGATAAAACAGATAAAAGTTTACATAATACTACTACTACTACTAATAATAATAAAAATAATAATAATAATAATAATAATAATAATAATGAGTAAATCTTCAACTTTTTGAAATCAGGATTTTGTAAAATAATGAAAACTGATTGTTAATTAGTGGCTAATAAGTGCAGGGTTTCAGTGTTGCCGGAGCCCACAGGATTGATGCTCTGCAACGCTTTTTCTTTTTTTCTCCAAATGAGGATTAGAATATATGCAGTCCAAATAATCTGGTCAAAATTAATATATATTTTTAAACGCTTGAATATCCACTCATTACTAAAAGTGTATGTCAACCGAGAGAGACAATAAAAACTAATGGAATGGTCAAAGTTGCCATTTGAAATTTAGGGTGCGCTGATGGATTTATGTCATCAACTCATGCATTGAGTAACATTACAAGTAAACATTCCACCATAAAAGTTACCAGCAGTCAGCCCAGTGGATTAAGCTATTTTTTTCTCAGACTACAGCTGCTGCGAGAGGCAGCAAGACCTCCTTTATTTTATAGTTAAAGTTTACTAATGTAAGAATTGTCACAGTATAAACAGTGGTTACATAAGCCTCAAAACCAGCCACAACTCAGCCATGAGTGACCGTACACTATTGATCAATCAACGGACAGCAGTGTTCACAGCTCCACCTTTTAGTACCAGATCTGTGTGCTAGGTACCCCAACAGAGGGGTGACAAAAACGGGGAAGGTACCGAAAGGGTCCCTTGGTACCATCCACAACTTTTCATAACTGAAACAGAAAAAAATGCATACTGAACTGAACTATACTGGACTGCTTGGTGAAAACGGGGCTATAGTCTATGTCTACAGCCTGGAAAGCTTGGGGGGTTTTCTTGTTTGCTGTCTTTCAGGACCTCAAGGGCTTTGAAGATTTGGAATTTTGGGCTATATAGATAAAACTGACTTGACATTAAATTGGGTTTTTTTTCCGGCAAAAATTCTCATATGTAACAAAATATAACTAAATGTTTGAAATATGAATATAATATGGATTTTTACTAATACAATACAATGTTTTGATACTTGATACACAGGGCCAAAGTGCCTGCTGGTGGACACAAGGCTTTTGTGTGATCACAGCTCAGGCAAGTAAATGCTGGCATTGTAGACTTCTGTAAGCCATGGAAATGTTACCTTTGCATGTTTCATACGTATCATATGAACATTTCAAAAGTGATGAGTAACATAAGCTGACTGGGTCATGCATCTTTGCATACTAAAGTTTGTTTTGGAGTTCCACATGGTTCTGTGCTTGGACCAATTCTATTCACTTTATATATGCTTTCCCTAGGTAACATCATTAGAAATCACTCTGTAAACTTTCATTGTTATGCAGATGATACACAATTATATCTATCGATCAAGCCAGAAGAAACAGATCAATAAACTAAACTTCAAACATGCCTTAAAGACATTAAAACCTGGATGAGCTCCAGTTTCCTGATGTTAAATTCAGACAAAACTGAAGTTATTGTTCTTGGCCCCAAACAACCCAGAAACTCCCTATCTTAAAGATATAATTTCTCTGAGTGGCATTGCCCTGGACTTTAGCAGTAATATTTGATCAAGATTTGTCTTTTAACTCATATCCTGTCTCAAAAAGATACAGAAAAATTAGTCCACACATTTGTTACATCTAGGCTGGATAACTGCAATTCCCTATTGTCAGGTTGCTCTAATAAGTCTTTAAAAACTATACAGCTGATCCAGAATACGGAGGCACATGTGCTGACAGAAACTAAAAAAAGAGATAATTTTTGTCCTGTTTTAGCTTCTCTGCACTGGCTCCCTGTAAAATTCAGAATTTAATTTAAAACCCTTCTCCTACCTTACAAAGCTCTAAATGGTCGGCTCCATCATATCTTAGAGAGCTCATAGTGACATATTATCCCACCAGAACTCTGCGCTCTGAGAACGCAGGTTTACTCTTGGTTCCTAAAATCTCCAAAGTAGATCAGGAGCCAGAGCCTTCAGCTATCAAGCACCTCTTCTGTGGAATCATCTTCCTGTTTAGGTCTGGGAGGCAGACACCGTCTCCACATTTAAGACGAGACTTAAGACTTTCCTTTTGGATAAAGCTTATAGTTAGGGCTGGCTCAGGCTTGCCCTGTACCAGCCCCTAGTTAGGCTGACTTAGGCCTAGTCTGCCGGGGGACCTCCTATGATACACCAAACCCCTCTCTCCTTCTTTCTGTCTCTCCTCAGTTTCTTCTTCATTTGCTAACATTTATGTCTTATTACTGCATGCCACTAACTCAGCTTTACTGCATGTCACTAACTTAGCTTCTTCTCCAGAACCTTTGTGCTCCACTATCTCGCAGGTTCCCTTAAAACACAGCTACGCCTGGATCATTTGTTGTGGTTGTGCTGCTGCCATGGTCCTGCCTGATGCCTCCTGCTGCTGCTGTTATCATTAGTCATACTTCTACTGTTATTATACACATATGATTATTATTGTCACATACATATACTATCATATGTTACAATATACTACCAACATATTGTACCACAACTACCATTATTATCATTATTATTATTATTATACAGTATTATTATTATTATTATCATTATTATTATATTACTAAAAATTGTTATTGTAGCTATTGTCATTACTGTCTACCCTGCTTCTCTCTGTCTCTGTCTCTCTCTGTCTCAATTCCCCTCTCTCTTTATTTATCACTTTGTCATTATATCGATCTGTTCTGTACACACGCCATCTATTGCACGTCTGTTCGTCCTGGAAGAGGGATCCCTGCACAGTTGCTCTTCCAGAGGTTTCTACCATTTTTTTCTTGTTTAAAGGGGTTTATTTGGGGAGTTTTTCCTTATACGCTGTGAGGGTCCAAGGACAGAGGGATGTTGTATGCTGTGAAGCCCTCAGGCAAATGGTGATTTGTGATATTGAGCTTTAGAAATAATATTGAATTGAAGTGAACTGAATTGAATTGGTGAAGGGGACTGTGGATGGCAAGTCACCTCGGTGAGATGTGTGCCAAGCTGCAAACCAACAAACAAAACCGGTTGTGTTTTGGTGAGTCATTGATGTCTTTCCAAAGGGTTTTTAGCCACCAAACATGGGTGTTTTTTTGTTACTGGTCATTGTTATCCCCCAGGAATTATGCCAAGAGAAGTGGTTGCTTTGTACCGAGACACTGCTGCATTTACAGACGGGATAGTGCCACAAAAAGCGCTTGTTTAAATATACAATATGATCTTTTCCTAACTATCATCCTGTGGTTTTTGTGCCTTAATATAACTACATATTAACCACAATGTTGTTAAAATGTAAAGAAATGTAAAGTTTCAACATATTCACTAAATAATAACACACAGATGTAACATAAGTGGTTTGCAAAACAAATGGCAAAAAAAATTCTGGCAATTTGTTTGGAGATCACCCTTAAGCAAATGACCAGCAGCAACATGTCTGTCTCAATCTGATCACCAAACATTCTGAATTAATAATAAATAGATTTCATGCAGGCAGCTAAAGATTCATTGACTTTGCCTTCCAGAATCGAGCTGCTCTGAGTTGGGACTTGTGAGGAAGTGTGAGCAGCATCCTGACTTGGCAGGGCTGACTGCAGCTGTGCAGATTCATCCCTTTAGCGCCTAAATGCTAACCAGTGAGTTGGTTCCTCTGTTTCTGGCTGTTGCCCAGGTTTTCTTTGCTGCCAATTCAGGAGCAAACCAGGAGCTTTATCTTTTATTCATCTATTTTTACTATCATCTCATGTGTTTTACTGCTAACAAAACCAATTTTAAAAACAGTTACTCCCACTTTGACTTCTCATTATCAGGTTATTTTATACCATTAACTAAAAAATAAAAGTGTTATTGTGTTGAAGTCCTATTTAGGTTTGTAAAATTTGAAAAGCAGGGTTTCAAACACTCACCAACACTGCAACCAACTTCAGAAAGTATGAAACCAAAGAAAAAAAATCGATGCAACCATGAATGTAATCCTCTGCACAGAGAGGCTTCTATTTTGGGAAATGTGAGAGTGTGTGTTTTTGTTGCTTATTTTTCACTGGAAACTGAGTAAAAATCCATATTTTTAAAGCAACGTAAAAATGGTTGTTACAGTCGGAAGGAAAACACACACCCTATCTCTTTAGGCTGGAATAAAGCTCTATGAAATCAATACAGTGTGTTCATCACAGCAAATAGCAACACAGTGATAATGTTTTATAAAGAAAGGGTATAAAAGGATAAACAATGACAACTTTTATGAAGATATAGTAGATTCTTTTTCAAAAATATTAGCGATTGTTAAGGGGATTGTCCTCCCGGAAAGAATAGAAAGTGTGTAGAAACAGCTAGCTGCCAAAGCAGATCTTAGTCTTGTATGCTGTCACTTCAGATCAAGATCTCAGAGACGCTACGAGTCCTACATGTTATTCCTACAGTCCACAGTAATCCAGACTACATCTGAGAGCCCGAAAAACTGTCTAAGAAAGCCAGAAACCTCAGAGCTCACCCTTATGATCAGGGTTGTCATCAGAAGTCTGCAAGTTCCCCACAGGGACTGAATTGGGGAAGTAAAAATAGTAAAGGTTGCTGTGAGAGCACACAGTAGGATTTTCTGGAGATAAAGTATTTTTCTTGTCCCGAAGTGCCACAGCTCCACAAGAATACATCTCTCCTTGGGGCGTAAAAAAATCAGCAAATTCTCTGGGTCCACACATTCAGTCTCCTCTTCACTATCTGTGAAGCAGCTATACACTTGAAACCTAAAGTTCATTGTTTTCTGGTGCAAGACAAATTATTTCCTTATTGGAGATCAATAGTTTCACATGTCAAACACTGACTGGGAGGTCCACTATAGTACATGTCTTAAACATTTGGTTGAATGGAGTTCTCTCTGAGCAGCAGCAGGAACTTTGGCCCTGTGTATCAAGTATCAAAACATGGTCTTTTAATAGTAATAATCCATATTATATTCATATTCTGAACATTAAGTTACATTTTGCTACATAGAAGCATTTTTGCCAAAAAAATCCACATTGTCATGTCAAGTCAATTTTATCTATATAGCCCAAAATTCTAAATCATCAGAGCCCTTGAGGTCCTGAAAGACAGCAGACAAGAAAACCCCAAGCTTTCCAGACTGTATACATCCACTATAGCCCCATTTCCACCAAGCAGGCCGGTATGGTACAAATCAGTTCAGTGGACATTTTTTTCGTTTTCACTGTAAAAAGTTGTGGATGGTACCAATGAACCATTCAGTACCGTTCCCATTTTGGTCATCTCTCTGTTGGAGCACACAGATCTGGCATTACAAGGTGGAGCTAAAAACACTGCAGTCCATTGATTGGTAAATATATAGTGGATGGTCACTCTTGCTCAGGGCTAAGGTTGTGGCTGGATTTAAGGCTAATGTAACCACTGTTCATACTGTGGCAAATTTTACATACATTAATAAACTAAAACTATTCCATTTGTTACTATTGTCCTTCTTGGAGGACATACACTTTTAGTAATGAGTGGATCTTCAAGCATTTAAAAATATATATTAATTTCGACCAGATTATTTGGACAGCATATATTCTAATCCTAGGGTAGCATAGACCTAGGGTCTGGGTAGCATGTCTGAAGGGCCACTTTTGGTTTCAAAGGTACTATACCAAAAGCATTCAGTGGAAATGGCGCTGATCTGAACCTCAGCAGGCCTTTTCCACTGCAGACCCAGTCAGCCTAAGCCATGACAATCAGCCACCGTGCACAATATGGACCGGGGTACTAGCTCAGTTACAGAGAATGTAGTTGATTTTAATGTCATCCATTACCAGCCCAGTTATCGGATAAGAATGTTGGCATTGTATGTTTCTGCAAACAGGAGATACAATACACTTATGTTTAATACGTATCATATCAACGTTTTGAGAGTGACATAGTTCTGATTATACAATATGTATGAGCATTGCTGTGCAGGGATTCTGCTACCAAACCTGGTCTCACAGAAATCCGTGAAATGACCACAAACTGTTACCACCGCATTATGTGGTGGTGGCACATATTGTATTTAAATTATGTGCCAGATCATGGAAACATGCCAATGGATAGTCAATTAGGATATTTTATCGTTGTGGACACATATATTTCCTGGTTCAATGACATTATTTATTGATCTGTGTTTAATGTTAGGACACAAAGGTAGTATAAAGAGTGAGACAGTCTGCGTACAGAGGAGACTGGGTTGGATGGGTCAACAAACACAGGACTTTTACCTGGTAAACGGCTGTTTGTGTCCCATGTGAAACTGAAAGTCAAGGTTGACTTCTTTTAACCTACTCATCTTTGACACCCAGTATCACAGTAATCTCACCACCCCTCATTGCTCCACCTCCATAAACGGCAACCACTTGGGGACTGGTTGAGAGCTATAAGTACCTCCAAATCATCCTGGACAATATAATGAGATATAATTACTAAACCTCAGACATCCATAAACAAAGACGCTCTGCCATCCGCACACTAAGGGCTCTCTCAGTCAAACCTCATCTCCCGCTCTTTCTGTAGTATTATTGAACCCATCCTCCTGTACTGCTCCACCTGCTATCTCACCATGCTCACCTCACCAACAAGCCCCTGAAAATCACCAATATATCTTCTAAAATAATTGGCCTCCCAACCCGCCACCTGCCAACCCTCATTGACATTGCCACCAATTGCAGAGCACTGACCAAAACACACAACACACAAACTCAGCCACCCCCTCAACCCATGTTTCATCCATCTCCCCTCTGAAAGCAGCGATTCTGCAAGAAACCTTGCTTTGGGAGGAGTTTTGTGCCCTCAGTCATTACTGCCTTAAATAGCCTGTAGTCACTGTAACAGACTTGTGTTATGTTGTTGTAATGTTCTTGTTTTTTATATCCTCTGTGACCATCCTCTTGTTTTTTCTGTGTCTCTGTGGAACAATCCTGTGATTGTCTGGCGACCTGTCCAGGGTGAACCCCGTCTCTCGCCCAATGACAGCTGGGATAGGCTCCAGCCTACCTGTGACCCTTGACAGGAAGAGTGGCTATGGAAAATGAATGAATGATGATTTAAGTGTTTGACTGTAAAGTCTGTGAAAGCAAATTTCCTCTATAGAAGACAATAAAAAATAAATATAAATTTAAATCTGAATCTTTTGTCCTTCACGTGGTTATGTCACGTTACGTAATGTAGGCCCTGAAGTCACACACACAAGTGTACATATTTTACAAAAAAAAAACACAATTGTTTTCTAAATGAAAAAACAAATGTTTCATATCCATGGTTTCCAGAAATGTACAATGCCATCATTTATTCTGGCAATTGGGTTGCAGTTACACCTTTCTGTTTCCTGCTATGACATTCCAAAATGTGAAAAAGGTCACTTTGGATTAAGAAAAATAAGATCCCAATACGACATGGACTGATGTTATAAGGATTGGATCAGATGTTGAGCAACTTCCAAGTGGCGCCAAGACAAGCACAAGTATGACCTGGAGCTCAAAACCTCCTCTATGTCATTGCTGTCTCCTGGTGTCTTCCAAAGAGCAAATATATATGACAGCTACACTATGTTTGTGTCACCATCATCTGTCCTCAGTGCTGGTGCTGAGAGACAGAGAGGAGGGGAGTATTCTAAAAAAGGAGTTTCCTTCTCTCACAAAGAGTGTTAAAGGACTTCACGTGATTTTCCATCAAGCACACTTATGCTGAGTGAAATGGAATTTAATCCACATATAATAATACAATAAAATTATTTTGTACATCGGTGTTTAAGTGATTCAAAGGCTGGAGTGATTCCAGAAAAGCTTATTTCATTCGTCTACCTCTTCTGATAAGACCTGCTGACAACAGAAGCTCTTTGCCCTTGCTCTCCACACTCTCTTTGCTTCACTGATGAATCTGTAAAGGCCTTTGTTCTGTACTGTACATCAGTCGGGCTGTATAGTTGAAGGCACCAGTGGACACTGTCATGCGTTACGAAAGCTCCTGTCTCATTATCAATATGGATATCTTCACCAGAGGGTAGACACCGCACTCAGATAACAAATAATTCATCTTTGCCGCACATGAAAAATAATTTCAAATGCGGCTGGGTGCACGACAACCCGCAAGTCCTGACAAATTACAGCACCGGCAGCTCAGTGAGTAAACGCATGCTATTTACAAGTAAACAAAAGAAAAGCTGGGGGTGAAAAATACAGTGCTGAGAGGAATCACATTTCATCTGACTCGCAGCCAGGACACTCTGTCTGGGAGCGCTGAGGCTCGGTCGTGTAATCAACTCTGACTCCCTTCGCTGCAAACAAATAGGTGAGAAGTGAATTGTGTGTACACACAAAGAGACTCTTAATGATGGAGTATATGAAATCCATTATGGATGTTCTCGTTTCCTGCCTCCTGCCCCGGAGAAAGAGCCGTCATTGTGTTGTTTGCGTACCGGGACGAGCGTTCGGGTGGCTGGGCCGGGTGTGATTTTAATCAAGCGTATTTTTATCTGTGTGTTATTAATATGCAAGGCAGAGGCAATTGGAGAAAGGGAGGGAAGAAATGAGCTGGGAGAAAATGAATGAATCAAATTAGAGAGGCCGGGGACGGGCTATGAAACTGTGATGCAATAGACCATGATATGTGTGCAGGTTGAATGCTTTATGGGTTTATGGGGAAAAAAATGAAAAAGATGAAGTTGCATGCATATTGTGTGTGTGGTTGTGTATGGTTGTGCATACATGAGTATAAACCTATACCCAATGTCCCAGTGCTTCTTTCCAACAGGGGAGCTAGTTGTCTATATGCACATTCTGTACATGTATAAGTGTATATACTGTACAACATGTCATTTTGTGCACAAACCAAAACATTTAAAGTGGAAACAGACAACCTTTCAACCTCCTCACCAGCATTTTCAAGTGGTATTATTATTGTTGACACTGTCGCTAAGACAACCAACCACTTTCTGTTTTCCTCAGAGCCGAGCAAGTTTCCACAGTTAGCTCCCGGGGAAAAAAATAGTGCTATCCTCTTCCAGTTTGGTTGTGTAGCAGTGGACTCACCTCCTATTTGCCATAAATTGAGTCTTCATTTCTCTGGGAGATTGTACCCGATGGAAGACAGAATTGCATCGTGAAAGTGAGGCTTACAGGAAACCAAACGTAATGCCAATGGCGGTGTTGTGCATGTGCTTATCGTGACTCGAGCTGTTGGTGGTGTTGAGTCGTATTGTTTGCGTGTACTGTTTGTATTGCGTGCAACAATGGTTTCTATTATTTTGTCCACCATGTCCATATCATGAGAGTAGGCTAAAGACTGAAAATACCTCTCTTTATGAAGAAATACAATCCAACAAAACCACAAACTGCATACAAATCCACCATGCAGTTGAATCAGCACCTCTTTCAAAACATTAGAACCGTCGTGAAGATAGCATTTATGGCAGGACTGTTGTATTAGAATGCAAAAGTTATATCTAAGTGTACCTTACAAACTAACCTTGGGGTCACAATGCTGACTGCAATGGGTTCCACCACTACAGGTCAGCGATTACTATGCAGGCCACAGGGCACACTATAAATTCTTGTGTGTCAGCAAATGTTGAAGACAGCAAGTAGCATTGTTATACCTCAAACTATACTAGACAAAATGGTTTGAATGTTAAACTAAATCACAACGAGTTTTAAAGAGGTTGTGAGTGTGTTGCGAGATCTCAGCAGAGATGTGATTGGACCATTAATGGCAGACCCAGGGAAAGTTTTCCCTTACACCATTTCACTATTATGAAAGACAAAACTCCACACACTCTGAAACCATGACATTTCAAAATGATCATAATTTTTTTCCACAGATACAATAATTACCACGCACTAGGCAACACTGTCTCAACTCCACATTAACACACAGACATGAGATTAATACTGTTCATGTCAGATCACTCTCTCACTCTTTTACAAAATGTGGAACTATTCATTTTATAGCTCGTTCTAATGTTGAACACATCCTAAATCATAGATAATAGCCAATAATCAATATGTTGAAATAGTAGACAGACCAAGCAGCAACCCCTGGGGCTTAAAAATGAAGCTAATGCAGAAATGCCAAAAACTGCAGTTCCTTGAATGGCCACTTGAGGCTGGCTCCATGAGTGAACCACTCCTCATAGACTCCCACATTAAAATGTCCAACTTTGCAGCATAAGTAAACATGTTTACAGCCTGGTACAAAAAAACTATTTGGTCTCAGTAGCTGTTTTCCTCATTCACTCATTCAATTTTTATATAACTCATCCATTTAAATGTCATTAAGGCTTAAAGTTATACAGAATTGAAGGTGTGGCCCCTTTGAGTGACAGGTGGGTGGTCTCTTGACAAGTTGCTGCCATGGTGATAACATTGGTTAGGTAATCATGCTGTAATCCAAGATTCATAGAGTATAGACGTAGCTATTTCAGTGTGTTTTCAGTTAATTTAGGTTAACTGTAATGTTTTGCTTGACAAAAAAGTTTTATTCAGCATTTGTCGACTACTAAAAAACTATGGATTCTATGGAGTTTCAGTGGTTTTAAGATTATGTTTTGCTAGCGAAAAAAACAAAATAGCATTATCATAGTTAACCATAGATGTAAACGCACTGTGCTAACCAAGCTAGCAGCTAGCGTAAGGGTTAGCTCCACCCTTATGTCCAAATATGGTCACTTGCTCCAAAAATTCAAGATGGCGAAGACCAAAATGCCAAACTCGAGGCTTCAAAATGGGAGTCCACAAACCACTGGGTGATATCACGGCTACATCCATTATTTTATACAATCTGTTAGACAGACTCAGCAACTAAAAGCAGATCACAAATCACTACAAAAGCCATTACCAATCCCATGACCAGAAATACCCCAGACATGGCTCCTAAAAAAAATTCAGTTGTCCTTGCAAACCCAAAATTCATGAGAAAAACTGAATTTTCAAATATCAAAATTTGTGAGCTATTATACAGTCTCCTTTGTAAGGAAACACTGAGAAAAACTGAGAGCAGAGTTTTGGCACATGGCCTTGAAAGCCTGTCACAAGCCTGATAACAAAATGTGTCAGTTTTCTTCAGTGAATGTCAGCTTCTTTTTAACATAAATGTATCTCAATCGCTGTCACACACAGCGGTGAGTGAGGGCAAAATGGGGATTTGATGAGGGAGTAGAGAGTATAGAGAGGGTGTGTAGTCAAACTGCAAATTCAGGAAAAAGGAAGGTAGTGGAAATAAGCATAGAGCTGGTGCATAACGCCTTTTTACATTTACACTGGCCCTTAAAAGCCTTCAACCTTTCCGTCACCTTCCTCTCTCCCCATCCTTATCCTCCCGCCAACCCCACCACGGACAATTTCTCTTGGCGAGGTTCGTCTCCTTTCTGCTTCGCTTCCCTGACATTACAACCCCCCACCCTCGCTTCTCCCACTACAGTATGTAATTATGATAATTGCTCATAGGGGTTTGAGGAAATTGAATTTCCCATTTCGCTCTGGCTCCTTTATCCCACCAGTTCCTCTTTGTGCTGCCCCCCTCCATCTCCCCACCATTCTCTGCAGGCCTAGAGTCTGCAGTTAGGACACTTGAGCAAATGTTTGCATGTGTGTCTTTGGATCAATGATAAAAATATGAAACAAATATATCAATATGAGAGAGGAAAGTCTAAACAATGAGAAAGTAAAAGGAAAATCCAATTCATTTTAAATCAAATAAAATAAAACATACTGTTAAAGTTTCTGACCCCGCTGATTGAAAATGGAAATGATCTTGGCTGCATTTCAGCACAGCAGTGGATTTCTACCACTCACACACAAGGTGAAAAGCCATATCAGAGCTAATAACATAATAATAATAAATGTACACTGGACCCAGTATGGCACCATTCGAGAAAGGTGTCCCTGAGTCACACTTCAGCACAGGGCATTTGCCTAAGTACCTGCTCCCTAAAATAGTTGCTGCGACTGCTGTGGAGCTCTCAGGGCCGGGGGAGTTCAATTATTCAAAAAAGGTCTGACGAAAGTGTTGCCTGCCTGACAGGCTGCTGCAGCTGAATCAAACAGCTCTGCCATGCTGCCGTCAGCTGAAAAACCCTCCATCCCCAGAGTCAGCTTTTCAGGAATGAAGAAGGGGGACAAAAAGCACTGCTTAATTTTCCTGATTGCTTGTTACTCAACCAAGTTGGAATAGGTTCCTTCATTTTATACGTGACCCAAGACAGGAAGAGTTGGGTTCAAAATAATGGCGAACACTCACCAAAGAAACTGCTGAGATTCAACAGCAGAAAGGTGAGACATTTTAGTTGAACCTAGAAAATATGGGGATTTAATGTGTTTAATAAAGTTTTTTGTTCATCAATCGAGACAAACAGGACAGAGCCAGTTCTGTGACTGTATATTGTATGTTTTAAAAATGCATTGGATTATTTCACTATATTTAATGGAAAAATTATTTATGTATAAGCAGTTGATTGTCTAAGGCCTCATTTACACTTGTCATTTCAGGTGTCTGGTATGCAGATGAAATCCAGATGAGATTTAAGACACTTTTATTAACACTTAGACACATATATGCATCTGTTGGCCACATCACAAATCTGACTGCAGTCTGTCTTTGTTTTCCCGGTTACATGTAAATCAGGGTCAGCCCTCCTCCAGTGCAGGAGGAGGTGATAATGCACCTGAAGGTGTTTGGTAAGTGCCTTGTTGCTTTAATGAGATGGGGAACAAACAGCTAATTTCAGTGTAATTTCAGTGAAAGATTAGCTGCTGTTATCACAAGGACAGAGGAGACAGACCATGGATGTATTTAAAGGAGAACACCACCTAAATTAAGGATTCCAACGTGTTATTTCTATGGCCTAGGAAAGTTTAATTATTAGTTGTGAACATGAGCTAATTTCTCTCAAAGCAAGAAACTACAGAAGTAAATCTTAAACTTGTGATGTCATCAAGTATAATGCCTTGAGCTGCTCCACAGAAAACCTGACCGGGCTGATCATGGCCACGTTTTAGAAGGGCAAGAAGCTAATAAAAATACATGCCTCATCTATTTATGATGGAGCTACTGTATGGTAGCACTCATAGCACTGAGCAAACTGAGTTTACCTGCGAACAGACTGGCGCTTAAGAGGAATGAGGAGTCAGCTGACAATGGTGATATCAAACCAACCAGGTCTCACTCCAAAGTAATCAAAAAACAGTGCTTGGTCAGTGACTTCAGACACTGATGGAAAAAGCTGTCCTTTTACCTCTGCATGATAAGCAGCTAGTCGCTGTTATTGTTCAACAGCACCTGGAGATGTCAGAATGTGTTTTATAAAACAGTCAATAATACACGTTTTCAGCAGTTGTGAACCAACACAATCGCAAGAGATCCTTCAGCAAACAGTCATAAATATGCACACAAAATATGAGGCTGATTGGTCCAGTAGTTTGCAAGATTACCTGGACCCATGGAATGTTTACTTTTTTATATCCAGGTGAGCATTATCCTATTGTGCCTTATATCTAATCTGAAAAAGAAAATGTTCCCATATACTCAGAACATTCCACTGGGTGCTCTCAGGCCCTGTTCTTAACTATTAACATGTGTCTCGGGCCATCTCATGTAGACGGCGCTAAATACAGGTGTAAACAACCACCAAGTAGCAATGTGATCCGATCCCTCAAACCACTTTAGAAGTGGTCTAGTGTTTGACCACGTATCTTTTGTAGTGTATGCTGATGTGTCCTGATGTGTCTGTCAGCAATGCAGGACATGGTGGTTGTTTTGGTGACAGCACGCTAACATTCTGTAACTTGTTAGACAGAGTGTTGCGTGACCGTCCAGCATTTTGCCATATGTAAAAACAAATACTGTATTCTGCTGACAGCGATATCTCAAAGTGTACGGATATAACTGCTAATATGAATAGTGAGCAGCAGGCAGGGTGGATATAATTACTGTGCACCAAGCCCTTTGACCTTCTAGTGTAGGTGATGTAGGCAGTAATGAAATCTGAACATAAGTGGTCTGCTGGAGACGCATGACAGACACAGGTGTAAACTGCGATGTGTTTCCAATTCATTGTGTATGGAACAGTTGTAGGCTTTTAGCACTCTCATTTTTGGATATGATAGACAGTAAGTTTATGTTTGCTCATATTTCTGGACTGTCTTAGAGCATAAAAAATAAAATATTAACATTTTGGAAATGGACGAAGTTATCCTTTAAGGAAATCAGATCAGTAAGTGGATATTTCCACAGCCTGCTAACTGACAAAGTTACACAATAGGAGATTATGTATGTATGTTGGACAGATGGATGCATTTACATCTTTGCAACATCCAATGTAAATAGAGGGTAACTGCTTATATTTCTTGCCACCATGTAGTTGTTGCCATAGTGATGTTGACCTTTTCCCAGTTTTGAAATGAACTTCATAAATTAACTTCAATCATAACCAAAACTACGAGAATAACAACCAAGTTGTATTGAACCGAAAAAAGGAATTCAGTGCTATACACAAATGTATATTCCACAAATATCACTCCACCTTGAACTGTGAATAAACCGAAGCAAGCAAGAATCTGCATTATTGAGCATCTGGGAGCTACATTTTTGTTGCTGGACTGCCAAAGAAAAAAATCTTCTCCCGTTTATTTTCTACCACCAGAGAAATCCACCCACTGTGCCAAGGGAGGTATTTTACTAAAATAACCCAAAAGTCATCAATGAGGCCTCATTCACTGTAGCTTAGGGAGTTTCTAACCCTATAACAATTCCATTATTCTGGGTATGAAATGGTTTTTACTGTCCAATGACAGTTTAAATGCTGTATAACAAGCTTGTCTGTCCTCACAAGAACACATTACTGGAAGAAAGTATTAGAAACTAGGGAAACTTTTTGGAATGTTCGTACAAAAACAGTCAAATTTAAATAAGATATATTAAAAACCTGTATTATTCAAACAAAAGAAACATCATGTTAGTTTGGTTTGAAGTGAGGAGCTCCCCAATGATGGCCGCACACTGACTCTTGAAGGCAAAAAATGCTAAATCACCTTAAGAAGCCAGCAGGAAGCAGTGTGTGCTGAGGGGCAATCAAGGTGTAATTGCACGGGCTGCATTAAATGAGCAGTCTTGCGTATTCTGACACTCTATTGACTGCTAGGAGGCGACTCAGCCGGAACGTGTCGTCTGCATAATAAACCAGGCCAAACTGAGACCTGACTAATGTGCGGCAACAGAGAATACACCTTTTAGCTCTTGTCTTAATGCTAAACGTCATTCCATCGGACCACTCACTCTGCTAGAGAGTGAAAAGAGATGAAAGGAGGCTTGTTAAACATTTGCTACGTACCAATGTTTTTTTCATAAGGGGAGGGGGGCACAGGGGGCTGTTTAATACATTTTGCTCATTACTCTGTGTTAGTTTGTAGCCTCTTGGAGCAAAAACAGCCTGGGCAGCTACTTTCATGTAATCAGCAACCCAGAGTCAGGAATGAAGCTGATTTTGTCCCAACTGGGGCTCCTGATTTATTAATTGGGCAGCTGCAGGTCAGTAACCCTTTGCCTTTTGCTCTTCAGTAGCTAACAGAATGATAAAATTAGTTAAAATCCAAATATTTCAAAAAGCTTGAAGAAATTAAGGTTATACGCATTTATATTTTACAATCATCCCTACTTAGCAGAGTCTACTTCTACATATAGTTTTTAACACAAGCTTTTAAAGGAGCATCTTAAAATTGTAATCTGAGCTTCTCTGTTCTTGTCGTAGAATATCCAGCAGTGTGTGTAGTGCATGCAAGTCCATGTGTAACTCCGTCCTGAACTCAAGCATTGTCGCGGAAGCAGTTTTGCTGTTGTTTGTGTGCAGAACCAGGTTGGTTGCTACTCACCAGCACAGTACATCACACATCGCCATACTAAGTTAGCGAGGTAAAGAAATACATCAGCCAAGTGCAAGAGGAGTTTACAAACTACGCCTCAGGTGATCGAAATTGCTGATGTGGGCAAACCCAAATCAAAACCAGCAAAGAAACAAAAGAAAACATCAAGGCAGTGGCTCACTCATGGCTGCAAAGAAATCCCCTGATGGATTGATCACTGTTAGTGCACCAGATATAGGTCCGGCTGGACCAAGTTTGCCACAGCATCAGTTCCACTTGGCTACATTGGTGCTATTCCTGCTGTTAGCACCATTAGCTGCTGACCACAAATTCAGCCACCTCCATGTTAAGAACCGAAAGTACCCAATGCACCAGTGCATAATGTACAAAATTAGAGCATTTGTCCACATAGCAGTTTTCTTTGGCAGAAAAGCAGTGACGGGGTGCTGGGGAGTGCTCATCCCAGTGCTACATACGTGCTACTCATGGGTTTTGCTTCTATGACAACATTATCTTGACATTAACATAACAATAACAGAGGGTTAACTAGGCTACAACAACAAGCTTGAAGCACATATAGTTACAATAGTACAGCACTCACCAGCATCATTCAGTGTCCGGCTCATCTACTTCCACAAATGGCCTTTTCAGTCTTTGTCGTGAGAGTTTCTGACTGACATGTCATGCAGCTCAGGACAGAGAGTGAATCAAGAGGAGCTTTAAAAGGAACAGCAGTGATAGCTATTTCTGAAAAGTTCAGAGATTTTAACAAAAAGCACTCAGAGCCACCGCACAGCGCTTTTTCTCTAAGGTGGCTGCATGCAAACCCATACCATTTCCCCTCATTGGAAACAGAGCACCAGACACTGGTGCTCAGAAAAAAACCCTATGTGGGCACAGGCCTCTAAAAATCTATCTTAGCACAGTATATTACTCACATTTGTATGTTGGAAGAGTTATTGGTTGCTGTAATCCTCAATGAGCAGGGGAAGTAAAACAGGACAAGGACTGTGGGTTTTGTGTAGTCAAACTATAAAGGCATTGCTTTATGGCCAGCATAGAGACCCATAACTCTTGCCTTGTACATATGGCAGAATTTTATTAAGCTTCAGAAATGTATGAGTAAGAATTAGTATTACAAAGTGTCACAGTAAAATAATATTTTAGTTGTGAAAAAATATCATTTCAATCATTTTTCTTCTTGAAATGATATAATTGTTTCTGGTATGAAGCTGCCACCCACTATAAGCACAGTTACTGCTATCAGTCTAAAGCCTGCAGACAGTTTCTGCAGGTTATTACTGCTGTATGACAGCCTATTATCTCTCTATGACAGGCCATTACCTGCACAGAGGAGCTGGGTAATGAAATAGGCAGGAGGACAGAGAGAGGACAGTGTGCTATCAACAAATCAAACAGATGCTCTTTACACTGAGCCGCAGGCACGGAATCTAACACCGAGACTATGTGTCAGAGTAGACTAGCTACAGTACAGTGGGCTCACAGTACTGATGATCTTTAGCCAAGTGCTGCATTCAGGGATGCAACAGAGGGGAAAGCCATAAAGAGTCTGCATGTGATTCTAATTAAAGTTCAATTTCTTTAGTCTGGAGCAAAAATTCATTTTGCTGCATTTTGTTTGAATGGATTGACTTTAGTGTCATCTGTCTATAATTTTAGCTAAACTTGATGGTCAAAGCACTAACTCAGACTGCAGTTTTTACTCAGCCCATATAGGTATTAAAGGAGCACTTTACCCACAAAATGATCACTTGTAGCTCAGCCCCTGTTATGTGTAATTTGTGAAGAAAACTATTTTTCTCACAGTCAACAAAGAATCCAAAAACAGGGAAAATTCATGATGAATTTGAGTGAAAGAGGGCTGTGTTTAACAGCAGCAAAACTACAAAAATAAATCAGTTTGAACAGACAACTTCTGTGGTACAATCCAGAGCTCATCACTTCCACACAGGGTTGTCCATAAGAGGCCATAAAGGGGAAGCTCTGGGGGCCCTGCCACTGAAGGGGGAGGGGGGCATGGAAGCCAGCCATACTTTTCTGCATCCTAAATATAAGCAATGACAACCTCATTTCATTATGAACCAAAATATTCACCATTACTTATTAAGTTAGCAAAAAACAAAGCATTGCATTTATTGTTTAAATGCAATGCTAATTGCAACCAATAATGACCAATAATAACCACTGCAAGACCAAAAAAAGAAAGAAAAACAAAGAAAAAGATAAACAACGGTGGCCAGCAACGTTAACTAAAGTCATTCATTTTTAAATGTTTTGTATCATATAAACTGACTTCCCTTGACTCTCCCTTGGCCTTTAGAAAATCATAACTGCCACTTTATAAATAAAATAAATAAAATTGTTGGATAATCAATAGTGAAAATAAACCCTTATATTTACTGCTTTTCTCCAGAAGTTGCATTGCCTCTCCTGATGAGCCAGATTTCTCTTAGGAGGCATCTAACATGCAGGTTTTCAGCCATCAGGCTTTGTTGTCACATGTCCAAACAAACCATATGAAAAATGCAAAGCTGCAGAGCTCAAATAAAGCGCATCAAACATGAGCAATGTAAATGTGCCTTGGGTTTACCTTGCTATTTGCAGAACAGATTTTAGATATAAGCGGAGAGTGCTTTCAGAAGAAGCCTTCTCGAATCAACATGTTGCAGCTAAAGACAGATTTTTGTGCCTGCAAAGGGCCAGTAAAATACTCAAGTCAAAGAGAGCACAGTATTTCTGAATGGGTCCCAGATGACCACATTAAAGCTCACCAGTCTCTAAAATAACTCAGCTTGAAATTGTTAATTTTCTAGTAGTGGTATTACAAGTACAATCAGGTATATTCCTTCAGTTTTACAATGTTATTCAGAGTAGCGTTACCAGGCAATTAATATAAAATGTTTTGCATTCTTAACATTTTATTACTGGAGCAAATTATACCAATTCCAGACTTGGAACCAGCCATCTTTGAATGGCAGTAATCAGAGCGAGCAATCAGAAATCAGCAAAGCATTCTTTCAGAGTGTTTGTGCATTTAGGAGAGTGAGACGACTGGTTTCTTGCTTCTGCCACTCATCTTTCTTTATCACTGAAATGTCTACAGCATGGTGTGTTGGAGGACAAGTGTGTGTCTTCAATATAAAGAACTGATTGTTAACAGTGATGTGGAAAGAGATACCCCTATACGTACATGACCCAAGAGAAACACACCTTCAGACAAAGACTTGAGTTACATGAGAGTATCAATATCCAAGGTTGATATTGGAATATCATATGGCCTGTTGTCCAACTCAGATTTGCAGACTACAGCTACAGCTGTTTATCAGTATTTATATATCAGAAGACTTTCAGTCCAGATATGTCTAAGGACTTAGGGGCATGGGAAGTGTGTATACTGTGTATATTATGTATAGTATATATATGTAAAGCATTTCAGTTTTAGCTGCTTATGACAGCCCAACACCCATTAACCAATAACTAAACACTTAATTTGTAGGCAAAAAAATGCAAATAATGTAAAATACAAAAGACCTTTCATTTTTGTTCTGCTCTCCAATGACTCTGTGAGCTTCAGCATGACATTTCAAAGTGCTATCCATTTAGCAGAAGCAAAGATTAACTGATTTGTCTTTTATCTTATTTTCTGTTGGCTTTGCTGACAGGAAACTAGCTCGCTGCTTTAACATACAGAAATAGCTGTAGGTCCTACTGCCCAGCATCTGGTCTACACTGGTTAGCTAATGTTAGAATTAGCCGCTTTGCACAGCACACCACCCAGGTCAGGTGGGGATGACGTTGCTGCGAGACATGGTGGCCAAACTACAGCCCACCCCTGAGGTAGCCTCAGTGAGTAAGCGGCTTCATTTCCAGGCTGCAAAACCCCTGTAGCATTGGTAACTGTATAAGTAATGTCAGCACGGCTAGTGGTGCTTGCAATGCTAACAGAGCTAACATAATGCTAAAGAGGGGGTTAACTCAAAATTGATCAAAATCAATCAATCAGTCAGTCAGTCAGTCAGTCAGTCAGTCAGTCAGTCAATCAATCAATCAATCAATCAATCAATCTCTATAGTAGTCTATAGTAGTATTTCATTTACTTTAAATAAAAAAAAGACCAGTATCACTATCAACCGCTCAACTATCACCCTCATATAGACTTACACACACACACACACACACACACACACACACACACACACACACACACACACACACACACACACAATCCTGCTTATTAATTCTGTGCTGGATCAGTAGAAAATTGAACAGTAATGGTGGTGACATACAAATTTGAAAGAACTGACAACCCTCAGTGCACCAACCTCCCCACCAGCATGGCCACAGCCGCCACCCATCTCTCTGTCAGTCAGCACTCCCTCTTACTCTGCATCTGTTCTCTCTCTTGCTCATTTAAGCCTTCACTCAGCCAAGTGTCCATACCGCTTCCCCGGTTTCAGGACTAGAATACATTGGTTTAACAACCACCTCTCAGGAGAAACGAGCGGTCCTCAAAGCGGGGTCTGGAGCCTCCCCAGGGTTTTTAGTAAGGCTCCAGTGGGACCTCATAAACCTGAAGAACCGGTGAATTTCAATGTTTGGATTCCTTTGAAATGATCCCATTTGGGGAAAGCCTAACAATGACTTTTCCTGTGCAGCAGAATGGTTAGAGCCAAACAGTCAGATATGGGGGAAATAGACCCTTTGCCCTCAAATATGTAGTACTGATGATGTGGAAAAACGGTGCTCAAATAGCACATGCTATTAAATATATAGCTCCTCAGTCTATTATCCCCCCACATTTCATCAGGTGTGCGATAGGGTGTGCGGGGATGGCTCTGAGATTTATCAGGGCTGTTTGGTGGGCTCCATACATACAGGTGGAAAGTACAGTTAGTCAACTCAATTCCCTCAAGTTAAATATAATTTTCAGGCACTACTGAATTTGTCTGACTGCTACTGTTAGTACTTACTTTACAGGTTAACATTTTACATATATACACAGGATCAGGCATACTGTTGGACTGAACAACCCAGCAGTATGAAAAGCAGTTATGTGTGTATTGGCTACAACATCATACTGCTGTTAACATGTTAATGCATCACTGATTAATAATCATCTAATTACATAATAACACGACTCTGAAAGGGGTCATTCTGCATAATAAGAGGGCTGACTCCTGATACTTTAAAGCAAGCCTGTGCACCTTAAAAGGCAGCGACTATGGCCACAGGTGATAATAAGACAATGGTAAATGTTAAAATGTAGTGTAAGAGCAGCTCAAGGACAGAAGTCTCAGTCAGCAAAACCCAAGAGGGCATGGGCTGATCATAAGACAGTGGGCCCCTGGGCACAGATACACAAAAGGCCGCACCACCTCTCCTCCATAGCAGCAAGACACACAGATGTTGTGATGGTTTAGCCTATTTTTTTTTTTTGCTATTTGGTGTCTCTTTGTAGTCATTATGCATCTTTTGGTGTAATTTGTGTCTTTGTGGCTGTTTTGAGTCTGTTCCTGGTCCATGTGTAGTGGTATTTTGCAGGTGAAGGCCAGGAAGGCCCCTGAGCCTGTGTCTAGAAGGTCTGTTTCATTACTTGTAAGTTTGCCTTTTAATTTGTAAAATAAGTTTCATTGTGTCTTTAAGGTGACTAAACTTTGCTGATAATAAGTAGTCTATTTTTAAATGCAGGACTTTTATGTGTAAGATAAAGCCTATTTTAACTCCATGGTTTTCAAACTAAACTACATTTTGTGTATCAAAGACGCATCTTGCAAGTTACTCCCACGATGTTCCTGGTTCGCAGTAAAGTGATGAGAAGTTAACAAGACAAACAGTAATAACGGAGGTGACATATGAAATGTCCGGTTACCTCCTCAAACAGCTCCAGGCTGTACGTGTTGTCGTCATCCGCGAAGAAAACCACACCGGCGTCCCTCCTGCTCCGGTGCTGCCGGAGCCACGCGAGAGCCACATTCCTCTGTTCGGTGGCGCGTGGCATCCCGGTGCGCTTGAACCTGCGGGGAGTGAACACATGCAGGTGCGTGTACGGCACGCCGCACCGGGCCAAGAAGCGCGCCACCAGCTCCGTGCGCGAGGTCGAGTCCTCCACTACGATCCAGTGGAACCGGGGCACCTGGCGGAAGGCGTGGGCCAGACGGGTCAGCTCCGCTTTCTGCACCGGACGGGTGTAAGTCGGTGTGATGGCGTAGATAACGGGCAGAGCGGACTGGTTCTGGGTGCTGCCACCCACTCCCGGTGCGCCGGTCCGGGCCGCCCGCTGCGCCCTGCCGGTCCGGCTGGCTGCCGGAGCCCGGATCGCCCTTTTACTGTCGATATCGATCATGATGATGACAATAAGGACCCAGGGCAGTAGGATGAAGAAGCGGCTGAAAAACACTGATTTCATGGCGAGGCTGAAGTTACCGTGCGCCCTCTCTTTCACTCACTCCATCACACACAGAAAGGCACCGACCGACCGCAACTCCAGGAACCCTTCCTTTAAATCCTGTGGTTTTATTCTTCACACCCAAACATCAAAAACATGCACCTTTAGTCCATCTCAAACTATGTACAGCACAAAACCTTCCGCTGCGTTCCCCCGTCCCGGCGGGACCGTTTCCCCGGAGTCCCCCTCCTCCTCCTCCTTCTCTTCTCTCGGATGGGACTTGAGTGCTTCTTCGTCGTCCTACCCTCCTCCAGCTCACTCTCTCCCAAGCCCCGTTAAATTCCCATGTTCTGTCGTCCTTCAGCGCGTGTTTCCAGAGGAGAAAAACAAGCCGGAGCGGTCCTCCCTGCAGCGGGCGGTGATAACCCACCGATGTGCGCCGCCGAGGAGCATCACTTGGCGAGGACGGAGCGCTGCTCTGAGTCTGAGGATAATAAGGCAGGAGGGGAGGAGCAGGTGCACAGCAGAGGAGGGGAGACGGGATAGAGGAGAGAACCTGGGGAGAGAGAGAGAGAGAGCGCCAGAGGAGAGAGGAGAGGAGAGGGAGGAGGGGGGACGGGCGAGAGGGCTTGTTATGTTGTGCGCATCAGTGTCCACTGAGAATAAACCCTGCTGATAGAGAGGCACAGGGAGAGACAGTGAGTGAGAGAGTAGCCTGTGTTGTAGCCTATCTCATGCTGTGATTGCCAAGAATAAATTATTAGATAGAAAACAGGAGGATTTGATATGAGATCTCGGAGGACAGGATACCTTCAGTGGTCTTTGAGAGAGTTCCAGGGGCCCCTGGGCTGAAAACACCAGAATCATCTTTTCAGAAACACAACTGTTGCAAACTTATTTTAAAAATAAAAGGACATAATGATAAGAAATGGGGTCATAATATGACCCCATTCTGTTAATGAGGTCTGTGGGTCTGAGTGTAGCAAAGACTTTTGTTTAATAAAGTTAAGTGGTAAGTTTTGTGTAATCACATTTAAACAGAGATCCAGCCTCTTACCTGACTGTGATGATCTGTTACTTGTCTTCTCCTCAAGTGATAGTAAACTGCATATTTTAGGGTCTTGAACTGGTCATACAAAACAAGCAATGTTCAGATGCCATCTTGGGCTTTAGTAAATTTTGAGGCTGTTTGTCACTACTATCAAAAGAAAGGTATTAGTTCAATAATCATTACATTAATAAAATAAATAGTAGACTGTAGTCCAGTTAGACTGATTTAAAGGCACAACCATCTGAAGTAGGGCTGTAGTAAACACTTTAAATTTCAATTCATCTATCTATAATTATCTTACTTGTAAATTATTATCATTATTATGAGTCATTTTTGTCCTTAGTTCACAGTGTAGACTTTGTCGAATCTGCAATTAAATGCATCATAAACCCATCAACCCATCAGGACGCCCAGTGCTCTCATAATTTACATATAAATTGAACTTATACAATTAGTCATTAAGTTGATTAGTTGATTGATGTAAAATGTGTCAAACAATTATTATTAGTTTGAGGGGTTTTTTGTTTATTCTTACCCATAAAGTCATTTTTGAAAGAAAAATGCAAAGAAAAAATGTGAATATTTCTGTTTGCTCATATTTGACAGTAAACAGAATGTCTTTGGGTTCTGAGGTGTTGTTTGGGCAAAACAAGCACTTAACAGCTTTACCTTGGGCTCCAGGAATGTGTGATGAGCAATTTTATTTCACTACATTTTCCATTTTATAGACCAAATATAGCTATGTGAGTCCTTCATCTGACGCTAGAATATCTCAGGGTCATATTTCTTAAACTATAGGAAAGAGTTCTACAGGGTCACCATGAAGGAAAAATGGTATAATGTCACTTTCCATAATCTGTGCCTCACACGACAATGAGAATATGCTTAATGCCAGGATATGACTACACAATATTATCCTGATAATGCTCAGGCCAGGGACGTAAGGCAGTATCAGACCCCTCCAGTTTTTACAGACTGAACACTGACATTATATTTACGAGACAACTACAAACAAACAAAAACAGGAGAAACTGCACGCACTAGTGTGTGTAATGATGAGGGTATGGAAATTCGGGCTGTTCTCAAAAAGTGTTCATATGTTTTCTTACAAAAAGTAATGCAACTAAATTAGTAGGCCTACATATCCCATGTAATCATTCATGCATGACCCATTTTTTGGAAGGAGGCATATTAAGGTGGTGGACGGGTCACAAAACTAGACTTTCCCTCTAGAATTCCCCCAGGATTAGAACTTTGAGTGAAGTCTGAATCATATTTAGGTAAGTCCTCACCAGTGTTGGGCTCATTACTCTGAAAATGTAATATATTAGGCTACTCAATACTCTTTTCAAAAGTAATATATGAATTTACGTATGACTCCCTGCCAACAGTAATTCATGACAATATTCGTTTTATACTTTTCTGATACACCCCATAAAACTCTCCCCAAAATTCAGATATGTGCCCATATGTGAATGTCAGAGCTAGAGTGGGTCGTCCCTGGTTCCTCCAGCCTGCATGTCTAAGTACCCTTGAACAAGATACTGAACCCCAAATTGCTCCCGATGGCTGTTCCATCAGTGTGTGAGTGTGTTAAAAACTGAGTAGCTTGTGGCAACTTGTATGGTAGCCTCAGCCACTAGTGTATGAATGTGTGTGTGAATGGGTGAATGTGACTCGAAGTGTAAAAAGTGCTTTGAATGGTTGGATGACTAGAAAGGCGCTAAACAAGTGCAGGTCCATTTACCATTTACCATTACCATCACCAGTAAGTGTAGCTAAAGCTAGATAGCTTTTATTTCCTGTGACTGGTATTTTCTCAAGCCTCTGCCCGAATCCCTCGTGGAGCAACAGTTCATCCACCACATATCCAGCCACAAGCTTCATCACTTCTTTGCAGCTGCAGCTGTCATCAGTAAAATCCAGTTTTAGTTCTTTATCCGGTGCACGGCTACAACCGACCTCCCTGGCCAAGGAGGGCTAACCTTTGGTGGAGTGTATTTCCTGGAGCATTGTTGTTTTATTAGTCATAATAGCCAAGGTGTTTCAGACCGGAGGTTTGGAGACATGGTTTTTTTGCAGTGGAAAGAGTTTTTGTCTGATTACCTGCAGCAACAGTGTTCTTGACATCTCTCCCCCGACAAAATCAAAATAATGGGAATATTTCCAGCCGCCAAGGTAAGCATTTCCAGGCTGCTGCTTTGTGACGTGGATACGCAGCATCACAATGACTAAAAAGGGTCTGCTGATGTGACTGTTGCATTTCAAGTAAGTACTGATGTGATAACAAAAGTAATGTTGTAACGAGTTGTTTGGTTTTGGAGTAATTGCATTATTACTGACATTTAGGTTAAGAACATAACGTAATTCGTGGGGAGCTTATTTGTAGGATATCATACGGACTGTTCTGTGTACATTTTTGTAGGATATCACACAAACCGTTTGTTAGAAAGTTGGAATGGTGTTTGTATCTTCTTAGTTGAAGCAAATTATGTAGCGAATAAATGGAGATCATGGGAATGAGAGTAACTTAAAAATTTGTATTTTTTTTTCAAAAATCTGTAAAAAGAAATTTTTTACTAAATCCCTAAAAGTATAAAAGCAAAAACATATAATATACATAATAACATAATAATAAGCACTTTACACTTCACTGTACACATTTTTCTTTATGGCACCATCTTTATTGTGTTTATGACTCCATGAGAAATGGCCACCACCATCTCCAGAATGGTTTTATTCTGCACTTTTTCTCCTGTGAAGTCAATATATTGATCAATCTTCTCACTTTTTGGTGTATTTTGCTGTATAAAATATGTCTGCTATGATCAACAACAATCAAAATTATGAAGAAACATGGTTGTGTTCTGCTCTACTCGAGTAGGTGTATCTGAAAAACTGAAGTTCTTTTGAAGATTTTTGCAACGACACGTTCAGTGATGTTGGCCCAGGACGCTCTTCCACACATGGCAAAGCAAAACAGGAATGATGATGTCTATTGGAACAGTGAAGTCAGACACTGACACCTCCTTCCTAACCCCCTATGGATGCCTTGCAAGTCGTGAAAGATGGACAGCTATGATTGGTTGGAGAGTGTTTAGTGTCTATGAGTCCATGATTATCTGATGCAGTGGCCATACAGAAAGGCAAAGAGAATATTTGTTGATGATATAGACTTCTCCCTCCATTCCTGTTATTACCACCCTATCTGACTATACAAGGTCAGAACAGTTCTAAGATGGAGTACATCTGAACAGAATTAGATCAAAGAGAGGTCAGTGGTTTATTGTGGATCCATCAGGGATCCTTAAAGCTGATAAGAGCAGGAGCTCCTGACTTACTGGTGTTCTCCACTTCAGCTGAGAAGCTAATCATTGATGGTTAATTATGCACACAACACGGATCAAGAGATCTGTCAGGAGGAAAGAGAAGAGAAATCACTGAGCCACGCTAATAGAGTTGGTTCACACCAAACTAATTGCAGGCAAACAAGCTCATAATTTTACAGGATGAAAGCACCTTTGATTGTTTGGATTAGGGAGCAGCCTGGGAGAGCTGATGTTTGTGGAGGGTGGTAGAGACTGGCAGTACTTTTAAAGCACGATGTTCGGCACTTTGAGGCCTATCGCATATCACATTGTCCTCAAACAAAATGACTTTTGGAGGCTTAATCAATCTCATGCTCAATGATTTGGGTGAAAACCAAGTAATGGGCTTACTCAATGATAAATCACTTTTAAGAGACTGATGTGACGATAGCAAATGGTTTACCAGGCTCTATTCCAATATTAAATTGTCATGCTTTATCAACCTTGATTGCGTGTTCTTCCATCTGTTCACACACAACGAGCAATTTGGAAATTAAGATGACTCATCAAGCAAAATGTAATTTTTAATGAGATCATTTTGATTGAAATTGCTTCAGATATTAGTAGCTAACTACAGAGGAAGGACAGCATGTTTGTTCTATGTAGGACATTGAAAAAAACATGATCAAAAGATGCTTTCTTATAGAAATGGAAATATCTTATTTTATGATACAACTGAATAATCAAGTGTTTTGAAACTTGATTTGTAGCAATTCTTGACTCATTTGTTTCACAGCCTCCTGAGATAAGAGAATTCTCAGCAGCAAGACGAGCAGTGTTGGAGTCACTGAAATTGATCAACAATTCAATTCTGTCAATCCTGTGGTACAAGAAAAATCATACATATTGCTCCTTTAAATCCTGCTGTCAGTCCAGTGTCAAGTCATGACGCCTTTCCTGCTCTGTCAATCTTTGTAAAATCGTTTCCCATCTCCTCCTCCTGTCATGCTGTCAAATCTATCAATCACTTGTCAAACTGCCTTGTCATTCACCTGTCTCCACATTATAAGTGCTGTTTTATTCATAGGATGTGTGTGTGCAAGTATGAAAATGACTGACAACTGAAAGAACCATTGGGCCAAAAATAGACACCTTTAAGAATAAATAATTGTAACTTTTTTGACACAGTACCAATCCTACTGCAGAAACAGCGTGCACAGCTCCCCAATGTAAAGCATCAACCATGAACAACAGCTTTCAAACTAATTGCCTCAGCATGTCGTTAATTCTCACAGCTAAGGCATGCTTTTCTAAATCAAATTATAATTTACAATAACAAAAGCTTTGTCAGATGATAAGAGCAGATTTTCACTGGCGTAACTGCTCTGGGGACAGAATTAAACCTCAATGATTAGAAAACAGTATGTAACATTAGACATGAGACCAATGAAAAGCAAAGAATAAAAGTGGAGTTAGCCGATATGATGAAGACATACTCTCTTACTCTGTTTTCTTTTAAGTAGTTATTCTTCATCTCCAAATTTAAGGTATACTAACTAGCTGATAGCTCGTGGTTTGCAAGCTAGCTGACGCTCTGAGATTAATTATGTCATGTCTGTGGACAACGCATTCTCGCTCCGACCTGGTTACATATTGACGTTTGGTCATGGACTTTTTACGTCGAGATATGACGTGCAAGGAACCCTGGGTGCGTTGGTTGTTGACGTTCTGGGACACCGTGTCAACTTCATGCATTGTCCGTTTTCAAAATACACTTCTGTTTTCACAGGAAATGTACACTTTGCATACAGCCTCTTTCAAAATAAACACACCATGTCAACACAAATTGACATTTTTTTCCTTCAACAACAAAAGCACGTGGTCACTTTATGCCTACGCATGCACATACTTGGGTTTAGGAAAAAAGAAGCCTGCTCTCATTCCTAGGTTGTCAAATACATACCAGAACCTTAGGAAGTGACACTGGATTTGAAGCCAATTTTCATAGTAGCTAAACAGTGGAATTACACCCATCACACCATGCCATTGGGCTCAAAAACACCAAAAGACCTTAGACTTACATGGTGAAAGACACACCCACAAATCAGTGGATTCCTATAAATCTGGCATGGCAACATTCGGCAAGTCTGCAAGAGCCACGTGATTGAATCATTTAATTCCCATTCAAATTAGCAGAGCGCTAAATCAGAGGTAGCCGGCTCACCCAATGAAAGCCTTTAAAGTGCTTTCTCTATGGACAACACAACATGGAAGTTGTGCCAAACATCCTGGTAATTTTCACCAGGGGCAGCTGATTTTTGAGGGCACTGAGCAACTTTCATAGGAATGAACAGGGTCCAGCCCCAACACATTTTCCAGTTCTCTTTATACATCCATGAGACTGGCACTTTGTCACATCCCTTGGCATGTGACATCTGCATCAAAGGCACACCAGCTTTCAACTGACTGCAATGTAAATCCATCTGCAGCAGTACTTTACACTGAGAGCAACTAACATAAGACCGAGAAAGTGCGCATAGGTTGATGGTCAAACAAAACAGGACATTCACTCAGGAGACCGCAGTGCGTGTTCCATGTGAAACCAAAAGTCAGTGTTGTTCTAGCGTAATGTTACGTAATTTGTCACTTACTGATGTCACTTACATGATATATTTACATAACATTAAGTATTTATGTCAGATTACGTAATTGTTATGTAACAAACATACTTTTTAAAACCCAAAACATGATCTTTTTTCTAAACCTAACCAAGCAGTTTTGTTGCCTGAACCTAACCGCGTCCTTACAGACGCTAAAGGGTGCCCTGCGCATCACTATGGGACACCAATGGATGTGATAAACAGCATTTGATGACCTGGGAATAAGAACGGTTTGCTTTAGCAAACAGTTGAGTAGTGTTTCTGTCCAACTGGCTAATATCCAATATTTACTCTCTTTTCAGCTCTGTGTTGGTCTCCAGACACTCCTGAGAAAACTACAAAACACAATACAATATAGAAAAAGAAGCACAAGAACATGTAACATGTATCAAGAAACACAGAACAAATGTGGTACCACTGAGACGAATATTCTAAGTGTATCTGGCCCTGTAGCTTTAAAATGCTCCACTATAATCACCAGCTAGATACTAGCTTTGTTTGGCAGTCAGCCAGCTTGCAACTAGGTTTGTGTATCTGCCGTTTGATGCTGGGCATGTTGTATATATACAGAGCTTTTTACAGAAGCAAGTTACCCACTCAGGGTAAAAATGTAATTAATGAGAAAAAATCAAATGAAAGGATCCACAGAATTGAGAGAAACTGTCAGGTGGTAAATTCTCTGTGGGTTTGTCACACAGAGCAACACCTTTTACTTTACATCATATAATGCCAATTCAGTGTTAGTATAAAAATATAAAGTTGTTTTAACTTGCTGCAAATATTGGGTTTGTTTGCCAGTTTGCAAACTTGTGTCCCTGCCTTAAGCTCCCAAAAAGCTGTGGTTTATATCAGCCAGTGTTTCTTTCTATTTTTGCCTCCAGAGCAGCTTTGAGAAATGTTTGTACAGCTAAACCTCCAATCTGCTCAGTATTACCTGGGCACTTTGTCAAAGTGTGAAAGCAGTTGATGCAGTTAAAAGAAAAAAAAATTCAGGTAATCCAGTCCGTTATTCTTTCATCCCATCGTTGCATACACCACTCCTGGTCCAGCTGCATGCTATTAAAAGCATCACCAGTAAACAAGCTGGTCCCAGTGAAGTCAATTTAGATGATGTGTTCACCTCTGACATAAGCTTGATTCAGCGTCAATGTAAGGTTGGATTGGGAGATGCTGTTGATTTGACCCTGAGGGCTTGGCTACTATGTGACATCATGTTAAATGTCAGGACTCTGTGTTATTGAGGGCAGCCAGGGCCTTGCAGTGTGGTGCCACGCAATGAATGACGCCTCTCCTGCTAGTGGCAGAGTGCTGCCAGAGGATGGAAAGTGGGACTGTGCAGCCACATGGTCATCCACCTCTCACATTTACATATAATGCAGTTTGTAATATTTGTTGTACAACTGGTCACATTGGGCCTCAGTCACTAATATGCATGGAGAAAAATTCTTAGTCTGTGCATAAAATAAGTATGCATGCAAAATCCCCACTGAATTCATTTTGTTCTTAATACCATGTATGTTAGTGAACTAGAATTAGTTTAAATTGACAGGAGCCCGCTATCGCCCCCATGTTTCTGTAAAAGGAAATCCATTTTCCTTGAGATTTATCAAAGCGAATGTAGTGATGCTGTTACTACACACATCCTAACAGATTTCCTTCAGAGACATGGGGGTGTGACAGGATGCTGATTGCAGGTAGGGGGCACATGTCGGTCAATTTAGAATGATTGTAATTCACCATCATATGCATTGACGTTCGGAATAAGACCCATTCTGGCATATCCATTCAGAATCTGCTGTTTACATGACCAAATTCAGAATAGCGTCATATTCGGGATAGTAGTTGAATCAAGCAGCAACCGCCTGGGCTGAAAAATGAAGGCAATGAAGAAGAGCCAAAAACTGCAGTTCCTCAAATGGCCGCTGGAGGCTGACTCCAAGAGTGAGCCAATCCCCACAGATGTTAAAATGCCAAAATTTACACCAGAAATAAATATGTTTACAGCCTGTCTCTGTAGCTAATTTCCCTCTTTATGAGTCGAGATAGCTGTATGAGAGTTTTAATGTAACTCACTTGTGTAAACCTCATTAAGGCTTAAATATATCTAAAACGTCTTGCTCAGCATTTGGTTGTACAAAGACCCTTGAAGGAGGCAGATTTTCAGGTTTTCTGGTAAGTACATTTTTTTGTGGTGGTTTTAAGTTTAAGTTTTCTTGCTAGCAAAATTAGCATTAACACTATCACAGTCAAGAATAGCTGTAAATGCCCCATGCTAACCAAGCTAGCAGCAAGCATTAGGGTTCTCTCCCCACTTGTCCAACTATGGTCACTTCTGGCTCAAAAAATCCAAGATGGCAACAGTCAAAAATGCCAGACCCAAGGCCTCAGAATGGGAGTCCACTAACCAATGGCCAACATCACAGGGGCTATCATTTTATAAAGTCCATGAGTGGAATATTAGCATGCGTGTAAATGTCATTGCCAATGCCAAGTGCTGGGACAGAACAAAAGAACAATGACAGAGAAGAGAAGATAGAGTGTTCATGTGTTTGTATGTGTCTGTGCTCTATGAACGAGACAGAGCCACTGTATAACCCTGAGGGCACTTCACTGTCATTCCTTCAAATACAGCTGAGACAGATGATGAAAGATTGAAAAAAAAATAAGGAGCAAGTGAAAGCATTGCTAGTGGGGAAACTGAAAGCAAACAAAAAAACAAATAATGAATGAATGAAAGCAATTACAACAGGAAGAGAAGGAAAGAACAAATGAATGAAGAAAGAAAAGAGCAGAAAGATGGAGGAGGAAAGGGGGAGGGGAGGGGTAAAGATTGATGTTTACTGGTGGAGAAACATCCTGCAGTGTTTGGAGTCAGACCAGCTGAAGAAATGCCACAGCCAACTAACTGGAGCACACCGGCACCGATGTGCACATAAATCAAGGCTGAAAATGCAATTATATGATAATTCACAGTACAATTCAATTCAGGGGGACTATTCAAATCCGCTCAAAAATGGCAACCCGATCACAACACATTTGTCAACACCATTAGCATAGAAATAAGTTTCTGTCCAGCACTTCTACAGATTGGTGGGTGACTTGATACATTCTGCAGCGGGTTGAAAAGACATTCAGAGGCGCCGCTTGACATTTGATGGCATCAACATTAAAAAAGTCTAATACTCTGTGAGATGTTAAATTGGTAAGTCTCCTGACATTCTCTTAAATATGGATTGACCTATATTTAAAATGGATCTGATTAAATTCTCAATTCCCAATGCTGACAGAATAATAATTTGACTCAAAATCACTTACACATGTCTTGTGTTTATAAAAGTGCTAATTACCAGATGCTGACATTAAATGTCTTAACATTTAACAGTGTGCACTAGCAGAAACCCTACATTTATCATAAATAAATACAGGGTATAGCATCTCGCCCTGCTTTCCATTGCACACTTTTCTTTGTTACTTGGCATCACTTACTGATTCTACAGCCACACAGAGCTGCCAAAGGGTTTAAACAACTCAATCAGTGGTTGTCAAACTGTGGGGTGAGGCAACCTTAGTGGGCCTAAAGGCATTTTGCAGAGGGAGTGTGCATGAAGGAAGCCAGGAATGGGAATCTGTATCCATCCCATCTGCTTGGGATCAATTTAGAATACGTTCATGTTAACTTTTGAGATAGCAAGATGTTTCTACAGCAAAACAACCAGCCCAGTCGACCGAGGAAAATGTTGGCATTGTACATTCTGGCAAACTACCAATACCCTCCATTTGCACAATTCATACATATCATGTCAAAGATTCAGAGATCTTTTTGTAACAATGATCAAATGGTTTTTGTGCCTAAATTTAACCACGCATTAACCACAACATTGTTGAAATATAAAGATTCAAGGTATCCACTACATTATAACATGCAAATGTAACATGTCTGTGGTTTGCAGAAACGTATAGTGCCAACATTTATTCTGGTGATTGGGTTGAAACATCATAAATTGTGTTTACAAATAAAGATCTGACCTTCATTTATACAAGAACAAAACAGGCAGAATTTCAGTCATCTATAATCTAAATGTAATATCATCAGACTATATGTATTTTTATACAGTCTATGGTATTTTACACTGACTTGACTCAAAAATAGAAGCTCCTGTACATCATAATACAACCCAATACAACTGTCATGAACCAAACCCCTGTTAAACATATAAAGTAGCGGTAGGGTTCAGCTTTTGTTGACATGGTCGGAAAGGTACGGAAGTGTATTGCTGCCACATCAGGAAAAAAATAATGGATCAGTGTTATGTTATAACGCAAAAAGTTTATTGTTCTAACAAGAAGTTTTTCACGTTATAACAATATATTTTCAGGTTATAATAATATAGTTCATGTTATCCGTGTTTTGGGCCATGTTGACACCTGTTCATTGCGAATAGCCAAGTGTCAAATCATAACCAGAGTATACGAGTGCACCTCCTCCCGAGACCAAATATTGCATTATAATGTGGAACTTTTAATGTCCTAACAATAAAAATTATCACGTTTTAACGTGAAACTTTTCACGTTTTTTCCAAATAAGTTATCATGTTTTAACGTGAAAATATCTTGTTATAATGTGAAAAAATGTATTGTTCGAACAAGTAATACTGACCCATTATATTTTTCCTGGCAGCAATACGCTTCCGTAGAAAGGAAGGCTTTTATTTACAGTGTTGTTCTGTTGGACTGTATAATATAAAAATGCAGTACAATAATGTTGTCATGATACTGGTATTTTTAACTTTAACAAAATACCTTGACAAATATTAACATTTGATATCATCTTCGACACCACAGGAAAAAATGGACACTGAGGGCATTCCATTACTTTTTTTATTAAAAGAAAGAAAATTTCATCACATAATTTTAAATTAAATACAACAAAGCTATAACATGACAACAATAACTTGTATTCTTTATTAGTAGCAGTGAAGCACTGGATTGCGATATTTTTGTGTCGCAATATTATATCGTCACATACTGGCAAGTATTGATTTTTTCATTAGATAATAAAGATGTTGGGGACATAATTTACAGTTGAAAAAAGTATAAACTGCAATGTATCGCAATATATTTTGTCGCAATGTTCAGCATATTGAGACATGTTTAAAATCACAATAATATTGTATTGTGGAGCCTCTGGTGATTCCCACCCCTAGTACCAGTGCATCTGTGCTGCTAAAAAAGGGTGGTGAAATCAATATGTATCACTCCATTGATATTTTTGACACTGCAGTCCAGTAATTACAAGCATTATCATGCCCACAAAGTTTGATCAGTCCCTCTCTGACACCATGTCAACAACACCCAAGTATCACACTTTTACTGGATTGTATTAGGGTGTAGAGTTTGTATTTGTTGGAGCAGATTTTCACATTCATGTTGCAGCCATTTGGATTTAATTGTTGCCAGGTATGATAATAACACAGCTATTTATTGTGATCCCTTTTATTGCCAAATCCAATTCTCATATGTATTACAAAAGGGCACCAGCCACAGCCTCTGATGTGTGCATCTGTAATCTGTGTGCGGCTGGAACACCCTTAACATTTTTTTTTGCCAAGCCAATAATGGCAGTGAGAAATGACACGACCAACTGTGCAGCAATAACACCAGCACTGTCAGTGTCGGGGAGTAAGCGATACATGTAGCAACGCCTCTAGTTTCACTTATAAAAAGATTAAAAAACTTTGAAATGATTGACATGCTGTTCCACCACCAGAGAGCACACAGACAGGGTAATTTTGTTAAGTAATGAATGTGTCATTCATGTATCAGGGAACTGTATTGAACCACTATTGCAAACTGAAGTCTCTGACAACAAGAGTAACTTGTTTTGCAGCATAAAATAATAATGCATTTGTTTATTTAAATAAAATAAACAGGAGCTGTTTCTTATAACACTTGATGTAAAATAGCTTCAGTGTGTTAAGCTAAAGTGAGTGTAACAGCATGAAAGCCTCTGAGGAGAGACTGAAGTGTGCGCCTTTATCTCCATTTTATGAAGCATACCATTGAGACAACAATACACAAAGGAGTTTTTGGAGTCAGATAGAAGAAGCAGTGTGATGTAGCCATGGGGAGGCTACAACATGATGGCAGCAATTCACTCCTATTCTGAGTGTAGCTATTTGGGACAAGTATTAACGCTTATGCTGTTAGTCATATCTAAACAAAACGCCATTCTACCAGGTTTGTTTCAGTTCAGGTCAAAGTGAGTCCACAGGCAACCAGTATATTACAGATATTGTACCGTAAATGCTATCTATCACACTGCGTCATGGCCCTCATCAAAATATCTGTTGATTCAGTGTTGAGGTTGTGGTACACCAGCTGCCTCTGGACTAAAGTAAAAGGCATTATACTAATTGCAAGTAAAAGCCCCACTGACCCACTAACATAGGAACAAAACACACTGAAAGTCTCTGTGGGGTCATTTGGTGTATCTGTGCAGTCGTTTTGCATGTGCTTGTGGTCGTTGGCAAGCTCTTCAGTTGCACTGCATCTCTTTGTGATGGTTTTTCTTCTCTGTGTGGTCATTCTGTGTCTCTTTGTAGTCATCTTTTTGTATCTCTTTGTTGTAAGCTTGTGTTTCTTTGACGTAATTCTGTGTCTCTTCATGCTCAGTTTGCACCTTTCAGTGTTTGGTTTTTTGCATCTTTATGGTCATTTGGCATCTGTAAAAAAAAATGGTGTCCATTGTAGTCATTTTGCATCTCTGTGTTGTCTGTCTGTATCTTTTGGTAGTCTTTTTTGTGTCTTTGCTGTTGTTTTATGTCTTTTTATGCTCAGTTTGCACCTTGAAGTTGTTGTTTTGAGTCTCTTTGTGGTCAGCTTGTGTCCCTTTTGTGGTTGTTTTGCATCTCTTTGTGGTCATTTTATGTCTGTTTGTGGTTGTCTTGCGTGCCTTTGTAGTAATTAAACAGCTCTGTGTCATAATTTTGCATGTCTTTTTAGTCATTTTTTGTTGTTTTGAGTCCTTGTAGTCAGCTTGTGTCCCTTTACAGTCGTTTTGTGTCTCTTCACATTTTGCATCTCTGTATGGTAGCTCTGGATGTCTTAGTAGTCATTCTGTGTCTCTTTGTGTTGTTTTATGGTCGTTTTGAGTCCCGTTGACCTCAGCTTGTGTCCCTTTGAAGTTGTTTTGTGTCTCTTTACGCTGTCTCTTTGTGGTCGTTTCATATCAGTTTGTGGTTGTTTTGCAAGCTTTTTTGGTCATTAAGCGTCTCTGTGTAGTCGTTTTGAACTTCTTTGTAGTCATTTTGTGTTGTTTTATATTTTTTCTTAGTCTCTTCATCAGCTTGTGTCATGTTGTGGTTGTTTTGTGTCTCTTTGTGCTCAGTTTGCAACTTTAAGTGGTTGTTTGCGTCTCTGGTCATTTGGAATGTTTGTGATAATTTTGTGTCTTAGTCCTTTTTCATCTCTCTGTGGTTTCTCTGCATCTCTTCGTAGTCATTTTGCATCTCTTTGTGTTTGCTTCGAGTCTCTTTGTTGTGTTTTGTGTCTCTTTATGGGCAGTTTGCACCTTTTGGTGGTTATTTTACATTTCTGTGTGGTCATTTTGTGTCTGTTTGTGGTTGTTTTGTGTCCCTTTGAGGCCATTACGCATCTCTGTGTAGTCATTTTGCAACTCATAGTGGTTGTTTTGTGTTATTGTGGTCATTTTGAGTCTCTCTGTGGCCTGCTTGTGTTTCTTTGTAGTTGTTCTGTGTTTGTGCATTTTAGTTATTTTGTGAATCTTTGCGATTGTTCTGCATCTCTTTGTCTTCATTTGATTGACTTTCCAACAAGAAATATCAACAACAGTCCCTTCAGAAGGCTCTGGACCAGGGCACCCCGAACCATTTAGGCCCCTGGGTGTGAGCCTGTTAGGAACATTCAGTTACCCACACAGACTAAATGCTGCCGTTATGCTCCTAAGCTTCAAAAACACTAACTACTAACTAAGGATTCTTTAAATGCGCTTTCACTGGTCTCATTGTGTCAGCAGGAGGCACAGTTAACGCTTCCCTGAGCAGCAGGACAATACTCAGTGGAAACATGATTATTCATGAGGGGAACCAGGGCTGCCTGTTGTAAAGGGCACTTCCATTAAAAATCATGCTTGGGAAAAAAATATAGTTTTATCACAAAGTTTCCTCCAGCGCAATTCAGTTATGTCACTATGATGAAACATGCTCAAAGAAATTCAGACAAGTTCTCAGTACACTGAATCGCTGCAGATTTTCCCATCATCCATCAACAAAATACATTTATGGTTTTTATACAGTCCAGTTTGTGGTTATAATAACACATTTGAACATTTGGTTGAATGCTGAACAATATTAGACCTTGAAGGAAGGGCTGTAAAGGGTAAAATTGCTTTTCCTGTGTTCCTAGCAACCTGGCAGTGTACTGAATTTATTCTCTGCCCCTAAAATGAAATCTCCCAAAGAAAAACTTTTTTTTTGTGCCTCCTTTCTTACCAGACGGACTGGATGAAAATGCAATAAAGATTTTCTCTTCACTGTCTTCCTTGTTTATCAATTTCTCTCTTTCTTTGTCTCTTCAGCCTTCTCGTGCTTCTGCTTCTCATCCCCCCCCCCACTTCATCTCATTCCCTCTCTTTTCTTATTTCATTTGGTGTTTATCTCTCTTCCTCGCTCTCTCTTTTTGAGAGTGCTGAGACAATCTAAGCTGATTTGTTTGAGAAAACAGAGCAGTTTCAGGGGACAGTACAGTAGAGAAGTCTGAAAAACACAGTCACACACAGCAGTCAGTTTAGACCTGTCCTAAAAGAGCCCAGCAGCAGCTGTGTGGATTTCGGTGACTGACATTGACAGAATATCTATAGCCTTTAAAAGTGTAAATATCTAACCCCCACATATGAATATGAAGGTAGCCGAATCTCACACTTCCTCGATCTGTCCCTCACACACCCCACGCAGCCATACACTCCATACTTTTCCCTGTGAATACACTCTCAGCTGGCTCGCAGCCTGGCTTTTCCTTTGTGTACAACACAGGGCTGGACTCGGAAACAAATGCTCTACCTCGCGCTGTCTGTGCAATGACATTGATGGCTGTAGCTCTGCCAGCGTGTTGTCGAGCGAGGACAGGAAAGTCTCTCGAGCGTGCCCAGCAACCAAACAAACTGCTGTTTGACTAACCTTGAATTACTGGCAATATCTGGCCCCATTAGCATAACAGAGGAGACTTTCCCTTTAGAAACACAGTGTCAATGTAAAGTCTGTACAATGTGCGTGCATGTGATGTTAACTACATGTTGGGCTTTGGCTAAGTGAGTGTTAAGTGCTACAAGTTTTAGATGTCAGTATTTAGTGAGTTGGCAATCCGTTTGCTCAGTGACATGTTAGCTGCTGTGTTTTATGTGACAAGGAAGGAGGAGGTTAAAGGGTGTGTGTGTGTGGGTCACCACAGAGCCTGTCAGCCCATTGGTGTGCATTATGTATAAATACAGTTGTGGTTTCAACTTTTTAAACATTTTGAGTAGAAACTTTGTCTTGATTGAACTTTTAAAGCATGGAGTAAGTAGAAGTAAAGCACAAAAATTAAAATATTCAAGTACCTCTAAATTCTACATAAGTATAATGCTTATAGTAAATGTACTTATTTTGCATATCTGACAGTTACCTACACCTGACTGTTTAGCAGGGTTACACTGTGGCATGTAGACAGTTAACTAGATGTAAAAAGTAAACTGGCACCATATGTTTTTGCTTCAATACAGCAAATATGCTAAGAGGCCACTAGGTGGTGCACATAACATAGAAAGGCAACTTTTATGTGTTCAATTTATCTTCATTAGTTAAATGGTTGACAGGAAATCATACTTATTACAGATTACATCAAAGGAGTTTAAACAGAAGAACAACATTGCTGAAACAATACAATACATTATTATTCCTGCTCTGAATTTCACACTAGGCACAGATGTACCACTGTCTCAAAGGATCATGCCATGGGTTTTATCCTGGTAATTAATCAATGATGTAAACTTTTCTTTAAAGCATCTCATGCATGTTCCATTTTAGTATTCCACAAAAAACACTCACAGATGTCACAGCAAATGCATTGTTTTTAATTCTGGTTTGTTACAGTAATTCGAACATATGTATCTTTATATGCAGCCTATGGGGTCAACCACAGGGTACGTGTCTTTCCCATGCACATTACAGCACTCTCTGGTCAGGAGATCAGCCATACAAACTCCCACCGCTTCCAGTGGGGATAAGATAGCCGGGACAACAGCCACAGCAAACGTCCACACACCAAACAGTGATGCTCCTTTCTCTGAACTGCTCCTACACCTTTCCTCCTGTCTCCTCCCCCCTGCAGGGCTGCACTAACAGTGGGAACTGGGGATCCCACTTAGGGCTGATGTCCAAGGCATTGGCAGCAGATGCTGGGACAGGTTTGTGACCCACGTATTCGTCCTGGCTAAAGCACGGTCGGGACAGGTTTCCTACTGTCTGTGTGACTGAGAAAAATGTGGTTGTTTAATGGGCTCGATGGCTCTGAGGGGCTGTTGTGTAACCTTGAACATGGGGCTCCCTGGCCTGGGTGAGGTGCTGGAGGTGTCTCTGGACAGGTTAGGTAGGTGCAGGATAGGTTTTCTGTTCCCAGCACAAATGGAAACGGGCTCGGCATGATGCAGGAGGATGTGAAGCAGAGTCTCGGCTAGCTGGGTTGTTATAAGGTTGATGGGAAAGACTGTTCATTAGAGGAAAAATGGAAGTGAGAGACATTACCATAATAACATTAACTGACACTGTTATTATTGTATGGTAAATACATACCCTGAAATATAATGAATAAAAATGAACAACAAATGTGTGTGTGTGTGTGTGTGTGTGTGTGTGTGTGTGTGTGTGTGTGTGTGTGTGTGTCTTGTGTTGGCTCTGCAGATGAAACTGATGCTGCTTGTCCTCACTCTCAGAGACTTAAAGATATGAGACACCAGAGGAGGTGAGTTCCCATTACCGGTGACTTCCGTTTCTCCTTCTCACATTCAATCAGCATTCAAAACACAACTCAACAACGTCACACTGATACACAAGAAAGTTAGCAAGAAGGGGTGAGACATGATCTACAGCACATGGTCATCCATTCAGCGAGAGCTATCTGATATGTTTTAAAAGATTTTTTTTTTCATCCTGGTTGCCTTTTTCAGGAGGTTGTTATTCTGCATTTCTGAATCTCACATTAGAACATTAACAAGCCCAACACAACCTGCCCCATTAACAACAATATACCTTTATTTTTACTTTCATGTGAACCTTTCTTTTTATTAGCTGTGACCAGCAGCTCCATAGCTCGCTGTGTTGGTGGTTTGGTTGGTTTGTCAGTCCACAAAAAATTCCCCAACTTTTGGTGGCCCCAGTTTTTGCCCAGGGAGGCTGATATTTGGAGGTCAAGTGTGAAAGTGTGTATTTGTGTTCATGCCAGTTACTGTAGCTAAAAGGGGGGCATGCGCCTACATGGTGGGAGCTATTGTGTATTTGTGCTTCTTTTATTCATTCATTTTCTGTAACTGCCTTAACCTGTTGGGGGTCATGGTCGGGGGCACAGGCCGCCAGACTATCACAGGACTGACACATAGAGACAGACAACCATTCATGTTCAGGTTTACACCAATTAACCTGACATGTATGCCTTTGCAAGCTGAAGACCCCGGAGAAAACCCACTCTGACACAGGGAGAACATGCAGACTCCACACAGAGGTGCTCCCCGAGCCTTCAGACCTCTTGAAGCTAAAAAAAAAGGCATTTTGCTAAAAATGTGACAAACTTAGGGCTATAAATGGTGACAGTACAACTGCTACAGAGAGCAGCAATACTTAGAGGGTTTGTGACTTAAAAGCGCTAAAACATCCAACTTAAACATACTTACACAAAACAACTGAGTATGACCTGTATTCACCTCAGGTATCTCCAGCTTTATTTGTTTTCAGTGTAAGAGCTAATTGCTAGTCTAGCATGGTATCATGTTAACATTTGTGAATTAGCAATAAGCACAAAGAACAGCTGAGGCTGATGGGAATGGGATTTGTTTTGCAAGTGAAAAGATAAGTACATTTCACCCCGAGAGGCACACTAAGGTGTGTATAAATTTTCATGACAATCCATCCAATAGCCTAGTTGTTGAGTCATTTTACTCAAAACCACAAACGTGAACCTCATGGTGCTGCTATTGAAACAGGAGGGGAATCACCAAGGTCGTTAAACTTCATCCTCTTGGGACCATGCATGTCAGTACAGAAATAATGTAAATCAGTTCTGCAGTTTTTGAGATATTTCAGTCTTGACTCAAGTGGTGGACAGAACAACTGAGAGACTGGCCTTGCCATCCCAAGAGCCGTGCCACTAGCATGGCTAAAAATTGTTCATTGATTATTTGTTGTGCTTGCATCTGATAATAAAGAACTCCCCTGCAGGAGCTGAAATGATCAACTTCCTGTGGCACTTTCAATTTACAGACTGTATATTGCGGGTGCAGCTTCATTCAGTTGAAACCAGTCTTATAAATCAGATGAATGTATGATTTATTTATTTATTTTTTTTTTTAAATCTTGAGACGCAGTAGAACATTCAGTCATGTGACAATATACCATATGTATATATATGTATATATGTCTATGGGCTTCACTCTATCAGGACTGTTAAGTGCAACACACACTGCCGCCAGTGCGGCGCTGTGGCCATCAAGTGCCACCCCCCAACTCACATTGGCAGCAGCACGCAACGGCACCGTCGACACCGTCTTCCATTGCCATGTTGTTCCAGAGAGGAAAAGTAAATAAAAGTAAAAACATCACGACAGACCACCACCCAGCTTGCTCCCCACTGGATAGTGTCCTCGCGTCTGACGGGTTAATTTGCATAAAGTTGAGTCGTGGTCAACTTTTGGACGTGTCGGAGCTGCTCAAACGGCCGCACCCACCTACCCAAAATGCTTTGCGGGGACGTCAGAAACGGTTTGACGTGATTCATAGAAAATGAATAGGCATAAAGCCTGATTTATGGTCGTGCGTTGAATCGACGATGTCGCTACGTCGTAGGGTACGGGGCTACGCAGAAGGCTCGCTGTAGCCCCCGGCGTAGCCTGACGTGCACCTCCCCAAAAATGTAACTACGCGTCGAGGCGACGCAGACCCAGCGCAGACCGGCACGGCTGTGATTGGTTTGCTTAGCAACGCATTTCCGGTTCCGTATTTCCACCGCCATCCCCGCCATCTTTAAACATCTTCTATTGCCATGTAGATGTTGTTAAGGCTCATTATATATATGCCATTATGCACAACGTTCAATACGGATACGGCCGGAGCCGTCTGTCCGTGCTCCGCGTTCATTTCTCTGTGACCGAAAAAGCTGGAAGCTAAACAAAGAATCAACTAGAGACGACGATAACCACTCAGGAAAGGAACGAAGCCTCCTACTGCTCTGGCGGTGAATTGCACCGCGACGAAACGGAGTGACGGAGAAGTTCGAATGGTTCATGATGGCGTCACGGCAACCACGTAGCGATGTCGTCGATTCAACGCACGACCATAATTCAGGCTTAAGCGTCACCCAGGCGTGAAGCAGAGCGGCGCGTTGCCGTGACGCCGTCGTGAACCCTTCGAACTTCTCCGTCACTCCGTTTCGTCGTGGTGCAATTCATCGCCAGAGCAGTAGGGGGCTGCGTTCCTTTCCTGAGTGGTTATCAGAATCTGGAAATACGGAACTGGAAATGCGTTGCTACCAAGCAAACCAATCACAGCCCTGCTGGTCTGTGCTGGGCCTGCGTCGCCTCGACATGTAGTTACATTTTTGGGGAGGTGCACGTCAGGCTACGCCGGGGGCTATGGTGAGCCTTCTGCGTAGCCCCGTACCCTACGACGTAGGTGGGCACTGTGTAAAGACAGCATGAGAAGTGTGGGGACAGCCTGACACTTTTGCTGCTTCAGATTTGGTCATGGTGGTAGCTACTTAGTGCAAGAGAGCATTTTATGAAATGTGCCTGGCCAGAGAAAAAGCTCTAAGTGATGTATCCCCTGACAAAATATACCAGATCAGCCAGATATTACATATGAGAGAGATTTTGTGCTCTTCACTTCAATATTCCAGATGTTACGATGTCTGGAAGATTCATATCTCAGTGGATTCAATTTTCTCCAGATACTAATTCATGGTTGTACCTTCATCTCAGTACCCTATGTTCCCTGCTCAAGTCCTCTTGTCCCTGGTTCCCCTGGCTGGTTTACTGCACATCAGTGTGTCTACCACTTTAGTGTAATATATCATCTTACAGCTGTCTGTATGTTTCCCTGTGCCTTCGCTGTCTACCAGTGCACTGAGAGCTCGGAGTAATCCGTCTTCACTCTGACACCTGCCATTCTGTCTAAGCTGGAAAACTTGTGCTGCCTGCTCAATGAGTCCATCTTTTCAGTGTAATATTCTAATTCAACTCGATACTAGAGGTGTATTTTCCCCATTTGAAAATCTAATAGTCCCTCGGGCAACAAACTGGGCATCTCCTACTCCAGCTGCACGCTATGAGATGACAAGAGGTTCATCACCCCTCTACCCACTGCTGATCCTTTCATTGTTATAGGAAGAATAAAAGTTGGTTTTTCATTTTGTTTGTATTTCAAGTGTTTTTTCTTGCATCCCAAACTTGTAATCTATATTTTATGCTGGTAAATTGATCAATGAATTGGTTGATATATTATTCTAGCAACATTTTGGGCTGGGGGCTGCTCTTCATTTACCACCAGTTCATTTTCTAGCCGTTGAGGATGAACGATTTATCCCGGGCACCATTTATGCCTGTAGCCTTTAGTGTCTGTAAACAGGTCAGTGTAGACAGCAGCCTCATCTGTTACACTGACACTTAGTCGTTCGCCATGAGCCAGACTGTCGGCCTGAGAGATTAGCTGCTAGCGCACTGCTACTTAAAAGCTCCGGGGGAATAGAAAATGGAGGTGGAATTCGACAAAATGTGTTTGAGTGCAACATTGAACAGTTAGAAGTGAGTTTGGAGGGGTGTGTGGAAGGTGCTGGTTTTGTAAGCGTTATTTATTTGGAGTTGACCAAACATTGTTTTTCAGCAGTGCTTTGCTTCACACGCAGCTGACTCGAGATCAGCTGGAGGTCCTAATTACCAGAGTGGAGAGATAGTGTTTTTTTTCATGAGCTGTAATCTGCGCTGATTGCTGATTGTTAATCCTAAATGACTTGACGCAGAGCTCTCAGATTGTGACACTCATTTGTGATGATTTCAGCATGATGATAATGGCCCAGGTGTCATTGAGGAGAGCAAACAATCTGCTTTGTCGTTCCCTCCTTTAGTCCCAAAGCCATAAATCATGTGTTTGTCAGCATCACACAGGTACAAGTTGAACCCTTTCAAAAATACACAATGATCTGGACTATAAAAACGGATTTTCCAATTAGAACAGCTCTTTCTTATTTAACTTATTTAAGGTCTCTCTCTCTTTTTTTTTTTTTTTAAGCAAGGGCCATCATTTAATACTCCATACTAACATACATACATATGTCAGTATATATACATACCAACACACATACATGTCTGTTCATATACATACCAACGTACATATATCAGTAAATATAAATGTCAACATACATATGTCAGTGCATGCATACCAGCATACATACACTGTCAGCACATATATACATACCGACATAAGTAGGCTACATATAGAAGTACATATACATACACATGTCGGTACAGATACATATCAATTTATCTATATCTATATCACTCAGTTTAAACCGTGTTGATAATTAATCATCAGGCATGTTCATTTTCAAACATGGAAATAGCAGTTTAACAAAACAATCCCATGTTACTGTCAACTTGCTTGCTCTTTCTGATGCTTTTATCCATATTATAAGTTATTAGTGGATGTCATTTATTCTGTTGCCATGGAGATGGGTCTACCTTGATGCTGAAACCTGCTTTGACTGACTCGCTTTTGGCCACTTGGGGCCAAGCTGTAAACATAGCTTTGGCATATTATCACCTTACTAAAGTTATATGGTAAATGTGTTGGCAAACAGTTGTCTATTTAGGTTATTTTCTATTTTTCTGACCACCTTGTAAATTCAATGTTCACTCTCCTTCCAGCTTTGTTTTGGTCTCCAAAATTCTGACATTGTAGTTGCAGTATGCTTCACTATCTTATCACTATTGTGTCTGTCTGCAGTTTTGTGCTGGGCCAACTCAGTATCACTCTGAAGTCGTCAAAATCTGCCCCTTTGGGTAATGATTTGCGGCATCATACACTAACAAAGAAAAGCTGTCCTTCAACGTTGGCATTATACACGGTGCTCAGCAGTGTCAGGGGAAACGCAGCAGGACAACAATGAGAGTTATGGTGGCAAAAGTCTGAGTTGGGTGGGAGGGGTGGTGGATGGGTCCAACAACATGACTCTCACCCATGGGAGCATTGTTTGCATCCCGTAAGTTTGTAAAGCCAAACCCTTATTTTTTCCTTAATCCTTGCATGTTAATGGATCCACCTAAATCACAACTGAGCAAAAACACTGTGTTGGAATTATTTTGTCAGACTTACTGATAACATGTACTTTGTTGGGTTGGGTTTAACAGTGGACTTGCTCAGGTATTTTTTGAAAACCTTAATTGCGCCCTCAGTTTATCTATTTTATAAAATAATCCCTTCTCAGTCTATTTGTCCTCGTCCCTGCAACACTCTCAAGAAGACACTCAGTTTGTGGTTTAATACGGTGTACTAACGTTTTAGTGTCCTTACATTCAAACAACTATGACGAGAATTATTTTCCGAGAAAATGAAATGTACAACATTACTGGAAATAAACAGTAATTATACAGGTTGTGCATTTGAGTTTAATGTACCCATTCACAATATCTTACGCACTGACTGACCTACGTCCCATGCTCACATCACACGTAAAAGCCCTTACATGGTGATATCATGAGGGGTGGTGTAAAAGGGTCCAGCGCATGTATTACAGAAGCCATTTTTCAAGGGACATAACCTTGAGTGTGTTTGGCGTGTGAATGAGTGGGCGGAGGAACAAGGCAACTAGCTGGGCAGTAGAAGAGCTGCTGTCCACCCAGTGTGGGAGGTTGATTTATTTGAAACAGTATGCACAACTGCAGGCTGTGGAGAGTCTGGGGAATGATTTGTACAGTTTGATCTTTTTCACCCAGCGCTAATATGGCCTCTTGAGGGACTGTCTGGTGCCCGCTCGGCCTGTTGTGGAAAAATACTCTGGGATAAAGGACATGACGTATTCTGTTTTTCTAATTAAAAAAGAATGAGGTGGTTAGGATGATGTCACAGTACTACCACTTTAAATTGCTAGCTTTCTACACTGAGGTTGATGTAATAACCACTGTGTCAGAGGATGTCCCAGGAATCACTCTTGCTAGTGAGGACTTTGGCCCAACCCATTTCATATTTTCACCCCTTATTTTCAACCTTGCCCCTCAGAACAGAGTTACATCCCCTATGAAATGGGTCAACCCTTCAAGACCCTGATACCTCATTGGTATAGAGTGCCCCTGGCATGACATTCATCTGGTGGCTGACACAGAAGTTAGCTTCGCCCTGGTTTCCTCATCAAGAAGCCTTGGGGATTTTTCCATTGGATCTTAGATTACTGCAAAAAATGAGCTCTGTGGCAAGCAAAGATTTATGACACTTACACGTTTTGTTCAGCAAGATAATCTTCAGAAATAAACACCTCTTTAATGATTTTTGAAGACCAAATGCGATCACCTTCAGAAAAAAGTTAATGTTGGGCTGTAAATGATTTAACATCCCAACCACAACGAAGCTGTTAAGCCGTGGATGCCATGATCAGAGTTGGGTATAACGCGTAGTTTTTGCAGTAACGAGTAACCTAACGCGTTAGTTTGCTGTTTGAGTAATCAAATACTTAAGCACATTTTCAAACAAGACATCAGTTACTTCCGTTGTTTTTAGAATGCTGGTCCCTCAGCTCTGAAACAGCAAAGACTATCGTTTGGTTCTAATAACGGAGATAACGTTAAACCTATCAGTCTGAAAGAAGCCACGGAGCTTGTGGCTCGCTACATGGTCGGAGAAATGCTGCTGTTGTCTACAGTGGAGTCTAAATAGGTGAAGTAGGACTCGCTGACAGACATATTTCAGACTCAGGACTTGCATTACGCCTGGTACACGCTACACGCTGGTACTCACCAATTATCCCCGGTCGTCTTTCACGGCGTGTGTGATGTCATCGCATTATTCTTGTCTTGTTTTTATTACTTTGACTATTATTTGAGTCACTGCCAGAAATGTGTGTGTTCATGTGCCAGCCGACATGTTGTTGTAGTCACCTAAAAGCGTCAGCAGATGGCAGGAGCTACATTTGAAGCGCCATACGTAAACTATCAAGCTACTGTATCTGCCACAGGAAGTTCTGACAAATGTTTCAGAATAAAAGCCTCTTTAGAAAATGGAGAGATTCTCTCAGCCGAGGTTATAAGGGGCTTTTAATTTGAAACAAGTGTTGAGTTTGAAATGACGGTGCGAAAGACAACGGAGCGGATAAAAAGTAAATATATAAACACACAGAGGCAGTGCTTAATTTGTAAAATTAGAAGTAGGGGAACACTTTGGGCCTCTGAGAGAGCGAGAGAGAGTGTTTCCCCAATCCCAAAAGTGGGCACCCGAGCCAGCTCAAATTGAGCACTGCACAGAGGGATTAATAAACGGACCGTCTATAATGTAGTCTGTTTCAAATGAAGCTGGGAGCCTCTGCAGTTGTGGTGAGTAAAAGCCCAGTCGCTATTTGTTAATGTTAATTACTTAATGTCCGACCGTGAGGATGTACCACTGTTTGCTAGCTTGATGCTAATGACAGTAACGATAACTTTTCACACCTTTATTTCCCCCTTTTACTCTGTGTGGTAACATCCCTAGAGGAAATATTAAAAACGCTGGGGTGTTGTTGTCATACAGTTGTCTACGGCAGCAGATCGCTCTGTGTTTCTACTGGTCAAAGTGACGGCTGTGATGGGAGAATTGGATCTCAGTGAAGGGCAAGTGGTCCATAACTTTAATTTTGGAGACAAAAAAATGTAGGCTTAGAGCCCTGTGGTCCATTGCTCAATAGGAAATGTAGAATACTCAGAAGTACTTTAAAAGTGCTTGAGTTACTTTACTCAGGTAGTAACGCAGTAAAGTAACTGGTTACTTTTTAAAAAAGTAACGCAGTAACGAATTTTGATTACTTTTAAAGTAACCCTTACCCATGATATGGTTCTGTAGTCCCATTTAGCCACATATGAGCAGAGCATTTTTTAAGAGACATACAAGCTTCAAAATCCACCAGTGGGGTGTTAACTGTTGTATTTTATATAGAAGAACACAACATGAAAGTCTCTTAAGCCTAACCACAGACCTTATTTCTGGCATCTAACCAAAAACCCATTCAAAAAACCCACTGACTTTGAGAGCAAACCGGGAGTGCAAAAATGCAAACTAATTTCTGGGTTTTAGGCTGGGGCACTCTCTGCAGGCGTTTAAATAAACAGATGCAACAAGTGCTGCTGGACATAATGCAAATATGCCGTCTTCTGCAGCAGTGATTTCTCTTGTGTGGGCTACAGGCATCAGTTTGCAGTTGTCAAGACAATTGCGATTTGTTCACAACTTACATTTCACGCTATCAATAGATCAAAGAAGTCATGAAAATAAAAAAGAACACTGCTTCATTACCAGGCAACTAGTGGTGCTCTGTAAATTAACGTTAGCAACCCGTGCTCCTACCCTGCCACTCTGCACTGATATTAGAGCAACAATAAAAAATCTTTGAATTTGCTGGCAGACTTAAGTTCTATTTTGGGGATCATATGCCATCAAATGGTGGAATGCAACATGGAAATATGTCAAAATGCCATTACAAATAATAATGCTAGCTAGCTACCAAAACATCAGCAATTTCCTTTGTTGTGCTTGTTACAAAAACAAAGACCATACATTAAAATATTTAATTAAGATATATGATTGACATAGTTTTTTAATCCGTATTAACAAAGAATACATTTTTTAGTTTCATTTGTTGCTCCTGCAGCCACCTTGCCTATGATTTCACATTAAACTTGTTTGGAAATGTGGCTCTGAAAAACCTCAGTTTGGAGGGCCCATGTAGCCCCAAAGGCCGTGACACACCAAGCTGACAGTCAGCCGTCAGTCAATGTTGGGCTTTCAGTGAGCGTCTGTTGCCTTAGTCAGTGCATTGTGTCCAGCACCGTTGCCCCTTGTCAGCCACCTTCGGCCTTTTTTTTAGCAAATTCAGTGTATTGAATTGGTGACGGCAATGGGAGAGCCTGTCAGTGAATGAATTCACTCTAATTGGCAGCTCGGCAAAAGAAGAGAAGCAGAAGAGAGGAAAGTAAACAAAGAGCTAAAGTGAAGAGGGGAGTGAGACCAAATCAAGCTTGTTACATGGCATAAGATTATTTTTCTTTTTCCGCTGAGCTCTTTAGCAGAAACTGATGGTTTGTGATTTTGTTCGCCGGTGCACATTGAATATGCTCTGTTTTTTCACCATTAGATTGTGTTGTTAATGTGCTAACTGGCTAACCAGCATCTTCCAGTTTCCCTTTTTGAATGACGATTACAGACTACCGCCATCTGCTGGTGTGGACAGTTATTTCCTCTCATGCCGGTGCTTAACGTACGTGCTGGTTGGCCGTCAGCTGTAGTCTGTGCAGTGTGTTGTTCATGTGCATCTTCTTGGCTGAGACACAGCAACGGGTCTTCGTCGCGGCTCGCCACTGGTTCTCAGAAGTCAGTTTGGTGTGTCTTGGCCTTAATACTACCCTACCACTCTGTCCCAACAAAGAAAAGGGACACCTTAGCCCTAATTGTGAACATGCAAAACAGATGGGTAAGGGCAAAGTGGTAGGGGCAAGGGGTGTATTGGGATTGGGCCTTTATCTCCTCTCTGGGTGAATCCTCAGGTTCAGAGCCACAGGTTTTATTTCTGCCAGCAAGACAAACAGCAACACTGCAGCATCCATTGAACCAAGTCAAAAGGCCACTCCTGAATCAACTGAGCGGCTGAAGTCCAGTTATAGGATGGACATAAGCATGCTGTTTGAAGTCAACACCGTAGCCTTGCTCCATCTTTCATTTTGAGCCACTTGAGGACATAATTAAATTACTAAATTGTTACATGAACAGTGAGTTACAGTGATATATTGATGCTTACTTTGCCATTCAGTTGCTCAGGCATACCCCGTTCTAACTCCTGTTTATTCCATAACAACCACAATCATTAAATGGGTTTGTGTTTCCTTCGAAAGTGTTTAATCTATAAACATTTATGACTTTCTTTCCTCTTTTTTAATTAGCTGAGAATGTGTGTTGGAATTTCACATCATTAGTGGACCGAACTTAAGTTTAATTTGCAGCTGTTAGAGGAAACACTATTCGGTTATACTTCAAAATCCCTCTAATGGGATTTATTCATGATTAATGCTCAATTTTAATATTAATAGAGTGTGCTGTGGACCAAATTCTGCAGATTATACCGACACAGTGCTTTGTAGGTTTACTATTAAGACAAATAGGCTACGGTATATTGAAATACGGAGCAAGAAAATGGCAAAATGTTAGATATCATGACTCTTTTTTTACCTTTCACACAGCTCAATCGTCTGTAAGCCATGGGTTTGAGTTGTTGTAATGCACTATGCATCAGCGATTTCTCCCTGTTCTCACACACGTACACACATACATCAGCTGAATACAGAGTGTGAGCTGTTACAGCCTCCATGGCCAATCAAAACAGAAAATCAAAGGTTACAGATGTCGCATTGCTGGACGGGAAACACTGTTTGATTGGCAGGCGCCCTCTGAGAGTCCCAGCAACAAAAACATAACCTGGCAATGAGGTCATGACACCAAAGACGGGGCCAAAAGAGAAAAAAAAAAATCACCTCACAGATAACCACTTAAAGAGTGTAAACTGTCTGGATCAGTTTCTCGTCTCATTTAGATGTACTTCAATTTGACAGGAGAGAAGAGTGTCTTCTCATCAATCGCATTGCCTTCATTCACTCTGTCACCCCATTCTGCCATCACAGAGAGACAGCTGTGCGCGCGCGCACACACACACACACACACACACACACACACACACACACACACACACACACACACACACACACACACAGGTACTGTATGGTCGTTATGATTCATTTGTCAGCATCAGTTCAGGTAGCTGTTAATGGCAGTGACACATCCAAGTTAATCCTTGGAGAAACATAATGTTTTTAACACACACACAAACACACACTCACATACTGCTCAGTAGGCTGGGAATATTGAGCTGCCCATTTCACTTAGAGGCCTTTTCTTAGCACAATGCGTGCTGCGTCTGTGTTGGTAGCTGCAGCGAGAGTACTTAAGCACCAGCCCCATGTGTGTATGTGGACCACCTCCACTATCCCTCCTCCTCTTGAGGTTATCTCCCCATAGGCACAACTACATACAACCATGAACACACACAACACACACACACACACACACACACACACACACACACACACACACACACACACACACACACACACACACACACACACACAGTGGGGAGGGGCTGAGGATGGGACAGTCAGACAGTATTATGTTGAAAACACTGCTCCCTGGTGGTGAATATATGGTACAACACAGAAGAGGAAGGGGAACTGTCAAAGGTTGAATCTTTTTATTTTTTATTTGTATGAATGCTTTCCACTGATCAGTTATAAAACCATCCTTGGAGGCTGCAGATCAGTACAGATACACCCTGCTCAGTGTGCTACCACAGTAAACCACTTTCTTCCTCCTCTCTATCAGATACATCAACACCTGCACAGCTGTTTCTACACAAAATCATTGGAATGACTAAACTACATTCCTTTACATGATTTATTTATGATGAATTATGACACTGTATATTTATGTATAGAAAGCACTTAACTAAGCATTTGTGTGAAATATGTGATATAAATGGATGTTTTCATATGATGTTGTGGATTCATATGTGAAATATCTGAAAAATGTGTGTGCCTATATCAAAATTACTTTTCAAATTTTCTGTAAAATTAAAGGTGTACTATACAGGAATGTCATTTATTATTTGTGAATAGTATTACTAGTGAGGGTAAAAGCCAACCCCGGCAGTGGCGTTTGAAAATGCAATATGTGAGGGGTTTTAGCACTGTGCCTGCTATTTGTTATCCTCTTGGATGTGTGAACACACCACTGCCTGTTTACGCATCTAGCAGAACAATAATAATAACTTTAGCAATTTTTAAAATATATGTTCCTGGCCACCTGATGATAATGTTAAGTTATTCATTCTGCTCTTTGCTCTGTTTTGAAAGAAAAAATATGGGTCTTCAGCCTCCACCAATTTAACTAACCAGCTAACCATGAAGTCTGGACTTTAATCATTTCCTGTGGGTTTGTCACAAGGAGTGACATTTCACATTGCACATAGTCATCTGAGCTATCTTTTTTTACATATAATAAAACCAATTATTACAGCTTTAACTGACATCTGTGTGACAGAAATGTGGCAAAGATTTAACTAAAAGGCTGATTTTATCTGCAGTCTGTGGAGAGGTTGAACAAATAAGCAGACAAAGAAGTACTGTGGTGTACTGTAGAAACCTAAATGTGGTTCATGATGAAAGGCAAACAGTCGTGACTTTACAACAACAGATTAGCCTAATAAAGCATCATTAATCTGTGCTGCTCTACTTTAAAGGGGAACTCCACCCATTTTCAAAATTCAAACATGTTATTCCTCTGGTCTAAGACAGTCCAAAATATTAGTAAACATGAACAACTGTCTCGAAAATCCAGAAACTACGGTGCTAAAGCTCAAATTTGTGATGTCATAAAGTGCAGATCTGCTCTATAGCCAGTGAACTGGGAAAGATGTTCTAGATGACACTGCCACCCATTACCTTCAAGCTTTTGTTCTATTACTGGTTACTTTGGTTGTGCACTGTGCAATGCCCTCCACTGAAAACATACACTTGATTACAATGGTTCAACAAAACTGGTAAAAATGTGGGCTGGTTTGCTAGTTAGCACCCCAGTAACAAGAAGCCTGAACGGAACTGGTTCAAGAACCAGAGCTTATTCTGTTGAAAAGGGGTAAAAGAGCACCTGGAAGTATATGGGTACATTTTCTGTTTCATAACTGTGAACACTACAAAATAATAAAGCTGTATTCTATGACTTAACAAGTTTAAGACTTACATCTGTTTTTCGGCTTTGAGAGAGAGTAGTTTATGTCAACACATTCTCACTCCGACCTCGTCACATATTGATGTGCTTGGTCATGGACTTTCCACGTCCACATACGTACGATGTGCAAGGTACCCTGGGTGCATTGGTTTTTGATGTTCTGGGGCACCATGTGAAGTTCTGCCTGTTACATGCACTGTCCTCTTACAGAATACGCTTCCGAATTGATGTTTTTTTCCCTTCACCAACACACATGGTTGGGTTTAGGCAACAAAAACACGTGGTTAGGTTTAGGAAAAAAGAACAGGGTTTGGCTTCAGAATCTTACGGGACATGAACACCGCTCTCTCTCAGGTGAAAGTCGGTGTTTGTTGGAACCATCCAACACCCCTCCCAGCCGCCCCACTTGCACAGTTGCTGCCTTAATTTTCATCCATGTCATGCAGCATTTATTTATTTTTGCCGTTAGACTATAACGCTGTGTATCATGCTGACATTATAGAATGCCTTTTTTGTTGGTTTCTGTTGCAGCAAATTACTGACTAATCACCAGATTTCGACCACTTCAGATTGAGACCAGGCTCTTTATGTTCACAAATATTGAATGAACTTTCCCAGGCCATGGAAATAACATCGTGAAATTCTTCATTTAGGTAGTTTTCCCCTGTAACTGCCATTAATTAGCATGTTGATAATCTTTTTGTACCTGAATCTGTATAAATACATCCATTCAAATTCATCTTAAGTCTGTGCTTCTTTACCCTCTCTTTATCAGCCTTTTTCTCTGTTTAGCAAACAAGCAGAATAGAAATACATAAATGTTTGTGATGTCCTTGCAACACTTGCAACAAAGCCAAGTCATCTCTTTATATTCTGGGATTACAAACTGAATGTCTGCTGGTCAGACAAGTTCATGGAAGAAGACACATGGGGCATGAGGACAATCTGCCTTGTGGAAATATGAGATTTCACTACTGTCTGACATTTTTAACCAAACAGGTGATTGAAATATAATTAACAGCTTAAACAATAATCATAAGTTGCAAACATTAGTTTTATGCTGTGTGATGTGGCAGTGCATGTATACTATCACTACACAGCATGAGTCATTATTTCCCAATATACAGGCTCTGGTAGTGTTTCCAGAACACACATTAGAGGAACCGAGTTGGACTGAAAGCAATAAAATGCTTACTGGCAGAAACTCCTTCGTGACTGACACAATATTGGAGTAATAAAGGGATGAGAGTCAACGAAAACCGCGGCAGTAAAGTATCTCCATTGATTTTGTGCTGTGGCCTATGGCTCACATTTAGATGAAACGCTGATATCTTCAGGCTCTTCCTCAGCCCTCAGATTACGAAGAAAATATATATTTTGATTGTGTTCACCTCTGCATGTTAGAATGTTGTCACCCCTGACTGACTGTCTATGACTGTACTGTCTCAAAACATTTGAAAAGGACTTCTCTGTAATGTAGCTGATTTGATTTTAGTCGTCATCTGATCCTGGGATCTCCATCATTACTGATAATTGATGCATGCTTGGAAGAATTCTGCTGTGGTCATATGGTGGCTCGGAAGTCCAACAAATCCACCTTCCAACTTGGCTGAAAACACTGCATTCACTTCCATTTTATACAATAGTAAAAGCCAGCATGAAACCAGCAGACAAATATGAAGCATTATAGGGGTTGTAGTTTTGCTGTAAAGGATTACACTCTTTTGAGTTGTTTCATATTTTATATTGAATGTGTTTATAATGTTACAAGGGTCACTCAAAAGTGCATAATTTTCACTTCCTGTACTTGTGGACGAGACAGAAACCATTTGGTCAATACTGTGGCAATGAGTCTCGATTGCCTCATTTCTTGGTTTCACTTGATTTGGACATTTCATTTGATTAGAAATATGACTTTACCCTGACCCCTGTGACTCACCTTAACTCACTGTAGCAGCAGCCACAGCTGGAGGGCTGGACACATCATATGATCAGAGACACATCAATGTCACAGGTGTCGCTCACGCTGGCAACAACTGTACTCTCCCCTCCAGGTGAGCTCCCCTCCCAGTGTAAGGCTGGTCGACCTACAGGCTTAACCAAAATCAAAAATGCCTATGAGGGTTGGATTCCTATGTGCCTTTGAAGGTCAATACTAATACCATTTGCAGTGAAGTTGTGTATAAGTTGTAGTAATATTACTTTGGAAAAACAGAACACCTAAACTATAAACTAAAATGCTGTGATAAAACAAAGACCAGTGTAAATACCAGTGGTATAACAAGTACTCTCAACATTTTCTGGAGAAATAATACTAATACCACAGTATGAAAATAAACCATTAAAGTATAGGTCCTGCATTTTAAAATCCTACTTTAGTAAAGGTGCGGTGTGTAGCATTTAGGGCAGGGGTCAGCAACCTTAACTATCAATAGAGCCATTTTTGACCAAAAGTAATTGAAAGCAAACAAATCTGTCCATGCACTATTAAATTCTCTATTTTCCTCTGAGACTCTCTTTTTCTGATTCGGAATCCATTGCTAGTATAGCCGAGGAAACTTAAGACTAGCCACCACTGTTAAGGTTCGGCAAAGGTGCCAGGCCATAGATGTATAATGCATATTGAAGTTGACGAAATGTTAAAAATGTTAAAACCTTTTGGTTTGGTTTTTCAATAAAAATGTAGATGTTAAAAAAAACACCTTTTGTCTAATCCACAGGGAGCCACTCGAGGGTGGCTGAAGAGTATGTGGCTCTGGAGCTGCAGGTTGTCTACCCCTGATTTAGGGGGATATAGTGGCAGAAATGAAATGTAATGAGTATATTTTCTTTACTGTATAACCACCTGAAATAAGAATTGTGTTTTCATTACCTTAAAATGAGCCATTTACATAGTGGGAGTGGGTCCTCGTCCACAGAGTCAGCCATGTTGCACCATCATGTTTCTACAGTGGCCCAGAATGGACAAACTAAGCACTGGTTCTAGATAGGGCCATTCCCGTGTGTGCATCAGCCACTGTAGTTAGCAATCCCTCCACGATGAGCAGCTTAGGAGAAATGCTGATTTGAAATGTGAAATTGCTTTGTTGTGTTTTTACTGGTTTAAATCACTGGGTCTGTTTGTCTTGGAGAGGAAGAGACCTCTGTGGATAATTTGGCTGAACTATTAACACTATGGGAATGCTAACCAGGAGAAGTTTCAGCTGCTTGCAATCTGCAAGTCTCACCACTAGATGCCACTCACTAAGTCCGTCTAAATCTTACACACAGTGCCTTGAATTAAAAGTAGAGAAGTATCAAAATGAAAAAGAAACACTGTCAGCAATTAAATGACCCCTATGACTGAAATATTATCTTATATGACATTATCACTGATATATTGATGTGCATGTTGCAGTTTATTGTTGTAGCTGGTCCACACGGAGCTAGCTTTAACTACTTCACATACAGTTCTGTAGTTCAGTCCAGTGGTTTCAATCCCAGGCCCCTCTAAAGTGTCACAAGATAAATCTGCAGGCCGTGGAATGATTAATGTTTCAAGTGAAAGTTTCAAGTTATCGGAAATCTGAACCGCTGAACCTCGGCAGGAATCTTAGAACTCAGGCTCCCTCCAACAGTCTCGTTAAATATGCATAAAAACACAAAAAGCAAGTAAAACTGAAGACATGGGACCTAAAATATTTCAGAAGTTAGGGCTGCAATACAACATATATAAATTATAAAGTTAAAATCTATATGGAAAGAGAAAAAACATGCACTTCTGCTGCAACACTCTATTTCTGACTTCTCTAATCTTTGCTTTTTGTCAAACATTGAAATATCAGCTCTTTTGGCCTTAAATAGTAATTTAAATGAGACAATATGAGAAGTTAAGAGGAGAAGTCCCTCTTGGGTGGAACTGCTCACGACTCAGACATTTGAGATGTATGAAAAGGCCCCAACCAGACACTGTTTTCTGTAAAAGTTACATTGCTGGTTTAATCCTTAATAATCCTTAATATTTTATAAACATCTCATAGGTTTGATGATGATGTTTTGATGTAAAATCTTAGTATGAAAAGTAACTTATAGCTACAACTGTCCAATAAAATGTAGTAGAGTAGAAGTACAAAGAAGCATAAAATGCAAATCTCAAATTAACCTACAAATACTAAGGCAAAAACTAAGAATTAAAGTAAGGCAAATTTAATGATGCAATAAGAATATTAATGGATTACTATTAACAAGATTTTACATCAGTCAGTTCAGATTAAGAACTTTCATCAGACACTAATACAGTGTTTAATTTTACATTAATAAGTAGTAAGACTGCATCATATTCATCACATCAGTGATGAATAATTGTGAATGGACCACATCTCACTTGTAATAAACGGTTGATATCATATCTATACTTATAGTAATGTTTCACTGGTGTCCTTTCATTTTAAAGATGTGATGACACCTTGTTGCTCAACTAATGTTACTGAAGTGACAATTATAAACTGAGAGTGAATGTGCACAGTGACAGACCAGTTCGCTGCCTAACTTTCCACAGTATTTTCATGGAAAGTCCCAATTTGGAATAACAATAGAAAGGAAAATGAATTGTTCATTTGCAGGATTTTTTCAGACAAAACGATTAGAGAAGTAACCCACAGTGAATCTAAAGAATCAGGCACAAGTTTCAGACCCAACCTGGGCCACACAGCCTTGTGGGAAAACACCATTTCTTTTTAACGACTATTTCATTAGATTGCCCTACCAATGTAATACTATGAATATGTTCACACATGGCTTTGATTAAGATATTTTTTAGAATGAGTAACAAGACAACTATTCATATATTTCTTCTGATCAGTTAAAACCGTAATACTGTAAATGAACACATCGTTTGGACAGTCCACAGGAAAACCTTCAGTTTCCTTTTAGTTCTCTAAGTGACATTGTAATTTAACGGAGGGGGCGGGAGGGGCGGGTACCGTAACCTCCTCCTGTCCCGGTGTCACGTGATACAGCTCTGGTCCTGATGCTGCTGTTACCGGGACTGTGCTTGTATAGGGAGTGATCAATGTCACACAGTAACGGGATGGGGAGAAGTAAGGGTTCCGTCAGCATCACCGTGGACTGTAAAATAAATGGTTATAAAATGGGGGGGTGCAATAAAACAGGAGTTCTGGGAGTTCTCCCCCAGAAGGGACAAAAAAAATGTAGTTTGAAGCCCATTTCTTGCATCTCTACAAAATCCAGGAAAAAGCCAAATTAAATTGGTTGTCATGCTAAATTCTGCCAGGAAAATACTAAATACGCAAAATATGCTACTCCTCTGTGGCTATTTTTTTTTGGTTTGTTTTGAGTATATCAAAGCAAAAAATCAGCAGCTCAGTTTACATTCTTAGCCAGAATCTGACAGCTGAGAAAACAGTAGTATGATGTAGCATGATGTTTGTATGTTGACGCATGATGTGTGTTGCTTGAAAAATTCAAAGTTTTTGAAAGTGGGGGAACACAAACAGGAATTTGAAAAGACTTTGATCTCAAACTCAGACCAAACTGTAAAACTAGGCAGTGCTGATTAAATATAAACCGAGATTCTATTGATGTGTTGCCTGTTTCTCCGCTAAAATGTTTTCAGAAACGTTGTTTACTGTACTGTTTAGCTGTATTACGAGAGTTTAAGAACAGGAAGTGGGCGCCATACTGTTTCCTTTTTTTTTTTTTAAATGGAGGCTGAAAATACTGAACTCAAATGGTAAAACTAGGCAGTGCTGGTCAAATATGAACCAAGGTCCTGTTACTGGGTTGCCTATTTCTTGCTTCGATGTCGTTTATTACCAGCCAGCCACCATATTGTTCTTGGATTGGGCAATTCTAATTACTTCCTGTTCCAGTGAGGCACAGTGAATTCTAGTAGCTGCAGGTGTCCTACCTCTTGAGCAAAAGCAAATGCTACAGTCTGTTTCTTCTCGTTTCTCTGGTCATATAGCACCAAAAGTCAGAAGTATTTGCACCTTTCTAATGCATAAAGAGGCCAGTTTTATGAAAAGACTAAAGGCCTCTTTCTGGCAGTGAAATACTTTAATGTAATCACAAAAAGTTATGGTAGTAACACTACACTGTTTTTTTTTTACATATATATTTATTCTTTTTAGCTACTTGACCACTGATATAAGCAACCACTGCCAACTGACATTTTATGTTTAAATGAACATATAATGATATTTCTAGCAATCACTGAGACAATTAATAGCCCTGCTTATTCAGTTCAGAATCCATGGCTTGTAGCTTTAAGACCTCCCCCTGCTGCGTTGAGGCACTAATCACCCCTCATACCGTAACACGCATCATCGGTGCTGATCTGGAAATTCCCCCTTTTCTGCCATTTAAAAGCTCCACTCTGAGGGCAATGTGAGTCCAGCACTCTGCAAACCAAAATACCAGTTTGTGAGCAAAATGATGTAGCAGTCAGTGCAGCGCTGAGGACAATAGCAGAGAACGGGTGTTGCATGTTTTTTAAATGGGAAATCTGTTGGGCAGCTGGCGTTTCAAGGAGCCGAGCACCGTTGAGGAATGCGACTCGACGTGGGGGTCGGACTCCGACAGCGACGAGCCGGCGGCTGAAGATGACAGCGGCATCTCGGACTCCGTCAGCCCGGCGGAGAGTGACCGGGCCGCCGGGGACCCCGAGGACACGTCCCCGCAGGTACAGTGAGGGTTTAATAGTATGCGTGTTATAACACAATGGGGGGCAGAGCCGGGACACGGTGCTTTGACATGTGTGTCACCGGCAGTGCACGTTAATGACGAGGCCAGGACACAGAAAGGACAACCGAGTAGCCCGTACCTTACTGCTAAACCAAACTTCATTCAAAAATAAGTCATTTTATGTGTCCTTGGTTATGTGGACAGATATCATCTCACATGGTGTGAACTTTACTAAGTCCTCACTGTGGCACTTCTCTTGTTACTGTCGCTTCACCAAGACACACAAGTGATGGGTGTCAGTGAACCAAGTGTTAAACTGATGTCACATCTGACATGGAGTGAATTAAGTGAATTTAAAAGTATGAAGTCTTGTTTTGTACACTGTATGATGCATATCAACGCGACTATGTGGTGCTGATATGCTTGCAAAGACTGCATTATGCATGACTACATACTGCACACATACTTGTGTTCATACGTTTACACTAGTTAATTATCAGAGATAATTGGTTATTCCCATTGTTGCTTTTCCTATTGAAGTTACACTGCCTGCCTGCTGGCTTATAAAGTAAAAAAAAAAAAAGAGCCTTATGATTATGGTCCCTGTGCCCTAAATGATCAGAACAGTTGACTGAGTGGTTATTATGAGACCACTTCACAGTTTGAGAATATTCACACCAGTAGGTTGTAACATAATTATTGGAGAAACTGTAATTCACTGAATCACTCTTTGTTACGTGTTTGTTAAATCAGACTTCAGTTCAAACACATTTTTTTTGCCATGATTACCAGTGGCACCACCCTGATATAATACTGCCTGGAGAAAATAATTGGAGGCTGACATTACTGTCTTTAAGGGGCTGTGGTGCACTCATTTTGTAGCCGGCATGAAGGTAGTGGTATCCTCTGAAACTACTTGTAGAAGAAATAGATGTGCAAAGTGTTCCTTTGTTCTGATTTTCTGAAACGTCACAACCAAAGGCATCCATTGGTGCCAACCACATTATCGGCATAGGGTATATCTGGCATAGCAAATCTGTAAATCCTAAAATAACGAGGGAATGACCCGCCCTCTTCTCCCTATAACTGGCTGGTACTCGTTGCCTTCGTTGGTTGAATTGGTTAGGTTTAGGTAAGTGGAGTGGGACTGGTTAGGGTTAGGGTAAGTATGTCGGGGTAGGCCAATCAGAGGCAGAGTAAGGTGAGCATTCATTTGTTATCCAAGGATTCGCAAATTTGCTGTCAGCAGGGGAGCTAAATAACGCTCCAAAGTAAGGAGAAATTTTTTGCAAGGGAGCAACTGCCATGGCCATTTTCAAAGGGGTTCCTTGACCTGAAGATATCTGAATAATAAATCAATCAATGATGGATCACCTAACACATGTATATAAAAATACATAACACTTTTAAACAGGATTGTTGTGGAACTAAAATGTTTGCTGTATCAGTTTTAGTCCAAGCACATCAGATAATTAGTAATATTAACTATAAAGTAAAAAATCAGTACATCAATATGTTTTATATTTCGAATTCCTGGAATTTAGGTACGGCTTTTGATTTTGTTGTGCTACCCCAAGAGTTTCGGTGGCACCATCTCGCCACCTTTGCTAAAAACTTGTGCAGGTGCCACTGATGATTGCAACCAGAAATGTCTGTGAAGTTAGGATACAGTTTTCAGATTGTAATGTAATGTCAGGATCACAAGAATAAAAGGATGCACAAATTAGGATGTGTCACCTACTGTAGTACATAGTTTGAGGTTTTGGGTGATGTTTTTTTAAACTTTATCATACCTGAGTTTTACTATGGTTAATAGACTATTCAGTATATGGTATATGGTTAGATATAACAGGATGTATCAGGCTCAGTGTCACAGCTTTTTGGACCAGTGGAAGATAGCATGACCCAGATTTTATTTGAGAATCAGATCTAGTTTCTAGCATCCTTTTGTAGTGATTGCATGGCAGCGCTGATGTGAATTGTCCTCCTTTGCTGGAAAGAAATGGATGATGACAGCCATCGACCTCAAAAGCAAAGTCAGTGCTTTTAATTCAGCTGAACGGTTGATGAGTGCTACACTGCATCTGTTAAAACATGGGATGTTTTGGCTTCAGATCTGCATTTGAACCTATTTTTTCTTTCTTTCTTTCCTTTTTTCTTTCTTCCTTTCCTTTTAATTTCTCTCTGTCCATCTCTCTCAGCTGACTGAATCTCCAGAGTCTATTCCAAAGATGAAGAGGAGTTTCTACGCTGCCAGGGACCTCTACAAATACCGTCATAGCTACCCGGTACATGCACACACACTGAAACCATTGATACTCACAACTGTAGATACACAGTGCACAGATGGCTCCTCTGTATTGTTGACACCCAGTGTGATCTCTTTGATCTGTGTGTGTTTGCAGAACTACAGAAAGTCCCGGCAACCCAATGAGTACCGTAACCTGCGCTTCTACCTGAACAAGATCCCTCTAGTACCTGATGGTGAGATCTCTCTCTGTCTCACACACACACACACACACACACACACACACACACACACACACACACACACACAGTTCATGTAGACCTCCAGCCACTGTGGAGAGAAGTAATGTTGGCTTTGGGCTTAGTGAGTTTTGTTTGGCTAAAGGTCATGTTTGACTGGGAAAGACCAGCAGATTAGTGGACTGATCCATGTTTAGACACGCTTACACATGGACATGGACTCACACACACACACACACACACACACACACACACACACTAGAAATGTGTACGGCAGCTAATTAACCCCTGTCTTTTCTCAGGTATCTACATAGAAGAGATCCTGACTAAGTGGAGAGGCGACTATGACAAACTGGAGCACAATCACACCTACATTCAGTGGTGAGACAATTCATCTGTCTATTTCCATTTTCATCTGCCCTATATGTGACAGCACCAACTCCTCAGAAGAGACTGGATTGTTAATTGCATGCTATAAGCCACAGTAACTGACATGTCAAAAGCTTGTTCTTTACTGTCGATTTGTGAAATAAATGTCACCAGAAATGAAGTGAGGATTTAATCAGCTATACTTCCTGAATGTAAAATTGGAATGGCTTTGAAGCGGACTTTTGGCTTTAGTTACTGCAGTTAAATATTGCAAAAAAGTTTTTTTGCATGAGGGAGGAGAAAAAGTTGGTATATAGATAAAAGATAAATACAACCAAGTGCAAAGGAAACTGACTAAGGAAAGACTAGGAGACTAAGGAAATAAATGATGACGTCATTGTAAGCTCCCTCTGTCGTCTCTGGATGGCTTTTAACACGCTTGTCCACACAGGGCTGTAACCAAAGCTCTTTCACATAGCTGTAATATTACTTCTACAGATTTCCATTTGTCCACATTTCATTCTGGATAGAAATGCACATACATTTGCATTATTTTTTTTTGCAGATTTTTGAAAATTTGTTAAAATTTTTGGAAACCCATCTACAGGGATGGTTAAAAGCACACCTGTTGTTCAGTTATAGCTACTGTAGCTAGCTGGTGAAACTAGCCTTTGTTAAACGAAAACCCTGTCTCCGGCTGACTTTTTATGTATCCAGCTCGTTTAAAATGGGAACCTTGGGTTAAATGGTTAAATGTTTAACTGAACAAACAGAAATAAAGAAATAACGTTGTTGTTTTGCTGTATTGTGCTTGTTAGTTAGACACAATGAGGAGAAATGTAATTCAAATGTAAGTAATTTAATTCTAGCATAACCCTTTGTGGCTAGCAGAGCAGTTTGTTTTACTTCTTATGTTATTTCAAGACATAAACTTTTAGAATGATGACTAACTGACATTTATGCCAAACTTATCGCTATCTTGGGTGGTTAATTTTGGCTGAGGTTGCTGGAATTAAAACTTCCCCAAATCTAATGCAAAGCAGAGCAGAGCTGTTGATATTTGCCTGAACTCTGAATCATCCAGGACCAGCTTCCACACAACAAAGTAATACTACATTGTGGATGTGCTGCTTGGATTGAGGCTTTTTACATGTAAATGTAACCTGTGACCTCACAAACTAATGTCCTGTAAAACTTCAGTTAAAAGCTTAAGCACACAGTCCCTTTTACTAGCAGCTACACATTCTGACACATTAATGCCTGTCTGGTTGCTAAGCAGTTAATTTTTTAAACTTTAGATGTATGTGTCCATTCCTCGATTACCCTGTAAGTTATTCATATTCCTTTAGTCCCTAAGGGTCCTTAGATCAAAAGAGTCATAAAAATCAATCTAAGTTGTGAGTATTGTTTAACAGGATAAAGTGGTGTTGTGTCGGTATGCTGGGTGCCATAATCACTCGCTCTCTGATGTGCTATCTGTCAGAGCTAGATCAATTGAATGATTCATAATTGATACGTTATTGAAAGCCTGATTTTTAAACAAGTAATATTCATACTGGTTTGAATAAACAATTTGATTGTTTTTCCCAATCTTTGCAGAGTAACAGTTTTGTGTGAAAGGAAATATAGGCCTGTCTCATATAGAAGCCTGTCCCAAATATAGGCCCGTTGATTTCAATGATTTAAGCAAATAATAGCCCGGGCTATTAATTGAAGTTTTAGAGTTGTTAGTTAATGATGTGCTAACTCCTTGAAGTAATGCTACGTGACTACTGTAGGTAGTGGGCTGGTTACAAGGACATGCTAACATTTGCAGATTACATGAGAGGACTGTTAAATTCATTCTTGCCATTTTTTTGTTGTCTCCCCAAAACCGAAAAAAAAGGCATCATTATATTCAAACTATCTTTCTTACTACAGCCTCATGCACGTCATTCAATATGTGGGGAAATCCGAAGCCTGACAAGCCTACCAGGCCAAGTTACAGTTGGTTAGCTATGATTGATGGGGGGGACTATTTTCATTTGATTTTGTGTTTTTGATTCCTTGTCCTTGTGGCAGGCTGTTTCCGTTAAGAGAACAAGGGCTCAACTTCTACGCACATGAACTGACTCAGGACGAGATCAAAGTAAGAAACATAAAGCACACATAGTGTGTGTGTGTGTGTGTGTGTATATATATATGATTTGTTTGCACTTCCTCACTGCGCAAGTGTTTGCCGTGGTTGAGTAACAGAGTGCATCTTCCATTCAACCGGTAAATTTAAAAAATTCCCATTAACACACAGGATGTTTTGACATTTAAAATACTGTTAGTTGTTGCATATTCATCATTACGTCCCCTGTATAAAGCAGTTACACAAGTCACTCAGATGGGACAATAAAGAACCGCTAAAAAAAAAAAAAAAATCCAAGGGAAATACTCAGGTCTCTGTATAAATCTCACATCAGTTTGAACATTATTAATGTCAACGTTGAGAATGCTTATCCACTTGTATGTTTGAGTCCTAGGTGTATTTATTCAGCTAAAAGTTAGTTTTTCTGAAATTAATTAACATCCCACTGTCAGTGAGTGCAGATGTGTCCCAGATGTGGTTTGGGTGCTGTTGTACCTGTCTGCTGGTCTCTGATCTGCTGTGTTTAATCCTGTCAGGAATTCCAAAGCACTCGGGAAGCCAAGCGCAGATTCCTGGCGGCCTATTCCCTGATGTTGGACTTCTATGGCATCAAACTGCTGGATAAGAGTGGGAATGTTGCTCGGGCTCCCAACTGGCAGGAGCGCTTCCAGCACCTTAATGAGTAAGCACACACACACAAAGTTTGTGTCAGCTTATGGCTCGGTTGCAGATTGCTGCAAGAACAGATGGTTAAGGGGTCATTTAAAGGGTGTTTTTTCTCTCTCTCATCCTATTTTGATAGTTTCATGGCCAGAGAGTAGTAGTGTGGTTTCTTGCCAAAGAACCATGTGAATGCCACACACTGGTGTGCACTTTTAATACAAGCATGTTTTTCTCCTCGGTGATACTACCATACCCTCCTCAAGTCACAAACCACCTCTAAACCTTAGCATCTGATGCTAATTGTTGCCATTATCCAAAGCTCATTAAAAACAGCAAATTCTCCACCATAAAGCAGCTGCTCAGTACAGTTGCATTCCCTTCTCTTGCGTTTAATATCCCATTGAATATACACAGCAGCTTTTGCATGTGGTGCACTGTGGTTTCTAGATTGCTCTCAAGCCAAACAACCACCAGAAACAAACTATGCTTAATAATTAATGTCCTGTACTGTCAAAGACCTCGGAATGCAAGCGGATGTGAACACCATGAGTCATGCAGTGGTAATTTTAGCATCTGAGTTTGATTTAGCTTTTTGCTGAAAATGTATATACTATGTATATTCCCACTAGTAACAAATACTAAAGACAATTTGGTCGGATTTTCTTTAGAGAAATATAAAAAAGTGACATTTGTTTAAGTCCGTTAAAGGAACAGTCACACCAAAATAATTTAGTTATAATAGTTTGTGGACTTCTGTTTTGAATCCTCAAGTTTAGCATTTTCGCATCTCCATCTTGGATTTCTGGAGCCAGAAGTGACCATACTCTGAAGAGAGAGGGTGGAGCTGTGGAGGACCGAGGGTTACATGTGACTCATAGACTGTGGTGACGTCTTGTAGACAGCCTTGCAGTGGCCACGCCTTTATTTATGCATAACTTTAAGCCTTAATAAAATGTAAATGGGGGAGTTTTATAAAATTCACTCCAGTACAGACCAAAACTGTTTTTCTGTAAACATGTTTATTTCTGCTGTAAAGTTGGGCATTTTAACAAGGGGGTCTATAGGGATTGTCTCACTCTTGGAGCCTGCCTCAAGTGGCCTATAGAGGAACTGCAGTTTTCGGCACTTATGTGTTGGCTTTATTTTTCAGCCCCACAGGTGGTGCTTGGTGGAGGATACTGTAGAGTTACTTTTGCCTTAGTTTTGGTCATGTTTATGCTGTGAAATAAAGGGGATCATAGTATTTTTTGCCATAGTTTTCATTGATCAAAGTTGTGTCATTATACAGAACCATTCAATATGATGTAATCTCTCATCTACTACTGATATAAGGTTCCATTTTTCCCAGGAACATTTTGACTAGTCATAGTAAAAATGTTCACCTTTCTTTTAAGGTCCCAGCACAACTACCTGCGGATCACTCGCATCCTGAAGTCCCTGGGTGAGCTTGGCTATGAGGCCTTCAAGGCCCCTCTGGTTCATCTGTTCCTGGAGGAGTCGCTGTGCCACAACACCATTCCCAACATGCAGCACAGCGCCTTGGAGTACTACGTGTACACCATTCGCCTGCCAGCCACCCGCAGACGTCTGCTCCGCTACGCCCGCCAGCACTACAAGCCTGCCCACGCCTTCCTCTGGGGTCCGCCACCTAAAAGGCGAGGTGGTGCTGGTGTCTGTGTCGGAGGCAGTGTAGGTGCTGGCAGTAGTGGGATCAGAGCACCTGCGCCAACACCAGAGCAACAGAGGAGGGGAGAGGAGAGCACCGCATCTGCCAGTAGTGGGATTATTGTGTCTTCCCATGATGCCATGACGTGCCAGGACGTGGCTGGAGGAGGGCTAAAGGGCTGCGCAGGACTCAGCTCTGATATGGCAGGACTGGAGGGAGCGTTGATGATGGTGGGAGCTAGAGGAGAGAGGAACGAGTACCATGAGATTGTTCCTCTGTAGGGGAAAGGGTTTGACTGTTCTCTGGTTTTAACACCAGAAAACAAAACAGCTGTTTCTAAAATTAACCGGTTTAATTGTAACATTTAAAAAATCATTGTTTATGCCACAATTTTAGTCTTAGCAGAGTTACTTGTGGACGCTGAAACTTAAGATCAAGACAGTAATAGTAAAACGCATTTATAGAGTCTGACAAAATTGTCATTAATCAATTCAGTTTAAGGGCTTACCATAAACAACTACATTTCCTCGCTGATGAATCAGTGCAACTCTGTACTGAATATAGCGTGGGACTGAGGTGGGAGGTCATATCCTGAGCCAAGCTGAACAAACTCGCCTTGGACCAAATCCCAAAACCGTCTAAAAACCAGTGGAGACCCAAACACGTGTTACAAGGCATTTCCTCATCAGGGCTATGATAATGAGACAACTTAGACAGCCTTATTGAATGTTTAGGTCTGATATGTGGGTACTGATACTGAGGACCATGTTAGAAACCAAGTGCTGATTGGCATGTTGGTCTTGTGATGGTTTTGGGAAACAAAGTCCTGTCTGTTCATCAAACTCTGTAGCTGGAGCTCCACTGAGCAACAAGCTGGACTGTGTTCACTTTGTACAGGTGCTGAAAAGTGGAAATTATAATGTGAAGAAGGAGATCAGGGAGAAATTATTTTATTTTATTTTTTTTACCCAGATCCTGTAAAAGGACATAATGAACACATAAGAGAGGAAGAGTGAAAAAGGCTCATGTGTCATAGCAATACTTGGGAACCATATTTTTGAGATTGATTTGAAATCTTCAGTCTGTTGTTGATAGTTACATGCACAACTCAATATATATCTGCTTGACTATTTTACTGCCCGCAAGTCGAAGGTAGCCGCTCCCCCTGAAATATTGTACATAACGATAGAGCAAAAATCAAGACTTATTAGTGACGTGATATCTAGAAGAAATAGTTGAGAATAGAGAGGCTTTTTAGTGACATCACTACTCTCCTGTAATCTATGACTGGCACTGTGGAGGGCCACTGGAAAGGCAGCTATGTGCAAATGATGGCTAAATATAGCATCTAACAATAGGTCAAGCTGCTGCTGCTGTTTCAAGGCAAAGGGAGCTGTGTCGATAGAAAGATGTGTTTCAAAATGTAGGTTACTCTGACTCAGTAAACGCTCTTTCTTCGCTCAATTTTTAATGGATAAAATCATGTAATAACTCAGATGCATTCCACAGAGCCTGACAGTTAAGTCCACTGAAGAATTGACGTTGAGTGCATTCGCTATGTCCACTATGGTTTTGAAATCTGTGGAGCCCCTAAAATCCTGAGAGGTGATTTTTTTTGTGCACACAAGAAAACTTGTTACTATAATATAATTAACTTGTGGGGCCATGTAAATTTTCTAGTGTGCACAAGTTATTTTCTTGTTCCCACAGGATAAGTGACTTACTCCCACAAGTTAACTATCTGGTGGAAACAAGTCAGTTATTTCTGGGGAACAAAATATTTGACTTATTCCCACAAGTACATTATATTGTGCGCGCAAGATACTACCTTGTAGGAAAAACATAATAACTTGTTCTCACAAGATATTAACTTGCTTCCGCAAGAAGTCATTGGAACAAGTCAGGTATCTTGTTCCTACAAGATTGTTGCCTTGTAAGAACAAGTCAATTATCTTGTGTGCACAAGTTATCTTCTTGTGGGAACAAGTTCTTTTCCTGTTCCCACAAGATAATGGACTTATTACCACAAGTTAATTATCTGGTGGGAACAAGTCAATTATCTTTAGGGAACAAGATAATTGACTTGTTCCTATAAGTCAATTGTCTACGAACAAGATAGTAACTTGTTCCCACAAGATAATTCATTATCTTGATCTGATTATCACCTTTCAGGATTTTATAGGCTGTGTAGAATCCAAAATGCTTTCACACATTATGTTTCAGCGGTTTGCTAATTTCCTCCAATCTGTGTTACTGAAGTGAATGACACTTGTCTAGTTTATTGAGGCCAACAGGGCCTGACTGATGACTGTGTCATAGCTAACACAGTGACTGCTATCAGTTGTAAAATGCTTTTTTCAGCTGCTGTTAGGCTACCAATACCATAAAACCTCCAATATGGCCACCACAGAGTGTGTTGTGTCACCTAAAAGCCCTCTATATTAACTAATCAAGGTGATTGATGTGGACTGTGACTAATGTGATCAAACAGTTGATGTGTGGTGTGTTGCACTTTTTTGACAATCTGTGTCTTCCTGTTGAAAGCGCTGTAGGTTTCTCCGAATCATTGATTTAGAAACAGATCTTCAGATATACAACAAATACAACAAACGGTCAGGAACTTCCAGCATCATGAACGTGATTGATTGTTCTCATAGTGTCTAACCTTGCAATAATTTGACGGTAATCTCAACCAGGCTGCATGTAGTGGGCAGTGATACTGTTGATGTTATCCCTCTGAATCAGACAACTTGTACAAGTGCAGCTGCTGATATTATTGTCAGAATTTTAAAATGTTCAATTTTGTTTGTTTACATGCCAAAAAATGCCCCATACAATTCCCCCGGAGCCGTACTCTGATAAGGGTGCAGGAGTCACTAGATTAGCACTAATAAGGCTATAGTAATTGAACTCTCCCCTGAAAGACTTGTTCTTTTTTTAGGTTTAGCAGCTGCTTAAGGAAGTGAAGCAGATTTTACACTTACCTCTGACATGCTGTTAACAAACATATCATCACCCTCACCATATCAGAGGTTGGCAGCATCACCTTGCTTGTGTTTCGTTTTTTGTGAAAGGCCAATATTAGCCTGACACATCAGGAAGTGTGTATTGCTCTGTCCAGTCAGCCAATAGGAACTCGGCACAGGCCTACACAGACAAGTTAAGGCCGTTTTGTTTAATATTAGGTAACATTTCAAACACATTTAAGTTCCTCATTGCAATATATACTTGTAATAGAAAATAAAAAGCCATGTGAGGTGTGAGACAGCAGTGATCGGGAATTTAAACACTCCTTCCTGACTTCCTGTCAGCTGTTCTTCTTGTAGGATGAGGCCTTTTTATCATTAGCTGACAAGTCCTCTACATTGCTCCCCAGCCAAGTGTATCTGATATAATTGTAAAAATAACTTTTCAGGTGAATTGTGTGAAAACATGGGCTCAAGTATCTGAATTTTTAGTGTGTGTAGATATATATATGTGTGAGTGTGTATGTGTGTGTGTGTGTGTATGTGTGTGTGTGTGTATCTGATATTAAGTGCCTTTTTTGTATTTTTTATGTTTATCTGTATGCTGTAAGGAGTGTCTTTCCCAACTGATTTCCTGAACATCCTCTTTTTTGTACAGCATTTTGATATTTACATTATTGTTTGCATTATAGTCACGTACAGAATGAGCATTAATGTACAGTAACAGCAGGAATAAGTCCCATAAGAGCTGGTGAAGAGGAGAGGTTCATTATATGTAATACTTGAAACTGTTTGTATCTGGCTTATTGATTAAAATGTGATTGTTCCCCAGATGAATATTCACTTTGCTTGCTGGACATAAAAAGGGCCACAATAACTGGACATTTGCCCGAAAATGTGAAATTTGCCATTCCTAAATAAAAATTGGAATGTGGATTAAGAGGTTTTTTTTTTCATCTGGAAGTGTTTGAAGAACGTGTCTGTAGCATTGCCCATTTTATTTTAACATTGGTTAGCATGCGCCTGTCAGGAAAAGAACTGTTCTGGAAGCAAGAATAATCGTATTGGTTGAGGTAAACCTCCATGGTTGGAGCCAAAGAGCCACAGTTTGTCTGCCAAAGCTTAACACCGTTGAAAGAACTCACAGTAGAGGATTAGACAAGCAAAGCACACTTTCAAATACTTAATATAACTAAGATTATCTGCCTGACTTCTGAAACATCACTGACGTCAGAACCTCTAATCTGACTGGAACTAATGCAGTATTAATACCCACATCGATGCCATATACAACGCAAAACAAAGAAAAAGACTCCTTCGGAAAAAAGCAAATGACAGGTAAATGGTGTTATGTTAAGAAGCCTGATGAGAAAATAGAGAGTGGTATCTTATATTTCAAAACCATGCGCTGAATGGATAGCCACACTATCGAGAAACAAAAGAAAAGACTGACAGCCTCCTTTATACACTGATCTTTACAGTCAGAGAGCAACACAATGTGTGACTGAAACACTGAACAACAAGTCGACGATGAGTACATCTGTGGTAGGAAACCCCTGAAATCCCACCACTGCACCCTAACAGCAGTGGACTTACATTTAGCCCTGATGTTGGACTGTTAGATATTATGTCCCTGACAAGCAAATCCAGTGAAGTACCTATTTATTTCTACCATACAGCAGCTCTGGATTGTAAAAATGTTGAAAATTGGAATTCACCAGAGGGAAGATGTATTCATACATTTATTTCACCATTTATCGTAAAACTTCAATTAAAGAGGCAACAGATAGCATCTTTTCTTAAATATATCATTATGAAAATAATGTGGGTAGCACGGGGTCGTGGCCACAGTAAAATCACACTGTCAGCATTTACATAGGTTACTTAGTGGCTTTGCAATCTTTGTAATAAGCTTCTGCCACCAGTGCTGAAATTTTGCAGAAAAAATCTGCTTTACAGCAGGAAATGCGTCATGTATTGCGAAACTGGTCGGTCAGCCAATCAGGGACTGGAGCTGGTCCTTATGAGGAGTTGGGCATGAGATAGTTGAGTCACGAGCACAATGGCAGATGGACAAAGTTTGGAGATGAGTGAGAAATGGCCTAGCAAAAGAAAACAAGCTCCTCTGTCTGAGGAGGCAAAGGAGAGCAAAAAGGAGAGTGATAACAGAAGAGGAAAACAAGAGTAAACCTCAGTCAGGCGTTCAAGAGATGGAGGGAGCTCCGTGACCAAAGAGGCTTCAACACTGATGTCCAGCTAGCTTTCTTTCTAATGGATCAGAAAGTAACACGGCTAAATGTTAGCTAGCCGAGAGAGGACTGTACTGTACTGGCTGCTATTTCATTCCTAGCTGGCCAGCATTGCAAATCCCCGCAACCAGGGAGCAGGTAGCGAGTGTTGGTCGGCTGACATCCTCGTTGCCATTCTACAGCGTTCATTCGCGAGTAATCCATCCAAGAGTAATGTGTGTGCAAAGCTGTATGAAAGCTCCGTTACACAAAATTTTAGTCATTTTTCATTGGATAACTAGGAGAGTGAATACCCATAGTCAGCTGATAAGAGGAAGCAGTGGGGGTGGGATGGAGAGAATTGTGAATGGATGAGCACAAAGAAAGTCTTCCTGATTAAACAAATAAAATCCCAAATCTGAAAACTGTAATTATAAAACCATACACTGTAGATGTATTTGTAAATACAGCCTATGTACAAAACATGAAACAAATGTCACATCTTGAGCTGAGCTTAGAGACCACCAAAATCATCTACCCACTCTCAGGTAATTAATCAAATGTGATGATCCATACAAATTTAAATAAGCCGCTGTAAAACTTAAGTAGTTCAACATTTTGGGAAACATGCTTATTCTCTTTCTGTCTGTGTGGGGTTTTCCTTCCACCCACAGAGACTATGAACTAAACGGGATCTCTTCTTGCCAAAATATATAGGCTATAGCAGAGCTTCTAAACTATGGAACAATCTCCCATCTGAGATAAGAAACAGTAAAATCTATCACACCTTCAAACAAAAGCACAAGACCTGTTTTATGGACAATCAAACATGTGAACATAAACAACACAGTACGCTGCTCACCATCACCACAACATATTGTTATTTTTGGATAAATTGCTGCTAACTTGCTTTATGCCTTTGCCCACTGACAGACAGCCAACTCTGCATGGCTATGTATGTATGCTGTATCTATTTTATTAAAAGCATAGCTAACTTTCTGTAGCATGGCTTGTGCGTCAGTGCATTTGACCGTACATAATGACTGTTGTGCTTTATCAATTTTTACTTTCTATTGCTACTCTGCATGTCTGAGTGTAATGCCAATCTGTGTGTTGCTGCTTGGTGTTTCTTGCATGTCTGTTTGTGCTATCATACAGTCTGTTGTTGTTGTGTCATTGTATTGTACTGGTGCTCTGCTGTTGCTTGCTGCTTCCTCTGTTCTATCTTGACAATTTCTTATTGATATAATTAATTCTATCTTTATGTCTCTATGCTGTTTTTGGCCTGTTAATTGTCCTGTGATTTTTTTTATCCTTTTATTGGTTTTAAAACATCTTGCCAAAGGACTGCAGTTGAAAATTTGCCAGCTGGCTGATACGGGCACATTTACAGAAATGTTGATTAATGTGAGTTGTCCTTAGAAATAAGAGAAATCTAAAAACATTTTTTTTTAAAAATCTAGCAGAGAGGTGGAAAGCTGTGGCCAGTGAAGAAATTGTTTCTTCAATATTGTGCATCCCCTGGATGGCAAACCATCTTCAGGTCATCATATCCATGTGTCAATACAATTTCAGTCAGTAGCACAATCACATCATCACAGTGTAGCAGGGAAAAAACAGTGCATGTCCTGAATGGTAAAGCATCATATATTTAATTATTTAATTGTGTATGTGTTCATTTATGATAAATAATGAATTTATTCATTTATTTGTTTATCATGTCAATAGTGAATGGTAGTGTTCATGTCAATAAAGAACACTGAAATTAAAAAAAATATGAATGGAATCCTGGAATTCTAAAAATCAAAGCGGAGTACAATGACATCATCAGCACACTGACACTGAATGTGATGTCTCTGTGAAATCACAATACAGGGGCCTGAAAGTTTGTAAATAGGAAGCATTAAGCTCGTGACTACTGTGGGTGTTTCTTTAGTTTCTTTTGCAGCTATAAGTCATGCATCGTCATTCATCACCAATCATCAATATGCAGGCCACTGTCTTAAGTAAGGCAAGAGACCTGAAACCAAGTCCACCACCTCCCAGAACTTCAAATGAGGCTTTGACTTCAAGGGGACAAACGCGTGCAAGGTGACACCAACTCCCCGCTGGGGCTGTGGGGACCACAGATACAGAGGGACCATTACCCAAATGTGGCAATGTGCAAGCGGGGGCCCTCAAACAGCGAATTGAATGCCACCCACTGCAGGTAAGTGACGCAGAAAACAGTGAGGTTGATCCTCAGCTAATCCATGTCCACCCGATTTCCATAAAGAGACAACCTGCAGGACGGCGTACTTTACCTGTTGAGACGGAGTTACTGTTGACAAAATATGGCAATGCCAAGGCCAGGGCCCTCAGACATTACATAAAACACAACCCACTGCAGCTCAGTTGGACTTAAAGGGGAACACTACGTAAATTAAGAATTCCGGTATGTTATTTCCATGGCCTTGGAAAATCCTATAATCCATAACAAATGTGAGTTTTAGCATTCTAGCTTTTAGATTTGTGAGAGAGTGCTTTATTTTCATTTTCAGTGGTGAGCACTGATGTCTCTGGGAGGTTCTGGTTCTGTGAGGACTTCATGTTTTCCCCGGGTGCTCCGGTTTCTCCCACAGATCATAATATAAGATTAGATTAATTTGGAAAAAATAAAATAAAAACAATCAAATTTATATAATGTATGTTTTCAGAGTTTTATTTAGCACTGCATGAACGAGCCCATATTATATCACACACATATTGAATCCTATTAAATCCTACGGAATGGGCCATTTATATCTATATAACCAGCAGGTTAGTTTGTTTGATCTAGTTCGCATTTGTGCTGCTCGTGTCACAAGCAGACATGAAATCATTACAACCACTTTAATTCACATTACTTTAAACAAAAACATTACACTAACCTTAAACATTACCCTAGAGTGTGTGCATGCACCTAGGCCCTGGCACCCTGTTGTGCCAATAGTCAAGGTAAAGTTCCCCCTCAAGTGAAGCATACAATTATGCAACAGTTACAAACAAAAATTAAAAGCTGCAAGCAGCGATGAACGGGCCCTTGCACCTTTGCGCAACGTGGAGGTGCTGGCAGGATGCTGAGTGATGCGACAGTTCATGTCTGTGAAAGTCAGACACTGCACGCTAGAGTGAGATAGCATATCCATATCCATGGAGTGTGGGTGCTGGAATGACCTATTTCACATTTTCTACTACTCACTGTTTCACGTGATATGATTGGCTTCTCGGTACAACGCAGGGTTGCAGAGAAAATCCATAGAGAAAAACAATTTGTGTGAATTTGGATGCACTGTGCGTCATTCAGGCACCCTCTACAGGGCACAGGCATAACATCCACGGTGCAGCTCGCTGAGATACGATATAAAAATATCTTTGCATACGTGCCCTCGCCCACAGTATTTTACTCGATATGCGTAAAACCAAAGGTAAAACTAAATGTTGAAATAGCAGTGATACCACATTCATTCAAAAAATGACACAAGGGATAGAAAGGGGGGATGGCTGTTTTAGAAGGGGGATGATTTTGACCATTTTTATTTCAAGGGGGATGCCAGTCCCCCTCGTCCCCCCTCAACTTGAGTACTGGGTATAATTATTTGCATTACTATTTCTTTTTTTCTTCAGATAAACCTGATAATTGTTGCTCTGTCTCCTTACTCATTTATTTAGTATAGTGTCCACACATTCTACATATATATAGAGGTATACTGGTGGCTTTACAGCCTACATTTTATTAATTATCTCTGATCCCCAAAGTCAATTTGGTCATTGCAACAGTGCGAGCAACAGGTGGCGCCAAGCTAAAAAAACAAAAACAAATCCGAACTGTTGCCTCTTTAAAAGCCTGGTCTCAATTAAACATCTCTTTTTCTAGCCCATGGTGGTTACACATTTTGACAAATAAAGGTTTGTCTCAATAAGACGCCCAGCGTAATTGCCAAGCAGTTCATTTTTGTAGAAGTTCTTTGGATGTACTAAACCAGATTGTTGACTACCCACTTGAGCTACCATTTATCATTTAGATCGCACGTACAAATACAAATGTTTGAAGTTTTGGTAATATGGAGATGCTACATATTGTTAGCTCGGTTCATTTCATTTTACCAAGCCATGAGCACCAAGGAAATCTGTAATTTGTTCAGCTTCACTGGCATGACAAAAAAACAAGTGGTGTCTTCCTTCCTCTGAAGCCATCATAATCTCCGAATATGTGCCCATTCCTCGATTACCCAGTAAGTTTTATATTTCTTTAAGGGTCCACCAATCAAGAGAATCAAAAGTGTTTTTCATAAAAATTAATCCACGTTGTGAGTATTGTTTTAACAGAATAAAGTGGTGTTGTGCCAGTATCCTGGGTGCCGTAAAACAAGTATCACAACATAATACGTAATTGCAATGTTAAACAAAGCCTAATTTTTAGTAAAATTCATACTGATGCAAATTTCCTGAGCAACAGCTGCCCCACATAGATGTCTGTGCCAGATATAGGTTGAGGTAAGTGATTTAAGCAAATAATAGCCTGGGCTACTATTAGAAGTTTTACGGTAGTTTATTTAAAGGAATAGTTCGACGACTTGCTTATTTTAAGCAATGGAGGAGGGGGGTGATTAAGATTTAGCATCAGTGTTAATTTGACTAACAAAAACTGTGAGTCATTTTTCCCAGTAAAAGCTCTGAAGTGCAGCAGACTTTTTTTCTGTAAAGGTCTGGATAAAAGTAAGGGAAGGGAAGCATTTCCTGTATGACATCACATACTAATCCTTCAGTTTACTCTGGTTGCCGAGGACACATTTATTTATTGTTTATATTACTGTCTTTTACTTAAAGTTTTTTTAACTTAAAAAAAAAAAAATTTTAATTCTCTTTTTGAATTAGTGAGAGCCAGATAGCCTACTGAAGGGGGCCATGCAAGAAATGCATTAAGTAGGAAGAGGAGAAAAAAGTGTATGTAGAATAACTGGCAGCTTAGCTCATTACATTTTCCAAGTAGCATGCCCAACACTGAGTATAATCCAAGTCTGATTTATCCAGTTGAATGCTCAGTACTTCCCAAACACATGCTTTTAGGCTAAAACCATACTATTTTAAACTGAACCACAAGTAAAACTTATCTATACTCTCAGCAAAGCCAGACTTCAATATTAAGGGTTTTTTTTGTTTTTGTTTTTGTTTTTTTGCAAGAAATGCATGTGTTTGGGAAATACTGAGTACCATAAGGAAACTAATCAGGTAACACCTGTGAAAACACCTGTATGAAAAGTGGCTGAGTGGCATTAATGGTGTTTAGAAAACAATTCCAAAATGACTAAGTTGTACACTGAAAAGTATCCACATCTTCACAATACGTAGGCCTCACAGCCTGAGCAGAGGTTATGCAAGTTAAAGCCTTTCGTCTAGTTATGTACTTCACTGTAAAAACATCTCATACAGTAAGAATGGCACATAATGACAGCATCACTTGAAGTTAGCTTTTCGGTGACGTTAGCAAACTATATCAACAAAAAATAGCTTGCTAGCTTATGTGGCTACCATTAGCTGCACCATAGGTTTCTTATCTGTACAGCAAATGTACTGCAAACTCAGTAAAAGCTGAGAAGTTTCATTGGAGTCTGAAGAGGAGGAGTCTCCGCCATTCAAACGCTGCACTGCTGTTTACTCAGGTTTTAGAGAAAGTAAAGCAAGCACTGAGCACATGGCGCTTGGTTCAGGGGGCCTAGATGAGTTGGGCTGACTCTGCCTGTTTAGAAATCTTGAAGTACCAGTAGCCTCTGAAATGACAGAGGAGTAACTGGGAAACATAGCAAAACCCCTGCTCATTATTACTGTTGTAATAATGGTTACTTTGTCCACGATTCAGCAAAATATGACTGATCAAAATTTTTTTAGGCTACCGAACAATAGACCAATTTTGAGTGGAGGTCACGTCACAGCAGTAGCCATGTATCCATCAGCCTGTGTAGATTCACATCTACAAGTATCGCATTGGAAAATTATGATGGAAACGCCAAAATTCGAATTAAAATCCCCTGATTCACACAAACTCAAATACACTCGCTATAGCCGGGTTTTGGTTGATTAGAAAAAATGTTGATTCGCAAAATGTGGGATGGAAACAGTTATGTTCAAATGAAGTCTGAGGTAACGCACTTTCACTGTCGGCAGAGATGGATCTCTTCCTGGGCAAGAGCGTTAATTAATTAATTAATTAGTTAATTATTGCCAGGACTAACTGGGCTGACAGCTCTAACACCACTTGCCTGATTGTGACTAAAACTTTAAGTCCTCTCTCCATGGTGATATCCACACTCCGGGTCGGGAAGGCAGTAATGTATTTACAAGCTGGTCTCCAACCGCCAAAAATTGAGGAAGAAGAAGAATGCAAGACTTGTTTTGTTTCCGGTTCTGTGGAAAACTTACGCAAGTTTGTAGTTTTCACCAAAGTCCGTACATTTAATGGAAACACACAGGATTCGTATTTCTTTTAATGCGCATTTCCCAATGATTTGAATCACTTTTGGATGGAAACATAGCTAGTGATACATATTAGTGGCAGAAAAAGAGTGGACAATAGAGAAACAGTTGACATAACCGTGATCAAATTTTATTCTTGTGCCACTGGATGTCATAACAAGATCACAAATGTAGATACCCTTCATTTTTATAGACAACTATCACAGGACGCTGTAGTGGAAAATAAAGTTTAGTCCCAAGTTAATTACAATCTCGATATTAAGGCTGCTGGATACTCTGTAGAGGAGTGCGTGTTTGTCTTACATGAACATAATTACTGATGTGGTGAAAGATAATTTATCATCATAAGGATTGTAAAAACTCACACTTGTTAAGCATGGATTTGTCTTTCCCTGGCCGGGTTAACACTTATGGTGATGTCCCCAAGTTTACTTAATGTGGAAATAACAGACAACTTTTTAACTAGCTAGCTAACACTGTCTGCTTATTAACTCCTTGATCATAACAGAATATAGTAACTTTCACCACTGCTCATTTTAAAAAGGACGAACATGTTCTTTGTTTAGATTAATAAACAGTCAATGGATTATTGTTTGTTTCTAGCTGTCAGTAATCAGCCATAGGTAGCACCCAAGCTAGGTAGCTGCATCGGTAATGTTAGGGTGCCTTTCACTTTTCCTGAATGCAGATGGGAACTGATCAAACATTGTGCGTTTGATAATCTAACAAAAATACACATTTTTCTTGTGATGTCCTTTCTAAAATGAGCAGTTGTGAAATTTAATATATTCTGTTATGATCAAGATTTAATAAGCACACAGCGTTAGCTAGCTAGTTGAAAAGGTGTCTAATAAAAATATATTTTATGGGGACATTTCCACAAGTATTAATCAAGGACAAGAAGACAAATCCATGCTTGACAAATGCGAGTTTTTACAATTCGTTATGATGATGAATTATCTTTCATTACATCAGTAATTCAGTTTGTGTAAGACAAACACAAACTCCTCTACTGAGCGTCCAGCAGTAATTAGAGCCTAAATATCAAGATTCTAATTGGAGACAAAACTTTATTTTCTACTACACATCGATCATAATGTATGTATGTGCATGTCTACGATCTTGCACAAACAAACCAACCCAGAGCAATCACAAGTTACAGTGGCTGGACATCTTCATGTACCTTGTGAAAAAACCCAGCATCTATACAAAAGAATAACTCATAGCATACAAATCTCTCCATGCAGACAGTTATGAATTTTGCAGTCACGTCCAGGATGTTTAATACTGAGATCTATTAAAGGATATTTTTTTAAAAATATAGCTAAACAACTATACAGGCGGCAAACTGCACTTCATGGCTCGGTTAATATAAACTTGTTTTCATTGTTTAATGTATTTAGAACAGTGTAAATACTGCTGCCACTAGGTGGGTGTAAATATAGACCTTAATTTTATTTCATGCTGTAGCTGTAGGGCTCTCTGAATTGCATATTATGTAGATTTTTTGTTTACATCAAATCTAGCAACTGTCTTCATTTAGCTTCAAACAGCATCCTCAGCAATGGTTTTCTATCTTATTCGGTATTCCTGTTCTGACATCCAACAGCACAATAAGACATTTTTTATTCCAGGTCTTTCAACTTTTCTGCCACCAGTATGCACACGCAACCGCTGTGACGCAATTATGACGTCCGCTCAAAATTAGTCTATAGACCCTCATATTAAACAGCAGAAATAAACATGTTGACAGCCTTGTACAAAAAAAAAAAAGTGTATGGTCTCTATTGCTAATTTCAACAATCATGAAAACTGTACAGGCATTTTTTTTTATAACTCAAACATTTACATTTTATGAAGGCCCAAAGTTGCACATATTTAACAATGGGGCTGCTTGAGTGGCAGGCTGTTTGCAATGCCTTGCCTCAGGGTCTCAGTCAGTCACAAACCAAAAGGTGACTTCATAGTAGCTATGACTATTATTTATACAGTCTATTAAGTAAAACACACTTGTTCCCCTCAACTCCCCATCCATCCCCCCTGTTGGTAGGGGTTAGTCAAGGAAAAAAGTAGCCCACATAAGACATATAAATAAATAAAATTGCAAAAAACAAACCCATACATAAACGAATAAAGAAAGGAAGAAATAATGAAAAACAAATGAGGCTAAGTGCAATCCACACAAACCTTTTAAATTATATTTCTTTCATTTATGTAATTCATTTTTTGTCTTGTTCCTTTCCACTGCTCGTGCTGAGTGAAGTGTGCTTGTTTTGTACATCACGTGTGTGGTGTGCAGTTGATTCTTGAGGGATTATTGATTACAACACACAAAACAATGGCCAGGTTTATTTCTGGTGTTTCAGTGAACAGTTAGATATTATGCACTGTGTGCTGTAACTGTGGAGTCATCAGCTTCTGTCTCACCACCTCAGTTTCACTTGGCAGCTTGCATCAATTATTAAGACTGTTATTGGCATAATACATTGTTAATTTATCCTATCATCATATTTTCATATTAGAGATTTCAGTTGTGTACAAACAAGAGACAGATTAGCCTGTTGGCAGGCATAAAACAAAAACACACATACATCACACTATGACAAATAAACAGCTGACTAAAGGACAAGCAGAGTAACTACAGCAGGGTTAAACCCAGTTCTTCACAAAAAGTATATTAAGGTGGTTTTCTTTAGTTAGAAAGCTTGACAGCCACCACATACATTTCAGATGTAGTTTTTAGGAACTGCTAGTCATTCATTACGCACACAGCCAGTCCTGAAGCTCCTTACAGTTGCTCATGTGATGCCTGTGCCTTCCAGAGCCAAGACAAGCAAGACATACACTCTGATTCTCCAGTACAAAGGACACATGTGTTGCAGCAGGTCTGCCAGCTGAATAAAAGGATTAAAGAGAGAGCTGGAGAGGCACTAAGAGCCAGTAGCAAAGCGACTGAAGGACTTTCTTCAGCAAGTGTTTTCTCCATAAAGAAGTTCCAAGATAATGAGAGGGATACGATTAGACAGCTTGCTGCTGTCAGGAGGGGACTTAAGCAGAAAGATGTGACGGTCTTCAAAGAACATCAGTTCTGTTGTAGAGCGACTCATCTCACTCCTACTGAATCTCTCTTGTTTTCCCCATCTGTGACAGCGTCGATACTTCCACTTGTCTTCACTGCTGGTGATGAGCCTCCATGAGAAAACACTAGACGGCAGAGATGAAGTGTCAAGAGAGCAGCTCCACATGCTACCACACAAGATATGATGTACACATGATACACTTTCAAAACATTTTGAAAACCCAAAGTTTATTCTGCCTGTACAGAACAAGACAGCTGCTTTAACAGAGAACACACATGAAAAACATGCCTGCTCTAACATCTGTCTGTCACGCCTGTGACTGTGATTAGTCTTGATGTAGCTCAGGTTGAACAGCTGGACAGATCTGGCTTTCTTCATATCATTAATATGTTGAGATCAATGTGAAGGCTTGTGGCAGTATAAAACCCACAGCATACAGAGAAGCTATTCTTACAGTCCAATATCCCAAGTTTAGCACATCTTGCTCCCAGTTACTGCTGATTGAGACCAGACCCCAAGTGCACTGGGCTTTCAAGCTAATCTTTGTAGTGGCCAAACAGTGTAATTACATCTGTTACGTGATGCACTGGCGAAAGAGACGTGTGTGAATCAGTGGATCACAATCCCTGCAAAATGACATGTTTCACTATCAGAATTTGATCTATTTGGCCCAGTAATAGTTGGAAAGTCAAAAAAAGCCACACAGTTGAATTGTTTCATCCTAATTCAAGTTAGCGCTAAACCAGAAGTAAGCAATTGCTGGCAGTTTTGCACTTGCTAAGCCCCCAGAAACACTGCTCAGCCTTGCAGCCAACTTTTCCCGGTGGCCACTCGCAGTATTGCAGCGAAAAATTTCCCTGCAGCCCATAAAGCATTTTCCCCAAAGGCCACCATTATAAAAGACACGACTGTTAAACTGTTGACAGGACACCTCAAACTGCAAACAAGGACAATTATTACTCTTTCTATTAATAATATTTGATCTATGGAGATTTTTTATTTGTAAAGGTTTCCTGGAGTTAAGGAAAAGTACTTAAAAATCTGTGACATCATCACAATGTAAAGTCTATAAGCCAAGTAGTAACTTGTTGGCGGGGCCAGTGGAAAAAACACTACTGTGCATATTCAATAGGCCACAAACTGTAAGTAATGAGGTATGAACAGGCACTATCTTGGTATTGGGTATCTAGATATTATTATAAATCTATGGCACTTGCTCTATGGGCCACACAGTGCGGAACGCTCATCTCAGTAACATTATACATGGCAGTAAAAACATTTTTTAACCTCAAGCGCCATTGAGCAAATTTCACAGAAATAAATAGAGCCCCAACCGCAACACTGTATCCAGTCAACGCAGTCTCACTCAGAAGTGATTGAAATCCAGTGCTTGGGCGGTGACATCTGGCCTCAGATCCCAACGGAAAAAGCCGTCCTTTACATTATAGTTTAATGGTGGCCGGCAGGTGAATGGGTGGGTCCAACAAAATTTCACCCGGGAGAGAGCAGTGTTCACGTCCCTCAGCCAAACCCTGTTCTTTTTTCCTAAACCTAACAATGTGTGTTTGTTGTTGAAGGAAAAAACATGTCAATTCCTGACGTTGTACCAAGGTAGTGGTTTTATTTTGAAAGAGACTGTATGTAAATGGTAAATTTCCTGTGAAAATAAAAGTGTATTTTGAGAGATGACAGTGCATGTAACAGGCGTCTTAGAGCATCAACAACCAACGCACCTGCACACATGCAGCAAATGAAAAACAATATGCTGCAGAAAGCCAAAACTAATTCATTACAGCAAGAAGAACCCAAGTGAGAAAGAGACAAGACGAGAGAGAAGGTTTGTTTATTAGGTGGGAAGAAAAGCGGACATGAAAAGGTACTTATTGTTTTTGCATTTAGCCTTAGTTTTGATAATATTATTAAAGAAAAACAGATTTTTTTCGTAGCTTCCTCAAGAGGCCTGGAGAGCCCCTACTGTCATGACTGGATATGTGGTGTTTTTCTGTTTTCTGCATTTCTTAAGGGTTTTGTGTGTTTTTAACTTTCTGCAGCACCTTTTTTCATTTGCAGCCAGTTCCTGTTGTATTTGTTTTGAATTTTTGTTCATGTTTTTGAATTAGCATCTTATCTGACGCTGCAGCGCGTTTCTCCTAATGGAATTGTTTTGGGCTGTTGTAGCTCATTTGCCCTTGTCAGCCACTATAGTAAACAGGAGTCACAGTACAGCTACCCATATCCAGAGCATCACAGATGCAACCACAAGTGCAGCTGTAGTGTGATCAATAACCATATCCACAGTTACAGCTTCCCCCAGCGCAGCCAGGCAGAGCAGCTGCGCTCACAGCCAGTGGCTGCTGGAACTCGGCCTTTCGAAAGGAGGAATGAGCAGAAAATGCATCATGTTAGTGTCACATCATCTCTCTTGTCTGTAGTATCTGCAGAGCATTTCCCTAAACTGGCAATGGACTATAAGCAGACTTGACCAACACACTAACTGTGTCAGGGAGAATGCAAAAAATACTGTGAGAGAAAGCAAAACTTTATGTGAGGGAATACAAAATAGTTTAGGGGGAAAAATCCACCTTGACCCTTTAAGGGCCCCATAAATATCTTGCTACAATGACAAGAAAACTTTTCTTGTAATGAAAAATATTTATTTCCATGTGTAAACTATTGCAACAGCAATGTATCATTGCGCACATTACAGATGGAAATTCACCAGTTAATAAGACAATTATTTTTATTGTATACATTTTCTGAAATTGTGTGTTTACATATAGAAATAATTTTACATTAGAGACATTTCCAATACAGAAATCTGAACATTGGATAAAGCCAGGTTCAAAATGCTTGTTTTATTTCAGGGAAACAAAATCAATTTTCACCATGTTTGTAGGAATAACATTTTACATATGTCAAGCTATGATATATGAACAAACCCCTCTGTAAAAACCTTCAAAATACATGCAGAAAGGTGTACTGTAAGTTACACTGAAGTTTTTTGGATGTTTTCTTTCCATAGTTCTCTGTTCTTAAATGACCTCAACAAGATTAAAAAATGTTGCTAATATGTTATGTAATGTAATCAGTAAGCAGATTCTAGGATTTTGTCCACACTACAGCTCTATCAGAGAGAACGGTCTCTCTCTGACAGAGCCACTTTGGTTAACCCTAGAGACATCCAAGGAGTTGCATTATTCCTTGTAGGACGACCTGTTCTGTCATCATTTCTTCACCCTCCTAACTTTCAGACATCAGGAATGGTTCTGACATTTTCTTCCCTTACCATCTCATCGTAATGAGAATATGCGCTCGTTCTACAAAGCAGATAATGAGCAGGTTTCTAACGAGTGTGTTGGCATCTTGTTATAACAAGGTACATGTCAAGGTACATGTGAAAAAGAACACTTTAATGAGACGATAACAAGGGAATGATTGTTGCTCAGCGTGGTGCCTCTGAGTTGCAGTGTTGGTGAAGTGTTGCTGCTTGGTTGCGTGTTTCTTTGTCAGTTCACTTTTCAAATCCGACACTGATTAATGTTCATGTGTGTCCTTCAAACAAGATGGATCTTAATAAATATTTGATATGATCAACTGTTCTAAAACAGACAAACAGCACAATGTAAACCTGAGAAGATCGGGTTTTTGGAATTTGAAAGTTTAAAACAGGAGGTACATAACACTCGAGAAAAGCAATGATGTCACACCATGGCCTGCATCACGACACATAATGTGTGCGTGTGTTTCTGTATGTGCATGTATCTCCTATATGCACACTCACCTGATTCATACTGACAGAATGAGGAGGCCTTCCATAATGTGTGCTCAAGCAGAAAAAGTGACTGAGCGTGTGTTGAGGCAGTGTAGGGTGACTTAGTGTGGGGCTGTTCTGCCTTGTTAACTTGTTGGCAGCTGACTGTAAGAGACCAAATCCACCCCAAAAAGGAATCACTTCTCTGCTCATTACACAGTTTGGAGATGTGTTAAATGTGTGTGAAAGATGCTAAGGGTCTTATAAAGCTGAAGGAAATCGCAGGTTATAGTCGGGTGATAATTTTCTGTGGATTTGTCATTACAAATAAAACCTGCAAATCATTTTTGTAAAGTAACAAAGTAGTAAAAGAGTGCAGTGGTTAATAGGAAAATATTTGGTTGAGTTCTTATGGCTGAAATGATTCCATCTTAAAGACATGACAACTTTATGTAAAAAGCACTTCCCATCCTCAGAATGCATTGGAGGGTTCCTTTCCCACGTTATGCTCTTCCTAAACATCCTTTTCCTGACACTGAATTATGGAAGCAGCAAGATACCAACCAAGTATCTGTGTAGCTTACATCTGGCCCCAAGTGTCATACATCTTTCAACATCCTAGAAGTCAGTGTGCAGCCTGGATTCCTCTTGTAACAAGATTCTACAGTACAGTGACTGAGGCTTTACTTATAGGGTCAACTGTGCCTGGAGCTAGAGGATAACTTTAGCTCGCTAATATGCCCACGGTGGCACCCCCAATTTTAGTTTAGCATATTAATATTTGCTTATTAGCACTGAATAAAAGTACAGTTGAGGCGGAAGGGAATGTCGTTAGCTTTGAGGGCGTTTGGTCGTACATGACCAATTAGACATTTAAGCTGAGAGTGGCATTACTTTAAAGTTATTAGAATTCAAAGGTGGACACATCTGTGCCAAATTTCATGGCAATCCATCCAATAGGTGTCAGGAGATGCGGAGCATATCTATGTTACGTTATCTATGTCTTATGTTCCCAGGATCTTATGTTCCCAAGCTCCTATGTTTCCAATGTCATATATTCACAAGGACCTATGTACCCAGGGTCCTATGTTCTCAGTGCCCTATGTTCCCAGGTTCCTATGTTACCAAGGCCCATGTTACCAAGGTTCTATATTCCTAGGGTCCTATGTTCTAGGGCTGACCTTCGAATCCGTTTATGGACATTCGAAGCTTCGGAGCTCAGAACGAATTTAATTCGAAGCATTAGGCGACGAAGCATTAACTCACCAGTAAAAAATACATTTATCCATTTCAAATTACCAGTGGCAATTATATCCCTGTTCTCTGATTTACTGTGAAACATTTTCAGCCAATTCATGCAAAAATCAGACCGGATGACTCCACAACCATACTATTAGGCCTACTAGTTACTACTTACAATTTTCAAGTGATTTCCCAAATTTGTTGTTGAATTGTGATATGCCAATTGCTTTTGGCAAATCTGGCACTCTGCTTTCTGGGGGTTGTCGGGGCATATTTTAAAGTGCAACCACACATCTAATGACCTCTTGGACATATCTGCGCTTGTTGTCAGTATCAGACTGGTGGGGGTTAGTGTTGCGTTAAGGCCTCCCCCCCAAAAAAGGGGGGAAAAAGCGTCGAAGCTTCAATTTTTTTTCCCCCACAATCGAATCCCGTGCCATCGAACGAACCTTCGAAGCTTCAAATTTTTTGGGTCAGCCCTACAATGTCATGGCCCTATGTTTCCATGGCCCTATGTTCCCATGGTCCTATGTTCTTAGGGTCCCATGTTTCCAGGTCCAATATTCTATGTAAAAGCCTTAACTCTGCTTGTGTTCTGGTCAAACTCAACACGTTTCAAGCTAAAATATTTCATAAATAAAGTAACCTGCCTGTAAATCTCTTTCCTAATCTTAAACAGTTTGGGGAATGGCATTAGTCAACTACTATTGATTCTAACTTTACATGGTAATTAATTATCTTTAATCTTTTTTTTATCATATTCTTTTTTCCTTCCTCCCTTATAACTGGTTGACTAATTCTAATTATCTAAGAATTTTGGGTTGAAATATGTTTGGGAGTTGTTCTCAGTACAAAAAGAGTAACTCTTGGTGTGCCCCAGTAGCTCACCCAGTACAGCATGTGCCATTAGGTTAAGTCCAGTGCAATTTCATGTCTTTAGAAAGATGATTTTAGTCCCCTAACCCTAGCCCATGTCATATTAAGTGAATATAGAGTTGGGGAACAGTTTTTTCAGGTCTACATAATGTGTGGGGAACATAGCATCCTGGGAACATAAACATGACCCCAATTAGGAGTCTCACTGTGGTGCTGGAGGAAAAGCCTTTTCATTCTAAATTCACACATTAAAGCGTTAGAAAAACAAATCAATCTGTAATTGACAGCGTATATGCACAGAAGACCATCCTTTTTACAAAAAAAAACACTGCAGTTTGATGTATTGCCTGGCCCTCAGTAAACAAGCTGTTGTTCTCTTTGCGAACGGAAAATTGAAAAAAGGCGAAACCTGCGTTAAATGGATAACTTTGACAACTCATCTAAGAAGTAATGTCAGGATTTGTTAGATTTAAGTGACAGCTCCAGCGTATATTATTCTAAATTATAGTGCTGTGTTATACTTTAAGTTGATTCTAATGGGATCTTAAAAATCTCATCTTTTACTGATCTACTTGTGTCTCTAGTTTTTTCTATAGGAGTGTTGCAGTCTAGTTCAGAATTTTGTTGAAATGTTGAAGCATCATTTCCAGACCAGTGTGTGCTCACACTGTTGATACAGTCTGTGCCTGCACTCTGTTTACGATTTGCTTTATGTCATGTGTGTGTGTGTCACCAGTTTGGCACTTTTTTGCTGCATTGTTGCCCAACAACAGATGGTGTCTCCATGTGCTTCCTGTCCTCGCGTCTTCTATTTCCTCCCAGCATGTTCTGCAGCACGCCGCTGTGCCTTTAAAGAGATATTTCACAATATTCTCCTCTCTCCATCCTCGAGCGGAGAACATGAGAGTTCAGACACCGCTGGAGATGGGTAATCACCAACACTCACTTATTTTCACAACAGTATGTCTAAAGGCCATTCTGTAACACAGCAGAGTGCACCACAGCATTTTGCTTTTGTTTTCAACTTTTTGACAAGAAGTGGTCTTTATCCCTTGCATTCCTGCAGATATCAGCGCTGAGGCTGGCAGTTCAAGCCTGACTCAACCCTGACGGTTTTATGTTGTAATGAACATGAATCATTTAATTTGAGAACGCTTTATAGGGCACTTATACGCCATTAATAAGAGCAAAGTAAGGGTTGTGAAAAAGCTCTTTGAGTGGCTGGACCACTTGAGAGGTTATTAACAACTGTAGACTTGATGAATTAAAACGCCTTTAATAATGACTAATGCTGATGTCTAACACACACCTGATGGCTTATTAGAAATTGAGAAACTTTAATACTTACTTATTAAGGAGTTTAAAAAGAATGTATAACTATATTATCAAATAGAGATCAACGTGGCAGCCAAAATGCTTAAAACTTACTTACATGAATTATCAACTGTTAATAAACCTCTAACCACCCACTCAGGCTGTTCTAGTGCACTGTTTGAACTTATACCTACAAAATGTAACGCACTACAATTTGTATAAAAGCCATATAATCAAGGCTAGGAGGCTGTGATCATGTGCGCAGAGGGAGTTTAAAGAGCGACAAAATTCCCCTGTATTAAAATTTCGACGTGGCGTTGTTACGCTGTCACACCTTGTCATGTCACATTAAGTACATAATGTGCTGATTCCCCACCATGATTCCCTTACTAAACCTGACCTAACTGCAAGGGGCACTGATTCATAAGATATCCTATGAACCACTGGTTGAGGATATATCGACCCACGTGACTTAGAGTCTGTAGTCTGTAACTGCTGACACATTCATGTACGTGTCTGCATAAACAACAGGCTCGTTCGAGATGAGCCAGGCCTCTGCACGATCTATCACCGCACATCACCACACACTGCATGCCAATTAGATTTGTGCCCGACTTGCTCTGACATCATGCACACGTGGGCAATAATGACCTCAAAAGAGTGAGGTTATTGTGGTTGTTAGAGTAAGGCGCTGCACTTGCTTTCCACCAACTGCAAGACCCAGGGCATGATGGGAAACTTCTGGCTGTCACCTGATTAAAGAGCTGATCGGCTTTAAGTTCTGATCACGTTTTGTCAAAAATCTTAATTTTCTGTGAGTAATATTTTACTGTAGATTGTAGTCTCATGTTGTGCAATGTTGATTTAATCTGTTAACAAATGCAGTTGATTATAATGAAGGCTATAGTGTGGGCTGAAAAACAGATAGCCTACAGATGGATAGAACAGGATGTAAATATTTCTGTGACCTCCTGTATGTTCTTTAAAGGCTGCTGAAACTGTTCCATATGACTGCAGCTTTTTGTCTCCGCCCCCTGCTGCTGCTGCTGCTGCTGCCACTTTATCTCATCTGCTTTCCAGGTGAGGTGCAGCTCATCTCAAATGAGCGTATTGTATCATTGTTAGCTTGATGGTCACTACCATCAGTTCATAATGGATGACCCTTTCCATCAGCAGTAGTAAGGCTGTACTCTGGGTCATTGTGTAATCTCTCACACAATGACATACTGTTGTGTATGAAAACTCCTGACTGCAGGCTTTTCAGACTGTTCTGACTCCTATTTAGTCTCGATGACGGGCTGAAACTGTATAAGACTTGGTTTCGGGGGCTTTCCGTCTTATGGTAGAAACTGAAGCTGAGGCGGAAAGACAACTTCTGCTTTCTGCTGTGCACAAAACAGGAACCTCACGTTACTTTTCATTACCTGTTACTCCCTCGGTTTCCGACCAGGAAAAATGCAGGGAGAGAGCATGTAGCATGAGACACTGGTTATCATCACTCCACACACATGCACACAAACACACACTCATCTGTTCATAGAGCTGTTAAAACTCATTATCCAAACAGACACAGCGATATCCAATAACCAGTCTAGTCAAATCTTGATAGTCATAATTCATTTTATTCAATCTTGAGTTCGGACAAACATCATGACATCTCACTGATTGGTCATTGAATCTGTGCAGCAGTGATGTATGTGGCGTTACTGTGACACTATGGCTCCACCTTGTGGTAGAAGTATGTACTGCAACTTTACATCATTCTCTCTGGCTTGAGAGTGCATGGTATCTTAATTGTGTTAACATTGCTGCTTTTACTTATTATTCATCCATCCAAAAACAGGAAATATTTTCTCCTGCAAATAGTTTAATCACTAAATTCAAATAAAAGAAAAGAGAACATCAAAACTGATTTACCTTTGATACATGTAAAGGCCAAGTAAGCACAATAAGTTATAGAAAACTTCAGTGTCAAACTATAAAAACAGCAGAACAGATCATGCAATATATAAAAATACATTTAAAATACAGACTGTAAAAACAATACTTCTTAAAAGCATGATGTGCAAAATGTATGTACATTTCAGTATGTCCAGAGAAACCTTTGTAGTAATACAGTTTACTGACAAAAACAATACCCAAGGTCTACCCAGAACTTTCAACCACATTTCATGTTCTTGAAACAACAACATGGACAGATTACAGTATGCCACCATGGGCGCCCCACCTCTTCAAGACCCCAGACTGTTTTGCACCTGAGACTGATGGGGATCACTGACTGATGGGGATATGTGGCCGGTATGACCTCTAGTGTTGGTGAGCAGAAATCACATCCTTTCAGTTTCAGACTGTTCGGTTTCAAGTGCGTTTTTGTTCTTGATCTTACAGTTTTCGTCATGGTCAGTGTACAGTAGGTACAGTGAGATCTACTGAGTAGCCAAACAGAATCATTCCCCTTTAAGCAGCCACATCCTCCCTTCCTATGTATGTGTTACAGATTGTATATTTTTAGTTCTAGAATAGCAGACTTGCAAGCACACACACAGACAACACCCACTGTTTCTGCTTCCTCTGTACGTCTTTCCTCCTATTGCCACTTAACATGCCAAAGAAAACCTACACACACACACACACACACACACACACACACACACACACACACACACACAAACACACACACACACACAAACAATTTTTAAACAGAAATTCCTTCAAAGTAGTCTTGTCAGTTTGTATTTTGATTGCCTTGGGATAAGTTATGTACATGGGCAGGTTTAAGTACATGTTTGCGTAGTTATGAACACCAAGAGAAAGAATGAAACACTCAACAGTCCCTATTTTCTTCATTCTGTCTTTTCCCTGGACTCTGTCACATACTCTGTGTGTGTTTGTGTGAGTGTGTGTGTGTCCCTGGCCCAGAGGGACAGCCATGACCGAGGTCGCTGGGTCAGGGAAACCGGCCAATCAGAGATGTGCCGCTCCCCATTTCCTGTCCCGAATGGCAAGCATTCCCTAGCAGCCCAACCAAGGATGTCAGAGGAATTGCTCAAATCCTCCAGCTGATACTTTAATAGCTCTTTATTTACACAGGCTGCCGGACACTTACATCAAGTTAAACTGAACGCTGTTGATGTCCTCTTTAATGCCACCGAGAATGGACACAAATGGAAAATATGTGACACTGAGAGCAAGTGAAGGCCTGTGGTAATGTGCTGTAAATCTGTGTGTGGTCAGGCTAGTTTCTCTAAAGCTCCAAAACTTCAAAGACTTAAAGGAATACTTTATCCCCCAAATGACCATTTGTATATCAGTTACACAGCCTGTGGTCCACTGAATTTGTGAAGAAAACGTTGTTTTTCTCAGATGCTTCCACAGTAAATGAAGAAAAACAGATAAAGTTCTTGACAGATAAAGTCATACCAACAAAACTATAGCAAAGCATCCGTGGACAAACTCTCACACAACTCGTGCAGTATTATCCAAGTCTCATTTATCCAATGTGCTCAGTGCTGACAGGGAAGTGAACTAAAAATGGAACTTATCTATGCTCTTCAAAGCCAGCCTCCATTGACAAAAACAGTAATTCTACCTCACTAAACACAGTAGCTGCTGGTCTACCACGGCCTTGAGTTTGCAGCTTGGTTGTTTGTGGGGTTTTTTGTGATCTCTGTATTTTAAAGGGTTAATTCAGATTCTGCAAAGTAACACATTAACACTAACTAACTAACTGATCAAGGCAGTGTTAAACATAAAATAACTGTTCTTGTCAATGGAGTCTGGCTTTAAAGAGACACTTTTAGTTCAGTTCCCTGTTGAAAAGCCTGTCTTCCTGGAAAGTACTGAACATATGACTGGATAAATGTGACCTGGACTATACTGCATGAGTTGTGTAAGAGTTTGTAAATGGATGTTTCGTTATGGTTCTACTATACGTAAACATGGACCTCTGTGACTTCTGTACGTTTATCGTGGAGGTATTCAAGGTATTCATGTTTTCTTTATTAATTCAATGTAACATTGGTGAGTTACTGATATACAAATGGTCATTTGGGAGGTGAAGTATTCCTTTAATGTCTAACTTGGCTGAACTGATGTTCCATAATTGCAGTGATGACATCTGAAAGAAGAAACAGGACTAACTATCAATTGTCAGTTTTACATTCATCAAACAGAACTAAAAATACCACATATTATAAATCCAAGAACAAAGACGGTAACAATGTGGCTAAACATTTCCTCTTACAGAAAAATAGAGAGAAGCACTTACAGCCACATCCACACTGATACATCCATACGAGCGTATTAGTACTGTTTAAGACCTAATCTCCATCCATACTAGCATACCTGAAAAACGCATATCATATGACCATTTATGTACACTGGGCATGCACATGCCCAAACAGGAAACAGACTGTCTACTCTGCCGTTGGTTTCTTTGTTACAAACAATACCATGGAGATGGTAAAAAATAAGACCAGAAAATTCTTCGCTTGGACTGATGAACAGGTGGAACTGTAATTTAAAGTAACACACAAGTATAAGGTGGTCATGGTAATGGAGAAAAAATTGGAAGTTGTTGCAAAGCAATACAGTCAGAAATCAGAGCAGTACCGGGATCATTATCCATCACCGGAGAAAGCCGTGGCAATAAGAAAGATGAAATCACAGAGGGTATGTAAGTTAGACCTAACTATACTGTTTTGGCTTGACACATCTTGACTGATAAGACCAGGCCGGGAAGCAAACGTGGTGGTCTAAATCATAGTTTCTAAAAGTCTCTGTTTCTGCCTAGCCAGACTAAAATGCAAACCCAGAGTTTTCGAATGAGCAGCATTTTCAAAGATCTTTGTTTAAGGGTTACGAAAAACGCTCCACAATAGTGTGGACAATAGTGGCAACAGTTGTGTTTCTTAGAATGAAAACATTAGTGTGGATGTAGCCTAAAAGCAGAATGTGTAATGGAGGACCCTCAGTGACTCAGGTTATAAGGGAAGTAGAAATATACCTGCATCATACAGTATCCTTGTGTGATTCAAGTAACAGTAACAAAATGTGCGGGATACATTACATTATATGAAAAAGTATGATATCTGTATCTGTATATCCGTATCTGTAAAAAGTATGATCACTGTAAAGGGAACTGACAAAAAAACTAAAGTGTACCATTTTCTCCTCTGCTGCCAGTTGAGTTCCTGAGCCAGGCAGTATAAACATTCCCACTCCCGGCCACCAGGGTGCACACGCCGAGAGTGTAGGATGTTTACACTTCCTGGAACTCAGAGGTCAAAGGGGCAACTTGACACTGCATATGAAATCAGCTGATGACGATGTTAAAATTCTTAAACACTTTCAAGACTCGATGATCTCTTGAGAGGAAGGCTCAAATGAACAATTACAAGAGCAGTCAGTGCCACTGAAAAACTTGGATCACAGACTCCCTCCAACAATGCAATTTTAGTATTTATAAATAATAATAATTACACAAGAAGAAACAAAACAACAAAGTAAATATAAGGATATAAAGTAGTGCAAGCTAAAATAAAGAAAATAATATAACATAAGTAAAATATAAAGTAATTGATATAAATCAGTAGTTGCATGAATACAGAAAATGTAACAGGAATGTGCTGTAGTAAAATGTACACTTATCAGGATTGTAAAAAAAAATGTATACACAGAGGTACAAACAGTTTTAATTTTACACCAAAATGTCCATATACTGTACTTAAACAGTGACCATTCACCATAGGTTGTATATGCCTTGAACTTTGAGATTAAAACAAACAAAAAAAATCCATTTTTTTTATCTGTTTAATCTTTATAGGCCTGAAGAGATCTGAAGAGTCTGAAAAGTGAATTCTCATGACTCGTGGCTGGGGTCCTGACCCGCAGGTTGGGAACTGGCGCTCTAGCGGTACTTTGCCATGCAGATAGTTTGAGTTTGTTTTCCCAGGTTTTGAAATATCAACCTGAATTTTCTGCCTGGAGTTGCATTGAAAAATTTCATTTACAATGTTTTTTTCCCCTACTGAGATGTATTTGGCAGGAAATCAGCGGGATTATGTCTTTCTCAAATAAACTGATTTAGTTACGTATAAATATTGTAGCAGCGACAAATATACTGCTGCATCATAAGCTGCATGGTTTGAATGCCTCATTCCACTTACAGCAGAGGAGCTTTTGAGAACTGAACACTACTTCCTGGGTTTTCCAGCACCAAGGAAGGAACGCTGAGACTGTTTAGACAGAAATTGCAAGAAGCACAGCATGTTTTCATTCATGGTATGATGAATGTGGGGGTGGGGGCGTCTGTAATATTAGAATGCTTCCTTCCTTCCTTCCTTCCCTGTCTGTGGTCCTGTAGTGTATGTTACACCCACTTCCCTTCAGCTCCGACTGAGGAGGGGGAAGAAAAGTCAAGACCAAACTATTCAGGAATGACCATTTTTGTCTCCTCTCCGATGTCCTTTTCTACCTTCCTCTCCTACGTGTTTGTCACCTCATCTCTCACACTTTCTCCCTTTTCAGCCCTACTCCTCTTTCTCTTTATCCTTCTCCCTCGATTCCTTTCCCCTCCTCCCCTGTCCTCGTCTCTCAGGAGAGGATGAAGCCACTCCCATCCACTGGGAACTGAATGGCCTGAATGGAGACTACTATCACTGCCAGCCGTTTTTCACTGGAATCACATTCCTTTGCCTATCTACAGTTTGAGAGTTTTGCTTTGTCCCATTGGTACATATTTGCTGTGCATTGAGTCATCCTCCATGATTAGATTAAGTTTTCACACTAAAAGCCCTTCAACTTGTTCCCTTTGTCACTTTCACACAAGTTCATTCAAGCTGTATTTATCTGGACTATGACGGAGGAAATGAATGTCAGTCTGCGTTGTCACAAGCTGAAAGGGTTGGGACAACTTATTTCCAAAAAATATTTCAATTGTAATTCATATAACTGTGATTCATAGCACTATACATGAATAACTATGTAAAGAAAAGTACTCATGTTCGGAGACATTTTAAGCCTCTGACTTCAGAATATTCTGAGTAAATGTCAATGTCAGCTGCCATTGGTTTGCAGTGTGGTGGCCTCGTGGTTAGAGACTAAAAAACTACAACATGGGTTTCATTTTTGTAGACTGGGTCATGGTTGTACGAGTTCTGATAATACTGTACTCACCAGTGACAGCTAGCCAATAGAAGGCCCGCATTCAACACCTCACAAGCCACATGGCTGAATTCAAAGTTAGCAAGCTTAATAAATCATCAAATATTTGAAATGAGCAAATTAATGAGTATTTATTTTTTAAGAATTGTAATAATAGAAATACTTCAAACTATGTTAGAAAGTATGATAGTAACTGGTCACATTTTCTATAGAGTGTACTCTCTTTCCTAATAGATGTTGTCCCAGCCGCAGCACATATTATATCAAAACCAGTTTCACCTACACGCAAATGGTTTAAAAACTACCCCATATGAAAATGGGATTCATGAGTGACAGCTGGGTATACATACTCGATACCTTAAAAGGTATTGACTGAGAGATCCCAGTACCAATTAGAACTGAAACTTATCCAGTCAAACAATACCTGCATTTGATCCTTTTTGTACCCAGATCTAGAAAACAGTTTTGCTCACAGCTAATCTCCTTAGGTGCTCTTCAATTAAATATGACGTGTGATTGGCCCACTACCCCAGCTGCTACAACGTTTACACTCTGTGCTGTGGTAAAGTGAAGTGCGCTGTAATTGACAGAGTGGAGGACTTCATTGTTACAAAGCCCTATGAGCAACATATGTAAATAAAACCCAGCTCATACAAGAATGGTAAGATATAAGCATAATTAGGTTAAGGGAAAGAATGACCATTCTCTCAATCAGCAGTCACTATACTTACAGTTCTGTGTAAGAGGTGTCAATGACCTCAGTTCATTTCACACACATCACGTGACGTGTACAGCAGGCGAAGCGCAGCGATGGTACTAGCAGTTGGCTGCTGCAAACATCCGACTGAAAGCTCCAAAACCTAACACCAGCTTCCAGTCAAGGATGTTTACAGTAGCCCTGACTGCCAACCGGCCAGGAGAGGATACAGCACCTATGAACACACACAAGCCATGCTCACACACACACACACTGCAAAACAGTAATAATAGTCAATAAACTGAAAATGTCTGCATTAATGTGACATCATTCCACTAGTTAAAATAAAAAAGACTACTTTTAATGATTTTATACTCTATTCTACTCTTCCTTCATCTGTATTAGGAAAAAAAATGTATTCTTCTATACAACCTAATGTTAACGTGGGTGTACACCCTCACACTCATGCATTATCCCTATCATATGAATATTATGATCACTGAGCATCTATAGAACTAACAGATACATAACATATAACAAAACAAAAACGGACACACACACAAACAGTATCGACATGGGAGAACTGAATTACACAACTCTGCTGGAAAAATCTAGCTTCTGTCTCACTGCCAGCTTGGTGACTTTCCTCTACAGCTGACGCCTCCTGTCTGTGTCACTTCCACTCTCTTCTACTGTCTGTTCTTATTCTCAAACTTGCAGACCCGCTTCTTGCTTGAGAGGCATAATCCATCATCACACAAAAGCACAGGATGGCTGCAGAATAGTACTGCTGCTGTGCTTTAGAAATAGGAAGATTTTTTTTCCCTTATTTTGAGACATGAGAGAATCATCTTTTTTTCCCTTTGGTTTTACTTTGTTTCATACGGCTTTTAAAAAAAAAATTTAAACAAGTAATTTCAAGAAACACACGCACACATGGTGCAGTGAGTGAGGTTTCTGCTGATTATTTTAATACCTTTTTTTTTTTTTTTTTTTTTTAAATTGGAATGTGAATGCCACTGCAACACAAGAGCACCAGTTTGGCGCACAAGCCCCAAAAGCCCTGTTCACATACACTGAGGTGTTAGACAGCAGCCTTCATTCTCTCTCTGTTTTACAGTGCAGACTGAGTGCTGAGCAGTGACCAGCAAAGTTAATGGTTTCCAGCATGTTTTCTTTCCTTTGCTTTGTTGTCCAGTAAGCATTCTATCAGCATGTGACATTCCACAACCTTAACTCCCAGCCCACACACACATACATACATATTTACCATGTAAACACAACTCGGCCTTTCTGTTTAGCCATCATACACCCTCCCACAGCTCAACACACACACACACACACACACACACACACACACAAATCTAATTACTTCTTCACACACAAATGGATGTGGAGGACTCCCATCATGCCCTTTCTGACCCTGCTCCCCCAGCCCAAGCGCTTACTTCCTGTTTCTTCCTCCCTCTGTGCCTTACTCGTCCGCTTTTTCTTTATCAACACATACACACACACACACACACACACACATACACAATTGCCATGTAACTGTCTATTTATAATACAAACCCGCCTTCACACACCTTTGACTGCCACACTGTGTGATCGGACTAATTTAAATGTTTGAAGGATGGCATGGGCCCCACGAGCCAGTCTTGATGACTTATTTAGTTTGTGTGTGTGTCTGAGAAAGAAAGAGTGAGAAAGACAGCACAGAGCGTGTGTAAGAGTTTGCATGTCTTTGTAGGCATGAATGTGCCTTTGTGTGTGTGTGTGTGTGTGTGTGTGTGTGTGTGTGTGTGTGTGTGTGAGAGAGAGAGAGAGAGAGAGAGAGAGAGAAAGAGAAAGCGAGATAGAGAGTGCATGTGCATGTGTGTGATAGAGCTGGAGAGTGAAAGAGCAAGAGAGCATGTAGTCACATGTGTGTCCTGTGCTGAGATAAAGACAGGAATGCCATTTCTCCCCCGTCCCCTCCCTCTCTTTCACTAACAAAAGACTGAAGTGTCAAACTACTGTAAAGCAAGTAACCAACATGTAATAAAACTGAATACAATGTGGATTGCAAAGCCTCTTAGAGCTCTTGACTTTTGTTACTACACAGGATCGGATGTAGCTCTTCTATTTTAGCTGACTAACTTCCTAGCCAGGCTTCTACAGTACACAGTCAGTCAGAGGTTAAAAAACCCCCCAAAAAACTCAACTTTGTTCAACTCAACTGCAAGCATGAATGGATTACTGAACGGGCCTACTCGGCACAGGCACAGGGGCCCAAAGTGTCAGGGCTCCCTGGCCTTCACCTGCAAAATGTCACTAAAATAAACCTGTATCAAGCAGAAAGAGACTCAAAATAACTACAAAGCGATACAAAAAAAACAGAAAAATACACAAATTTATCTCAAAGACACACAAGTTGACCTTTAAAGAGACACAAAATGACATCAAAGACAATGCAAAGAAACTACAAAATGACTACAAAAAGACCACACATAGATACAAAGGAACTACAAAGAGATACAGGTTGACTACAAAGAGACACACAAAGACCAAAAAATACACAAATATACATCAAACAGTCACACAATGATAACAAACAAACACAAGGACACAAAATTAATAATTTAAGATGATCAGCCTAACAGTATTGTACCAAGACCTTTGGTATTTGTATCAAGTAGCTTGTGGAAATAAGGTGTCCCAAATTTTGTAATTAGGAACACATAACATTTAGTATGAGTATCGGACTTGGAATCGACAGATACCTAACTCAGATCAGGATCAGGACCAAAGAACTTGGACTTGGATTTGTTAGATACATATACAGACACACTGTATTTGTGCATGTTTTCTGAAAGCTTACAGACAAGGACAAAATGGACCAGTACCAGCTAAAATAATGGGGGCACTATAGTTAGTTAGTATAGTTCGAACAAGACATGACCATAGGACACAACAAAGACATTTTAAAAATGCCAGAGTGGAACGAATATGATCATATGGTGAAAAGAATTCTCCAACCACATGTTCCAATGTATTTAATGTCCTCACAGGCCACCACCATCTACAAGGCTACTTCTGTTAAAGGGTACGTTATTATGACCTCCTTCGCCGTCACCATGTTTGTTGTTGTCAGAAACTTTTCACTCTGTCCTCTAGTGGAATAAATCTATGCCAACACATTTACAACATTTGAAATAAATGTACCTATTTGTTTACTTAAAGGGAGTAGGACTCTGCCTTTAGATGACTGTACATCCACACTAAAAGTGTTCCCACTCAGAGTCTGAACTTCCCCTTGAAATATTTGCGCAAAACCAGGAGGATGTTAGGTAGCTTCCTGCACCCCAAAGATGCAACTTCATGTTCTTTGTTCTAAACTTCAACACAAGACATATATGTGTGACCAATGAAATCTGAGTCTGTTTAATGAGATCTAGGCAACAGTCGCCCACTTATCATCATCGATAAAACCACTCTACGCTAGTTGTGCTATTGTTTTCTTATGGGGAGAGCAGAAGAGCTAACCTTGGCATGATGCACCACTTGAAATTGCCATGGTGCAAGTGCACAGAACTCGAGATTCAAATTACTTCCACTTTGACCTCAGTTGACGCGAACCATTCAAAGCAAAACCGATGAGATAATGGCTCTATGTAATGTAGCCATAAGGGACACATGGAAGCAGGGGAGGTAGGTAGTGATGGAAGAAGAACTCATTCGCTGTGTTCAAAGTTCCCTGAGCTCTATAGCACATTATAAACATACCATTAAAACATACCAGGATCTTGCCAAGAAAAGTAATGCATGGTGAAATGGGGCAGTGAGATGGGGCTACAATGTTTCTGAATAGGTATATAGTTTACAACCTGGGTGAATCCAATAATAAACTTGCGCAAAGCAAAGTTCTTACCTGAAGGCAGATTTTGTCAAGCTAGTTGTTTCCCTGTTTCCAGTTTTTGCGCTAAGTTAAGCTAAGCTCAGAGGCTTCCATCTTTACGAAAACAAGCAAACACAATAGCATGGACCCACACCACGCACATCAACAGCTGTTTCGCATATAGCCAGTTTACTACAGGTGTCAAACATTGTTGCGTGTGCCTGTTGTTGATCAAGCTTTAGAAAAAGTTTACTTTGTCAACTGTGTGTTGAGCTCTTTGATATTTTCCCATTCACTTTGCCTCTATGACTCAAATGGTTAGTGTCCTTCCACTCCAGTATTAAGTGGCAGAAAATCAAAGAGCTGGAAGATACTGACTGAAATTACAAATCTTTATTATTCCTTTGAAGTAATCCTCAGAGGCCTTGAAAGTCCTTGACTCTTGGTTGTGAACTGTCTGAATCCTCTTAACTCCAGGCAGTCTGTTGTACATAAGCCTAATGGGTGGTTTGACAATGCAAAGATAGTGCTTTAGGAATGCTACTTACCCATGTTCATGTTATGTAGGTCTAATTACATGACTGTCTGCTACTGCACTCACAGAATGTCTGCTTTACAGTATGCCTCAATTACTGTCCATGTGTAAACACTCCACTGCCTTTCTGAAGAACAACAAGATGGGCAAATATGCATGTGAACTGTATGTGTGTGGCTGAGTGGACTTATGGGTACTACTCTCTCTCCCTCTCTGTGTTCTCTCTCTCTCACTCAGGTCACTTGGGGAACAAAGCAAACTTTATCAGAACATTGCAATCCTGCATTCCCCAGATTCTTAGCACTTGGCAACCGGCTAACACACAGAGCAAGGAGAGAGGGAGAGAGAGAGAGAAGGAGGAGGAGGGAGGCAAGAGGAAGACAGAAGGAAAAAGAGGAGGGCAGAAGAATAAAAGCAGGTGCTACAGATCTGACTCCACAGTACTGGTTGGCAGTGTTGTGTTTCAGTGCTACAAAAATAATCCAAAAAAATAAATAAATAAATAAAAATCATTCTGTGTGTTCGCGAATTGATTTGGGGGTGTGTGGGTGGGTGGGAGGGGCAAGAGGGTTAGTTCCATAAATCCCTTGCCAAGTTAAAAAGCACACATCCAATATCATGTTCTTCCAAACCTTTAAATCAACTTACATAGGTCAGCTAACTGTATGGTGAATAAAGGGCCGAACAAAACCCCTCGGTCTCAGTGTAACTATCATATTAAAGAGAACACATTGGAAGACACATGAATAGCCATTGTATTTAAAAAAAAAATACATTTAAAAAGTAATTTAGTCTCTGAACAATTTGCTATTAAAAATACTGCTGAAATGTTGGTAGTTTGAATTGAGGACATGTCATGCCGTTCTTTACTGTGCGCTGTGAATGTCAAAGCCAAATGTGATTCTAAAATCTGGCTGTTTAATGGGACCTGTCTTATCAGGAAAAGTACATACCTGGCAGTGCATGACTAAGGTGCACTTTTTAAGTTTGGCTTTCACACAATTCAGCCAGCAGCTCCTATTTCGATAAAATCTCTCAACTCTTGACACCAAACTAAGGTGGCATTTTGGTTCGGACAAAAGCTGTTTAAATAACAGGTGAATAACCGATTATCAAAGTTGAAATTTGCCCAGTGAGTACCTCCTAAAAGAAAGAGTCTTTGAGTCATACGGTAATTTAGGGGTCTTACTCTTACTGAAAAGCTGAAGAAAAAATGATCAATGCTTTATTTTTGAGCAGAGTTTAGCATGACATTCAGTATGACAGGGTTTAAGCTACAAACTAAACTAAGATTTTAGGCTTGCTGGAGTGTGCGTTTTGTGTGTCCCAACATATACACACCATATTCCAACCATTACAAGTGGAAGCGTTTAGGCTCTGTGGAAATCTCATATTACCTATGTAAAAAAGGAGTAGCTAGTTAAAGCAGCTGTGCGGAACGTTTTACCATTAATAAAACTGTCCCTAGTTCGTATCACCTCCCCTTGAAGATCTGCATATTTATTTGAACCCAACAGCAACAAAAAAGCCTTTCTCTATATGGCTATTTAGCGTAGCCTAGCTCGGGTCGGACACACAGCGGAAGTCAGCAAAGCAGAATACGGCACCTGAGGCGGAAGTGATTCTGCTCGCCCGCAGCGGCCCGCAGCGATTAAACCACAGAAGAAGAAAGAGCCGTGTTTACAGTGTTCTTCGAGTAAGTAGTACGCAACGGGCATTGCTGAACACACAACACCTAACAGTTTTACCAGAGATGTATCTATGAGGACTTGGTTGTACTTTTGATGTCATGGCGGATAACGAAGGAGCAACATGTAAAATTATCTGTGACTGTGACCATGAACACAAATATACAGCAGGCAGTTGTCCTCAGTTTATAAGAAATTCAGAGCTACACCAGAACATTTATGAACAGGTCTTACTTTACTACTAACTTGTGTGTAACGTTAGCATGTTAGCAGGTTTCCACTTATTACTTGGACTGACCTAACGTTAGTAGCGTTAGCTTTGCAAGAGAAGGCTGCAGGTAACAGCTTTGCTGTGTTAGGATTATGTTATGTCTTCACTGTGTATCTTCACATAAAAGAATACTCCGACGATTTACATATTGAGACAACATGATCGATATCTTTTTTTGTGTCTGTACGTCCAGTGGCTGGGTCTCAGCGTTTAGCATTGCGCTTATAGATGGTCGATTTTGAAGAGTTTCTTGTAGCGGACACAGATCCAGAGCCATACCTGTTTGAGCCGGAGCATACAGATGAGGAACTTCATGTGTTGGAAGCTGAGCAGAGATGAGAGAGGCTGAATCCTCGGTGCTGCCATCGTTGGGGAGATATATCATCAGGAGGAAAACCGCCGCAGAGAGTGCATCACAAGGAATGAAAACTTTGCAGCAATCACTAATCCTGGCATGACTGAAACTTTTTTCATGTTCCTAAGATGAACTGGAAAAAACGCTCCAGGCCTGCAGGAGCTGATGGACAGCTTTCAGTCGGGTGAGTAATATCGTCCTTGTCGTCTCTTTTTTTGCATTTACCGAGTGACCTGGCGTACCTGTCCCAGAGCCAGCTGCAGCTGTTGCTCACCGGTGTATCCCTGCGCGCAATATGTACTGACAGTGCGATGCTAACCGCTGTCTCAATATGAAAATGATAGAGAAAGGGCATAACTCCCAAATCGTCTGAGTATTCTTTTCACATAATAATGTGGACTCAGCAGATGACTTGTTAACTGTTTATTCCTCCTTACACCGAACGTACAGGGCTGCTTCTCATTGTTTCCAGTGGCACAATGGTTACTACATTACCCAGAATAACTTGAGGTTCACATCTACTACGGTAGCCTTAGTAGCTCAAAATACACAACAGATTAGATTAGATCAGAACAGAAACACGACAGGAGAATTTACTGAGTAATTTTGCTGTTTCCACTATTTACTTGGACTGACCTGACGTTAGTTAATCCTCTCGCTCTCCAAAACAAATGCATGCGGTAATTTCCGGCTTTACGACACCAGGCTGTGGGTGTCATACCGCTTCGACCAAAGGGGCGCTATTAATCAACGAAAACGAAAAGTTCCGCACAGCTGCTTTAAGGAATGGTTCAACATTTTCGGAAAAATGCATATTCATTTCTGAATGTCAATGAGATGCTGCCATGAAGGGCTGTCTCTGGAGTCCAGAGCCACTCTCCTCCTAAGCTAACACAGCAGCAGTGGCTCATATTTGACATCAAGAGCTGTTTAATAATCAAACAAACTCACACTGACACGGAAACAGCTAAACTCTCATTACACCCATTAATAACTAATAGGTAACATTAGCCGCATGATGCTAACAGTTAGCCCTGTCACTGTGTGTGTGGGCAGACTTTCACTCTGTTTTTTTCCCCCCAAACAGTAAAATACACATTAACATGAATCTTGAAACTGACCTTTTTTTAATAAAACCTATTCAGTTTACAGCACACAAGGTTAATGATAGGCTAACTGCTACCCATAAATAAATACTTGTGAAATCATGTGAGCTAGCTAATGCTAAATCACTGTGCAGAGGATGAGGATAAAATACCTAGCCATGCTATAAAAAGCTACAGGTGAGTACACAAGAAAGAAGACCCGCAAATTGTCAGAGAATTATCTCAAGTCCAGCTCAGTTTTATACAATATATGTATATGTCTGTCTTTAAGCTAAGGGGTCTTGGATCTGAAAGAAGTTGAAGGTCTCTGTTTGATTGTTGAATGAGTACTGACGTCCAAATCAAGTACTCATGCCCATTCCTGCTAATAACAACATCGCATCCTGTTTGTTTGTCCCTTACATTGTAGCTACTTCTTGATGAACAGCTGTTTATTTGTCCACCAAGCATCTCTGGCTGTAGCACTGTTCCCTCACAGTATGCGTCCACTCAAAGCCACAAAATATAGATTTTACATTTCAGTCTGAGTTCAGATTAAACACACCAAATGTTAATTAGTGTTCTTGAGAGGTGCTGGTAAGTAAATTGTTTACTCTTTTTGTTTTGAGCAGGGCCAGGCTAACCATTTCCCCCTGCTTCCTGCTAAGATAGGCTAATGGCTAACATGACGCTGACATTGACCTTCAAATCTCAACTCATGTAAAAAAAGCAAATAAGTGTATTTCCAAAACTCTAGATTTTAAATCTAAAACTCTTTCAATACAGCTATACCATTTTAAGTTAGTGAGGAAATGCAGTAAAGAAGAGAAATGCTTTGGAAGTAAACCCAACATTTCTCTTTGTGATAGGAAGCAGCAGGGTTAAGGAAAATGTGGTCTAGAGTTTGTGAAACGTTGGCACAACCAATGTCACTGGTGCATGGTCTGATCTGTGTACAGTAAATATTCCAAGGTGACAGTGAATTCAATGGTGATATATAGATGTTTAAAACTGCTACAGAGGAAACCTTTAAAGTATGGCAAGTGCCGTGTCTGTGTGTTCTTTCATCCACTCAAGAGGCACTTATATACCAACACAATGAGAGAGCCTCAGTGTGCCAGGTTAAACACCATTAAAGGTACAGTATATCAAGGGCCCAGGCACTTCAGATGACCTCTAGCTGTGTCATGTGCCAAAGTGAACCTTTGAAGTCCCGCAGCTTTTCTTGCCTTTCATCACTCGAGACCTTCAAGTACAGTGTTTTCTGTTGGCCAGATCTCATCGTTGATTTCTGGATCACAATCCATTTTTTGGTCTCCATGTGCGACACTGTTTTCTGTGCTAATGGTCTATGTCTTGTAGCTCATGCTTTTTCCAGACTGTAACCTAAGTGGATACAGCGTTGAAGGCGGAGCCCCGTTTATTCCTATGAAAGTTCCTCAGTGGCTCTTAAAGCCAAAAAAGTTTGACTTTGAACTACCTGGATATTCACATTGTTGGGCCAGTAGAGCAAGCACACTACAAACTTTAACAAGTCAAACAGCTAACTCCTGGTTTAGCCTTCTATTAACTGCAATGGGGCTAACGTTATTTAATCATGCAGTCCTTTTTGACTTTTAAAATATTGTCAGACTGAATGGATCAAATCCCAATAGTGAAACAAAATCATTTTGTGGGGCTTGAATTTACTGATTTACACATGTCTCTTTCACAATGTAAATCTATGGGGAAAAAAAGTCTTTTTGGACCCAATGGCATCATATAACACACCCGGAAGTTGTAATTCAACTGTTGACTGGCTACTACAAAAATTGGCTTCAAAGCCCGACACACTTTCTGCAGGCCTGGTTACAACATACAATTATCAAATGGACAGTTCTGTTTCACATCCGGAAGCACGGACTTTAGAGGGGCAGAAACTATGATTTTAGATTTCTTAAAAAACATCCTGGGTTCCTAGAAAAAATCCACTGGGCAAGAGGGAAACACATCCTGTGTCCCTAAACAAATAAAAAAACAAATGAAGTCTGGACACTACAGGGAATTAACAGAAATGCAACATACGCCATCACATTTTTTGAGAACTCTTTTAACATGCACAAACTATACAACTTTTACACACACCATCCTCTCTCCACCAGGAACTCTCCTGACTCTTCACTCAAGTGTAATTGGTGACTCAGTACCTAGGTTCATGGAGTGTCGAGATGAACCCCCGCTCCACTAGTTACTGCTCACATTAGTGGATTTTACATTGACAGGTTTCCTGCCGTAGCTATGATGTCAAACAGCATAATTTCCAACCAGATTTGTAAAAATCTGTCAGACAATTTATGCACTTTCAACTTTTCCTTGAACAACCACCCTCTTCAAATCACCAGAATAAGATTGATATACCATACAGTAGGCTAATATTTGAATCCAAGTTCAACAAGTGTAATCTGTGCCCTTGACTTCATAATCTTTATTAACAACACTCGCCTGTGAGTACGACCTTCGCATTAGTGTGTTACCGTGTGTGTGTGTGTGTGTGTGTGTGTGTGTGGCTGGAGTTTTCCTACAAGTTTCCATTCTTTATCTGATAGCACAGATCCTGCCCTTTCCCTTCCTCCTGCTTTCAGCTTTGGCTCTCTGACGAGTTGACCTTGTGTATCAGTCTCTGTCAGCAGTTTAACGGACCGGCGGATATTCCAATCAGGGTCCTGAATACTAACTGAGCCGGTGGCCCGTGAAACCAGAACTCTGATTATTAACACCGTTGACTCCTAAAGGACAAAAACGGTGGGTTAATGTTCCTCAACACCCTCGGGTGCAGAGTACCAGGGGCTTGCAGGAAACCAAGTTTAGCAATCGGGTTGGAAAAGTTGATAATAAACCCCTGGCCTTTCTCAAAGAATGCCTGACACCTAAAGAACAACACGTACGTTTTTGTGTAGATTTTCCTTTACACACCCACTGCACACACGCTATAGTACATATATTTGTACTAAGTTCATTCTACTGTGGTAACTGTGTCAACTGTTTGAAGTTTAAATAAATTGTTCAATATTTATAGAAATACCTCTTTTTGATAGAGAGTGAGAGTGAAGTTGAAGCCAAGAGGTGATTAGCATGCTAGCTTAGCTAAAGACTGGAAGCAGGGGAAACAGCTAGCCTGACTAGCCTAGCAGGTAACTACCCTTAAAACTAGTTAAGCTAAGCTAGGCTAACCACGTCCAAACTCTAGCTCCATTCTTTATGCATAGACATAAGAGTGGCAAAAATATTCTTTTTAAAAGTCTTGTAAAAACAAGCATTTTTAACAAAGTGTTCAGTTTTTTCTTTCAATAGCCCTGTTTGAAGTATTCTTACTCACTTTCTTTAAAGGTCTAATGTGTAGGATTTTGCTAATCATGTGCTAAGCGCGTAGGAGAACTACGATGGCCAATGCAAAAAGGCAAAATGGCCATATTTAGATCCAGGGTTTGGCTCTTCCCTTAAGGGCTACTGTAGACACAATATGGCAGACTCCACGGAACAGGACCGGCTGCGTATGTAGATTTCAATGGCTCATTCTAAGATAACAAAAACCCAACGACTCTTTGTCTCAGGTGATTATACACTAATGAAAACATAGTTATTAATATTATACTACATTCAACATTGTATTCATATGAATAATATATTCAATTTATGCCAGTATGTCCATCTAAGTCCTACACACTGGACATTTAAGCAGCCATTCAAGCTTCATTATGTGGAAAATCTGTGCCAGTGTTGTGCCTCAGTGACACAAAGCAAGAAACAACTTAATCACACTAATGACATTCCACTAATGGTGTCACTATTTGGAGGATATTAACTTACTTTAAACCTTCTCCACATCATTGTTGATTTTAAAAGCAGCTAATGCATTACGTTAATGTGGCTTGAAAGTATTAAACAATGGAAACTAGTAATAAATTAAACTTATATGAGAAAGTGAGAAGACCTAAATAAGAATTCATATCCAAGACTTACAGGCTTTAACATGATTTTAATTTTTTGTTTCAACTTGGCTCTATATGGCTCCAATGTGTTGCCTCATATTTCTTCAATGTACTGCTCTTTGTTTAATTATTTATGAATAATTTTCTATTATTTTCATGGAATAAATAATTCCACTGAAGCAAAATTGCCTTTGCCTTTCTCCTTTTTATCCCACTCCCGTTTTGAGTTCGACTCCACGATCCCTACCCTGTAATGCATTGTGGGATGGGCCGAGAATTCAGGAAGTCACTCCTGTCGTCTCCATGGCAACCCTGAGGTCAGCCATGCGAGGCCGGAGACCCCTCCTCAAACACAAAGAGCTGGATCAACACAAACAACTCAGCTTACACGCACACACTTACACACAAATACAGGCAAGCTAACAAGAACATACACTGCATGTAACTAACTAAAAGACTTGGTGTGTAACCTCTGAAGGTTTTCAGTGTACATGGAAACTACTGTGAGTCACTGGTGAAGATGCAGCATTGGATTGCTATAACGCCTGCTGTACATTCAAGTTAATGGACTACATCAGGTTGATGGCACAGTGATTCGAGCACCACTAGTAGATAATTGGATCTGCCGTTATGCTAAAACTTTACATTAAATAGCAAAGGACTGGTAAATTAGCATTTTGTGAAAACTAAGACAATGACAGTAGTGGCTAATTTAGGCAGGTTTGTGTAAGAGACTGAAATGTGGTACAGAAATAATGCACTAATTTAAACTATTTCCACAGGAAGTGATGATGATTTGCAACAGGAAAATGTTAACAGCTAAAAACATAGTACATCACGTGAATACTTGCTCGATATCCCTATATAAAACTTTCCGCAACAACTGCACAGAGGTTAAGACATTTCAGATTTGAGAATGTAAGTAATTTCCTGCTTTCACACAGCAATGTGTCAGTTGCAGCAGAGACAATAATCTACAAAGAACACCTGGATGATCTTGGTGTCCAAAGTCTCCCTACCTAACAGGAACCTGATTTTCTTATTTTACGGATTTTAAAATATAAAAAGGGGCCTGTCTTGTCCTGATGGAATAATACTTATATTTTTCTCACTGTGAAAGCTTTTCCCTCAGTCTTCCACACACACACTCTGCCTGGGAAACAAACTGACCATCATCCCAAGGGAGGAAAGAGATGGATGAATAGGCAAGGGCTGAGAGGGTCACTTTAATATGCAACCCCCAACAGATTACTGATTACCTATTTAAAATGTACTTTAACAACTTGACTACTCAGTGATTTAGTGGTAAATTAAGGCACATGAGAAGACAAGGCTTTTTAACCCTTTGAAGATCCTACCCAATGGTTCAAATTGACTTATGTGTATGGTATCTTATAGTGGAGCCAAACCTTTGATGGGTTTATCCTCCTCTGCATCCCTTTATTCTACTCATCCACTGATTTCTCAAATTTAAAGGCACATTCTATTAATGTATGACCTGATTACTTCACATTATTTTTAGAGTAGCCTAGTTGAACTTCAAAAATGGTGTGATTCTGTGCAATTCAGAACTAAGTGCCACAAATAGACAATAGTCCATATAAATGTATGTCTGTCTCTATAAACAATTTAAAAATATATAAATGTAACTGCTTTCCCAAAAACAGCTCAATGCAGTCTACTTCCCCCCGTCAGTGTGGCGCGTATAGTTAGTGCTAGTGTTCCAATCAAAACGGCTTTCTCTGTTACATTAGTCAAGCATCCTACTATGTACAGTTGGGTGTAAAACCTACAATAAAACCTACTTTGGACACTGGAATCTGAGCTGATGATGTGCATTTATTCAAATATGACTGCTGGACCATTAAATCCAGCTCTGAATGGATGTCATCTGTTAGACTTACAGGCTGCCTCTGTTGAACAAGCATCACAGTTAATTGAAGCACATAGCCTGAGCTCCACTGCTGTGTGAAATGCAGTAATTGATGCGGATGCTTTGACAAACTCAATACAAAAATCCATTAAATTGGAACTTTTTTGATTGTCAGCATAGTTATATACCAGATAGTGCCAGAGTGAGGGTATTTATAGCTTCTAATGAGTCTTCTTAAAAATTCGGCTTATAGATAATTCACTGAGAGCAGCACTTTTGCCATGAAAATATATCTGTTTCTGACGTAGCTTTTCCGCCCTTATTGCCGTAGTTTGTGGATGTAAGGTGTGAGAAAAACAGCCCAACTAATTCTTAACGTTATTGTTTGTCTTTATCAATAGTGCTTTGATATTAGATATATGCCGAATATAAAAATGTTAAGTTTTAATGCACATAATTTGTCGACGACTGTTCTACAATGTATGCAAGTGTGCTAAAAGCTATGGTAACTCAAGCTTGATTAATTTCTGGGCATCATAGTAGGTCCGTACAAGAGACAACGGAACCAGTCCGGAGGTAAGTTAACTCACCATAAGCACTTCCCTGCGGACAGCAGTTGTAGACAGGGAACCTGCCTTTCTCTTCTTTGTATTTCAGGATGATTTTAGAAAGCAGCGACGATTCCTTACGAACTTTGACAAACACTGGCAGGAAACGAGACGTGAGAGTCAGAAAATTAAATGCAGTCTTCTGTCGATGCCGGTCACTTGCCCTCAGCGACTCCAACGCAGCAGGGGGGGACTTGATGATGACAAACACTTCTTAAAGTTCAGAATATCGTACGCGTTGATACCTTTTTACTTTTACTTTCTGAAGCTTGCTTTCTTCTGCCCCGTTAAACACTGTCCGTTGTTATCTCCGGAGGTTTTTGTAGGAAGAAAACTGGACGGAGTCCGGCCCCCTTTTCGGTGACCGGTGTGAAGTTAGCTAGAAAGAATCATTAGCCACAACAAGAATTCGTTTCCGGTCATTCTTTTCGCAATAAAAATCAGTATCAGTAAAATCATCAGCAAAACATACACATTATATGTAGTAATTGTACTTACATAGTTTCACCACAAATTCACTCTGCTCTTTGAATTCTTTCGATATAAAATGGCGTTATTTATACACTAAATTGATCATTTTGTTACGAAAGCAATTACCGTACTTCCGGTTCTTTGTTATCTACTCGTGTTTGACTTGACGCACCTTTCAGACTAGCCAATAGGCAGGAAGCTGTAGGACAGCGGGGCCAAATCTCACCTTGCAGACTCAGGGGCTGGTAAACACACACACACACACACACACACACACACACTTACTCTCTGTGCATGTCTGCCACTCAAACAACTGAGCATGTGTTAACCCAGTCCCACAATATTGTCTCATTTAGGCACAAAGTTGTACAAACAACAAACACTTTGGTTTTCCTCACTGGGCCTGAACACAACCTACAGACACATGCCTAGTGCCCAGCAGTGATGAAAGGAAAGCAATGCCTAATCTCACCTTGCAGACGCTGCAGCACTCTCCACACTGCTGACTGCTAGGAGGTCAACTGTATGCTGATGTCCTTTTCATTCCGCACGAATCAGCTGAGAATGTTTCAATAGCATGTCTCCTTTTATGAGCAGACATTCTCCGGCTTGCAGTGCTGGCTGTGTAAAGGGCCATACGCTTAACTATACTCACAAGAAGTCTCAATTGACCACATTTAATCCCCTCAATATAAGCCTCACCAAAACTCTGATCCTAAATGAATACTTAGCCTACAAAATGACCAAATGTGAAATTCTTGCATGCCTCCACAAAAAACGGCAAACTTTTGATTGAAAAATTATTGATTGAGTGGGGACCCATTTAGCAGGAGCAAAACTGTATCATTGCATCCTTTTACAAACCGCTCTACCTGCTGAGCCACAGCCGCCCCAGTATGTAACTAGTTACTAAAGCTGTATAATATATATAGCATAAAGAATGCTTTCCTCTGAACTGTAGTGAAGGAGGAGAAGTAAAAAGTGGTATAAAATGGAGCACAGTACTTAAATGTGCTTAGTGACATGTACTTAAGGTTTTATGTTGCTCTAAAAGGAAAGAAAAGGAAACAACAAAAAATAGGCCTATGTATAGCTAATTACTCTCGACATCCATAGTACAATAGTTTTGTGTTGGACCGGCCCACCCAGTCAGAATAGTCACAAAGCTGTGTAATACTTGTTCTGTACAATGACAATAAAGATAATTCTATTCTAATTCTAATTCTACTGTAGTAACATAGTGACACCATACAGCCACACATATGTTGGACACCGTGAAGGAGTCCAGAATAAACTGTTGCATGTAATGTAAGTATACAAAAGCCAAGTTGGCCCATGTGACACCCGCCGTGGCCCACTTTGAGCCCTCAGGGATGAAGAGTCTTTGTCTGAGCACTGTGTGCTGTCTGGGTAACCCTGGGCAAGCACAAATCCTAACCCTGAGCTGGCCCCTTGAAGAAGGGAGAGTCGACCAAAATGTCCTCACCTCGTGAACATTTCCTCACTCTGAAGGATGAAAAGTCAAACGTCTTCTCTCACAGATACTGAATATTATGGACAAGAACACAGACACACATGAAATGGCAGCAGGCATTTGTGTCGTTTGCTCTTTCCACTACCCTCATTTTTGCTTTGTTTAGGGTATAAACCCCAGCAGAAGCTTACTGGTATTAGGATCTGATTGCAGATAAAAAGGCTCTAGGTTGAAGAATAATTGTTTATACTCAAAGCACCGCGAGGATGTGGGGATCAGGTAAGAGAGTTGACACTCAAAGCAGAGGTGGGATGAGTGACCTACAGATGATTTACCCTGACAGTTTAGTAAGACAGTGCACCTGTAGCTTTAAAATTGGATCACATCAGATCAGAACACCATCAAACAACTATTGTACATACAGTTATCGCGACTGAGACATGACAGTAACACACAGGCAGACGTGTTTTATAGGCTACTGTAATGTTTAAGCCAAAATGCATCTGTTTGGTAAGTGCTACGACTGCATAAATGAGACCTGCATTATACTGCGGGAGTTGTGTAAGGCAGAATGTATACTTCTGCGTCAAATTGACGCCATACTCTAAGCCGTAGCGTGACGTGCACCTCCCCAGAAATGTAACTACGCTTTGCATTTCCCTCAGTGGAAACGAAGCTTTTATTTACTTTAATTTAATTAAACTTTAGGATTTATCCTGGCTTCATATGAGCAGAGGAATCTCCACTCATCACTAGGCTAATTTATACAAAAACAAAATTACCAAAAACGAATTTATTATAAGACAGTTGTTTTGTCAGTGAATCTTGTGAGCTGTAATGGAGCCGAATTTTGTATTGTTACCTTAGTTAAATGTTGCTGTTGTCCCAGGCTCCATATGAGTAAAGGAAAAGTTTGCTAGCCACTAGGCTAATTTATACAATGTAAAATACCATAGGCTTGTGCTAATAACGTTAGCATTAACATTGTACTTGTGGGGAAAATGTGTCCAGCAAAAGACAAATGCTTTGTCTGTAAATGTTGTGAGTTATAGTGAAGCCGACATGTGTACTTGTGTTTGAAATTGTTGCTATAAGTCATGTTTAATGTGTGTATTAAATCAACTAAACTTTACAGCCCTTCACAGAAACCTCCTCCGCCAACTACTGTTTTGGAGGTGTTATTGCAGAGTGACACAGACACACCACCACAAAATGCACACAACGGCATAGGCAACGTGCGTAGGCTACGGCATATGGTCTAGAGTTTGTGAACAGATGTTTAATATAGTTTTGCTCGTGTTAAATGTGCCCCCAATGTTCTAATTCATGAAGAATGTTCACCTTTTTTAGATTCTCTGTGCACTGTGGCGTGAGAAAAACAAAGTTTTCTTTATGAATTCAAGGTAACGCACAGTTTCGATATACAAATGTTCATTTTGTGTTGAAGTATTCCTTTAAAGTACACTTTGAGCTGTCGTATTGTTTGCCTTTACTTACTTTGTCAGTATATCCACATTACTGTTTATTATTTAGCAATATCTAATTGTCAGCTCTACAATCACAATATCAACATCGAGGTATTTGGTCAAAAATATCTTGATATCTGATCTTCTCCATATCATCCAGCCCTAACTGTACCTGTTCAATATTAGCATGTTGGTGATTTCACTGTGATACACATTAGCATTAAGCTAAGTTGCTTCATAATCTTCTGATCAATAGCGATCAGGTTGTCAATAGCAGTGGAATGAAAAAAGATCAATACTGCAACTTTTTCTCTGAAAGAAGATGGAAAATCTATCAATAGAGAAAACAGTTCAGTGTCAATAGAGATGATGATCTGTGAGCAAAACAGTTTACATATACGTATGTATGTATATATATATGACACGCATGGGAGAGGTAGTGTTTGCAGGTCTAAGCAGATGTGTGTTTCGTATACATAAGAATGCAAACACGGCAGAGGAGAGACAAAGGAAGGGGAGGAGACGAACTGCAGGTCAAATTTCACTGATCTGTTAGAAGTGGCGGAGAACAGATGAGAAAGCAGAGATTTCTATAGAGCAGCTGGTGTACTAGGGACATCAGAACAGAAGACATAATGTTATAAAACTGGATGACATTTTGATTATGGTCTCAGTGGGTCAACCAGGTTAATGCAGCAACAAGTTGAGCAAAAACGAGTTATCAGTTGCAAATATCAACTGGAGATCAAAGTACCCAGAAACGCCTGGTGATCTGTCTGTTTGCAGGGGTGCTCCAATTAACCTTTTCTTTTCTCCGTAATGTGAAAGTCTTGTCAAAAGAAAAACTAAAGCATATTTCCTCTCAACAGTAAGGAAGCAAATCTGATTTACAGCTTCAGAATACTGTCCAATGATAAGGTCTGTCATGAATCTCAAAGTATTAACTTGTGAACAGCAACAACACATTTTTGGCTTTCAAAAAGTGACAAAGACAAGAGAAAGATCCGCTGCAGTGATAGCTATTATCAGTCAAATGGGAGGATTTGTTAAACAAATGTCTCCTATGTGGGAAGGTTACATGAATTTACAGACCAGTCTTTGCTGTCTCCATTACAATTTCACAACTAAGATTCAATAACTGTTATTTACCAAAGCTTATCTATAAAATTAAGTCCTATGCCATCTTCTCATCATAGTCAGAACAGTGGCAGGAAAGTTAACTGAGTTGCAGACTGTTTGTATCAGGTATGAATGCTAGCAGAGCATCTTCGTGCCTCATGTCAGCCTTGGCCTAATGCTAGTATTGCACATATATTATACTCACTAGTTCCTTTTTGGACAGTTGTCACATTGTCCAAGTTCATGAACTTGTGCAGATGATGTCCTAAGTCAACAATTACATAAACAATCCTGTGTGAGCGTTACAAACCCTTACCCACCTGCAGATACCAGCTGAGCAACACATAACCTTTTATTTGTAAGTTTTACAATGTTGCCTTTTCTTCTTGTTGGCTTCATCCTCTTCTTGTCTCTCCAGTTATGTGTATACTTTAAGGATGGAAATGAGCGCTGCTGTATTTTCAGTGCAAATATGCCAGGAAGCATGAAGTGTCAAGCTGGATTTTTTTTTTTTTTTTTGTTTTGTTTAGACATGTTTTAAAAATCCTCCTCCTGAATTGGTCTACATTCTTGGATCATTATGATTATGGCCTCAACACGGACACTGCCTGTATCATTTGTGTAGAGGAAAACAGTCGTTAGTCAAGCTGAAACTGTCTAAACTTCCTGCTACAAAAGCGCTAGACTTTCAGTGTGTCTCAAATCGCGTAGGCTACTTCTGTTTTGAGCGCAAAAGTGTGCTAGGTGCGTTCACACTGCAAAGTACATGATAATGTAGTGTACTACTAGTGCATTCAAACCAGTCCAAAAATTGAGTTTGGATTGATGGACACTTCTAACCATCAATGGTCACCATTTGTGTGACTGAAGCTATGTTACAAACTTATCAACTTTTGACACCACGACTGGGGGCAACAAGGAGCCTGAGCTAGCGACAGTGAACACTGTTGCGTTATACAGATGTGAGTTATACCTGTTTTTTGCACACAGTACCAATACTGTTGTCAAATAGAAGCCATCAGTAATGTTTGTTGTTAGGGTACTGTGAACAATAATGCATCTTGTCAGCTAATATTAGCATTTGCTAGCTGGCTAACTTGCTCCTAGCTACGGGGGCACATTTTAATCAGCACTGATGTGGCGTGAGTTTGGTTTATGTATGGGCGGAGATAGCGGTCAAGTGTTGCCAATTATGCTCCACCATCTGTTTGCATTTTGCCATTTAAAAAGAAGATGAAGAAGAGGTAGAAGGGGTTGTCAGACAGTTAGATATGTTTATTTGGTCTCTAATGATTTGATACCACGACTAATGTGAGTGCTAACATTAGCTTGCCAGCTGATGTTAGCAATCGCTAGCTAATTAGTTTGCCACTGGCTGCAAAAGCACATTTTAATCTGCATTGATGTTGTGGCTTAAGTTCGGTTTATGTGTGGGTGGAGATAATATTCAAATGTTGGCGATAATGCTCCACAGCCAGTTTGGCAAAGGCTTTTTTTTTCAACCGCCTCTTCCTCTTCTTTATCACTTACAGTAAGTGCAAAACAGCTACGTGCGATTTGAGACAACACTACCCTGTTGACATTAGTGCAACACGCAATAGGTACGCAGTGTAATACATTTAAGTGTACTAAAGGACGTATGTGATTTGAGACACGCTCATTGTTTCCCTTCCACAAAGGCCAGGAGATGCTGTATTAGAAGTATGAATCTAAATTCTCTCAACAATATAAGCTTGCTGTGGGCTTTAGCTCAATGACAAACTATAAATAGCAGCGAGAGTTTATTTTTAATATTGATGCAGATACTGTACGTCATTGTGACTGAGTTGTGACTGAGTTGTGTTTCGACCGGACACACTGGACTAAACAGACAAGGGTAACGTCAGACCTCAAGACCAGTCAAAAATGTAGCAGTCCCACAGGCTGAAGCTGCAAAGGACCATGTGCAAACCTAACTGATAGAGGATTTTCATGTCTAGTCCCATCCAAATACAGTAAGACCTTAATGAAGGGAGATATTATAAATGTTAATCAATCTCTATTGTTTTGTCTTTTTTCTGTTTTAAGGGAAATCAAAAGAATCTTCCACAAAGTCATGAAACTTGTGGAGTGTTTCGGTGTTGACTTGTACTTCAACAGCACCATCTAGTGGATCTAAAGGGGTAACACAGCCAGTCAGAGCTCAACTCAGCAGCACACCTCTACACAGAGTTTATGGGTAAATGAAGCATGAAACTCACAGTGGTCAGGGATTTAAAGTGTTTATTGTCAATAAACAGTGTTTTCCCAACACAAAGCTTCAGCACTGACAATCTTCATCTGATCAGCAGCACCTTGCAACTATTGGCTCTGTTGGCCTTTACAAGTATTCCAGTACACAAGATTGAAGTGTGATCAGACGGGAAACACACACATTCACAAACAAAAATACTTCTATTACATTTGACTGAAAATGTGAATTAGTACAAAATTTCACAATTTGTCGAAGTTTAAAACCTAAGGTACAGGACTGGGCAGATTTGAAGGTCTAGTCTGGGCACAGGCAAGAAATGTACTATAACGTCTACCAAGTGTCCTCTGTGTGCCATCTTAATTCTGCACAGATCAGGTCAGTACAACCATACTGTTGATATAACGAAATACTGGGTTGAAATTTTTAGCAATGTTTTAATAAAACAGGGCAATAAAGCTGCTTGCCTGTGTATGAGGGTTCTGTAGAATGCTGTTGGTGAAATTTCAACAAACTATACAATAATTTTAAGTTCTAGACTATAGATGTACTTTGATCATTTTCTCAAGTAAATATAAAATATTCTGGTTCAAGTAAAAGTCCTTCATTCACAGTTGTACTCAAGTAAAAGTATATTATTAGTACATTAGTGCATTAATTTCAAAGGTATTAGTCTCAAAATATAATAAGAGTCTAAAATTAAAAGTCCTCGTCACGTAGAATGGTCAATTTTCTATTGGAATATAATTATTGATGCATTTACTTTAATGCTGCAGCCGGTGAAGGTAGAGCTCATGTTAATTACTTTATACACTGCTAACATGTTACAAATTAGTTAAGTGATTCATATTTTTGTATTAGTTATCTAACTCTGCGAACTAACTAAAGATGTCAAATAAATGAAGTAAGGTTAAAAGTCTTTACTCTTAAGTAAATACTTAAGAGATTCTCCTCAGTTGGGCAGACAGTTTGGCTCCAAAGCTGTGGCCTATATGACTGATTTAGAGCATTGTGTTTATGAATCAAACTTTTGTTCTACAGACAGTTCCTTCAAAATATGAAACCTTGTATTTCCTGTCAATGTGGGTCATCGATGCTCTGGGTGAAGTGTTCCCCAGTGTACAGGCCGTAGTGCAGGGTATCATTCTGGGCTGCAGCCCAAATCATCTGCAGGCTGCTGAAGCAAGCAGCCCAGTGGCCCTGAGGGTCCACTGTCACCACCCCACCCAGCCCACCTACTCTTGACTTCATGTAGTCCAGAGCTAAATCACTGGCAGCCTCTGCTGACCTACCTGAGAACAGAGCAGAGGAGAAATCAGGTTATAAAACAGCAACTGTTCATCAACATGTCAGTGGTTAACTAAAGGCACAAAACCAATAGGTTCATTTCAAATGTAGCCGTCACTGTCCTCATACTTCCATGTGTCCTTTATGTTGGCATAGATACACTAACTTGATGGCACTAGAGGGCAGAGTCATAAATTTCAGACAATAACAAACATAACGACGGTGGAGGAGGTCGTAATAATGTACCTTTTAACAGAGGCAGTGTTGTAAATGGTGGTGGTCTGTGAGGCCATTAAATACATTGTGTCATGTGTAAGGATGGGTATCGTTAAGATTTGAACAATACTACTTCTCTTAACTGTACATTTTTCATACAGTGCATTTCTCCGCCTGTATGTGACACACTTTCACTAGATGTTTTGAGAGATTGTTTGTTTCTGCCCTTACATGCACATGAGTTGTTGAACTTGTGGCAACAAGCGGTGTCAACATCAACTCTTGTGAAGTATAACCAAACTTCTGAGTGTAACTCTCTCCACCATTGTCACCGAGAGCAGGGCCTCTGGGTTGTGTGTGTGACACAGGGTGGCGCAACACATCATCAGATGTCCTGTGAGCCAGCGGCAGCAGAACTATACAGTTTTTCCATCTGAGCTTATCAATACTATGGTCTTTAATAATCTGGCCCTAGGGCCAATTTTATACCAGGTTTCAGTACCCATCTCTAGTCATGTGGATGGAGAAATCTTTTCACCTTATTACACAGGCACCCAGGAAGTGTACTGGGCTTTGAAGACAAATTGAATAGAAGACAAACAGTGTAATTACACCGTTACGTGATGCCATGTGGCCAGGAAGACTTTCCCCATAGACTTATACTGCGAGACAGAAAAAAGAAAAGCTGCATGCTTGAATTATTTTATCCCCATTCAAATTAGCAGAGCACTGCAGTAATTGGCTCGGCCAGCGGAAGTCTCAAGTGCAGCTGCTCTATTGGCCACACAGTGCAGATGCAGAGCCAATCATCCTGGGAATTTTATACGCACCAGTTGGACTTTTTGGGCTTTATACACCACTGAGCAACTTTCACAGGAATGAACGGAGCCTCACCTCCAACACTGTATCCAGTTCTTTTTATGCATCCATGATATAACCTGATTGTTACTAGCCACCATTTTTAAAAATGTCTTTTTTGTCCTATGGTAGTGTCTCGCGGCCCTGAGGGTCCACTGTCCCCACCATCTTGCTTGAACTATGTTCCCCTGCCCCCATGATTTCCAGTGGTACTCCTCCATTTAGTCCGTGTCCGTAAGCTTTCAGAAAATACAGATGATGTGAACGCAGAGTATGGACGGAACGCTCTCTCCATGTCCATTTACGTATCTAATGTTGAGTATAAATGAGCCTTGAGACAGTGCAACAACACTGATTGAAAAAAATTAAACTGTGTGTGTGTGTGTGCGCGCGCATCTGTGTTACCTTGCTCCATGTGGAACAGGACGAGTCTGGCTAGAGTAACCTTCATGATGGCTTCTCCGTGGCCTGTAGTTGACACTGCTCCCACATTGTTGTCAGCATAACCTCCAGACCCTGACACACACAAAATATCGTATGTTCATATTGTGACAAAGGCAGTGTCAATTTGAGAAAGTGTTGCCATTAAATTCATACATTTTTGGGGGGTACAAAGTTTTTTATTTGTAATCTCATTACCATGAGACTTTCAGGCAGGTGTGACATTGCAGTGAGCTAGAGATTGGGACACAGTGTGGTAACATGGGGTTAAGGGTTCGGGTGAAGTCATTTTTTAACAGTTATATGACTAACCCTGACGGACCAGCAGTTGGTGTAAGGATGCAATTACACATCCATTTCACTAGATGGGGGAGTGATACTTCAGCTGCTTTTCTTTTGAAATTCACTGTAGAGGCCTTAACAAACTTTGACACTTTATTGACCATCTTGTCATAACTATAATTCAATCTTACAAGATGATTATAATATTCCATATGGATGTTAGTTTGCAGTGCTACCATTATTACAGAGGAGGGACAGCAGTAAATCTCTATTTCACAGCTTACCGCACACTGAGGATTATACAACAGACAAAAGATGATTCATGAAAAGGTTCAGAAATGAAAAGCTGTACTGTAATAGAGGATCCAGTCTGTACAACAGGCTGACTAACAGACAGTGACTATTTAACTTACCTGGGATTTACATGTTTTTGTGTTAACACTCATCAAAATAATGACTGATCTCATTTTTAACTCAAGTTTCACTGATGTACCTTTAGCAGACAGCCTTTGTTGTTAAATTCAGACTTCTGTCTCAGAGTGAGGCTAAAACTTGGACACTGACTTACGACAGTCTAATCACTCACTTACTGATAGTGACAGATTAGACAGGCCTGAAGCGGCCAAAATCCACTTGTGGCTGTTTACTAAACCTCTGTATGAACAACTCAGAGACTCTTTCACACCCATGTATACTCACCTTCTCAAATGACACTTTGGATTCTGGCATGTTATTCATGCAACATTATATCATTAATGTGAGCCTTTCCACATTATCAGGATCAGAATCAGCTTTTATGTCCAAGTAAGTGTGCATACAAACATGGAATTTAACTCTGGTTTTATAAATGAATTGGTCAGTAGTACACTGGTTGTTAACTGAAAGCTCTTTTGATTTAAAAGGAACATGCATTTCTACATAAAAACATAAAAAGCTGCACCATGCAACGTGTCAGCAAACACAGAGCTCATAGTCAGCCATTAACCAAAGCAGACTTTCGTTACTAATTAGACAAAGAACGCTGGGTCAGTCTTAATAAATGCCTTCCTATTGCTTTTGGCAGAATGAGCCTGTTTACACCTGGTAGTAACGTGTTTTGGGTGATATGATCACAGACGGAAAGCTCTCAGTCTTTCTGTTTACACCTGGTAGTAGAATGCATGTCCACACGTGTGTGGAGTGACCACATGTGATCGGATCTCATAACCTTTCACTAAAATCAAATAAAAACGTTAATCATTTTCATTTGCAAAGACCAAATGCACTGATGTTTTTAACCAGGTTTCTGGTTTCACCACCTCCTGTTTATCATGAGACAAGCACCACTAGGAGACTAGCATTGGGGACAGTTGGTGAGAGTCCACACACACACACACACACACACACACACACACACACACACACACACACACACACACACACACACACACACACACACACACACACACAGAGTGACAGGGCTAACTGTTAGCATCACACAGCCAACGCTAGCAGTTATTAACAGGTTTAACGACAGAGTTGAGCCATTCAAGTGTTGGTGCGAGTTTGTTGGGGATGTTTAACAGCTGCTGCTGTGTTGGCTTGTGCTAACTGGGCAGACATTGAACTGTCTGTTCACTAGGAGGAGAGTGGCTCCAGAGACGGTCCTTCAGTGCTGCGTCTAATCTGTGAGACAACAGCAACAGGCGTTTGAGTTGGATAAGCAAGGACTTTAGATGAGTAGGCGCTCCTTCAGTGTGGCCCAGGATATATTAGCCAGACATACTGCTGAAAGAATTTGGCCACACCACCTCCAAATGTCATCCGAGCAAATGGATTTCAAGAGACATTGACAATGCATGGGGTACATTCACATCGGTACTTAGAGCTTTCAACTTTGGATCTGATCACACAAAATGCACATTAATACCAGGTGTAAACAGGGCTTATGATGTTGATTTGTCTCCCTCTCTCTCAAACAAGCACGTTCATAAAAAGGCATAAAATTCCAAACTATATGTGTGAGGACTGACCTATGCAGGGAGTGTCGCCCACCCGTCCCTCCATCTTGTTTAGGATCCCACCAGTGGAGGTCGCGCAGGCTATGTTGCCCTCACTATCGACTGCCACAGCTCCAACCGTGCCCATCTTCCCCCTACGCAACAAAACATGCAGAAATTACTTTGAATGACTTCATTTCATGTCAAAGAACACTGAGGGTAGAACCAGTTTAATACAGTAACCTGGTTAACGAGCTGTAACTAGCTGAAAACATGTTAAGAAAAACCTTTGTTTGGAGTTTGAGGTCTTCACTGCTCTCACCTCTGATAGGTTGGGGCTTGCCATTTGTGGAGAATGCAGCTAGAGTCTGCTAGGAGTTACCACAATAACAACAATGATGACTTAGAGTCACAGCAAAAAAAACCTTGTCCAAACATCCATAGAAGCTCCTCAAACTACTCCTGCTGTATAATCCAATTTACCATTTGTCTGCTCAGTGTGTCCCTCACTTTCAAATAAATCTTTACTTTGCTCCCTCAGTCAGTCAAGTCAAAAAATTGACTACTTCAGGAGGCAATGCAGGGGAGAAGTGTATTTAGTAATGTCCAGGAGGATCTGCGGGGGCTTTTCATTGAGCTAATTATGCTTCCTCCCATGGAGAGAAGGAACAGGGTGGACCTCCCCGGCCTCGCTTCTCCTCCCTCAAACTGATACATTACAAACCTGCTATCACTGATGTTCATCTCTGGGGAGATGAGGAGAGAGGAGGCTTTAAAAGGAGTTTCGGGTGAGGAACCCCGGGTATATCCTATGCCATGTTTTTTACCCCTTCAGTCACAATCTGACCCCTTCGGTCTGCTGATCTGATGAGACAGTCTCCTCAAAATGATACAGAGTTTGGATCAACAGCAGAGAAATGGATTATGGAGAAGTTGTGGTCTAAATAGTTTTTATGAGTGTCTTACAGTTTGGACATGTTTTGTGTTTGTTTAATGAGTCACCACTGAATTCAATAGAATCTAAACCGGTCCATCAACAAAGCTGCCTATAAACACTTGTGTCTGCAAGAACTCACATCTCAGTTTCCTTTCTGATGGATCAGAATATTTTTTGGAAGAAATGCTAATATGCTTAAAATAATGTTAGGTCTCACATTTGGCACTCCACAGGGTTGGCATCTGGTCTCAGGTTCTTTTTCCAACGCATGCGGGAGTACTCGGTGACGAGGGACTCAGGTGGCACCTCAGGGATACCCATGGACCGCGCAAACTGATTGGCACCCTCTGCTGTCAGATACGCATGGCTCGTCTGAAACAGAGATCAAAGTTCCCAAAATGGTTAATTTGTCAAGATACACTGCATGTTATTTTGGTTCTTATGACACAATTCCTGATTAGCATCTTCATGCTTTGGCCATCCTGTATTTAAATGTTCATACCTTGTCCATGACAAGTCTTGCTAGCTGGATAGGGTTGGCTATGTTGCGTACAGCAGAAACTGCACCACTACCCAGGGTTTTCCCATCCATCACAATGGCATCCATCTCCACATCTCCCTTGTTGGTGAGCACTGATCCACACCCTGAAACATGATTAGAGAAATGATTTGATAGTCTTGCTTCTGGAGACTAAGAATTCTTTTTGTGCAGAGATGACTTTTGACCTATGTGTGGAGCTGGAGGACAGTTTAAGCAGAATCTAACACAGTCTGTTTTTTGTATATCTTTTTAGTGAGTATGTCCTGTATGTGATCCATATATTTCACAGCAATCTGTTCATTGGATTTACATACTTCTTGTGTTTGTGATAATGGTGTTAGTTTGTACTTAAAGGACTGTTTATACCAATGCCATGTTAATGGCACTTTGGAAGTTGAAAGACAATCACACGCTCCTCTTATGTAAACTGACTGCATTTGTTATCGACCAGACAATACACTGGGTGAACCAGTTATTCAGCATGATCCAGAATGCATGTGCTTTATTAGTTGTGCTAGTTAGTTATGTAAGTTGCTGCCAGGGTTTTCCCGCTCCTGCTACACTGACAGTAATCTAAAGAGCAACATGGGCTTCTTCATATTTTAGATTTGACTGAACTGTCAGCTACCGCTTTAAACAACATCATCAGCAGAAGTGAAAATGAAAGCCAACTCCAGCTTTGTCTGTGTGGTGTTTCACCATGCTATATTGGCACTTTTTCAGTGCTGTGATTTGCCAGTGGCACAATTTATGTAGCTTCCTCTTGGGGGGGGGGGTCTCGCACAGTATACAACTTTTTTTTTTCCTTTCATGGTTGTCAAAGGTCCATCCATTTTCCACTTCATCTCATTTTGTTTTCTGAATACATTTTGCTAACCTGAACCTTGATTAATGGTGCACTGTGACTGCTGAGTTATGGCCTTCTATTCACCCTCCACCTTTAACAAAAGACTACCCTTTGAGCACAATTTATGGCCATGAACAAAGCCATCCATGTTATAGTACAGTGCACTGAACACAAAAAAGCAACATGATGCCAAAAATGCCCAGACTCACAGGTTGTTTTGGTTGCAAAGATTTAAAATGTGTGCTGTAACAAACAAGTCTACTCAACATTAATGGAGGGAACCCCATTGCTGGGAGGGCCCTCTGGAGGGACTCTCTCCACAGTTTGGGAACCAATAAGTTGAACAAAAATGTTGGAAGAAACCAATATAACTATCTTTAGCTCCCATAAACAGCAGGGCTAAAACAAATGAGCTATAAATAAGTGTATTACAGATGGAGGGTATTATTAATAATGCAGCATAAAACTCTAAACTTTCAAGGACATCTTACTGAAATGTGGAAATTAACAGTATGAAGAAAAGGAATTATAGCATATTCCATCAAGACAAATAAATGAAGGACAATATAGAATATAAGAAAAGTACCAAAAATATGGTGAGATGTGTGGAAGGGAAAATTAAGTACATATGAAATATTTAAGACATTAGATAGAATGAAAACAAATATGTACAAATACATTACATATGTATATAACATGCACAGAACATGAATATGTGAATTACTAAATGTACACGTTATCAAAAATACAGATGGAGGAAAATTGCAGTATGTGTAAGAAAGAGACGTTATGCTATAAATGCTTAATTACACAGAGCAGTGTTTGTTTTATTAGGGGTTTTTTTTTTAAACATTACCTGCATTGAATGCGGGGTTATTCTCCAGCTGGGTCACAGTCTCTACCACAGCGTCCATGCTGCTGCCCCCTCCTCTAAGGATGGCGTACCCTGCTCTGGCTGCGGAGCACACCCCCTCCATGGACTTTTCTGACCGCTCCTTTGGGACATGACCCGCCCCTCCATGGACCACCACCACTGGAATCATGTCAATCACCTGAGAGGGAAAAGCGGAGAGATAAGACATAACACAGGATGTAGACACTAGTTTTAAAGGAGCTACATGTTAACATTAAGGACAGCTGTAACATGACAAGGGGTTTAGTTCTTTCATTACTGCCAGTGTACTACTACTAGTGTCTACTATTACCCTATTAATGTTTTAATGCACTATCTTAAGTACTTTAAATGTGTTCCATTATTAGCTATTGGCCTATTAATTCATTTTTCATTTAGTGGTGAATAACTAAAAATTCTGAGAAAAACAGAATATGGCCTCCCATGTTTGTCTCGCCCCCTCTAATATTACTTAGTCATTTAGAATAAAATTCAAATAAATAGCACCATCATTAGTTTTTCTCTGTCTTCACTGATTGTACAGTGGATAAACATAGTTATGCATTAGCCAATAAAGTCATAAACTTCTCAGGTCTTAACCTACCATACTTTATAAGACACTGGGGAGGATGTTATGTTTTTTTTTTATTTTGGCCTAAGGGAGGGGCATTAGATTTCAGTGGTTGTATTTTGTATTTATTTTTAGGAAGAAAATTTTTAGGAAGAAATGGCAATAAATAAATAAAATAACAGAATTGCCAAATTACACAATTTATTATGACCACATACTGTAAAAACACTAATTATCATTTGGTTTTCAAATTTACAAGAGTCCATTGGACACATAAAGTGCGAAAAATGCTTCAGTCAGAAAAAACGAATCAGCATGCATGACAAGAGTAAAAAAACAGGCTTTTTTCAGCGGCAGGATTTGGCGTCAACTTTTAACATTTCATTTTCAAACATCAGAGTTAAGTTTAAAAAATCAAACATCTCATTTATGGTGGAGGGAGGGTCATGCATTTTCAGCGGGTCACTCAAGGAGGACCAAGGAAAGGGTTAAAAAACAACAACAACGAAGTCACAGCCCAGCCACCCTCTTCTCTGATTAGTAAAAACACTCCCTAAGATAAACTCTTAATGCAACACGAATTTCACACTAAACTTATTAAAACTTTATGTCTGAATGCTTTTATAACTAACAGCAAAATAACATCACTGGAGAGACCAAGTTGGTGATTTTGTGTGTGTGTGTGAGTGTGTGAATATGCGTCATCTCAGATGATTGTTTTCCGATGATTGAATGAAAGTTAACGTTATCTGTCTAGCGGTCACGCGCAGAGCCCCACGAAGCAAAACAGTGTTAGCCTGAAGCAGTTTCAGGAAATGCATATTTACAACATTATATGAAAATATACTGAACGAAAGTCGCTTGGTGAGCTGTGTGTAGGCCGAATTAACGACACACGAGAAGAGGTTGAGCTCATATTCTTACAGCTAAGGAGCAACACAGTTGTTAACAAGCGTAGTGTATCAGGGCTACCGTAGCTCAGCTTGCTGCTGACACCGACTGACACCGACCAGTGCTGCGTGTCAAACACACTACAATTCACCACATAGTTGGCTTAATTGAAATTCTCAATGCACGAGTTAACGTTACTTACCCTGATGGGTTTGACGTATTTTCAGTTTAACGGGACGCTAACGTTGTGAGCTTTTTACCGTTTTATCAAGATACTGAGGACACTGACGTAAGACGAGAGGAAAACCTGCATGCACTGGTCCTATGGTAGCACACCATGAATGTAAGGCAAACAGCCGAGGTGTTGATGTCTTACCGAAATATCATCGACGAGTAGTAAAGTCCGAAAAAGCATCATCTCTTCCGGGATATGACATTCACACTTTCAAAATAAAATACAACTCACACAGCAACTTAGCTGTCCTCTCTGACATGAAAATGAGATACTAAAAAGGGTATGCATTATATAGACTATTTAAAAAAAATGATAATCGTAATAATAATAATAAAATGACATAAAAATAAAATAAGATTTTAAAAAAGCCTAATCAGTAAAGTGTTACTAACGTTACAAGCCTACTACAACTGTTATTATTATTGTTATTATTATTAGTAGTAGTAGTAGCATAAATAATAGTACCTATGCTGTCTTCATTTACACAGCACTGTTTTTAGTCTAAGTTTTAAAACATTGGGTTACCTCTTTATTCAATTTATGTAATCAATATTGCCTAATTTCTGTTTTTTATTTTGGGTTACTTGTTTTCAGTGCAAATACATTACAAATAACCTAAAGCACAGCATAGTCTGAAAGTGCATACAAGCAACCAGTCAAGCATTAGGTGAAAAAGTCTGGGAATATGTACCATCAAACTATTCCAGGTATGTGGGAAATGGAGACAGAATCACTGAAACATGTCAAATACCTTCATAGTGAAACTACTGTTGTTGGTTTTTTTTTTAAACCAGACATAATATTGTTGATAGTTTACTCTGCAACCACCACATTATCCAGCTATCAGACAACCCTTGACTAAAAGCATTGATACATCAGAACATATAGACTACTGCCATGACCTGCATGCCATGCATACTCTGGGTGGTCATGTTATTTGTCTGTCTATCATTAATTTTAGCAAATGCTGTGGATATTTCCATCTCTCAATGTGGCAAGTATGCCACATTGTATGCCTGCAATAATGTTCAGGGAATCATTTATAGGTTTGGGCATGTATGGATATGATGATGATAATTATTGGGTTTGGTTGCCTTTTGTCTAAACGCTTACTGTCCCAGCATGCTCCTGACAACAGACTTGCTGCGACTGCTCCTCTCAGTGTTTGTTTCTCCTCAGTACATGTATGGAGTGGTACTGTTCAGTGAGCTGACCATGGTGCTGAAATACAAATAGAGAGTCAGGAACTGATTTATATTTAACTGTAATTACAGTGGTACTGTCCGCCCTGGACTGGTTTACAGCACTGTGTCTCGGGGCCTGTAGGACTCTCTTAGGGTTTAGAAAAACGTAGCATACTCTGATTTTGGTACAGGGTTACTATCAGCTTTATAAAATGTTGTCAATTTCCAAATTGAATCACTGTCTTCTGTGAATCCTGGGTAGTTCAGATATAAATTTTTACTAAATCTGGATCTGTGACTAAAAATAGTCCAATAAAGTATAATTGTTTCTAAATTTAGATGAATGCAGCACAATTCTTCGTCTCACACAGTTCCCAGCTGTGGCATATACTTGTGTATCTGCATAGTAATGTTTGGGAACCCCCCTCCCCTCCACACAGCCTATAATTAAAATGTTGTACACTGACATACTGTAAATGTCACCCTATAGCCATACATGTGCATGGCTATGTGGTAAACCTCAGGCTCCATTCAGATTGTTTTTCAGCATGAGGAAGTAGTGCATGTGTGTGTGCGTGTGTGTGTGTGTGTGTGTGTGTGTGGTGGGAGCAGGGAACTGCTGGAAGGATGGATAAGGAGGAAGGACAGAAGGAAGGAGTGGAGTAGGAGAGAGAGAGAGAGAGAGAGAGGGAGGGGGGAGGAAGGAGAAAAAAGGGGGATGCACGTCATTCTAACACGCAATGAGTGGTGGGAGAGAGGAGGAGGAGGAGGAGAGTGCAAACACTCTTACTGTGAAAGGTTTCATCCAATACTAGAAAATGATTCTGTAGACTTGCGTTCATGACAGTATGCGTTATATATGACTACATCATTTTATTTTGACCTACTTCACGTACCATACAGGCACAGATTTCTTTTTGATGGTCTGATGTGACACTTTTTCATTCACTCTTCTTAACCCTATCATTTTAAAAGCTACACACGCACAGTTACTTAATTGTTGAGTGCAATGTTGTTCTACTTGACACACTGAAATAATGGTACGGATGGTACAGCTGACATTTTCTTATCTTTGCTTACTTTATTTCACAGACACAGTTTAATTGCCTTAAATCAGTGGCAGAGGAACTTGGGTCTTGTGTCCAATCTGAACTCTCAAAGGTATCCTATAACTGCACCATGTGTGGAACTGCTGGGAGTCATCCATAGATACAGGTTACAGCTCGTACACCACACAATGAAACTGAATCTTATAAATCTATTCAATTACCCATAAATAACAATGTTACTGTAACTCATAAATAATAATATGAAGATATTTTATTAATGGATTGAGATAGTTTCGAGAACAAATGAACTGTTAAATAGGTATTTTAATTGACAAGGAAATAACATGAAAGTCATCCCTTAATTTGTAACAAAAAATGACTTGCATTTTGTACACCTCAAAAGCTTTAATGCAAGCAGAAACCCCATTAAAATCATCATATTACATTATGATCCAATACTGTAATTTGAACCCCAATTCCTTAGCGAACCCCTGAAGTTCCACCCCACTGAAAACGTATTAAGCTATGGATGTGATGTTACTTGATAGATTTTAAGAGGTTTGTCCCTTAAGAAAAACAAACATAAGCAACTCCTTAATTTGTAATTTAAGGGCCTAAATTTCTTAATTAAGGTGCAGTTAAGGTAAAAAATCCTTAATCCCTTAAAACTCCTTACATGTCTAATGTACTGATATATCTGTTAATTAATCCTACATTTAGAGCCTTGATGTTGTGTTTGAAGCGGGATTTAAGGGCGTTTTTTATCTCTTAAAAAGACCTGTGCAAAAGGCTAATAAAACAACTTTATTGGCTGAATTACAATCCATTCATTTAGGTACTGTTCTTTACTTATCAGAGACGGAGGGTGCCTGGGGTACAGGGCTGCAACTCACGATTATTTTCATGTTCGACTAATCTGTCAATTATTTCTTGGATTAGTCGACTAATCATTTTATTGAAACGTGTTAAAATGTTGATCTGTCTTTCCCAAACCCCAAAGTTATGTCTTATAATGTCTTGTTTCCTACTCACGCCAAAGGGTTCACATCATGGGAGAGTGTGTAAAGCTGCCAATATTTGAACGTAAGAAGCTGCATTAAGAGTATTTTGGGGTACTTTTATAGTACTTTCTATGAAAAATGACTTAAACCAAGTAGTCGACTTCTAAAATAGTCACTGATTATTTTAATATTCGATTAGTGATCGATTGGTCGACTAATCATTGGAGCCCTACTGGGGTATGACCCTCCCTCCTTAGCTATTAGATTTTAAAACATACTCTTTGATGTTTGAAAGTTAAGTCATAATCTGATAATGAAATCCTGGCATTGAAAAAAGCCTTGTTGGGCATGGTGGTTAGTTAGTGCAAATGGTTTAATTCTGGCCAGATTTTAAATGTGACATAAAAATAAAGTGATTCTGATGAAATATTACCATTTTAAGTTCAGATTTAGTTATGTTATGTCAGATGTGTTTGTCATACAAGGACTGTTGTAAATTTGAAAATCCATGATAGTTTCTGTTTCTTTCCAGTTTCTGCCTTTGGTAGGCCCTAAATGTTGTTATTTTGGCGATTTTTACAGAACACATGCCTCCAAAACCTGCGGGCTTGGAAGGCATGTGTTCTTTAAAAATGGAAATAAATGAAAAATAAATGCAGTCAAAAAATACAAATTCAACCATTTATATATGCCCCTCCCTTAAGCCAACATAAAAAACAAAAGTCCCTCTCCAGTGCTTGAATTTTTTTTTTAATGCCTGCCTCTTTTTGTAGGCCTACCACCACCTCCCCTGCTTTAAATAACGAACAGTCCCTTACATAACGTTTTTCAATGGTAGCCTTAATGCAAAAAATAGGCTAAATAAATAAGGGGTAGTTTACTTTCGGAGTGATTCCAAATATCCATGAGTTATCATGGTCCTACAAAACCCACAATGCACCCTTGAGGAACCCGTTATTTCCAAGTGTGCTATAGGCTGACGTGAACGCGCATCTTAACGGTGAGTGGAGCCCCCCATTCTCAAATGAGGGCTGCGCGCTCCCGCCGCAAGAGAAGTGAACGCGCTTGAGGGGCTGCGGTCCCATTGACGGTTCCGTCTCCCTGACAGCAGCATCAGCATCAGCATCAGCGGCGGCGCTGGAAAACAAGAAGTCGCCGCCTCGCCCCGCAGCCACACAGCCAGCCCACCGGACCGAGCGGAGACCCGAGCTGTGTTCAGGGGACCCCCCTCTCTGCCTGGCCTGAAGGAAGGAAGCGAGATCCTCCTCCCGTGTGCCATCATCCCGACCGACCGCCGGAGATATGGGCTCCCCGTAAAACGGAGGTGGTGGAGGGGAGAGGCGGGCGGGCGGGCGGTGGGAGGGGGGTGGGGGGAGAAGATAGCGGAGCAGCAAGAGGGAGAAGGAGAGGCTGAAAACGGCAACCGGGAACCGAAGCGCTACCACCACCACCACAGTTACCGCTGCTACTACTACCACAGCTAGCACCGACACTGCTGCTGCTGCTGCCGCCGCCGCCGCCGCCCTGGGTGCCCCCCGCCACCGCCATGGGAACTCCGCATCAGTCGCTCCAACCGCCGCTTTGTCCGTGGGCCATGTCGTGATCCGTGGGCTCCGCCAGCGGGTTTTCTATCCGTGATCCCGACCGAGGCGAGGAGGAGGAGGAAGAGGAGGAGGGAGGGAGGGAGGGAAGGTGGTGGTGGTGGGGAAGATGTTCGCCTCGGTGGGCCCTCGGGGCGGCCCGCGCCCACCCGTCGCCCCGGCCATCCCGGAGCCGGACCTGAGCCATCTGACGGAGGAGGAGAGGAAGATCATCATGGCTGTGCTGGCTCGGCAACGGGAGGAGGAGGCGAAGGAGGAGGCCATGTTAAAGTAAGAGGGAGAGAGAGGAGAAAGTGTGTGTGTGTTAGTGTGTATGAGTGTGTGTGAGAGAGACTGGGCCTGGGCTATTTCCGTTCTGAAGAAGTCCATCCACCTCCGTTCTCTCTTATGGATGCAATGTTTCACCAACACTCCACTGTATCTGACCATGCATGCATGTGTGTGTGTATGTGTGCGAGTGTGTGTACATCCTGCAGGTCCCCCCAACAGAACTCACTCACTCGCAGGCCCATAGGCTACAGCTGTGTGCAAGAGAAAACATGCAAGGGGCAGTGTAGACCAGGTTCACCTCCAGTTTGCAGATTCTTGCTGCTCCTGTGAGAGGCTCTGTGAGAGTGGCGGTGGTGGGTCAGGTGTAACTTTGCTCAGGAGGGAGGAAGAAGAGGACGGTGGGAGGATGAAGGGGTGTGTCACCATGCCCCATCATCAGCAGCATCACACTCCACTCAGATGAATAACATGAACTGATTCCTCATCTGCACTTGCTTATACCATCACCGCCATTCACACAAATGCCTGAGTCAAGTGGCGAGTATTTTGTACTTTAAGCTGAAATGTTTCATTTATAGATGCAGCAGGAAATTGCAGAAGGCTCACTGGAGCCTGGCATTGAGAGTAGTAAAAGTAAAACCCTCCCTGTTGGCTTTTATCTGTGCAGCATCCATCTCAACAGCTGCTGTTCTCAGCTCTGGGGTGCGGTTGAGCCTTTCCCAGCCGTATGCACTGTATGTAGGCCAGTGCTCTTGCAACAGACATCGCTCAGGCTGTTATGGAACCAGTAGGCCTATCACAGGGGAAGAAAGGTGCCTGTGTAATGTCATTTTGCATCAGGAGTGACTTATATTCACTGTGAGCATCCACCTCCTCCTCCTCCTCCTCCTCCTCCTCTTCTTCTATACCACCACCATACATGCATGGAGAAAAGTCTCCTCCAGATTTATTTGTCAACTGCAATCTCTGCAGAAATGAACCCACATCCACCCCCTTCCTCCAGGACCAGAAAATGCATCAAGTTGAAACGATGCCTTTCTCACGTTTTCTGCATGGTCTGCATGAAGCTGCATGCATAGATGGCCAGATAGAAAGATAGACCGACCCACCTAAGCGAGGCGCTCCTCAAGCTTTACGTCCCTGTTCTATTTTAAGCCCTCTGTGCGGACTGATAGCCCAGCACTGGAACGGAAGATCGATTCATTGCATCTAAAGAAGGGAATGTCCAATATATAGCTCAGGCTCTAAGTGGCTATGCATCATTTTCAGTAATGTATTAGCAGCCGTGGATTCACTCATATCATACCGTAGCAGCTGCAAATACAGCAGGCTGTCAGCACATACATGTCTTAACCTATATTGGCTTCAGCACCGTTTCCTCTCGTCACTGTTTGGATGGAGATTGCCATAGCAAAAGCAGTGTGTGTGCGTGTGTGTGTCGTTACGATCTGCACTGAAAAGCTGCACTGGTTGACTAATACATGCATGGTGAGTGTACTAGCAGTAGGGTAGTGTGGGTTGTAATGCAGAGAGGCAGAGGATACGCTGCTCCTATGAGAAGATATACTCACCATCAGGCCTATTGTTTTTAAAGCATATAGGATAACAGTATATGTACGCATACCTCCCTGTTGGTATATAGCCATAGCAACAATGATGTCATGGTAAATAAATTAAGAGTGAACAGTGACATCCTGTCAATAATTATCATGAGCTAAAGTGGTGTATGACAAAAAAAAATTCATTGAGAGAAAGAAAGACTGATAAACTGTATATGTAAATGATCTAAAGCCTGAATCCCAGTTACATAAACGGAGAGGTAAAGTCGGGAACATAGTACAGTAAAGCTCCTCCCTACAGCAATATAACAAAGCATCAATGATAAGCGAGTAGCGTTCCCCCGCTGAATCACAAACACAAGAATTCACCTAAAAGATGTGCGTTTTATTGATACAATCAAGCACAAGGCATCAAACTTGACAGTTTAGCCGTCATGATGGCCTTTCCTCATTGCACTGAGCTGATGAAACCAGAACCTCAGTGGAAGTACAGTCTTGCATTGCATTGCAATCACTTCATCTCAGTATCATTAGTCTCTGGAAGTAATTGAATAAGTCAAATTGATTGCTTATTTTCATTGGACAGAAAGCTAGTATATGTCAGTGCCCTCACCTTGAAGGCAGGAAGGTGCCAAACTTGTCTTCCTAAATGAAAACACAGGAAACACACATCTACATCCATTGTAAAAGCTCCAGTAGATGAAAGTGTTAGGTACGTGGTGTTTGTGAGTCAGTTGTTCATGTTTATTTTTTTCTTGACTAGATGAGCAAGATAGTGTAGGAACATTGCAATGCATTGTACTCTCTATAATAACTTATCTACCTACAATGCATAATATGGATTCAGCAGTTTCAATGTTGTTATATGCTGATGTAACAATACATATTGTTATAGATATGAGTGTGTATGTATGTATGTATGTATCAGTATGAGGAAAAACACCACTGTGTGATAGTTTCCAAAGAGCTGTGACATCTCAAGCAGAACAGCTTAAAGGGATAGTTCAGATTTTTTCAAGCATGATTGTTTGAGGTACTTATTCTCATCTGCAGTGTGTTCCCCACAGTAGATGTTAGTCAGCAGACATGAGTACCACCATGGAAGCTCAGCAATGTACTGCTGTACTTTGACGAGGGGGAGCAGCGGCAAACATATTTTAGCCACTTAAAAAAAGGCCTACCTTAAAAAAATCAATATCAGTTTAAGTGGACACCACACTGAAAAAAATTTCACCACTTGACCTTGCTGCCAAACAGCCCTTTCCTTTTGCACTGCATTTTCTCACTCGTAGAACTTTCGTATTCCTACGCATCTCGCTTTCGGCCGCTGATTCTCCTTCTGCAAAAGTTGTTCTTTGTACTCTGTTCATAAAGGTATTAGGTTTTATTGTCGCTGTCATAATCACTCATTTATTTTATTTTCTTGTATTTGTTGTCTCTTTCATAAACTGCTGAAAGTCTGACCAGCTAATCTTTGGCGTAATACAGTGCGTGGCACAGTTGTGCTAAAGCGTAAGAAGTTCTACAGTTGTCAAAGGAAAGGGACAGTCTGACAGCAAGGTAAAGCAGTGTAAATATTCTTCATGTGCGTATACTTAAACTGAAATTGATTTTTTAGGTGGGACTTCTTTTAGGTGGCTAAAATAGCATTTTGCTGCCAACCTGCACCCACAGCAGTACATTGCTGAGCTTCTGTGTCGGCACTCCTGCCTGCTTCTCCAAACTGGGGGCATGCCTATCGCCATATACTGAAGGTAGCTTACATGTACCTCATATGACCTCATTGCAGAAACCTTAAAGGACCTTTCTAGTGGTTTTGCATGTTTTAGCCCAACATTTTCCTCCTCATACTGTTTCTTATCCCAGAACGTAGGAAATCTGCTGATACAGATAGCAAATCCAATACCAGGGCTGTCTTTTTCCCTAAATGTGTGGAACTGATTGTAATGACTATTGTGTAAAGTAACATGAGGCCAGGGATTGGTTCAATGCAGGCATGTCCAAACTCCAAAGTCTGGCTCGGGGCCAGCAGATTTTAAACATCTCTTGTTGTGTCATTAAAAACATACTATTTGTGGCACCCCACCCAATAATGGTTAACCAAGCAAGATCACTTCGCCTTTTTCGTACAGCTCATGATAGCAGGACTATCATAGTTTGAAGACCAAGTAGGAACTAATGTTACGCAGGCGGATTTAGTGCGTTTTCATAAAAGGTAAACAAGCAAAGAAAGAAAGAAAGGAGCATGAAGTCAACAGTGAGGGCTGCCACTTTGAGGAGCAGTGAAAAGTTGAATACTTTTTCAGTGGAAGATGTGATGTGAAACGTGAATGAACGTATAATGGAAACGCTGAACATAACGTTGCCAAAAAATTGTGTTTAATGTGGATTGGACCGATTCATCCATATTAACTACTATAACAGATAGATTTGACATTACAGCCAACCATTTTGTAAGTCATGCTGCAGTATTTTAGAAATTTGAAAGATTTTTTTTCCTACAGTCTCAGACATCTGTTGGCCTCCATTGATTTTCATACAGTATGAAAATCTTTTAGTAAACACGTAACATCAGTAACATTATCATCATAAGCTATCTACAGTTCAACTATGTAATAACAATGTAACTCCGACATAAAGAACACAGACTGTGATGTATTACACAGCTCAAGCAAGTTTGAAGAGTCTGCTAATTGATTTTTATACCATGTAGAAGTGAATGGAAATCAATGAATGCCTGAAATCTTAGAACACATCCACAAATCTCAAAATCTGTAGCATGCTTTGAAAAACCTGCAAACACACCACAAACAAGCTCCAGTAAAAGCCTACACTTAAACTTCATTTAAAGATTGCATCACTTGTGGAAAAAGTAGCATTACTAAGTTTCTTTTGGAAGTAACGGAGTAACCTTTACCAATGTATTCATATCTACCTCAATCACTGCTGATTTTACACAACCAGTGAAGCAAAGGATGGTTAAAATCCATGAGCAGCAAAGAGATATCACCATTCCTAAAGCGTCTCATAATGAGAGGGGTACCCACAGTATTGATGATAAAAAGACATGTCTGTTTTAGACAGCGTGGGTGTTGGCGGGGATTTCTCTCTTGAGTTTCCTCTGTGATCTGACTGATCAGAGCCCACTGTTCATGTTTATGGATGAGATGGTTTTGAATCATGCCGTGAATGTGTCAGCGGACATATTGAAAGCATGTCATTGTTGTCTAAGGCCTGTCATCGACGCCTAAAGGTATCTCCGACTCTGCGACGGGAGTCTAAATGAGCAGTTTACTTTGCATTTGGAGTGTTTGCTTTTTTGGTTTGACTGAGTACAATGTCATTCAAACTCAGGCGACACAAAATACTTGTACTGAGCGTCTATGCCTTAACAGCTCTGCTACAATTCATTAAGAGTGAAAACATTATCCTAACCAAATTAAGCCTCAAAACAAAAAGTTTTTTGGAGAATAAGGAGGCAAATATTGACTTCTCAAAGCTAGCAGTTACTCATAAGAAAGCATAGCATAACAAAATGAACATAAGAGAGGCAGCCAGGCACACTGTTAAAGTGTTTTTCAGGACAACAGGTAAAGTCTGTCCAGCAGCATGCTGTTAGTAATTGTTATTAGGGAGTTAGGAATAAATAAATTAAAGGTCCCATATGATGCTCAATTTCAGGTTCACGCTTGCATTTTGGGTTTCCACTGGAACATGTTTGCATGCTTTAATGTTCAAAAAACCCATTATTTTTCTCATCCTGCCTGCCTGAATATACCTGTGTTCACCCTTCATCTGAAAAGCTCTGTCTATGTACCTGTCTCTTAACGCCCCCTCCCGAAAAGCCCAGTCTGCTCCGATTGGTCAGTGTTTCCGGGTCTTCCACATCTGCGATCTTGGTGTTTCTGAACAGTGATTGCAGCCAGGGAATGACTGTAACAATACAATAGTGGCAGTTTCAACCTTTACATAGTTTAGTTGTGACATCACAACTTCACAGAAGTCCTGACGGCTCGTCTAAAGGCACAGTTTTTGTGCATTTCTCTGTGGACTGAACGTTTTAATACTTTCACAGTAGTTATATAGCACCTAAACCTGATTTATAATAAAAAAGTCATGGGAAATCTGCTGTTTTACAATATGGGACCTTTGGCTATATACAAAAAACAGAACAAAGTTAATAGTAGAGTTTTGCGCTAACTTCATTTTCCCTAACTCCGTGTGTTTCAGAGAAGAGAAGCCTATCCAAGCAAGAACGGTGAACCTTGTTGGGCAGAAGAAACCTCCACAGCAAAATGACGTCCGGTGAGTGGCAATGGTTGTTTTTCAACCACCAACTCTTTGTCACCTAGTGGATATGGAATTTAAAATGAGTTTAAAATTGGTGTTAATATTTGCTTTTGCGTCACTTTAGCGTCATTTCACCCCAAAAGCCCAAAACAACCTCCAGTCGAGGGCTGGCAGTCTGTTCTTTTGCCTCACATCCGTGTTTTGTTGTGAAATCTCTTTTACACCTTGGATGAGTCAACGGTATAAAAGATAAACTCGTGTTCTGGTGACTGTCTTTTGCAAGCGTGACTCAAGCCATTATTATGGAATTTGTATGGTCCTCTAGTTTGAATGGCATTGCACTGGCACCTCATTTGGACTTTTTATTCATATTTAGCGAATTTGCCCCAGTTGGTATCACTGAAAATACCTGTTTACAAGCCACACACTTCTTTACCTTCAGAGTGAGTTTCTATCCTGTTAAACACACTCACAGCCCTGTTGCTGTCTGTCATCTATCAAACACCATCTACATGGCTTGCACTGTAAAGATGGACACGGTCAGTGTGATAAGTCCAGTCCAGATCCTGTTGAGTCATTACAGACTAGCTAATGTTGTCCTCCTGCTCTGTAGCTTTGCTGGCTTATGCTGGATTCAGATGCTCTGGGTGTCTCACAGTTTGCTCAGCTCTGCTGTCAAACTGCCCGTCTGGAGGAATGACTTCCATCACATGTGTGTGTGTGTGTGTGTGTGACGTGTTTAAGTTCAACTTCTTCTGACCTGTGTCTGAAATTTCACATGAGCTTTGGAGCCCAGCTGAACAATGCATGGCAGCCATAATGTCTGATAAGAATGACCAACATAGTAAATCAGGTCTATTTTTCCACAGTAAGGCCAAAAAACAACTGTGGCAGGAGAGCTAAAACATGCTAGCCAGCCAGGAACATGATAGCCCTAGTCAGTACCAATTGATCTCAAGGCTGGTAAGCTGGCAGCTAGCTCTAGTGGTTGCCAACCGGACAATACAGCAACAGTACAGGGTTATATAAAAATAGATGGTGCTTATAAGCTTTAATTGCTTCCTCTGTTTTCTAAGATTTATGCCTGTAAAAGTTTTGCGTAAAAATGTAGCTGGTTTAAGTGCTTGTGTGACCCAACGCATTTTCACTCTTGACTCGTTCAGTAATGACGCTTTGGTGCTCCGGGTATCCCTCCAACGTCCACTTTGGATGCTCGAGGTTGGCGCATCAAGTTCTGCTCGTTACAAGCAGCGTCTTTTAAAAATAAACATACGATTTCACAGAAAATGTACAGTTGGTGCTGTACATTAAATGGGTTTTAGGTTTACCTCCTCAGGTTTCAGCAACAAAAGCAAGTGGTTAGCTTTAAGACAAACAAAAAAAATCATGGTTGAGTACGTTTGTTACCAACATGACATACAGTGTGTCACTAGCGGAGTATGCTAGAGATACTAGCATACAGTGCTACATTGTTATTAAAAACCCACTACGACCCACTACCCTATTCAGACTTACTTGCTCTTTACATTATGTCAGTTGCTCTGAGCTTTAAAAAGAGAGTGACTGGGCCTTTATCTTTATTTAATCACTCCATAGGTGAGCCAAAGCCAAAGAGTATATCAAGCTAGCTAAATGTTTTCATTGCATACCCACAAAAATGTTCTCGTAAAGTTACGCACCCCTGCTAATGTTTTACCACTTTACATCAGACAATAATACTTTTTTAGGCAAATAGTGTTGCGTAGTTGAAGGGACTATATCTGTCACCTAGGGTTATAAAACTAAGAACACATTCGATTGTAAGACAGCACGCAATCTTTAGTAGAGAAGTCAATTACAAGTTCCGTGCAGCAAATATTAATCACAAAGGTTAACGTGGTGATTTGCTACCTATTGTAATGACAAAGTGATCTGAATCTGATAGAACTCTGAATCTTGTCACACTGGCTGCATCTTTATAGCAGTGGCTACTGAGAATCATGGGTACTGTAGTATTTAATGGTATTTGTCACACGAAAAGAAAAGAAAAACTCTAATATCCTGAAAACAAGCTGGAAATATTTATATCAGACGACCATAAAATATTGCTGTCGTATCATTAAGTTATGGAGGAGACTGCCGTGATTTTTAGTGACATTGATGTTATAGTAAACTTTTGTGTGCAAATTCACTTTCGGAAATTTACTTTCAGCTTTCGTGGTGCCAGCTTCCATGCTTCTATATTCCTCTATCCCTTTGCAAGCTTGCCAACTTACATCACACTGAGAATGCAGGTGCTTAGTTAGTTTTCACTAAAATATCCTCTACCATCTCGTCTCCAATTAGTGTGGACTGGATGCTTGATGGTCAGGAGTGGTTCTTTTTAACAGCTCAGCTTCGTGATCATTTTTCCTTCACTGCTGTGTGTGTGTAAAGTCTTGTTATTTAATCAGTGGTTGTTAATATGGACTTGAATTATTTGAAACGCACTCGTTTTCACTCTTTCATGTCATTTGAGCATCTCTGGCTTATTTACGTGTTGAAATGCAAGTCTCCACGCAGCTCTGTTCGCAGTGACCACAGCAGCCAGTAATGTCTTTTTTTTCTGCCTCACAATGATCAAAGGATAAAGCTTGTTTATGTTCTCTGTGTGTGCACTGTATGTGTGTGTGTTGGTGTGTGTGTGTTTTGTTGGATCAGAGAGTGAGGTGGGATTACAGAGTAAGTCAGCTGGAGCACATCTGCTTCTCTGAGGAATCCCACAATATGGCCCCCGTTTATAACATATAATCTGTGCCTTTCCGGTCAGTATTTCCCACATTATTCACCAGACGTTAACAGTCAGTATTCCAACAGTAATCCTTCTGCAGGGGCCGCTGAAGTGGGACAGGGATACTATTATGTCTATAAAGTGATTTTAATGCAAACCACATCAAACCAAGAGGACTGTTGAGCTCCTTGAGGCACATTTATGATTTGTGATGTTGGGCTTTGTAAATAAAATTGATTTGACTCTGTTAGCTGGCGTTTCATCCAAAAACAGTAGTGTTAAAAAATGTAAAGGCTGTCTATTGGAGGCCTGCTGCTTTAGGTACATCACCCAAGTTCAAATTTATTTCCTTCGGCCTGTTTTCGCTGGCGCCTTCTGCATCAGTACCCACACTTAACTAATGTGCTAATGTCTGTCTGAACATGGCCTTAGCATGGAGGTTCAGTGTTCTCTCACAATACTGTAATCTTTCCCTCTCTCTCTCTGTCTGTCTGTGACAGTTATGGTTAGAGGGAATAAAAGTACCGAAATTTAGGCCTTAGTTTCTTCGTGTGTTTGGCCTTTTGTCCACACCTAAACTGCGTACTGGGTATCAGTACTCAATACCTTTATGGTATTGACCGAAAGAACACAGCAGTGAGAACCCAGTCGTGTCAAAACGTCTCAGGTGAAACAATACCTGCATTGGATCCTTTTGTACCCAGATCTAAAAAAAATGACAATTTGGATGGTTTTTCCTTGCAGTCAATCACCTCAAGCCTTTTTAGATTTACTGTAATGTGGGATTGGCCCATTGCCACAGCAGCTCCAACCCATACAGTCTGTGGTGTGGTGAAGACTAGACTGGTGTATTTGTACGAGTAGGCAGTTCAGCATGCCCAGATTCTTCCAAAACGTTCGAAAATACGATGGCATTTTATGCAACTTAATGCTCCCATTTACTCTAGGGTTGCAGTAGTATACCGATTTCAAGGTATACTGTGATATAAAAGTTGATGGTTATCATACCATTTGTTTGCTTGTCTACGATATTAGAAAAAAAAAAATAGACATTGAATCTCCCCTTTATTTTAGTTATTTTAAAAGGGGAAACTTTTCACACATACTTCCTTTAACAAAATGGTTTCAAGTCTCAATTATAGTAATTTTGTTCAACCAAAGGACCTCTCCATTTTAATCCCTGTAAGGGTCATTCTAACTGATACCGCGAAACCGCAGTATTTTCTGAGACAGTTATTGTACTGTGAAAATCTCATACTGTTGCAACCCTAATTCACACCATAGGTACTGAATGAAGTAAAAACAAACAAACAAACAAAAAAACCCAAAACATAACAAGTAAAGTACTCTATTGGTATTGGTATCACTTTAAGGGTAGGTCTACTGGTAATGATACTGGTATTGTATTTTTTTTAAAATGACACCCAGCTCTAGAGGTGTTAACTTGTCGGAGTGTGCACTATTATTTCCTTCTTGACGTGTCACAAATAAGGTGGCATTTCGTACAATGGTGGACGTGCCCAAATTAAAATAGTGCTGGGAAATGAAAATTTGCATGCTACAGGTAGCCTTTCGGAAATACCTTTTTTTTCAGCTTTCTGATTGGCTAACATTTTCTTTTTTGTGTGGTTACGGTTAGGGTTATATCATTGCCTGTTGCACTGGCATGATCTTGACAGTGCTTCAGTTGTGTTTTTGTGTTTTCATTTGGACTAAGATTTTTTCAAATTTTTCAAATTTTAAAAAAATACTCCCTTGTAGACTTAGCTTTAGCCTTATTACTTTACTCTCATTGACAAGCTGTTTCACCTATATCTTTACTTTAGGTTAGTATCATTTGACTGATATCTTTTCAAAATGTCCACTTGCGGCAGAACGTGGCTACTTGCTAGCTAAATTTAATGTTCCACTGTGACAGAGAAATTCTAATTTATAATGCCAAATTCACACATAGTGTAAGACATAGCATCGCAAACAAACAAACAAACAAAAAACTAAATCAAAACCAAACAAAACAAAAACTAAATGACTGGTTTTGTGTTGACTAAGTTGTTATTGTGATCATAGTAATGCTAACTAGCTGGATAGCTAGCAGCAAGAAAAATTCAAAAGAGCTATGTTTCAAGCTTGAATTGGTTACTTTCATCACATTCAAACGAAGGATGATGTGGCATCTAGTGTTGTATTTGTGAAGTTTCGTCTTGTTGCAGTGGGTGAAACATTTACCAGCTCATCTACTTAGCAAATAAGGCTAGCATTGTAAGCTGGAGATGTGCAACCTGATGAACCCAGAACACATTTTTATATCAGTATACATCATCTCATTATGGACAACATCAGTCATTTCTTTACTTATTACAGAAAAAAAACCATAGCACCGGGAAACCCTGATGGCAGACATCGACTGCTCATTGTGTATTTCTCAAGACATAATGTTTATTCACAGAATTATCATAACGTCTGTAGGAAATAAAGTGGGCAGGGAAACCTGGCTGCTGATGGCCAGCTCCTGCCAAACGTTTGTCAGGTTGATCGGCTCAGTAGAGACAGAATGGACTTCTGGTGAGCTGTTGATTGAGCTGCTGGCAATCTCAGAGCACTGTAAGAGAAAATGGCTTGTCCTAAACTTGACCACCGTGTACTTTTGAGTTAATCTCTTGGGGGTTTTAAACTTTTAATAAGCCCAGGAGTTGCAGACGTTTCTTAGTCTTCAGGGGAACATGTAATCCTTCAGCTGGAGTTAATTACCATATGCAAGGTTTTCAAATGATAATATCACTATGTTAAAATGTGTGTTATTAATGACCTTGTGCTACTGAATGCATTTTAAATGAGCATATTTCCCATGCAATACCACATGTTTATTAGTCATTCAATGCTTGTATGTTGTCTTGAAGGTTCTCAATTGAACATTCTTGTGTTAATAATGCAGTATTTTTGCATTGAGTTTAACCCATTTAATCCCAAACCATGATTAATTTTAATCCATGGAACAACACACACTATAAAGCTTTATGCTTTTTTTCTAAAGTTACAGAAAGATATAATATCTAATATTTCGGCATTAAAATGTCTGTTAAGCGACTAGCCTATTGTTATATTTTTTGTTGAGTTGTGTACTTACATTATCCTACCAAAAAATACCAAAAATTGACTTTTTCAATCCAATTTTAGGCCACATTTTTACGATACACTTTTTTGAGCTTAGTTGCTTTTAATTACATGTTTTCACTGGATGAAGAATTTTAGTCATTTGGATCTTAAGTTATCAGGGACACAAGCTGAGCAAACATGAGCTGCAGCTCGGCTCCAGTCCGTGCTGTGTCAAACAGCATTGAAGAAACACTGATTTTTAATGCAAAACTGTTTTGGTCTGTGTTTTTGCTAGTTTAAATCACCTGATCTGTTTGTTTGGGAGAGAAAGGGACCTCTGTGGATAATTCGGCTCTTGGTAAAAAACTCTGGAACATCTGGCTCTTAAGTTATCATAGAAAAAAGGTGAGCACATATTAGCAAGAGCGGGGCTAGCAGCTCCTCTGTGACAAGCCAAGCAGCATCTGAGAAGCACTCATTTTTAACGTGGAGCGGTGATCAGTGTTATTACCGGTTTTAATCTCCTGATCCAGCTCCTGCTAAAATCCTCCTGAACAATGAGCATTGAACTTAATCCTAACCAGGGGGAAACTGACTGTAGTGACATCATTGCTCCGTCATTTGTTTTTGTCTTTTGATTGAAGGACTGGTAGTGGCAAAACTTACATATTGTACATTAAAATAATGACATGTTGTGGGAGCATGACATAAATGTTGCAGTATCAATACAAGACCTTTTAAATATAATGTAAAAAATTATTGCGGTCAAAAAATATAACTTGTGAGATGAACTTTTCTTCTCTTTGCCTTTTGCACCAGACAACAGACTGGTCAGGTTTGGTCACTTTGCGTCAAAGTGCCATTACTTTCTACATGCATAGGATTCTCTAGTCTCGCTCCACCCCTGTCCCTCCCTCCAGCCACCCACGTCTGCACAGTAAACCCCATGCTTCTGTAAAGGGAACATGAATGTACTGCAGTGTAAAGGTGTTTACACTTCACATCACTATATGTGATTGGCCAGGTGTCCCCTGATAGCAGGGTACCATGGCGATGGCCCAGCAGCCCCGTAGTAACCTCGGTGACCCCTGGGATTGGCGAGGAGTCACTTCCTCACTTCCTTCAGGGATTGGCTGTTATCCTGGTCTTCCCATGAGTCTCTGCTCCAGTGGGGACCGGGGAGGGACACGCTCTCACTTACATTTCTGTATGCTTGAGAGAGTTCCATCTCGGATAGAACGCAGTTTCTTTTTCCGTTTTTCCTTTTGCTTTAAACTGGATCTTGTGCATAGTCAGTAGGAAGGGATGGGAATTTTTTGACTTGATGGTATGAACCAAACATTTTATGATCACTAAGGCTGCACGACATTGAAAATAAACTGACATTGCGATATGTTTTTCCTCTGTGATATAGTATATTGTTATATGAACATTTTCAGGATTTTTGACCAAATGTCTTGATTAGCTCGATTTGGAAATAATTAATCATTCAAGAAGTATTGCCGTGATTTAGTGGGGGACTACATCTGCACAAACAGTAAAACTTGCGATAATAAAAGCAGTAGTGGGGGCAGGTAGTGTAATACACTGGTTAAATCCAGGCTAAAGTCATCGATCTAATGTCGTGTTAATAATGTGTGTTGCACACCTTAAAATAAGGGGGCTTGTTGTTCTCCTCCTGTTTGTCCAACATTTTCAGGCAGTTGTCGACTGCTAGTTGGGCATGCTTTGGTTGTTTATCAGACAGACTTCTTTCGTAGATTAACGTTTTAAAGTTACCTTTCCAGCTTTGTTGCTCTGAACTGTAGTTGGCAGGCCTCTGGTTTCTTTAGGCTAACTCTGTTAGCCTTAGCCCAGCTTGTAGCCTGTGTCTTCTCTTTACAGTTCGGTAGGGTTGGGCTGGTGTAAAAATTGATATTAAAGGTTCCACATTACGCTCATATTGAGGTTCATACTTGTGTTTTGGGTTTCTACTAGAACATCTTTGCATGCTTTACTGTACATAAAACACATTATTTACATTCTGTCTCCCTTAATATACCTGTAACCACTCGTCATCTGAAACACGCAGTTTTTCTACCTTTATAGACTCTTTCTTGCTCATAACGTTGCAACGGTATGAGATTTTCACGATATGATAACCATCTCAGAAAATATCGCAATTTCATTATTATCATTTGTCAGAATGACCTTTAAAGTAATTAAAATGGAAGGGTTATTTTTGGTTATACAAACATTTTAGAACTATAATTGAAACTTGAAACCATTTTTTAATGGAAGTATGTCTAAAAATTCTCCAGTTGTATTTTTAAAAGAATATCGTAGATGAGCAAATGTACACGGTACGATAACTGTCAATTTAAATATCATGGTATACCTCGAAACTGGTATACTGTTGCAACACTAGATGCAAGGCAACTGCTTGGGTCCATGTTTACTTCCTGTCAGCTGATGTCGTTCATACACACTGCAAAACATTCAAACAAGAAACTCAAAAGGACCAGTTTAGAATGGTAATGTCTCGTACAGTCTGTATAGTATACTTGTGACATCACAAATTTGCAGAATGGCAGCTCGTTCAAAGGCAAAGTTTCTGAATATGAACAGTGCATTTCCCCGTGGACTGAGCATTTTGATACTTTTACAGCACCTGTACCCACTTTAAATTTAATCGGACATATCAGCACTTAAAATGTGGCTGTTGAACTGCAAAATCTGGCATAATTTATCGCTCTTTTACCGCAATTGGTGCTCAGTACTGTCTGAAACAGATTTCTAAAGTTTGTCACTGGCATCAATTTTTACACTGCCAATCACATGAATATGGTGTATATAAGTGTTGGGTCAGAATTTTTTTAGTTCCTACGTTACCTGAAGGCACTGTCACTCATGATTCCACACCCCTCTCAGCTGATGCCACGCCCCCAACGCCACATCAGGGTCAAAAGTCTGAAACTCAAAAAACAGGTTTGAAAGTGAAAAAAAGATTTGAAAGTGAAAAAATAAGATTTGAAACTGTAAAAACTAAGATCTGAATCTGAAAAGATAAAACATGCAACTGAAAAAAATAAGACCTCAAATGTCAAAATATATATGGAAGTGAAAAGTGAAAATAAATTATTAATTCAAAAGAATTACCGAAGTGAATCAAAATTATATTTAACCTGAAAAAAGTTTCATACACTTATTTTTATTTTGAATACATTGTTGTATTTTTCAAAATTCAAGATCAACAAATGAATTTTCAGTTTCAAATTTTATTTTTTCAAGTACAAAACTTTTGACCCTAATGTAGCTCCATAGAAAACTAGCATCTAACTATTGCATAGCATTGCCTAACATTGGAGTGAGCCGTAGCCACGTAAAAGATGGGCCAATAGCCTACTTGCTATCTTGCTTTAACAGAGAACGTGTGTTGTGATATACTGTGATATTTAATAGATATGACTTACAGTTTAGACAATGGCAAGTACTTGCTTGTTAGCGATGGTCATTTAGCTCAGCAGTTACTTTTAGTTCTCTGCCGATTTCCCTCCAGGCAGCTGTAACTTATTTAGCAACTTTGTTGCAAACAAATACTGCTTGCACTGCTCTGCCCCTCCCATCTCCTGAAATGTGATCTCCTTCATGTTGCTATGCTCATCTGTGAGACTGAACACTACTGGCTCCATTAGTCTGTTTATAAACATAATATTATGTTGACCATGTTGTCACCTGCTTATTACTGACGCTACGGTGCTGTCGGCACAGGTTGCTGATTTAGATCACTTTTCAATTTGCCAGAACGTGTGATAGTTACAAATGCTGGTTCAGATGGTTAGCATAGAATCAAACCAGTTTAAGCTCCTACACTGGACCGGACCAGCAAAACCAGAAATCAACCCAACGCTACAGTCCTGCAACTCTGCGGTGAACAGTCGTTATACTGGAACCTGAGCTTATGTAGAAACTTCCTGTTGACTATTGGAGCTTCAGAAAAACATATGTTTTTCTGTGTCTGTGGCACTTGCCGGCCCAGTTACAGTATTTTTCTACACACACACAAGAAGATCTCACTTCCCATAATGATTGCTGGCAGACTAGAGCACAAACACACCTGTTAACATTAGTCGTGGAAAATACTGTGAGTTTTTTTTTTGTATCAAGCAGCAAAAAAGTTGTAGCATGAGTGTATCTATGTAGACATTTTACACCTTTGAGATGTTTATGCTCAACTTGGGTCTTATTTTCATCAAAAAGTACTTTCTATGGGACTGTTCAATTTATGAGGGTGGTGCAGAAAAGGAGATGCATGTCACATCATTTTTTAAGCACTGGGGAGAGACTTATGTTTTTATTTTGGATTAGGAGTGATGTGTACAAGTTTAAATGGTTGTATTTTGTATTCATTTTACCACAGATGTCTTGGAAGCTATGTTATCACCCAAATTACACCATTTGTCATGACCAGAAACTGTAAAAATAGAAATTATCATTGGATTTTCCAATGTCTGACGATCCTTGAACACGTCCTGTCTGACAAATGCTTCTCTCAGAAAAATAACATAACCCCATCTTAGCTTAAAATAGTGATATTTCATCAAAATCACTGTATTCTTTATCTCCTTTAAAATTTGGCCAAAAATAAAACGTTTGCCAGCATGTGCGAAAGAGTCTAAAAACCGAGGCTTTTCACAACTCCAGGATTTTTAACTTTCAAACATAAAAAGGTAAGTTTTAAAAATCAAGGAAAACTATTTGTAGCTTCAGAGAGGGTCATAAACAAACAAACAAACAAACAAACAAACAAACAAAAAAATATATGAAAGTCACGCCCCAGCCACCCCCTCCTCTGATAAGTAAAGAACACTCCCTAATAGTAAAATAGCTTGTACTCACCAAGTTAATTGGTGAGATTTGAGAACATGGCAATCTTATGTTGAAGTCTGAGCAGTCAGATGACCATAAACACTTTAAACAAACCCTTTCTTTCCAGAGTTGGGGGTGGCATCCCCTCACTTCCCCCTCAGACCAAGCTCTGTATGTGTGTGGGTACATGACAATGTGTGAATATGCACTATGTGTGATTATTGTGTTGAGCAGTATTTGGGTATCTGTGTGTGCATACATGCTGTGTGTGTCTGTGGGTATACATGCTGTGTATATGTGTGTTTGTGCTGCCTGGCTGTGTATGGCGTTGCCAGGCCATATGGAGCGCTGTCTGGGGAGCACACTACCCACTTAGCTCTGCTGTTGGCTCTGGTGCTCTCTCCATCTGTCCCTCCTCTCTCTCTCTTTCTCATCCCGCCTTCCATCTCACCATCTCTCTCTTTCTCTTCCTCTGTTTTATCTCTTTCTTTTAAGCTTTTGTTCTTTTATTTTTTTATTTCTTGGAGCTCGGTCTTTTTTTCTCTCCTTTCTCTACCATCTCTCTCCCTCAGTCTTCTACACTCTGTGCTTTATCTCATCTTAATCCAAAAATAGCCTTCCTTAGGTATTTGTCCAATTACAAGTGTGTGTGTTTGTATGATAGTGTGTGTGTGACAGAGCTAAGTGTCTTGTCAAGCACTCCTCCTCTCACTTTCTTTCTTTTTGGTTGTAAAAGCTGTCATCCCGCAGCTACTGTGCTTCTGAACATCCACTCAGCTGACAACGGTGATGAGGTTCAGAGCTTGACCAACACCAGAGCTGGTGAACGCCCTCCTATGGGCCCCAGGCTGCTGGTTTGGGATCCCCGAGCCAATAATCGATGAAATGACCGGTGGGGGGGTCTGTTGTTGTCGGCTAATTGTCAACAGGTTGTAACATAGTACACGTACACAAACTACCTCCCTAATCCACCCCAGCCTTCACACATCCCAGCTGACATGCTGCATGTCCACAGGTCCTGGAAAAGTCCTGAGAAGTCTTTAATAGTCTTAAGGTCATTATATTTCTGGCATCATTATTTGTATCATACTTTATTTAAAGCAGTGTTTATAAGGATTTATAAGGCATCATGCGTGCAGCGGCACATGGTGTGCTCATTAACATTTACCTGAAGTGCATTGGGATCAATTATAAGGGGATTATAAGCACTGAGCTTGAGGTAAACTATGAGCTGGTGATGGTGAGCCTCATACTGTAGGGCAAACATAAATACAACTCTAGGAGAAGCACTATGTGCCTTGAGAAGGTCTGATATGTACTATAAATACTACACAACTATGAAGTAATGAGACATTGCAGTACAGAAATGTTTGTACATAGTTGCCTTTATGAGGTTTGTCCATTGGAGAGCAGCGACATGTTCCACTCATATCATGGTCACACATACTTAATAGACACATTTATAAAATCCAGTGTGTAGGATCAACCCGTTCTCATTCTGAAGTCATCAAAAATCGCCACTTGGTCAGAGATTTCTGTGTCAGACACGAGAAAACACACCCCTTCATGGCTGTGTGATGCGCTGCAGGGCGGCGACATATACTTACAGTTGACAGTCAATTTGAAATGCCACCCGAAAACAATGTAACTTAAGGAGCTGGAAACTCCCTACAGGGTGGGTCCAACAAACACTGGACTGTCACCTAGGAACCCAGTGTTCACTTCCTGTATGAATGTAGAGCCAAACCATGATGTTTTTTTTTTTTTCTAAACCTCACCACATGCATTTGTTGCACAAGGAAATAAACGTAAAAATAAAATGCGTTTTACCAACGTTCCAAGTTTATTTTGAAATAGACTGTATGCATCTAACAAGAAGAAACTGTACATTTCCTGTGAAAATGAAGGTGTATTTTGAAAAAACACGACGCATATAACAGGCGTAAATATGACACGGCATCCCAGAACGTCGACGACAGACGCACCTAGGGTACATAGCACATTATAAGTAAATGTCAAAAGTCCACTTAACAAGCAGCAATATGTGAGTGAGAAAATGTTCGAAGGATTTAGGGAGATATATTGGCATAAATGGAATACGATATGATAAGTATGTTTTCTTTATCACGTGAAAATATGAATTGCATTGTTTCCATTATCTTAGAATGAGTTGTATATGTCTACATAGGGAGCAGATCATCATCCACAGTCTCTGCCATGTTATGTGTTGTTACAGTAGCCCAGAAAGGACAAACAAAACACTGGCTCAATACTGGTTGGCCAATGCAGTTAGTAGCCCCTCCACTATGAGCAACATTAGAAAAACACTGTTTCTTTTTATTCAGTGTTTCACCTGATCCCTTTGTCTTGGTGAGGAAGTGACCTCTGTGGATAATTCAGCTCCTGCTAAAAACCTCCTGAACACTAAACACTGACAGAATTCTAACTGGGAGAAGTTTCAGCTGGTTGCAATCTGCAGTCCTCACAGCTGGATGCCACTAAATCCCCTACATCTTCAACAGTGCTGCTTAAAGACCTCATATGACAGAATTACATGTCTGTTGCTGTTGCTGACTGTTTTAACAAAAATGTGTCTATTGTACAGTGAGCTCCATTAATCTGTGTCTATGTGGATATATTGCTTAAATAACATCATCAGACCATGCAGCCTCTTTGCAAAGTGCATTTTGTGCATTGCATTTTTCAGCATTTGCAGTTGCTGTCCAGTTCTTTTCTTTAAAATAACTGAACTCTTATGCAATTTGGTTACAGGTCCAGTGAGTAGGATTTAGGAGGCTACATTGGCAGAAATGGAATATAATGTTAGTAACTGTAAGGGCTGCACTTAACAATTATTTTTTTCATCAGTAAATCTAACTATGCAAATGTAAAAAAAAAAATCCAAGTATGAATTCATGTATTCTCATTGTCAATAGTCAATGGTTGGCGGGCTGACCGGCACCCTGTCACAGACCAGATTGTAAGTAAGGGCTGTAAGTTGAATATCACCGCACTAGACCTTTAAACAGCCACACCTTGCCCTCTGTAAGTATGATATGAAAATGCTTCTTTAGTTTCCCTGTTGCAGAAGCCTTCTCTCATTTGTTCTGTGTTTTACAGTCTTGTAAGTTACTGCTGGACAGACAGGGACAGGGCAGTGATGATGATTATAGGTCTGAGAATCACAGTAAATTATATTTAGAGAAACACTTTTCCTGAGCGCCATTTCAAAGGAATGTCGGAGGCACGAGAGAGAGTTAGAAAGAGAGAACAAGTGAGAACGCAGAGAAAGTGCGAGGATTAGGAGTGAAGTGTATCCAGAGAAAGAGGAGGAAGGCGGAGGTGAGAAGAGTAGCGGAGGACATGAGGAGGAAGGAGAAAAGTACAGGAGAGAGTTGCTTTTGCGAGCTACAGTTAGAAGCATCACATAGACTCAAACTGCATTAAATCACAACTGTCAGTTTTGGCATAAATCATCACTTTTCTTCTCTGTTGGGATTCCCAGAAACCCTAATCTGTTGAGTATATTTTAGAACCAAAACCTTCACACCCAATGTGTTGAAAAACAGACTATGATGCTGGAGACAAATTAGAGCAATCGCTGATCTCGGACAAGATTAATACTTGCCTCTCTTCTCCAATAAGTTGTAAATACTATCAGAAGGTGGATGGGAGTGAGAGAGAGTGTGATACAAGAAAAGGATGGGAGGATAGATGGAGGGATGGAGGGAGTGGGGGAGGTGAGAGTACATCCGAGCAGCTCAGCATGGTGAGTTCTCTGACGGAAGTGAGGGAGGGGAAGGGATGGAGGAGGAACAACAGAGCTTGGCACAGAGAAGAGAAAACTAGAGGGCGAGAGATTCTCCATGTCCCTGCTGCCATATGGTGAGCAGCCAGGCCACAGCACAGCACATACATGCACTAATGGAGAGGTAAGCACAGAAAAAGGCTGATCAGATCATATTTGTCATGAAAAGATTTCGCTTGTATAACTTCTTAAGTTTAATGAAATATGAAGAACAATTAGGCGACATCAAGCAACGAACAACGCCAAGGACAAAATACGGCCTGTGCTAAATCCTGCTGCCATAGCAAAGTTAAAGGATGGTTCGGATTTTTTCCAACCCATGCCATGTTAGAGAGTTATAAGTGGCTGTAATTATTCCTCCTGTCCTCACTGCCAGTGAGATGATCCTTTCTTATTGTGACAACACTGTAAAAAATGGGACAAAATCCATTGTACTAATGTTATGCAAAATCAACCTAAATGCCACCACAAGGACTGAAGCTGGATAACTGGCTACAGCCTCAGATCCCCGGATCCTGAGGGCACCTGACTTCAGGTTTACAGTGTGGCAGCAAGTCTGTGATCATTTTAAGTGGCTATTATCAGTATTTTTATATTACCAATAGATGGCATGACTACCTAATGTGAAAGGCTTTGCTGGTAGCAACAAGCCCACAAAGGTTTTAAACCTACGATGCTTTGAAGCACCTTTCTCCTCATTGTTTTGGTGTTGGTGGCCAATTTACTGTTTGGTTTACTTACGTGGTTATATCTATTAATTATTCATCACTTTTCCACCACAGCAGGCAGCTGTGTTGAGTGAAAAGGCTCCAAAATCCCATTGTACGCCACCAGCTCAGCACCAAACAGCACACAGACACAGTTGGGGCGGACAGCCACGAACTTACACGCACAGGGTTCCATTCATACGACTATAAAAGGTCCGTGTCGATCTGGTGTTCCATGCATGCGCATTTCCCAATCCAGACTCCATTCAAGTCGGTGGTGGTAATTAGGGCTGCAACTGTTATTTTCGTTGTCAGCTAATCTGTCCATTATTTTCTCAATTAATCCGTTTTTTTTTGTTGATAATTGTGTCCTATACCCTGGGATGATGTCCTCAAAAGTCTTGTTTTGTTCACAATCCAAAAGTGGATATTGGACTTACATTCAAAATCTTTTGATGCAGCTTTAATTGTTGTAGATTTGATTGTTAGTACTTCCAGTACAGTATGTATTCTATATGTATGAGTGAAATCTAGTTTTTAAGCCTTTATATTTTACAAAATATATCATACTTCAACCTATTCTCATAGAATGGTTTGATCATCCTACGAAAAATGCATGCACAACAGTTCATATGATATCCTACGAATTTGCGCCTCATGAGTGACGTTACATCTGTAACAAACAGTTACGTAATAATGTAAAGTTATGGATGTTAGTTTTAAGCAATGAAAGTTACTGTGGTTAGGTTTAGAAAAAAGCAACATGGTGAGGATGTACCTTAAAATGACTCAATGTTCAGTCAAATTTGATACAGGTCCAAACGTGCGACTCCAGGGGAAAGTCGCAGGCTAAAGTCTGTTTTTTTTGTGACCCATCCACCCCAACCACCTTCCGTACAAGCGCTTGGAACTGCTTCCTTGTGCTGCTGCCAGCTCATTGGTCATGTGAGCGCAGCCTTTCAAAATACGTGGGACATGTATGAATTTGGTTGCATTGCTTTTCATAGAAGAGCCTGCATATTTAAATGATCCTCATCAACATTATGCTCAATCAATATACCAAACAAACTAATTACAGTAATACACAGAGTGGGAGAAATGGGGCGATCAGTGGGGTTCCTAAGCTCATTTTTGGCCTGAAGTCCTCTTGTGGGTAAATACGGCCCTGAACAGGATGTGACAACACAAAGAGGGAATGTTGGAGTGAAAGGGCCATAATGACGGAAGATTTCTGTGACTTGATCCACTATACCACTTGATTTGGAACTGGGACAATGCAATGTCTTTCAATGTACTTATGGCATGTGAATATTGACTTGAGACAGACTTTTGTCTCAAAGACTTAAACCTATATTTGAGAAGCTGAACACAAAGATGTAATTTTTAAACAAATGTCAGAGTATACATTAACAGATACATAGCCTACATACTGTATATATACCTAATATGCAGACATTTATTTTCTGAGTTATTTTTATTCTTTTATTACAAAAGACACACATCTCTATTAAATATAGATCATTAGGTGATGACAATGGATATCAAAATGTCATTATCCAGTAAGACCGAAGGCGTCCTCATTGATCTGATGCATGTTGCGCACATTTTTATGAAAATGATGCTGTCGACAGTATCATGATGTTAATAACTCAAAATAAATACAAGCTGTATTTCAAGTTCAGAATTAAACCATTTTTCTCACCTATGGTGCCTGTTTGAAATGATTCTCATGTCAGTGTGACGCAACCTAGCACAGTGTATATGGCCAGTTTCATAATTCCCAGATTTCCATCAGCCTGTAAAGGTGATAAACTCCTTTCTGCAAATAATAAGGTGTTAAAGTGAGTGTAGGTGGATCTCCTTTGCATGCAAACAAATTCCTTTTCCGTATGCGGACACACACACACACACACACACACACACACACACACACACACGCACACGCAAACCGGAAAACCTATTTCTAATTCTGGCATGCATTTTACCTTCCATTCAATTTCACAAATAGCATGAGAGGGAGGAAACTTTTTAATACTCGTCTATTATAGGACACAGAATGAGTTCCAATCAATCTTGTAGATGACTCCTCTACAGTAAGAGTGTGTGTGTGTGTGTGTAGGGACTAGATTAAAGACAGGAGTGAACGTTGTGGGGAGGTAGAGAGGATGCTGAGAGGGAGACAGGTTTGAGAAAGAGTTGGAGAGAATGAAACTTTTGAAGGTCTTAAACATCTCACAACAGACCTGAGTAACAAGGGACCAAAGTTACTTTAAAAATAAGTGTAGGAGAGCAAATGAGAACGAGACGGAGTGCTTAATTTCTAAATGGCTGCGAGGTGATTTTCTCTGACACTGACTCATTGTTATTTGATTCATGTCTGCCTGCTTTTTGAATATCGATCCAGGAACTGGAGGAGTGACTCATACTCAGCCATAGAGGCCTGAGTCACTACAGGAAAGGAGTCGAAGCTGGCTCGCAATCCCAACCTGATGCCACCCTACTTTATGAAAGCCCAGGACTGGGGAAGGCCCAGCCAACGTTTGGCTTAGCAGCAGTAATGACGTTCAAGGACTGACGGACTCAGCTATTTTATCTGCCTTATTTTTGGACACATCTACTCTATGTCAGGAAGGGGGTCCTTAACTTTTTGGAGTTGTTTAACTAAAGCTTTAAGCTTTGATTAAAAGATTCAGGCTCCAGGAGAAAGCAGTCCAAAATTACAGGAAGCTTTGCCTGCAGAAATAACTGGGGGGTCATTAGAGTAAAGGATACGTCAGGATCCAATAATGATTTTGGTTCAAATTTTAAAAATATCTTCATTAAAACTGAATACTTGCTAAGTACTGGTCAGTTGAAAGTAAGCAGAGAGGAGCATCCCCGCTAATTCAGATGCTAATTAATTTACTGTATTTAAAGGATAAGGCTGGTGATTAAAAAAAAAAAAAAGGAGTTTTCTAGAAACTTTATTTTTTTTTGCAAACACTACATACAACCCATATGTACTGTTTCCCAAATGGGATACTTCCGTTAGTACACCCACATGCAGCGCACTGCATTCTCAAATCAAACTCTCTGCTGTGCACTTAACAAAAATGATGCTCATATGGCACATTTCTATATCTATGAATGTCCATGGCTGATACAGGCTGGCCCTGTCACCAGCTAATATACCCAGGTAATGAAAGCTGCTGCATTTTGCAAATATTTACGGCTTGTCAAATATTTGACAGCAAATCTAATGCTAAAATCCTCTTAGTGAAGACAAAAATTGAACATGCATAAACACCTAAACGTATGCCCATAGACCTTATAGCTTACACCACAACACATATAACCTCTATGCCTGATTACAAAATGTGCTGCTGTTAGATAGCTAGCAAACTAAACTGATGTTAGCATTTGCGGTACCAAATTATTACAGAATTAACCCAATAAACAAACTAGTGCCCTCTATTTGACAACAGTACATTGGTAATGAAAATACATGTGTATCTTTGTAAAATGCTTTGAAATTCAACAACATAGTCGGCCAATATTTCACAAGTTGAAATGTGTTTGTGGTCCCCCTGTAGCTATACATAGGCAACATGGTGACCAATGAGGGTCAGAGGTCTCTGATGATCCACGCTCAACTTTTTAACTGCACCATCCGGGGACTCATAGTTCACTGCGTTTTGGCATACTTCTCAGTGTGCATGCACCCTTGCACTCAAAAGTAGGAATGTACGATATTGGATTTTTTGTCAATATCTGATATGCCGATAGATAGGCCTAACAACTTATTTGGGGCTAAGACGTAAAAAAAAAAAAAAATTAAAGTGTGCTTGTTGCATATAGGGGAAACACTGCTCTTTTTGTACGAGTTCTTCTGGGTCATCAAGTTCTTCTTCAGCAATGAGTACAGTTGCTTCGTGCACGTTCTGGATGTTGTTTGGGCTATCCACCGGTATTGCGGTATATGGAAAATTCATATCATAATAAAAATAAATACCAATTTTTGGTAGGAACCTGTATACCGGCCAGCCCTAACAACACTGCACATTGACTTTTTTCCTCTTTAACAACAAACACACATGGTTACGTTTTCCCAACACACACACATGGTTAGGCTTAGGCTTAGGAAAAAAGAACAGGGTTTGGCTCTACAATCTTACAAAGTCGGTGGTTGTTGGACCTGTCCGCCACCCCTAGCACCGGTCCTATCTGGACTTCAGCCGCCTTAACTTTTGGTGCTGTCCTGCTGCATTTGCCCTGATGCTGCTTAGTGCTGTTGTTCAACAGCGACTGGTGGTGTATCATGCCGATGTGACAGGACAGCTTTTTTCATCAGTGTCTGATGCCAAAAGTCACTGACCAAGTGCCGTATTTTGACCACTTCAGAGTGAGACAGGGTTGTACTGACACTACCTCTTTTGTTATGTAACAAACATACTTACTTTTACCCGAAACATGATCTTTTTTCAAAACCTAATCAAGTAGTTTTCTTGCTTAAACATAACCACGACTGTTTCACAACATTTATCTCTTGTGACTGTGTGTTTCATATGTCCATCACAGAGATACACATTGGCGTAACAAAGTATCAGTATTTCTTGACAGGTTGATATTGCACTGGTGCATATTCTGAAAAATCAATTTGTAGTTCAGTAAAATATTATAAACTAACTGACACTGCAAACGAGAGGCAGATAGGAGTGTATGCCAACTGACCTGAATGGCACTTAGGGGACCACAGCTCATTTTTGCCCTGGGGCCCACTGGTTGATTAATCTGGCCCTGGCTTATATTTATAGTGGTGTATGGGTGTATGTGTGATTATCTCAAAATTGAGTACAGCGTGTGTGTGTGTGTGTGTGTGTGTGTGTGTGTGTGTTCATGGTAATAAAGGTACATGTGTCCCTGTGCAATGCTGTGGCTCATTTATGTGTTTTTAATGGTTTAAATGGCACTGAGGGATAAGATATATCAGGATCTGACGACACAGACATACATAGATTGTTGGTTTTGGTGTTTCGCCATACGCAGCCTTATCCTTCAAGTCTCCCTGTGTGTGTGTGTGTGTGTGTGTGTGTGTTTTCAGAATGTGTTTGTATGTCAACAGGGGGGTTGGGAGAGGCTCACAGATTGTTTAAAGGGATAACTTTAGCTCCTACAACACACACACACACACACACACACACACACACACACACACACACGCACACACACACACACACATTGTGTTCAGGAGACCAGGTAAAGGTCAGTGACCTATATAAATACTCTTTCAAAGGCTCCATCAAGCTGTAATCATCAGTGAAACAGAGAGAAGAATTTAAACACTTGTGCTGCTATCGCTGCTCCTTTATAATGACATTGTCATTTAGGGTTAAATTTGTGTTATTAAAAGTGTAAACTACCTTTTACCAGTACCTTTGGCTGCACAGCCTATACAAGATTCACAGTTAAAGATGTTGGTGGTCAAATGCCAGCAGGGGGATATCCCTGCAAGAAAGATTGTGTGTCCTCCGCTTGTCCTTGGCAGGTAGAGGTTCATGTGCTGTCCAGCTTTGAGTCACAGTGCTTTATAGCTTCTGTCACAGTGCTTAACAGTAAGTCCAGAAGCTCCTCCCTCTACTCATCTAGCATCCATCCTTTCTTACCCTTTTCATCCATCGTCTTCGCTCTTCCTGCCCTCAAACCTTGTTAGTATTGCCTGTGTGGCTAACGTCTGTGTCATAGAGCTCCATTGTTGTCCGTTGTTGCACTGGGTTACATGTCACTTTATTACCATGAACACACACACACTGTAGTTTATTGTGACTTAATGCGTCTGCTGTAAAATACTTACTGGAGTGCTAAATGTGTATTAATCCGCAGCACAAAATAGTCCTCATTTGATTTCCTCCTGTTTCAACAACGTTTGCTAAAAACTACAGTGTCCAGCTGTTTCAGGGAATTATTGAGCCAGAGGAATGAACGATGAATCCATAACAAAGTCTTTGCACTCTGTTCATAAAAGTGAGCATATCGCATAGTTCAAATAAGTTACCGGTATAGAGTGTTAAGACATATTGTGTTAATGTTTCTACATTTAAACATGTTTTGGATGTTTTATGTTTTTATTTTGTAAAATCTGAAAAAGCAATTTTATTCAATAACACAATTTCAATGTTGTTATCAGTTATTATGATTTATTGACTTACATAACCTTTTCACTTAGGTTGTACAGATTTCACAGATGTAAAGCATCTGAAGATACCCCCAAGCAATGACATCACAGTGAGCAAAAATACCAATGTAGGCCCTGGTGGACCATTTCTATTGCAGGGTTCAAAGGGTTAACCCAAAACATGATGTCTTTTCAAAACCTGACCAAGAAGTTTTGTTTCCTAAACCTAACTGTGACTGTTTGACAACATTAACCATATGTTACAATTGGGGCTGTCAAGCGATTGAAGCATTAATCTAATTAACGCCATGCCATGTGACTAATTAATCTGAATTAAGCACATACATACATTTTTGTTGTGAAAGAATTAAAAAAAAATCAGTTTAAATGAATTTTGGCAGATGTGTCGTAGTAAAGCTGCTGGATTTTGGACCCAATTGTCCTCCTGTCCTCCACCACAGTAACTGGTCTGCAGTCCATTGCAGCCCATTTTGCAAGGGAGTTAGTCGGTCACAGGCAGACTTACTCAGTTTGCATCTGAACGTGTGGTTGAGTGTGGCTTGCGCCAGCTCGGACCTGCGGGTTCACTGCTAAATATTTTGCGTTAAGGTGATATCTCAGGCTTGCAGTACTCTGATGGTATGAAAATTCCTTACTGCAGAAATTGCAGAGGACAGTGCTCCTAATAACAGTTCCATTTGGGCGTTTTTAAAATGTAAATGTTCCGTTCACAAGGCCAAGCAGCATCGTCTTGTCTGCGTCCATCGTGTGACAAAGCCACTGTGGCCTCCAATGATGCTGACAAAAAACAAACAAAAAAAACAACAAAAAAAAATAAAGTTATCTCAGTCCATTAATAGATTTGTTTCCTTTCATGAAGAGACACATCATTTAAAGACAGGAAAGTACATGGCTTGTTCTTGAATGTAACTTAATTTGCATATTTACAATAACAATGCTAAACTTTCTTGAAACTTTCTTTCGTTCTGAAAATTTGGTGATATACTGATCATTGTACTTAATAAAAACAATGACCACTTAATTCAATACAGTCCTAATTAAAGGTTGATTTCCTTGGAAAATATATTTCTACTTTCATTTTAAAAAACTATTCTTTTTACATCTCAGTACCAGGCGAAATGAGGGATCCTTTTTTTGCAGTGTGTATCTCGTGTATGTAATCCAATTTAATTTCCATTCTCATTGACAAAGCTTAGGTTTCTCTCTGTATGTGGAGTCAGAGTGCAGAGCTTGTTAGTGCTGCACAGCTCAGTTATGAGACACTTTATGTTAATGTTGTTTCCTTCTGTGAATCATGGGCCATTTGTTTATAATATATGCACCCACACAGGCACACACATACACACACAGGCAGGGTTTATTTTTATGCTCAAGAGTAAAGGCATTGGATGTTTGATGGAAAAGTGAAGTGTGTTTTGAGTTTGTGTGTGTTTGCATAGAAAAGTGAAGCTTTTATGCTCACTTTGCTTTAACCTTGTGTCTTACTACATTTGAATATGGATATTTCCCTGCGTTGTCTTAATGAGCTTGCTCTCTGTTTTGCCGTCACACTGTACGTTTCTCTCTGATCTCTCCTCGTCTTTCTGCCTCTCCGTCCCCTCCCTTCGTTCTCTCCTCCTCCCTGTCTGCTTCTCATAATGATCTGCCAACCCCCTCCATACATTTCCCGACACTGTTATTTGATGTGATAAAGATTTTTTTTTTCTCACCTGCAAGAGTGAATTTGATGGCTTGTTGTGGTTGACTGATTTGTGGAGACGTACTTGATGTATTTCCTGCTCCTGTTCTCATTGTTTGCTTCTACAGTATGTCCTACTTTGCCACATTGATTGCAAAACACACACACACACACACACACACACACACACACATAGAAGGTTCACCACATTTGTGTTAGATTGTCTGTTGGTTTCTGTTCACTAAGGTGAACACAAACACTAAATGATACTCAGGTACTCAGTTTAGTATGTTGTGATAATAGGCTAACAGTTGGCATTTCACACAAACTTTGTTGACAGACTGTTTAGTATAAGACAGTTGTTTCGTCGGTGAATGTTGTGAGCTGTAATGGAGCCAAATTATGTACCGTTACCTTTGTTACATATTGCTGTTGTCCCTGGCTTTGTATGAGAAGCGGAAAAGATTGCTAGATGCTAGGCTAATTTATCCAATGTAAAATACCATAGACTTGTGCTAATAACGTTAGCATGTTGTATTGGTGGGGGAAGTGTGTCCAGATAAAGACAAGTGTTTGTCTGTCAGTTCTGCAATTTATAGTGAAGCCAATTTGCATACTTGTGTTTGAAATTGTCTCTATTAAGCCATATTCAATGTGTTTTGAATCAACTATATAAATAAAGTTTGATTTGAACTAAACTTTACAGCACTTAACACAGTCCTTCACTGCCAACTAGTGTTCTGGAGGTGTAACTGCAGAATGACACACACACACCACCGCAGAAGTAAAAATAACGTGCAGATCGTTTTTCTCTCCCACGACTCATCGATTAGTCGAAGATTATGTGCGACTTTAATTGACCCAAATTTTCTTTGGTTGACTACAGCCCTATCCCATGGGCTATGTTGGATGGCTACATGCTAACTGTTTAGCATTGGCTATATTGTTAAAAAACATTATGTTGATAGATAGTGGGCTACATGCTAACTGTTTAGCAGAGGCTAAATTGAATAAAACATGTTGAGAGATAGTTGGCTACATGCTAACTGTTTATCATAGATTATATTGAATGAAAACTTTAGGATGAGAGGAAGCAGGCTACATGCTAACTGTTTAGCATAGGCTATATTGACTAAAGACATTATGTTGAGCGATATTAGGCTACATGCTAACAGTTTAGCATAGGCTATATTGGATGAAAAATGTTATGTTGAGAGATATAAGGCTACATGCTAAATGTTTAGCACAGGGTATACTGATTGAAAACTGGGATGTCAGGCTACATGCTAAGTGTTTAGCATTGACTATAAATGAAAATGTTAGGATGAGGGATTCTAGGCTCCATGCAAACTGTTTAGCAAGGCTTTATTGGATAAACACCAGGTGCTGGTCTCCTTTTGTGTGTGGAAAACAGGAGAGCAAATGTTATAATTAGAATATATATAATTAGAAGAATATTTTGTTGGATAAAAATGTGAATTTTGAAAAAGATAACACTGATTTTTTTATTTCTAATTTTGACTTGTGCTTATCAAAGCTCTAGAGTTATTGGAAATGTTTGGATCAAACGAGTCAGAAACAATCCTACGCAGCCACCACTTGAATCTATAGCCTTTATTTCTATAAATAATAGGCCTATTTAGTGTTTCCCATATATTGATATAATTGTGGTGCCACACCACGTTATCAATATGGATATTGATTTCTTTTTTTCTTTTTACTGTTTAAAATGGACAAATTCTTATTTCATTGTAGAGCTGCTTGCAGCACATTTATTCACTAAGCCCCTCCTTGCCCAACCCTCGCTTTGTGTTTATCAGACCACAAATGAGAAAAGAATTAGTGAGGTAGTGCACCCCGCGTTCCCTCCATCTCACTCCCACGACTACTTTGCGAGAAGAAGAGCTGCTCTGGAGACGGACCTTCACGTAGTAACTGTAGCAGCTCCCTGTGAGGTCACAGCGGGCAGGTAGCCAGCAGCAGCTCCGGGTCTAACCAGTGTAACGGCAGCAACATAAAGTTTGCTGATCCAGCAGGGAGTTGGCAGTCTGGAATTAGATACCCAGCTGGTGCTTGGGTCTGCATGATTTGAATGTGAGTTGCTACAGCCACTGACTGAAGGTCTGTGTCCGTTCCCCTTCCTCCCTCAATGAACAGCTACTGATAATACTAATAATATTAATATAGCCTAATCCTTGTTTGCAACTGTGCAGAAATAGGCCACTGATGTATAGCTTTGAAGCTCTGAACTATTCGGTACAGCCCTACTGTATGTTAAGCTCGATGCTATCACTTAGTTTGTCTTTCACTCTGTGTGCTGTTTCCCATTACAGCGGCAGAGTCTGTGTTTGAAGACTGAATACCATAATTTCTAAAGTGTAGCCTATGTATTTCAATTGCTGGCCTTTCAATATTTGAAGTGTATATTAAAAACATGCCTTTTCTGTAATATTGTCTGTTTTATAGAAAGCATGTTTTTATCATATTTTATGTAAGAGCTCTCCTTGTTTTCAGATCTGAATGAATAGAGTGCTATTTGCTATTAATGCAAACTTGCAACATCTTCCAGTATGTTCATTATTGAGGTTATAGTTTGCAGTCATGTTGGACTGCACTATGTTGAAAGATCTTTCAGACGTTTTGCCCACATCATTTACAAACACAAGGGAGGAAGAACAGACACATTTCAATATGAGGGGCACGGTGGTGCACTGACAGCTCACAGCAAGAGCCTCCTGGCCTGCTTGAGCCCTTCTGTGTGGCGTTTGCATGTTCTCTGTGCCTCTCACCTCAGTAATAAACATACAGTTGACTTATCAACTCTGTCTGACATTGTCAACAAACACTAACCATTATAAGCATCATGAATATTTTATTTCATTGAATAAGTAGCCAGCAGGTGTATGTTTCACATTAAAAGCCTGGAGGGCTTTTAATGTGAAATATGTATTAATTTTCATTGATGGTAGCTTAACAGGGAAACTACAAAAGCCCTCATTGTCTCTTACCTAGCCTTTATTTTTTTGTGCACACCAGGGTTACAAAGACACTGACTGACTGACTTTGAGGACTTTACAACTCTAGAAGCTTTTTACAGTTGCTTATGAGGTTTGAAATAAACAGACAATGCTAAAGATACATGCTAGGAGCTTTTTTATCTGGTGCATTTCTGCACAATACAAGGCCGGATAATGTTGTGTTACAGTGTAGTGACAGTAAAATCTTAATTCCTCTTTCCATCCTTTTCCCACTCTCACTTCGTCTTATCGTTTATTTTTACATTTGGTTTATTGTCCAACTGTAATCCTTAATCTATGACTCTCTACAGTATGTTCTATTACATTTTCAAAGTATATAAATGCACCGGCTCACACATAGTTATGTTCTGTTTTCATTAGGAGCTTTGTTGTAGTAAATATCTGTGTTTTTCTACTTTCACTTAGGATTTTCAAATGGAGTGAAAATACTTAAAAAATAAATGTAACTGTGCTATGATGTGATAGAAATAGAAATATAGAATAGGCAACAGAAAGAGGTAATGCACATCAGAATACGAAAGTGGAAGTATTTTGGAAAGGATCTTAAAAACTCGATGAACCCAATAAGACAATGACAGCAAGGACAGAGGGAAATGAGATGTAGTGGGGATGAAGCAATGCACAGAGTCCCTCTATGCATTTAATATCAAGTGTGGTTCCATCCAGCCAACGTGGATTTATTAAACCTAATACCAATAGAAGCTATTTTGGATTGAAGCCACCTTTCATCAACAAAATGCCTCTTAAATAAGGAATAAGACACCAATAATCATAATAAGAAATATATACATATATATATATATATATATATATATATGTATACATATATGTATGATGTGTGGCATATATGATATGGTGATGATCAAAATCATCAGATTCAATTCAGTTTAATAGCTTCCCATGAACAACCAATGTAGTATTGATCAATGAACATATAATCAATCACGCTGGCTCTTTTTATCAGTCCAATTTGTACAAGTCTAACTGTACTGGCTTGTGAATGGACCCAGGGGCTAGGAGAGACACAGTGAGAGCCCTGGAACAGGAAGTAAATCCTGTGGTGCTGCAGCAGCAGGTGACCTCGCCATGACCTTTGGCTATTGCTCTCAGGAAGTGCGTGTGTGTGTGTGTGTGCACTTAACATCACCAGTGGTGGGTTTGCATGAGTGTGTGTTAAGTGTGCAAATGTGTGGCTGTTGTTTTTGTGTAGAGATTACAAGAGGAGAGATGAGGTGAGGTGTGTGTGTGTGTGTGTGTGTGTGGGCAGGTGGTAACATTTCCACGGGCAGGTAGGGTTTCACCCACTGGGTCCGCTGAGTCTCTGAAGGCTTTTCTTCAGGGTGTATTTAGTGAAGCAGTTTGTCCTGTTACACACAACGGAGCAATGTTGATTTGTCTGTCAAACGACTGGATGTCGGACTTCCTTTTCTCAGGCCTCTGCTGCTGGGGCTTGTAGTTTTTGCCAGCTGGGCTGATGGGGGAGGAAGCTGCACCGCTGACTCCCAGTCTGTAAGTACTGTGCTGGAGCCGCAGCAGACGATATGAAATTCTTTCTATGTCATATCAGGTTAAATGCTCTTCACTGTTTTGAGCGGATTGAAAGGCTGAGCAGTGATTGGATGTGAGGATGTCAGCGCTCATATTAAACTTTAAGTCCAGCATGGCTCAGCTAACTCATTGTGTCATCGTGGAAAAAGATTTTTATTCACAGGAATGAAATGTTCATTGTTTTCTTCTGTGTTTAGTATTTGGGATATGGAGGCCAATAATAATTTTTGTTTTAAGTCACTTGTGTGCCTTTTTTAATATATGATTTCATACTCATGCATTGTCATGGATTGCCAAATGCATATCGGGGGTTATATACTGTGTCTAAACTGATACTCATATGAATAATTTCATGACTTTTGTCATCTTCATATTTTTATTTTAGATGTTTTTAATTTGCGGAAGGGGCAAACATGTTAGAGACGCTCCTCTCCTCTCCTCTCCTCTCCTTCTGTCTTCTGTCTTTCCGCATACTCCTACTTCACCCCTCCGCTCTTTTAACATTTCTTCTCCCTTTACCCTATCCTCTCTACTTTCTATTTCTCTCCCCCTTCCCCCTACTCCCTCCTCCCTCCTCACCTCCTCTTTCCTGTCCTCCCCCTCTTCTCGTTTCTTCTCTTCTTCCTTATTTGTTCATTTTCACTTTTCCTTTCTTTTCTATGCATCCTCCCCTCTAATCTTTCCCTATCTACTCTTATCTCTTCTTTTCATCTCCTTTTCTCTCCTCCTTTTTTCTTCTTGTCTTTCCCTTGTACACTTTCCCTTTCACCTCTCCTCTTCCTCTTTTCCAATTTTTACTTATTGTTTTTCATATTTACATAAAGTCTGCCATCTTTGTATGGGATCATAACTGATCTGCCCGCTCAGATGGAAGTTGTGATAACTAGACAGACAACATAAAATTAAAAAATGCACAGCATCTCCTCTCCTCCTGTGATTCTCAGCCGATCACTTCTTCTCCTCTTTGGTCTGTTTCCCCTCTGTTTGCTCTCTCCTCAATCTCCACAGTGTGAAATCCAATTAATCAACATACTGTAACGCCTTAGATAAAACCAATACTCTTCCCCTCCCTCTCTCATATCGATTTGAAGAGTTCTCGTGTCTGCAAAGCAGCCTGAAACAATAGCAGACACAAAAAAGTTGATTGCACCAAAACACACAAACAGTACAGAGAACGGTGATATTGACTGGACTTAATGCAACGATTGTCTCCTTCACTCTCTGGTTTCAGTTCACTTCTCCTCCCCTTTATTTATTTATTTATTATTTATCCAATAAAAAACTCTTACTATTATTTTCTAGTTTTTATTTCATTTGATCACCCTTTAACTTGTGTGATATGTAGTCAATCACAGTTTGTGGAATTACTATGGAATGGTGAATGTAACTAATTGGATCAAAAGAGCAGCATGGTGTACACATTTTCATTCCTATAACTTACACGAGATCATCCATAATGTTATATGGTATATTTTTAGTCACATTAGCTATTAGGTGGAGTGCTATGAAATTTTGTACACACATTCATGGTCTCCAGAGGATGCCTGTAACTTTAGTGATACCCTGACTTTTCATCCAGCACCACCATGAGGTTTTTCATCGGGACTGAAAGCCTTGGTCCCAGAGGATGAACCATAATGACTTTCTTGATCAATGACTTTTCATCTAGCGTCACCAGTAGCTCATTTTTACTGATGTACGACATTAGATTTTTTGCAAATATCTGATATGCTGATATATAACAACTAATTTGGTCGATAACCAATACCGATATAAATATATACATTTTTTTCCTCACCTAATATTAGTGATCATCAAGTCTCTTCCGTCGTGGAATTAACATCATATTATTCATGCATACTCTTATCATGATGGCCCACCAGCAGATGGCAACATGAAATACAATGCTTTTTCTATATTTGTTATATTCATTCATTGTGCATAAAGTTAAAGTTAAAAACTTAAGGTACCATCACGACATGACGACATACCTTAAAATAACTCATGGTTCTATTGGTTTTACACGGAACATAACACTGGCCTTCTGGGGGAAAGTTGTGTGTTTGTTTGACCCATCTGTCACCCAACCTGCCCCCTTAGACGGACTCTCACTTTCCATACTACTTCCGTCTTCACTCCTGTCAGCACATTTGTCACGTGATCGCAGCCTTCATGATTATGCTGGTTGAATACAAATTTTGATGCATTACTGTTTGTAGGTATACATACGAACAGTGAATGGCAACAGCCTGAATATCTCAATATTTGCACAATGGATTTCAGGACAGACATTAATGGTTCCCAGATAATGTATCCTGATGACTTTGGTGACCTCCTGACTTTTTCTGTCGCATCACCAACAGGGCTGACATTTTTGACTATCTTTGACAGACTATTGACTATTTTTGATATCTCAACAAATGTGGATGAATTGCCCTGAAGTTTATGTTATGTGTACATATGAATTGATTATCAAATGACACCTGCATGTATTTATCTCTACATATTAATTCAGAACAACTTTCAAATTTGCCAAAGCATTCATGTTTCCTCTCTTATTTCTTCCAGAGGTATCCAGCAGCAGTTGTCCAGCTACAGGGAGACGGTGATCCGGCAGGCCACGGTGGCAGCGGGCTCGGCCGTTCACCGGGACGACGCGCCAACCTGCGGCATCTGCCACAAGACCAAGTTCGCAGACGGCTGCGGGAACCTGTGCTCGTACTGCCAGACCAAGTTCTGCGCCCGCTGCGGAGGGCGAGTGTCCCTTCGGTCCAACACGGTAAGAGATGATGAGCCACGATGTGTCAGTGGGCAACATTTTCTCATGGCCGTTTACTCATATGTATCCTGTAGAAACCACAAATTATAATATAATTTTCATATTGTGATTAGTGATGGCTATATTGATAAAACTACAGATTTCTATTACTCCCAAAATCTTCTAGTGGTACTCTACTGAGTTGAGATGTGATGACTGTGAAAGCCATAGCACATGATTCACATTAGAAGAGACCACTTCCATCAGGGAGCAAGTTGATCACTCAGACTAACTTTGTATTGATTTGCAGTGACTCTTTCCACTAGCGGGAAATATATATGAAGGCCCACAACTGAGCAAAGGCAGTGAAAGGTTATCAGTCAAGTTAAAAATATAACTAAATTCATTAATGAATAATACTGTCTGTTGAAAGTATACTATGAGGACCTATTGGTTTATCCACCTGGGGTTTTAGCCTCGCTGTATTTGCATTTTTTCTGCACTGTGTCCATGGTTTTCGTAGCTTCCTCTTGAATGCATGCTGTATACAGTTTGGCAAGTGGTCGTTACATTTTTATAAAGTACTGACTTTACCTGCGCACTGTGCCCAGGAATTGCCCAAACACAAATAAGAAGAAAATAAGAAAATCCAGGCAGAGGGCAGAGTCGCTGCAGATAAATACACACTGCCAAACATCTCTAGTGATGGATATATCTCTGTTGTTAATTTACACACATTACAAGAGTTATGCACAGCAGTCTGAATCAACTTTTAAATGGGGAGATTACATACTGAGTCTTGTTTCCTCAAAAAAAACAAAAAAAAAACCCGGGGTTTGCAGGGCAGCACAAGTCCATATCCGTCATGGAATCCGAATCTTCACTTAATACTTTTATTGCACATGCAGCTGTGGCCAATCAGGTTATACCAAGGCCTCAGCTGTTAGAACTCAGGTGGAGGTGATGAGCCATGGCACATATGTGTGTCTTTATGTGTGTATAAGGGTGTACAGTAAGCTGTGGATTTGTGTTGATGTGTACTGTATATGGGGTGTGTGTATCTGTGTGCGCTTCCACCCATGTGTGTGAATGCAGTGTATGTGTGCATGTGTGTGTGTGTGACCCAGGCAAGAGCTGGTAAAGGTTAATTGGGCATTAGACTGAGCTGTGGACGGAGGGGGTGGTCTCCCACTCTGTCTTGGTCTCCCAGGGGTCCGGAGGTGCCCTATACATGCACAGCAGGGTGTAGGTGTGTAGATGTGTGTGTGTGTGTGTGTGTGTGTGTGTGTGTGTGTGTGTGTGTGTGTGTTGGCATCCAGAGGCGAGTCTTTCTCTGAAATAAGTGACATCCTCTCTCCCACCCTTTCTCTTGCATTGTCAGTGTGGCATTTAATGACCTCACACACATACAAACACACATGCAGACACACACAAAAACCCACACACACAGACAAACACAAACACACACACACACACTCAAAAGTACATCCTAATTAGTTACTGGCTGATATAGAGAGAGAGTTCATCTGTGGGGTCCTGGGTCGTGGGTTGGGGTGGGAGGCAGCTGCATTCAGTGTTTGAAAGGTGGATTTTGCACCACGCACACACACACACACACACACACACACACACACACACACACACACACACACACACACACACACACACACACACACACACACACACACACACTATCTTGAACAAAACATTGACATACTAAGTACTATTGTTAGATTACATTTATTTCTTGATATGATACTTTTATTGCAATAGCTAATGATGAGAAAAATCATGAAAGAAAAATAATACTGTATAATTTCACATCTGAAAATTGACAGCATCAGTTATTTGTCTTAGTACTGAAAAGTGTTGCACATCATGACATACACTCACATTTACTTTCATTTTGTAAGTTAGACTTATTGGTACCAATCTTGTGTGGGAGTGGTATCAATATTCTCTTCTAAATTTTTAAAAGAATGCAAATAAACACATTTCCCAAAACACAAACAAGTAATCTTTAAATAACCCCATCATGTTCAGCCGATTTAAGGGGGGACGAGGCAGGGCACCATCCCCAGTCTGCCATCTTTCTCCATCCCCTGGGTTCAGACCCAGATGCCGTCCCATCCACACCCAAACCTGTAACCGATAAATGATTGAGAATTATTAAATTTGAAGGAGTATTTCTGTTTTAACACAGCACAGAGAAGCTGTGAGAAATCTACCTGAGAAATGCACTGCATGGGCATGCCTGCACAGCCATCAGGATGAAATTTAACAGAAAAGCAAAAACATTCCTTTTCTTTTATGGGCCCAAATTGTTTGTAGTTTCAGTAGTTGATTATACAAAAATGGCAAAAAAGTTACTTAATTTTACTTGAATATACAAATAAGAATTTAGTCAAACTACCAGCGAGCTACTGCAAAATGTAGTTAAACTATGTTTAATTACATGTAGTTCACGACTCCCAAACAAAGTCTGATATTTAGGAGACCGCGTGGTAACTGCTACTGGAGACTCAAATATCTGTGTATCACAGTGTTTGTTACTGGTAGGGCGGTAGGATCATTGTCATGCTTTCAGATATCATCTTTGCTCACATTCTCTCTGTCTTTCTTTTCATTATACATGGATGGCTGACTGGGCTGCAGGAGGACAAAGTGGTGAGTGCTGTGCTTTTTTTTTTTCTTTTCTGGACCACAGAACTCTGCCTGCAACCTTTAAGACAATCCGTCTTAATGGGTTCAGACAGTATGTATGTATGTGTGTGAGTACCTTCAGTCTTTCTGTCTGTTCATGTGTCTTTTATTATCCCAAGTACAAGCTGTATCAGTAGAAGCAGCAGTAGTGGCAACAGTGAGTAGTAGTAGGAGCCTGAAATGTCACACGGCATGTAATGTTATCTAATAAGATACTTTAATCGCTACTATATACAGTGATCTCCTGGACTAAACTGCATCATCTTGCATCTAAATTTAAAACAATCCATTTATTCATTGTTTTGCCATACCTACTAATATTCCTATAACATCACCCAGCATGCATATGAAGCAAGGAAACAACCTGGGCCCCACAGCTAGATCACAAACCAATACACAAAGGACAATTTTAGATTTTGCAAGTAAAAATTGACTGTGTGGGTGGAAGTGGCTACAAGCCTGTGCAAACATGGGGAGAAAGTGCAAACTCCATGTAGAAAGGCCCAGATTAGGAACACACTCATAATACTGTCAACATTTAAAGGGACAGTTTTTATCAAAAACCAAATATTTCATTTTTCTTTTCCCTGTACTACTATTTATCTCTTTAGATAGTTTTGGTGTGAGTTGCTGAGTGTTGCAGATATCAGCTGTAGAGATGTATGCCTTCTCTCAAACACAATGAAACTAGATGCCACTGAGCTTGCGGTGCTCAATGCGCCAAAAATATACATTTGAAAAACTGAAGAGCAATGTCTCTTTCCAGAAATCATGACCCGATTACTCAAGATAATCCACAGACCTTGTTGTGAGCAGTTTCATGTAGGAACTATTTTCATTCTACTGAACTACACCCACCAATGGTATCCCTGCACAGAAGAAAGCTAGCTAACCTAGCACCACTGAACTAGCTAATGTTACAGCTCAGTCAAGGCAGACGTCGTTAATGTTTACATCTGACGCTGTCACGCTCTATGAGTAGATGAGTAAACAAAATCTAAATTCAAAGATGCATTGATATCTGGTGTATATACAGTATATAATCTTTGACTGTCACAGGTTAGCATTGTAGCTAAAATGATTGCTTCAACCATATTTCACTGTGGTTGTGAGGTTTTAATGGTAAGGTTGTGCCTAAACTCCAACAGAATATACTTCAATGATAAATTCATTTGTGCCACTCAAAGAAAAAATGACGTGAATTTTTTATTTTTTTTAGAAACCTTAAAGATACTTTAAAGAATTCACAACCATTTTTAGTAATGTAGCCCACATAGTGAGATTGGGAAAGGAAATGTCCATCTTTCTGAGACCAAAAAGTCTAATTTGTAGATTGTCTGAAGTGCCACTTGAAAGTAGATTTGATTACATACAGTCGCTATCTAGCTGTAATAATTATTATAAAAAATTGTTCAGTTTTGCAAAGCAGAAGTTTGTCAAATATGTAATTGTTCACTTCCTTGTCGATACGTAGATGAGAAGATTGACACCACTCTCACAACAGCTGGTTAGCTTAGCTTAGCACAAAGACTGGAAGCAATGGGGCTGTCTGAATCAACAAAATTACTGTGATAACTCTTAAACTCTCAGCAAGAAAGTGAATGAGCCAAGATCCCAAATTATCAAACCATGGCTGTGCTTGGTGCTTGGATCCATCAAACCCAGCAGCATGCAGAGTTAACAGGCCGATGTGCAGATGGAGGACAGTGTGGCCTGTTTCTTGGGGTTTGTGACACAAGTGCTCCGTGAATTTGCCTGCTCCATCACTGTAGACTTCCTCCGTCGAGTGGCCTGGTTAAACAAGAGTTAAGCAGAAACATCCGATACGATGCTGCTGGAGAAACGTTCCCGGCGGACATGCCTTTAACACCTTCCTCTGCTTGTGTAGTTGTGTCAGGTTTAGAACCTTACTTGGCCTTGGCTGCCATCCCTCAGGGCAGCTGCCAAACTGGCACTTTGATGATACTTGGCTGGGCTTGAACGCCACGACTGTCCAAGAGTGCTTTGGTGTGCTGTACATAGCAGTCTCACTCCCTCTCTAAAGCTCGGTACAACAATCACTGGCTCTAAAGAGGAAAGTTTTGGCAGAATGGAAGCCTTATGTAGCGCTGGCTGTATAGCTGGACATGGATTCATTTAATTACTTGGGGATTGATTAATCTTGCCTGGCACAGTGGTCTAAAAGTGCAAAGTTACTCTGCCCGCTTTTTCCACTCCACTCAAACTAAACACTCAAAGTTAAAGTGAAAATGTTGGCAAGATATTTTTGGGCCTGAGTGATATGTAGCCTTCCGGTGTGTTTTGTGGTCTAGATTAGTATAACTGTTTTTTAATAAAGTGCTTTTCAAACTGGGTTTCTGTGGGTCTTTGAGGTCAGTTCCTGGGAGGATGTAGCACACAAAGTAAAGTTTAACTTCACTTTTATTTCACCTCCTGGACGTTACTTCTCTGAGATGTTAGACATTTCAGATGGCGATCCATAACCTGAAGCAATGCACTTTGAGCACCACAAGCTGAGTGCCATCTAGTTCCATTTTATCAGAGACAAGGCAGACATCTACAGCCAATATCTCCAACACTCAGCAACTCACACCAAAACAATCTGGACTGACAAATAGCACTACAGGTACAATTTTTAATTTTTTTTTTTTATTTGGGGTGAACTGTCCCTTTAATTGCTATTATGTTTTCTTTTACTAACATCAGCTTGTCTTTCAACTGTATTCATTTTGTGTATGTAGGGCTGGGCAAAATATTGATGTTATACTAACTATCATATGAGATTTTGGATATCTTAATATCTTAAGTGTTGTCTTTTCCTGATTTTAAAGGCTGCATCACAGTAAAGTGATATCACTGAACTTACCAGACTTCTAGCTGTTCTATTATTTGCCTTTACAGCTCAGTCATTATATCCACATTACTGAGGATTATTTATCAGAAATCACATTGTGTAAATATTTTGTGAAAGCACCAGTAGTCAACCTTACAGTATTGACGCAATACTATTATTGAGGTATTTGGTAAAAAATGTTTGATTTGCTCCATATCGCCCAGGCCCAACTGAAGGAACTGTGAAGAGGGTGCTGCCTTGCTTTTCAAAGAACATTTTTGAAAGTCCATGATGGAGAGATAGATAAATAATGTTTTAACAAGCATAACGATATACAGTGTGTGGTGCATGCAGCCCAGTGTGTTGTGCTAATGATATTCAGGGCTCATTATCTGCAGTGATGGCTGTGCTCTCGTGGAGAGATGAGTGTGTGTTGTTGTACTGAAGCCAAGTGTTTCTCACAGAAAGGGCCATTTTTGAAGTCCTGATTCCTCCTCTCATGGGAGACCAGAGAAAAGTGTTGTGTGTTGCTTTTTCACACACACGCACGCGTGCAGACACACACTCTCACACACGCGTGCTCACTAACACCTCTCTTCCCTCTAATTGTAATGTCCAGGGCTGTATTTCTGTGGGGGGTCGGTGCTTTTATGTGACTATAACTCAGCGCTGGTGGATGGCTGTTTTTAGACCATTTCTGATTCAGAATTACTGGCACAGCTGCTTCATCCACTGGTGTTTCCAGCCCACTGATGCTCTGAACCATGGACGTAATGTTAGCTGTATTAATATACTTTATACTATTTCAGATGCAGTCTTTGTTTGATTGACAAGTTGTGAGTGGATGGTGCAGATATTTTGCATATCTCTTGAGTACCTTCATCCAGAGCAAGAGCAAGAGTAAGAACTCTACCTTGTGCTGACATTTTTATTTACGTGGATGCTCTGTATCATAGTAGGAGTGTAAAGATACATTGATCTGGATTGATAGCTGCCATGAAAAAGTCGAAGAGAATATTAACTGACACTGTCTCATACTGTGTCAATCACAGGCCACTGAATCAAATTGATTTGAGTTTGTATCTTGTCAGATTATTGTTATCCAAATAATCAATAAAATATTGTATCGTGATGGAACTTGTGATGTAGTACTGGCAACCAGGCACAAGCAAAGCATCTCAGCCGAAAAAATTGCTGTGGGCCTTGTTGCCCCTCTGCAACTCAGTCTCACTCTGAATTCCTTGAAAACCGGCGCTAGGTAAAAAGCTGTCCTTTCACATTGGCATGAGACGTGGCTGTTTGACGCCATTGTTTAACGGCACCTGGTGGCGTCAGGGGGAAACAAGGCGTAACAACAACGAAAGTTAAGGTAGCAAAAGTCCGAGTAGAGTAGATGGGAGGGGTGGTGGATGGGTCCAACAACCACCTGTGATTGTAAAGCCAAACCCTGTTCTTTTTTCACTAAACCCAGCTATGTGTTTTTGTTGCCTTAACCCTACCATGTGCATCTGTTGCCTAAAGGTAACAAAGTGTGTTTGTTTCTGAGAGAGGAAAAAAAAGTCAATTCACGGTGTTGTACTGATGTAGTGCGTTTATCTTGAAAGAGACTGCAAACTGTACATTTCCTGTGAAAACGGAAGTGTATTTTGAAAACAGACAATGCATGTAACAGGCTGAAATTGACATGGCGTCCCAGAACGTCAGCAACCAACGCACCCAGGGTACCTTGTACATCATATCTCGATGTGGGAAGTTCATGACCAAACCTCGGTATGTGATGAGATTGGATTGAGACTGTGTTGCCTTCAGTGCTTCTGTGCTCTGCATTTAACAATAAACTCATGACACATTAGCACTTTGTCAGCGGCCCTTCACGTCAATCTACGACGTGCTAGGTGCCCCACCTGCCTCAGTTTTGGACTCCCAAGGAAGGTGTGTCAATTGTATCTTTTCAAAATAAACTTTCATTTTCACAGGAAATGTACAGTTACTGCTCATTAATTGCAAAGTTTTTGTCAAAATAAACGTACAAATGGTGGAGCTGGCATTTTCATTTGAAAAATTTGGGGAAGAACGCACATGTTCCATACATCCACCAATCATACACATTCAGCCTACTGTCAGTCAGCGGGGCGTTGTTTATAATCGGATTTACATTTACTCTTCCGGCGTACTCCTCTTCTCAGGGCCTCACAGCCACTTCCTGTATTACTTTTAGGAATTTGTTACAGGGGGCTCAGCATGTTCATTCGTCATGTTTGTCCAATTATCTCGCCATCATGTTAACGTGATAGTTGTGTGTAACAGCTTGTCCTGGGGGAGGTGTTTATGAGCTCAGAGACAAGACCGTGTCATGCTTGCGTAGATTTGTTCCAAGCATCATAGAGTGCCATTTACCCTTGTCTGGGTCAAAATGCCTCGAATGCAGTATTGTTGGCTGAAGGACGAATGACCATCATGTAAGCTGACCAGCCACTCTGATTGAAAAACTTCGTCTTGCACCTTGAGAGGAATGTCAACTAAAGGAAAAATACCTAAAAAATAATCTTACTATGCGCCTGATACTTGTGCAAATGTATATCTATTGATCTAAGCCTACAAGGAATTATGGCTTTGTGCCGCTTTGTGTCGGGGTGCAGCGCACTAGAAAAGCCTGAGCGATGTGTCATCTGCTGTTAACGCCACAGCGCCTCATGATTACTATTGATCGCCAGTCTCGCTAGCTGCGTCCGTCTCCACGTCCATCTCTCATTGACTGGTCTTAAGGGGGCCATCTCTCTCTCGGTTGTTGCTGTACACTCCCTTATGAAAGCAGGCTCACACACACATACACACACAAATACATTCTCACTGTATGGTAGTGTGCACATACAAACACACACTGAAGTGCAAACACCCTTGGATGTGCAGTGCTGTAGAAACAAGGAAGACACATTCACATACTCATGTAGGCTTCTCATACATACATACATACGTACATACATACATACATACATAAACACACTTTATTTACGACACAGAGAACTCAGCCACCCTGATACAAAGGCTTTGGCATGCAAATTTTTTAAGCAAGCACAAAGGTAGTGACATCTTGAAACTAGAGAACTTAAGGCATCCATTGGTATCAACCATCCCTTGCTAGCATGTCGGGAAGGGAGCCAAATGACGCTCCAAAGTTAGGCTAAATTTTGGCAAGGGAACAACTGGTGTCCCATGAACTATCACCTCAAGATTTTTTGTAGGCCAACGCTGAAGTTCACATCACCCTGGTTCTCTCATTAAAAACCCAATGTTTTTTTTTTTCGATTGGATTTTGGATCACTGCAGAACAAAGCTCTGTGGCAAACACAAGTTTATGATACCTAAACCTTCTGTTCTGCATGATAATCTTCATTAATTAACACCACTATGATTTTTTAAACCTAAATGCAATCACCAGAAGTAAAAAACTAATGTTAGGTTATTGACCAACTACACCACAGTCACATGACTTCAACATTGCCACCACCACTAAGCTGTAAAGCTGTGGTCGGCATGATAATGTTCTATAGTTTCATTTAGCCACTTGTTAGCAACTGTACATATAAAAGCTTCATAATACTACATTGGGGTATTTATAGACATATTTTATTTTGAAGAACAAAATGTGAAAGTCTCTTAAGCTTGTTAACCACAGACCTTATTTCAGGCACCTAACCAAAACACATTCAAAAAGCACATTGACTTTGAGGCGAAGGAACTGGGAGTGCTGAAGTGCTCAGTTATTTCTGGGTTTTAGGACTCATTTCAGCACCACTCTATGAAAATGTGTTCTATTGGGTACCCATAGGTCCCAACTTGAGACGGCTTGTTCCCAGTATTTTGTTCTTTACAGTCAATGTCCATCCATCCATCCATGTATATTTGTCTTTTTAGGGAAAGGCCAGCCGTTGTTGAACAAAAACTCACCTAGCATGTACAGATACAAAACACATCAAAACAGGATTGCTGTGGAACTCATAATGTAAACTGCACCGGTATAAGTCTGTGCACATCAGATAATTAGTAATATTTACTGTAAATAACAAACCAAAGTATGTAATTCCTTCACTCTGATATTAACATGAAACCAAAACCAAATTGGCTTTTGTTTTTGTTGTGCCATCCCAAGATTTTCAGTGGCTCTATCTGGCCTACCCCATGAAAACTTCCTGGCGGTGCCACTGTCTATAACTAATCTTATAAATAGCTTTAAAGTTAGAGTTTAAAGTATACATTTTATTCTTCCTGTTCCAATGCTTTAATAAAGCCAAAAAACAATTGCTGTACTGTGATTATGGCTGCACCACTGCTTGAATGGACATTAGATGTCTGCATGTCTTGTGCATAACATAATTCTGCCTGAATGATACTGTTTGGTATCTTTGAGATCCTTGTGAAGTGGATCATTATTTAAAGGGATATTCCTGTAATTAAGACATTTTTTGCCTCTGTTACTGTGAAGGACTTTTAGCAATTCACACAGTGGTTATCCCACCTTTAGTCTTGGTTCACACTGTAGTGAAAAACTGGCTAAATCTCCTGCCAGATTAAACCTAAAAAACGTGTATAGCAAACACACACAGTCTCCTCCCTTGATTTCTTTTTCTCTCTCACACACATGCACACTTAAAGCACTCACTCACCTACTCACACACTTACATTACCAGGTGCTATGTTTGCTAACTAGAGACATTTAGTGGTGAAAAAGGGGAAGTGCAGCATCATGACCACCCTAAACTGCAGGACTACAAGTCTGTGGTTGCTGGAGACTGGGGTGGGATTTCAACACACAATGAAATATTAACACATTCCTATTATGAGAGAAGTGTGTAAGTACCTGCTCTCTCTCTCTCTCTCTCTCTCTCCAGTTTAAATTGGTGGTATTCTGAAAGGGACTTAAAGGGATTACTTTATCTGTTTTTGTTTTCATTTGTTCTAACAACCTGTCCTAAGTGAATGTAATACAAATGAGTGGCAGTTTGACCGCATTGTTTTCTATTGGAAGAACTATACAAGTAAAATGTGTCAATATCTGTACTCCTGTTGAGGGGAATTCCTCATTTGGGTCCCTGTGTTTAATCTCTTACTCTACCTATCAAAAATGATCTGGAGCTGAAGCTTGTGATCAACCCTTATCAATTTCAGGATGAAAATATAAGGTCCCACCCAGTTTCAATTTAAACCCCACCGTCGCAATTAGAATGCTCCTGGGTGTTTCTGTGCGACATCTCTTCTGTTCTGTGTGTGTGTGAGTGTCAGGGCAATGTATGTTACACCTGGTCTGGTGACAGAGGCCCTCACCTGGTCCTTCTGTAACGTCTGTAGGGAGCCAAAGTATATTATTTACAATGTTAATTACCTATGTGATTGTAGATATTGCTCCCGTGTATGTGTTTATACAGTGTGAAGGTGTGTAAGAGAAAGTGTGTGTAGCCCATCATGCATTGTTCTTACTTGTAGGACTAGTGTTCCATGTGTTACAGTACAAATACAATGCACTTGGACGTCTGCAAATGCACTTGTGTATGAGCATTCCGCGCGTGTGCATGTGTGTACTGTATATGTGTGTGTGCTCACTTGTGTGCGTGGGTGTGTGTACTTTACTGCGGGTGCTGGGCTGCGCTGATATAGTACCTCATTAGCTGATGTGGACACTAATCTCCTTTGTGGCAGTCTTTCATCCTTAGTGCAGGATTTATAGGCGCCCTCGGTTACGGCGCCCGCCTCGCATGCTGCCGGTGCCATACGTCAAGCTGTCATTGGCTGATGCTACTTCCTGGTTCCGCCCCTCCTCCCACTCCACTCCCACACCTCAGGGTACATGTGGTCCCACCTGTTAGCTGGCAGGCGTGGGGGTGTGTTTTAGCCCCATGTATGGTGATGGCAGGAAGTGTTATGACGGACTCTGCTTTCATGTCATAGCGGAGGAACTGTCAGAATGACAGCAGTGACTTGGGAGAGCTCATATTTTAAAACTCTTTTAACTCTGCCAGAACCCCTTGTTTGATACTCTTTGGAGATGTCAGTGGCTAATAGTGTGTAATTAAAGGTATAGTTCACGGCTGCTGAGTGTTGGAAAAATTGGCTGTGGAGATGGCTGCCTTCTATTGAATAAGGTGGAACTAGATGGCACTTGGCTTGTGATGCTCGAGTCGCCAAAAATAATACATTTAAAAACTCCTCAGCAGTGTCTCTCTCCATGACTTCCTTACTCAAAATAATCCACAGACCGTGTTGTAAGTGGTTTCATTTAAGAACTACTTTCTTTCTGCCAAACTACACTTGCCAACTGTATCACTGTGCAGAGGGAAGCGTGCATCAACTGTTAGCTCACCGGTAGATCTAGATCAGTAGAACTGTTTACTATAAAATAACAGACTTAAATGAAACATTAATCAATTATTTCCCCTCTTCTTTCTTTTCTTTTTTTGCAAGACTTTGTGACATTTGAACATGTCCTCCTATAACATGACATCATCAGTCAGCCTATTGCTCTCTCTCGGTCTCTTTCCTCTTCCTAGTTAATATGTTTCTCTGTCTTGGCGTCTTACAGTAGGCTATCTGGCTCTGGCACCAATTCAAAAACAGAATTCAAAAATATATTTTTCAATATAATAAAACAATATATGTAACAATATAACAATAAAACTATAATAATAATAGACAGTGATATAAACAATACAAAATGGCAGACCTAAATTAAGATTTTTTATTTTTTTTTTGGTACATTAGAACATAATACTGTCTCTCTGGCTCTTTTCTCGGCCTTGGGCAAGACATGTGAGAGACTCGACAAGAAGTGCAATGGAGCCAATCAGAGGCAGAATCGGGCAGGTCTTGCCAAGAAAAGCTAATAGCAAAGCAGCAAGCAGGATCAACTGAAGGATTAGTATGTAATGTCATGCGGAAGTGCTTCCCTAATTTACATGTCTCGGTGTGGCGCTGGTGTCGGTCACATTACTGTACTTATCCTCAGTTTTATTATCCTTACTTTTATCCAGACTTAAGGGTTTTTCCTGGAAAATAGCTTGTTACTTCTGTGGACGCTACCACGCCACTCGGTCAATTAATCAACTTTGCTGCTGAAAAGCTATTTGATTCAGAAAGTAGTGACATTACCACCACACAACTGAGAAATGTGGTAAGTTGTGTAAGTTTGTAATGTCGCCACTGCCCAACACTGGCTAACATTACAGCTCAGCCGAGGAGAACACCATAAATGTTCACATCTCAGGCTGTCCATGAGTACGCACACACAAGCACACCTCCTCCTGCACGGTGATACAGTTGGCGAGTGTATTTTGAAAAAAAAAAAAAAAAAAAAAAAAATAGTTTGGACACGAAACTGCTCACAACAAGGTCTGAGTTTTTCCAAATTTATTTACTTATTTATTTATTTTTTTTTTTTGCGCTTTGAGCACCACAGGCTAAGGTAAGAGGGAAAATATGTATTTTTGATTCTGGGGTGAACTGTCCCTTTAAGAGAAACAGCATGAATATGTTTGGTGTGACAATTGCCTTTCTTCAAAGGAATAATACAACATTTTGTCACCTCATTCTCAGAAAGAAGGCCAATAAGCTTAGTTCCTAAAATGTGTAACTATTCCTTCAAGTTCAGGCTGACGATGGTGTCTGGAGTGGCACACAGTAGTACAAAACTAGAAGTGTGAGTGAGACAGAGTAACTGGATTGACGGATGTGACTAACACTCACCCCTCTTTTCCCCAGAGCCTGTGGTAGTGGTTGTTAATTAGCCTAACACAGAAGCTGGTAATGAGCTTGATAACATCTCTATTTTGGACTATAGCACTGTTTAGTTTGGATTTGTCAGTTGAGACATTTTCAGCATTTCTGTCCATCCTCCTTGTGGCCTTTTGTTTTGTCATGTCAGGGAGCGCACAAGAGCGCATAATCAAGAAAAAGTTCACCCTCTGGTACTTTAGTGCTGTTACATCATCAGCCTGTGATGTTCAGCACAATCCAGGAGCAACATTTGTGTTTTTTGACACACTGAAGTGTTAAACTCATGTTTGACGTCATATAATTATGGTAATATTTATGTTTTTTGAAAATATGTATTAAAATTAAACAAATAAAATCCCAAATCCTAAAACTTTATTTACAAGATCATAGCAATAGAATTTCTATGGATAATCCATAAAAATTAATTCATCAAGCTGCCGTATAAATTTAATAGTACAACATTTTGAGAGATATGCCCATTCTCCTTCTTTCTGAGAAGAGTTTTTATGTTTTTCGTTCACATATTGAGACTATGAACAAAAAAAGAATCTCATCTTATGTGAGATATGTAACATATATACTGAAAGAAAATGGCAGCCACCAGTGAAAATGTTTTTTCAACACAGTGTGTTCCCCGGACAGTGAAACATTAGATCACCATCGACACGAGTCAGTACAGTATCGATCAGTGGCACTATCACATTATCACAATGTAGCTTTATGAATACAGTATCTGCTGTCACAACAGACATTCCCATGTTAGATTACAGGAATGTCTGTCGTAAAATCCTACATATTTGTGAATGCGGCTACAATTTGAGGTTATTGTCCACCAGCGGCCCCTGGGGACTTCCGTGCCTTGCTCCCGACACTGGCACAGAGTTTCAGATGAAAGCACTGAGCATTAGATCAAAACAATCGACACATCTCTGACAGTATGATTACAACATCCAAAACACAAGTTTAACTCTTAGTGGTTTCTGAGATATGACAAATACTTTCAAAGTGAATAAAATCATGTGACACCACTTTTACTATTTCAACGTGGATTTGTTGTTCACAATGTATCATTAACAGGGGAAATAATAGTGTGCTCCCTGGATGCATCCATAGTGAGTTTTTCAGATTTTGATGCATTAGGGACACAGGACACATACTTAGCAGCATCAGTGTTGTCTATTTCTTGCCTTATTGTTTTCAGAAACATATTTTAGCGTGGCGTTAAGATGTAAAAGTTTGTAAACCGGTGACCATGTTGGAAACAGCCAAGTGAAAACCAAGCACCGGCTGGAATAACTGTCTCATTTTACAGCTAAACAGTACACTAAAACATGTAGTTTTAGTTTGACAGGTTGACCCCAGTTTACGGGCAGTGATGGACATGGTTGACAGCTGCAAGACTCTTCAGCTCTGATTGGTTGCTTTTCTTTAGCTGCTGTAGAACTGTAGCTTTAAAGGGATAGTGCAACCAAAAATGAAAATTCAGCCATTATCCACTCACCCGTATCCCGAGGGAGGCTCAGGTGAAATCTTAGAATCCTCACAACACTTGCGGAGATCCAAGGGGAGAGGGGGTAGCAACACAACTCCACCTAATGCAAGCTCAGGCGCCCCAGATTCAAGCGTGAAAAAACACATAATTGAAGCCAAAAAATATCTCCATACTGCTCGTCCGTAGTGATCCAAGTGTCCTCAAGCCCCAACATAAAAAGCTGTTTGGACAGGACTTTGGCTCTCCATACTGCCATGGATAAAACAGTCTAAACAAAATGGCAAAAACTGTGTGTAAAAAACATAATGATAGTTCAATCAGCCCTTTAACAGTAATTAATGTTGTGTGTTTTTCCTCACATCAGACAGGTGAAATGTTGCAGACAGATTTCAAGTTTAACAGGGAAATAATCTATCTGACAGACACACTGTAGCAGCCATCCTCAGAATAAATCCCATTTTTATTTTAAGTAAATCCAGATTCCTTTCCTTTAGAAAATTAAAATATTTTGTTTATATTATTACAGGGATTTTTCAGTTTTGCTCATAAATGCAAAGTCTCGCTTTATTTGCAGTTAGTCGCATAATATATATATATAGATATAATCTTGAGAGACAAAGAGAAAAAAAAAGATAAAGTGTGAATGTAGGCAGCAGTGAAGAGCTCGCACTGGGAATTGAACCTCTCACACTGAGTTCACCCATCTCAGATACAGTACTGTACAGTCTGTAGTTACACAAATGGCCTGCTCTCTCCAGGAAACAAACACCTAGCTACACAAACTCTAAGATTTCACCACAGGATTATTCACTGTTACACCGCATCACACACACACAAGCACCCAAACGCACCATATACACATGAGCAATGATGCACACATGCGAATACGCACTCCAGCTCCTCGACAGACACAAATAGACACACACACAGATGGACACACACACGCAGATGCAGCAGGACGCAAAACAAACACACACAGGGGTTTGGTGTCCTAGTTTCCATCTGTGGAGAAGCTATTCTCTCTCTCTGGCTCTCTCCTTCACTCACAAACTCATCTCAGGGGGGGGTCTTACTGTGGTCATGTGACACATTGCTGCTGTTGTTGCAGTTTGTGTGTGTGTGTGGATAAGAGCAGGCGTTTGTATCTGCATGTGTGCATCGCTGCTCATGTGCATGTCTTTGATTGTATGTATGGTTTTGTTTGAGCACGAGCTGCCTATATGTATGTCCATCGTGTGTGTGTGTGTGTGTGTGTGTGTGTGTGTATGAGAGAGAGCTCACTGTCAGGCTGCTCTCTGCCTGCCTACGGTTCCTCCTCTCTGCTGCTTGTTTCACCATCAGAGTGTGATCTAATACAGGGATTACTTTGGGATTAAGTGAGTCTCTTATAAAATAACAGCTCACCGCTCCATATCTCCACAACACTGGCCATTTGTTCTGCGGTATCAACACACTCTAACAACGTCTCACAAAGGTGAAACACAATAACTGCTCCAGCAGGGAATGAAATGTGCTTAGAAAGGAGTACACCAACAGGAAAATTGACAGGTGAGACAATCTACCCAAAACATGGTGTAATCCTTTAAGTCAACCAGGAAATTTCACTCGCCAGTTTCATTTTTCAACACCTGAACAAATTAGAATTTATTTACTTTTTTCCCCCTCTTTAATCAGAACTGGCAGTCCTGTCAGCCACAACCAGAGTGAGTAAACTATGATGTTTGGTTTGTGTTGATTATTAGCAACATGAATTCTAACGCTGAGAGATGTCATTTAGGCATTAGGATAATTAAATATGAACATAGAGCTTGATTTATGCTAATTTTAGAATACTTAAGCAGACATCAAAGAAAGGAAGCTATTAATTTGTGTTTTGGGGTAAGTGGCTCCACAGTACAGACATACATTTACAGTCCATGTAGAGACATGCCATGCAAAAGGCCAAATATAAAAGAGACACTATGTTATTTATGCTGCAACCCCTGGGTCTTCAACAGGGGGCCTGCGACCCCTAGGGGGTCCTCAGAGTTACTGCAGGGGAGCTGCCAAATTTAATTAATTGATTTCTTTTTTTTTCTTCTTTTTTTTTAATAGTTTTGAAATAAGTTTGAAATATACATTAATATGAATCCAACATATTATTAGCAAAGATAAATTGACCTATTAATGAAAAAAAAAAAAAATTACAGTTCACATTGATGTTAGGCTAACACTGAGTCCTTGTGCAATCATGTTCGCTAGCTAATGCTGGAACATGATGATGATGTGGTGCTGCACCTGTCCATAACAGCGAGGCGAACAACTTAGCTAACATTTACGTATTATTGAAACATATTGGCCAATTATCTGATTCATTATTTTAAGTGTAGGGACATTCTTGTGAGCCACAATGGATCGTTTTGTAACTTTTCCTGCAAGAGACCCTGAAATACTGTCCATCTCAGACATGATGTAATGAATCAGCCAAAAGTTAGTATTTTAATGGCTTAGTATTGTATGCACCATAAAAGGGTATGTTTTGGCACGTTAGGCTGCTCTACATGTTATTGTAGGCCCATCTTAATATGCAACTCATATATTCAACATATTGCTGCTGCAACCTATTCAATACAAGTGTGAAGCAAAAAGATGTTGTTGTGTCGTGGAATAAATTAGATCAAGAAAAATCAGATGTTCATTTGGCATTAGGATTGAACAGTTTTGAATATTGCACAAGTTTAAATCCAAAAACAGATACAGTATCAGCACATGTTCTGCTTTATTTAAAGCTGTTTTAATCAATATTTTTATGTTAACAATGAATCAAACGACAATGTAATATGAGAAGTGTTGCTCCTAGTGGTGAACCCCTGGAACACTTGACAGTGTCAGGTAAAAATTAGTCTCAGGTAATAATAGTCTCAGCTTTATGGAGCCTTTTACAAAAACGATTTCCAAGGAGAAGTTCCCCAGTGACACTGTACAGATGTGCAGGTACACTACTAATCCTGCTGTTTGCATTGGGTACTCTGATGAAGTCACATCAGTTGGAATAACCTTTGGTTCATTAATTTTGTGCATTTTGTAATGAAATTGAAATGGAGGAATCAAACTTTTAAGCTAATTATGCTTACTGACCAGCACATAATAACAACAACAATGATAATAATAATAATAATAATTGCCATTACCTGTTATGACAAAGAGTTGTCCTACTGCATAGTCATGGCACAGAAATATATATATATATATATTTAATAATACTATAAATATCTCACACCAACAGCTTTATTTTAGAAATATTATACAAATCCAACTTGGAAACACAAGAGAAATGCACAAACTCTATAGGAAATATCAAGACCAAAGATTTGCTTCAATACTGGGGTGACATAGAGCATGTTTGTGTTAATTTTTGAGCATCAAACACTCGATTCTCTTTATTTTATACACCAATTTGTTTGTAAATAATGTAAATGTCTTAAATTTTCTTAAAATAAAAGTCCTCTGCTATTGTCATGTTTTATTTTGGGGGGTGGCCCTACGGGAATCTACACGGTAAATACATTATACGGTAAATACAACTTACTATACTTATTCTCTTAGTGTGATGATGATGATTTATAAATCACCATTAAGCTATTATTGCATACAATAAAAATACCTAAGGGATTTTATTTTGCCTTAGGCCTAATCAATACCTATTTGGTACAGGAAACTATGGTATAGACAACATAACAAAAATAAATAACGATAATTTAAAAAACCGTTCGGCAGACAGGGTCGTCGTCATCAGGTCAGAGGTCAAACCCCGTGCTCGTCAGCAGCAGGGCACGCAGCAGCTGAAGGGCAGGTCAGTAACGTCACGTCGCACTTGATCTTTTGCCAGCGAAAATGTCGTGGAGATGTTTCAGCCAGCCTTGGCTTGTTCTGGATGGAATATTCGACCACCCCGCAGGGCTTGAACGGTATACCGTCCGCGCTACCGACTGTCGGTTTCCAGTAAACGCCGACATGCTTGTATCAAGGATGGAGTCCGAGCTGTGGGACGAGTAAGTACGGCCACACCTTCCTGTTACCTTTAGCTAACGTTAGCATAGCGTTAGCAGGCGCTGGCGAATTTTAAATAAATGGCGTATCTTAATTAGCGTTACAGGCCAGTTTACTTTCTAAACTGCGAGACAGGCCAGTCATATTTTCTTGTATGTTACTTTTGACCAACATTATCGTGGGAAGAATGTGTTTGTGTGTAGAGGGAGGTGTGCTAGTTAGCTGGTTGGCAAGAATTAAGGTAGCCAAAGTAACGGAAAACCGCCCAATGTCGCTGTTAGCCCGAGTCAGAAAATACTTTGTGACAATGGGTGAATTAACTTACGCTCTCCACATTTGCCAGGCTGCCCTGTTTTTAAATACTGAAGTACATTTTCCTTATTTCTAACCAGCTGCAGCGCCTCTTGGTAAGCTTATTCTTCATTTCGTTTTAGTCATTCCTCTTCTTCCTTTTATGTTTTTAATTGTTAAAATATTTATAGATGTATGGAGTGATATAATGTTAGAGGTCTCCAACCAGGGTCTATTTTTGTAGCAGCACACAGGGCCGCTGCTTGACATTGATTTCATTACAAATGGTACAAATCAGAAAATATTAATAATACTACTAATAAAAATAATAAAGAAAATTATAGAATAGTGTGTGTGTGCAATCTTTTTTAATAAAATAAACAGAAGAATGATATTTTTAATGTAAGTATTACCATTATACACATAAAAGAAATACAGAACTGTCCCTTTAGTCACATGTAGCAGGAGAAAAGTCACAAAACTTTCCAAACTCTGCATGAATGTTCCACTACAGAGGAACTTTTGAGCCGTTGCGGGAGGCTCTTGCACACACGTCTGCATTACCTGGCTGCAAGGTTGTTAATTATATTACTTTATTGTTATTGCAGACAGCTTCTGCATTGATGCTGATGACAGCAAGACCGAAGCCGATGGTATTAGTAATTGTAACCATGACTTAAAAGAGTGCAGTGCCTAGTGAGGTGTGGCGAGTGCAGCTCAAATCGTGTTGTGTCTGAAAGGGCCTTAACTGAAAGAGTTAATGCAGTATGTATAATTAGGATTGATGATAATCATGTTAGGCTTTTGTGTCCCCCTGTGGCACTGGTGCCCTATGCACAGCGTGTGATATGCATGCCCTTGGCGGCGGTGCTGGTAGCACATGTAGAAGGCTCCTGTTACACTTCCACAGCCAGTTACATTTTAGTTTTAAAATGTTTTCAATCCCTGCCTTTCTGTATGTGTAGTTTCAGTCCAGAGGAGAAGGATCCTGTATATCCAAATGATCAAGAATGGTGGTTTTCTACTCTTTCTTCCCCTCTGGAATTGCCTCCACTGTTCAGTGCCTCACTCCGATCCCCTGCAACATCTTGGTCTCCACCCCACAGAGGTCTAAGGACCAGGTTTGTGCCCCCAAATCAGTGGAGAACCAGGAAAGCTTTTGCATGTCAACCCTATAAGACCAGACGATACCATGGATGGAGACCACCTGTTTCCATGCAAGGCAGGTGTGGCTGCAAATGCGGCCCAAGAAGATACAGACAAAGGAGATGGAGGGCAAGAAGATATAGACAAAGGAGATGGAGGCCAAGAAGATGCCGGCCAGAAAGATACAGGCCAAGAGGGACATCTTGGGAGCACCTTCCTGTGGCTATCCAGCCTACAAAGTGGTACCAGGTTGTCGGGAGTATGCAGTGCAGCAACTGCAAAGCCCAGGGGAGGCACCAAATGACGTCTTGGATGTGTCAGAGATGCGAGGTACCACTTTGTCTGAAGCCATATAGGAACTGCTATACCAAGTGGCACGGTCAGGGATGTAAGCTCAGAGGGTGGAGGTTGCCTTTCAAGGAGGAAAGGCGGTGAAAGTTTATTCTCCTGTGATGTGATGAGTTCTTGTGTTGAGCAGTGGAACCTCAGTTAGCCTGCAGGCTTTTCTTATTTATCCTTTACTCTCAAATGTGAAGATGCTGAATATTGTAATGGAGAGTATTGCTTTATGTTTACATGAGGGACATCACTTATTTTGACTTTTTCTGAGTTCCTTAAAGATTATTTATAACAAGAAAAAATCTCAAAAGTTGCAAAGGAGAAAATATTGTTTTAGGGGGTGCTCAACTGGTTTGCACTCCATTATTACTCATGTATTCCCTCTGTGATTAAGACAGTTTCAATAAAGTTTTCCCATTTCTGTAAATGTTTGTTTCTTATTAAATTGCAGAGCAGTTGTATGTGGTTGTTTTTGCGTTATTTCTACAATACCACTTGGAAGGCCCAATACTGTAGTGAAAAGGGAAACAGAACATAAATATTCAGAAGTCGGACAATGTAATGGGATGTCAATGAGATACATACAACTGCCTCATGTTTACCAGCTGCAAGATGACGGCGTGATTTCTCTATTAAATTTTAATATGTAACTCCCCGTGTATGACAAAGAACATATCCCTACTGTACCAACATTTACGTTAAAAGAAAGAAATATGAAATGTCTTATTTGTGATTGGACACTTCAGGTGACGTGTCCGTGGTATTTTTAGATCAAGGCTATTGACTAATTTTCTTAACAAATGACCCGTGAGATTTTGCTCTCCATCCAGTGTTGTTGCATGTTCTGCACTCAGTTGTGCTGTTTAATTTGTCAAGGTTATTTTTGGTGTTGCTTGGTCCAAACAGGAATATTCCCATCCACTGTACTGTGTAACTGCAGCAGCTCTGGATGGAAAAAAACACCCAGACTATTTTTGACCATTTATACTGCAAAAAATACGGCAAAGCTGTTAATATTAGTAGAATTTCAATGGAAATTTCTTATGCGTTAAGTACTTGCAGCATTAGAAATAATAATGATACTCTTTTTGCTTTTATGATTCAATAGTGAAAGCTTTTTATTCTGTCAGTGTTGACCATGGATTATTTAGGTTAATTACTGTCACAGTTCTAAATCTGACTGAAGGAGGCGGTAAGCAGATCTTGTGAATTAATGCTGCACACTATCATCACTGCAGTTTTCATAATTAAATTCAGCTTTGGGTTTTGACATTCATTGGATTTGACCACCAGTAGTGGAAGGAAGTATCCAGACGCCTTACTCAAGTAAAAAGTAAGAGAATAAGCTTAAATAAACATACTTCATGAAATAATTTAGAATAACCTCTTTCAGGCCACTGTTACTTAATAATACAGAGACCTCTGCACACTGACGTCTGCATCAAATTACTGTATTGCTACAAACTGGTATACAAGTATTTTTCATTTTGGATGGTAATGTGTAACATTTTTAGCAATGCATTATGTTCTCAGAATATAGCAAAAGCATAGCACACTTAATATTCTGTGGGCCTTTTTCACAGCACACACACATTTTGACTATTTACACTGGTGCTTCAGCTGAAACACTTAAATTTTCAATCAGCTTTGTGTCATTGCCATGTGGGTGATATGTGTAAATAAACGGTTGTAGGCTTCCCTCCATCTTACCAGCGGCCAGCTCTCCCTACTCATTTCTCAGCTCAAATCCGCCAGGTGATGCTTTGGGCTGTTGCTTGAAGTACAGATTGTACTCTCTCTCTCTCTCTCTCTCTCTCTCTCTCTCTCTCTCTCTCTCTCTCTCTCTCTCTCTTTTAAAGTTTGGGTCTTTTGACTGCATAGACAGCCTAGTTTTATAATAAGACCATACCTCTGGCAATGAAACACTTCTTTGATCACTTAGATCACTCATCAAGCAAAATTGTAGAACAATTGATAGTTCCAGCTTCTTATGTATGAAAATTTGTTGCTTTTTTTTTTTTTTTTTTTTACATAATTGAATGTAATATTTTGGATTTTGGACTTAAGATTTCACTTTGGGAACTTGCACAGGCATTTGTCACCTTTTTTGTTTAGCATTTAATGGAGAAAGAAAATGATTAGTAGTTGCCAGTTATGTTCCAGCTCTGTGGTGCAAAAAATGTGGAGCAATTTTTTTTTTTTGATAACTCGATAGCATTTCTTACACCTTTCCAGAAGTGTTCAAACTCGCTCACAGTATTTTGGATCCTGAAGATGTTCACTGTGGTTTTTCTGTTGACACTGTTACGAGCAGGTTGATTTTTATTCCAATTTAACGCCTGCTTGTGCACCTTTTGACATCAGAAACGGTTAGATGAAATGCGGGAATTAAATTAATGAGCTATAGTAATATCCCTGAAGGATGCTTTGCAGTCCCTTTCTATGACTACATAGCAAATAGCCATCACTACCTGCCTGTAAATGTATGAACAAGTAGACTAGCACTGCAGTGTCGATCTGGCAGCCGTCCACCTTGTCGGTCTGGCTGCAGAAAATCACAGATTGGTGGATGTTTTCACCAAAGCTATAATGTCCCACATGAGGCAGTGTTTTGCTTTCTTTGCTGTGTATGTATGTGCAAGTGTGTGTGTGTTGAGCACACGTTTTCCCTCTCTCCCTGGTGGTGCTGGGGTGTTTGGCAGGATAAATATAGCTGCGTTGGTGTAAAGCTGTTTTCTCCTCGGCTTTTGTAGCTTTAATCAAAAGCAATCTGGAGGAGGGAGAAATGGAAGGGAAAGGGGGGTGAGAGAGAGGGAGAACAGGAGGAGGGAGGGAGAGAGGAAGGGTAAGAGGAAGAGGGGGAGGTGGGTGGGGAGGGTGGCCGATGCCAGAGTGTTTTATTTTAGCTCTCTTTAAAGAGTCATTGGGGAGTGTTCAGGAGTAATGAGAACCCTGGTGGCTGGAGGAGAGGGACTGACTCTAACCTCCCCTCGCTCTCCTCCTGCATCCTCTCTCTGTCTCTTTATTTCCCGCCCAACCTCACTTCCCCTGTCATCCCCTCTTTCTCATTCGGGCTCTGATGTCAACACAGGACTGTGACTACGGCTGCGTTCACACTGCAGGCCCTCATGCTCCGCTCTGTCTTGCTGGATGAATCCTCGTATCTATTCTAGGATGTAACCCACATCCCTCATCGATATGAACTGACAGCAATGTTGACAAGATGTGTGCACAGAGGAACAGTCATCAAAGACGTCACATTTGTTTTTAATGCATTTCAGTTAGTGTACGTAATAAGTCTAGCTGGCTAGTACAGGCTTCCTTTTCAGTGCTGTGTGTAATTGTCTTCTATGATATCAGACAGTGAAAGTGCTGTAGATAAGAATTGTTACAATTCACGAAGAGAAAAATATAGACAAACAAAAGTGTAAGTACTTAAAAAATGAAAACAAAAAAGTATTTAAAAACACCTTACAGGCATACAAACTTGTCACCTCTTGGCAACATTCACCATTTTGAATCCACATTAACTGCATGAGTTTTATGAAATGGGCAATGTGAAGATGTTTCCACAGAACTTGAGAAAGGTTGCTGCATTCACATGCTTCTGAAACGGTCCCGTTTCCTGAGCTGGGAAGTTGTTCTTCAAACTTTGTTGTGTTAATGAGTTTTTAAAGGCCCAGACACAGCAAACGCAGTTCAGAGAACTAGCAGCGGCGAAGGCCCCCTGCTGCGTTGCCATGTCTAGGCCAAAAAGTTACACTTGAACACACTGCAAAGACTACAGACTACCAACCAGCACACATGTTCTGTGCCTGTGTGAGAGGAAATAAATTTCCACACCAGTAGATGGTGGTAGTCTGTAATTGTCATTTAAAAAGGGAAACTGGAGGGCTGTCTTGACACTAGTTAGCCAGTTAGCACATTAACACAATCCAATGCATGCAATGTACTGTGCACCAGTGAACAAAAACACGAACCAACAGGAAACATTTCTGCTTAAGAGCTCAATGGCTAAAGAAAAAATAATCTTACTCTATGGAACAACTGTGTTTTGGTCTCACTCCCTCTCTGTCTACTTTAACCTCTCCTTATGCACTGGGCTGAACTGCCAAAGCTGTGTTATATTTTATTGCTCTGAGCATGTAAACAACACACTGATAACAGTTTGAAGCTTTATGTTACAAATTGATTTTGATAATGTTTGCTTTTCCTGACTCATGCTAATAGATAACTTTTCTAACTAATCTTGGTGGACAGGAACTAATGGTTACAACCAAATATCATATTACAAATTACATGCGGGCAAAAAATTGACACGCAATATGTGAATCAATAAATGTTTGCATTCTTCTGCTATTTTTTCCGCATATATGGCGTCAACTCAGCAACGTGTACCAAAATTCCTAGACTTTCTAGGTGTCGTTCCAACTTTAGGGGGTGTTCACGTGAATTTTCTCCATTGGGAACTAATTTTTCAGATTATTCTGACACCACATGAATGCAGGGTATGTGCCTGTACGTTTCAAAACACGATGCTAATTTCTGTTAAAGTGTTTATGGGAATTCTTATTACGTGTTAGCGTTGAGCTAATGGACTAAGCACCAGTTATACTTGAAATTTTCTTTTACAAGTAAAAGTCCTGCATTTAAAATTTTACCTCAGCAAAAGTATTAGCATCAAAATACACTATTTACCAAAAGTAAAATGATTCATTATGTAGAATGGCCATTTTCAGAAAAATATATGTTATTACTGAATTATAGGCTAATAATTGATGCATTAATGTGTTTAACACTTTAATGTTGAAGCTTGTAAATGTGGAGCTCATTTGTAAGGCTCTGTATGTACACTGCCAGGTAGCAGTCAAGTCTTATCCATGATAATAAACATCATTTATTTTGTAATTTGATTATTAATTTGAATCTTGTAACTAGTAATTAAAATTATCAACAAAAAAAATAGTGCAGTATAAAGTGCAATATTTTGTTCTGAGATGGTGTTAAGTCAAAGTATAAAGTTTCAGAAAATGGAATACTTAAGTAAATTACAAATACTTTCGATAAATTAATTCCAGGGTACGTTTTTCCCCCATATTCTCATGCTCAAATCAATTGTAAATCCACATTTTAAAGCTGATGTTTTTACTTCATTCAGTTTGCATGCCTGAACTTAATGTCAAGGTAGCATTAGACAAATTCTGAGTTGGGTGTTCACATGTAGGTCAAATGCTTTGGGATCCCATTTTGTAGCACATATCCAAGCAGCACACTGTGATATCTAAATATGCAAAAGTCTCTAAGTAGTTAATCATCTTGTCCTCTGTAAATCAGTGCTTTTGCTGGGACCTATAGGATTCCAAGCAAAGAAAATTTGCCTGTGAATCAAAGTTTCTGTGGGAGCAAGTTGAGAAATGATACATAGCCAAAGAGAGACAGAGAGAGAGGAATGTGAGTGTGACTCTTACATAGTGTGTATAAAATCACTTTGTTGCTCATCACTGTCAGAATGTGTTGACATCAGATACTGTATGTGTTACATACTGAAATGGACATGAATTGTCTTTCAAAAAGAAAAAAAAAAGAAGAAAAAAGTCAAAATTTACAATTAAGATTTAGACGTAGGATGCATTTTTTTTGTATACACACTGATAACAAAATGTGAGGTAAAAAAAACCCTGAAATTGGACACTCTCAGCTGTAGTGTGTGAATACAGCCAATGTATAGTCGGTGTGCATATGTGTGATGGGAAAAATAGAAAGAAAGAAGACGGGAGATATTATTTTGGCAGGGAGTTGAATATCCTTTCATTATCCAGTTGGCTTTGTGTGCTTCATTTGGAGGCCAGAAGCAGCCCACAGTGGAAGCCAAGCTGCTCCCTGGTATAACTGCCATGATGTTGATCTTAAAAAGCTCCCATAAAAGCCTTTTTCTGGACCACTCATTGGCAGCAGCGCAGCTCTTTAGGAAGTGCATTGTTCCATTTCCTGTTTGACAGTCACTGCGATTGAAGCTGGGCGTCAGATTAGTGGTTGGCAAAGTATGGGCTGAGATGGTTTTCAGTGGCTGCAGCAAAGAATAGTTCCTTCCTGTTGGAGACGTTATTAAGATACTAATGTCAGCTGCATTAAATACCTCAGACAGACAGTTCTCTGTAATGTTATGTATATATATGTGATTATCTATTCTGTTATTGCCAAAGCTTTATGATGAAATTTGTGTCCTATAGCTGTGATTGTAATCCATCCCCATGCTTATTTTCACCTAGGTGATCTGGGTGTGTAATAACTGCCGGAAGCAGCAGGAGATCCTGACCAAGCCAGGCGAGTGGTTCACCGGTCCGCCTGGGAAACTTGGTTCAGCCGTCAGCGAGCCGTCTGTGTGCCAACAGCAAGGTGACAAGAAGCTCCGGTCTCGCTCCCAAGCACCCCCGGGCTCCACCACTGCAATCCAAGACCCCAACCGGCCCGGCGCACCTGGGACTGTACCTGGCACTGACTCTCGGTCACGTAGCGAACCACCACGAGACACGTAAGTTGAAGCCATGTCCTAGAACTTGTGCTATAAAACACAGCAAGGGCAGCATTCATAGTGATTAAGTTTAAACCTATAGTGATGCTGTAACAGAATCACAACCTTTATTTATTTAGCAATATTTGACATGCTATAATACGCAACCTTTAAACAGACACAGGAAGTGTATTGTCTCCCCCGCAAAACAAACCATCAAAAACATTTCTAGTCTTTGAACCTATGCATCTGAAGACACAAATGGGTGATAGATTAAAGGAAACCAACATAATGTGTCATTTGAACTCTAGTGGAGGAAAGGCAATCATAAGGCGGATTTATACTTGTGTGTCTGCTCTGTGCAGAGCCTATACTGTAGCCTAAGTACGTGGCTTACGCCGTTGTGAGCATTTTTACTTGTGTGATGTCTTTGTGTCACTCTGCAATTACTACTATAAAACATGAGTCGGTGATGGGTTTTCTGTGGAGTGCTGGAAAGTTGAGCTGATGTAAGACACACACAAAAACCACACATTTAACATGGCTTAACATCAACAATTTCAAACGCAAGTACACAAATCGGCTTCATCATAACTCACAGGATTCACAGACAAAACACTTGTCTTTTGTTGGACACATTTTCCCCACAAATACAACATGCTAATGTTATTAGCACAAGCCTAAGGCATTTTACATTGTGTAAATTAGCCTAGTTGCCAGCAGAGATTTCCTCTACTCATATGAAGCCAGGGACAACAGCAACACTTAACGAAGGTAACGTTACAAAATTCAGCTCCATTACAGCTCACAAACTAATGCTAAACACATTTTCCAAATAAATACAACATGCTAATGTTACTAGCACAAGCCACTGGCATTTTACACTGTATAAATTAGCCTAGCAACTATATGAAGCCAAGATAAATCAAACACAAAACTTAAAATGTTATTTTGTTTATTGTCTTCACAATTTATGTTTCTTGTCTATGAAATTAAAGTAAATAAAAGCTTTGTTTCCACCGAGGGAAATGGTTTCACCTTACAAAAACAGACAGGAAGTATGTTACTCTGAGTTGACGCAGAGCCTACACCGTAGGTATGGTGGTGATTTGATGCAGAAGTATAAATCCCGCTGTGAGATATTTCTGTATATGGCGAGAATGTTGTCTGAAGCCCTTTTCCAACATGGAATATGTAACATGGAATTGCAGGCCTATCTATCTGAGTGTAAGGGATGGCCTTTTGTCACATGTAACAGACATTGGTGTCTGTTACATTTATAAAAAAAAAAAACTAAATTGAGGCAGCAGAGGGATCCATATCATGTCTTTTAGTTCCTTGTAAGGGTCAAGCTCCCAAAAACACTGGACCCTACAAATACCATAATGCAACTCAATAGTGTCATTCTTCAGACCCATTCATAGAATTATAATAATAACTAGATATGAGTCACCAAGATGGTGCCTTTTCAGTCAAATGGAATTGGTGGCATGGAGCAAACACCCAAAAAAGTTTATAGCTTCTGGGTTTAATTCTGGGGGAAGGGGACCCACTCACTATGCATGGTAGTGTTTCTCAAGGTCTTTTTCAGAGTTTCTGTTTTCACAGGCAGAGTTGGACTAACCATACCTAGTAAAGTGATCCTTGTATGTGGAGTTGGTTTAAATTACATTCTCTCAGCTTCCAGAAAGAAAGCAGCATGTCTAGAATATGTTAATATTTGTATTATGGAGCGTTATCTCCTGCATTCATCATTTGCTTCTTTTATACAGTGGTGCATTATGTCACTTAAGCAAGCAGTCTGACGTTGTTTCCTATGCCACTCTGAGTGTAATGGAAGAACGCAGTCTGTTCCAAAACACTCGATAGTAGAATGTGTTGTGACTTTCTATTAGTGGACATTAATGTTAACAATGAAGCGCTAACAGATGCAAAATCACATCAATATTTGTTTGTGATGTTGTGAGGAAAGTGGAAGCTAAAAGCAGTCAAATACAATAGGGTCTCTCACAAATCATTTACTCAGCCCTATTAGTTAAACTAGTTACCTTCCATCTCTCACATGTGGTGTTACAAGAGTCAGCGGCAGGTAAACAATTAAAATCTCTGGACATACTGTTGTATGTGACTTTCATGTAGTGCTGAAACAATTAGTAGACCAATCGGTTGGTCAGTTAAATACTTTGTCACAGCTGTCACCTATTCTTTTCTTTCTCTCTCTGTCCCCATATTGATTGCTCCCCAGGAGAAATGGGAGGGGAGGCGGAGGAGCTGGTCGGGGTGAGCGTCGGCCAGGTCAGCCCAGACTGCAGACCCAGGTCTCCATGGACCGGGACCTCCGGGGGGAATCCAGGGAGCGGAGGGAAAGCCGGCGGCTGACAAAGGGACGCTCTCTGGAGCACGATCCTGTGGGAGGAGGTGGTGGGGTGAGACGGACAGAAGAGGGGGGTTACCACCACATGGACCACAGCGGTGCCCCCCCTCGCCAAGCAGGGCCGGTCCCTCCTGGAGGCCGGGGCCACCCCATGCCCGTGCAGGGTCGTGGCATGGGCGTAGCGGGGGATGTCGGGGATGGCGTGCGGCCCGGTCAGAGGACGGTGGGTGGGGTTGGCGGGCCACATGAACACGCCCTTGCTCAGCAACCCCCTCCCCCTGAACTCAGAGAACCTCCCGGCTCGGGCCCTGGCTCAACCCCAGGCCAGGGACCTGTAGTGAGACGGACCAAACGGGAGAAGGCTGAGAGCATGCTGCGCAATGACTCGCTAAGCTCTGACCAATCGGAATCTCTGCGTCCGCCGCCACCGAGGCCCTACAAGTCAAAACGAGGGTTGGGGGCGGGAGGAAAGAGGCAAACCAGCGTCAGCAGTTCAGAAGAGGAGGGAGGGACCACGCCTGAGTACAGCAGCTGTGAGGATGCTGAGATCGAAAGTGTCAGCGAGAGAGGTGAGAGACAAGATCAATCTTCAGTTTTTGTCCATGAAAATACTGTCGTTGATTTCAGCCAGGGAGGGTGTGGGAAGTATTGACATCTGTCTGTTCATTCATCTGTTTATCCATCCATCACGTGAGATATCTGAGGAAATTTGATTTTGAGAAAATTTGAGGGAATGATCCGTCTCAGCACTGCTTTATGACACTGCCTAGGGCCAAGAAGGTACTTTTAACTACAGGTCAGGAATAAAAATCACAATAATCACTCATATGTCTCAGATCACATATTACATTTGATGCACATGTCCTGTCCTATTTCCCTCAAAAGTGTGGAACCCACAATTGATTTTATTTTTTACAGCATTGTGGGACAATAATGTACATCAACATCTTGTTTAAAAAATCAAGCATTTTTTTTGTCTGTGTGTTTAGTTTTTGAGCATTATGTTATGTAATATTGTCCCCTCACCAGAATGAATACACGACAGACTAAAGACCTGTCTAGAATTAGAATGTAATTATAGAATTCAGGCACAGCTGTAAGTTTAGACACCGAAACACACGGTTCAAAATAACTTCTGGGTATAAAATCCTGTGTCATGTACATGAAATGAAATTTTGCTGAGCACACACTCTGCCTTAAATGGTTACTGCACTTGTATTGTGCCCTTCTAGTCTTCTGACTACTGAGTCACATTACAATACAAGGTGTCATCTGCTACTCAGTACATTCATACGCTCTTACACACCGATGGAACAGCCATCGGGAGCAAGTTGGGGTTCAGTATCTTGACCAAGGATACTTCAACATGCGGACTGGACGAGCCAGGGATTGAATCACCGATTGGTGATTGGTGTACGACCTGCTCTACCCCTGAGCCACCAGCCAGCTAAAATAATATCAGTAAAAGTGTACACTTTCCAGCGCTTTACCTTGCCTTCAGACGGCCCTTTCCAATAGGGAATTGAAGTCGTTATCTGAAAGCCACCAGACTTCATTGACAAAAACCATCATTTTACTTTGCAGAACTTGAGAGTTGCTGTCATTCTACAGATTGACTTATTTATAAAGGCAAGCAGGCAGAACAAAGGACAGAAATAACTAAACTTAAAACTGGCAGACAAAGAAAGTAGCAACCAAAGGTTTACAGTGCAGTAGCTGTTATTGTGAATTAAAAGAGATTACAGGAAGTCATGCAAATTGTTTCATAAAATGCATCGCCTGATGCTGTTTAACAACGGTGTTGAAGCTGACCCTCTTCACAGTTGTACTGTTCATCTTTGATGGGCCAAAAAAATAATTCCTGGGGGCGATGTCATGTTAACTGTTGCCATGATTACATTTTTTTTTTTTATTAGATTTCTCAAAGTACCCAGGACCACTGTGTCTCCTACAACTATACTGTGTTTATCAACCTGATTAGGTCATTCCAATGACGGATATCAAAAACACAAAAAACTCAAAACATCTCACCAACAGATAATTTACAGTATATTTACAAACCTCTTTAACCAGGACAGTTTGCAGTTATTAACTTAAAGAAATAATAATATAATGCAGGTAATTTCACACACTTGCTGTATTTATGTTTAATTATTGCAGTGAATGAGGTATGAGACATTGTACTTTATGCGGTATGTGTGTTTGAACACTCCCACTTTAACATTACCACTGGAGGTGAATGTAAGACATGGAGAGAGCCTGTTTAGCCTCAGTGTGCTGTCTTCATTCAGACTTGAATCTAGAGACGCTTCTCTTCTTTGACTCTCTGGGTTCAGTGATCAGAACAGGTAAGACTGCTCTGATAGAGCCTACTGATTTAAGGTTACGGATTGTTCTCACTTTTTATACTTTAGTATAAAGTGCTTGATTAAATCTATAGTATTACCAAACTGCTTGAAAACATTAACATCTTAGCAGCTTTCAAATTGATATCTGTCATTGGGTTGTGTTTGCAGATACACTGTACCTCCTGCAACATTTTCTAACTTCTATGTACAGTGCATGCAGCGGGCCGTAGCCAGCAGTCTGAATGTCAAAGTGAGCGGCGACACAGTACACCAACATGCATGTTAACAAGTGCGTGAGCCCGGGTGTCATATTGTATTGTTTTCAGCGTGGCCCTAAGGGGGGACAATCCCACACTGAGCGTACATGTGTGTGCATGTTAGTGTGTCTGAGATAGGGATGTTTGACCCCAGTTGATCCCAGCCTTGACTGAGTGTGGCCTCACATAGCCAACTATGTCCTTAAGCCTGAGAACACACTTCTGTCATGTCCAAGCTGGGTTATGTCACTTCACTACAACCATTCCAGGGCGCTCTGGCTCACTGCTATGTATCCAACTGTGCTAGAAATATAATCGGTGTCGGTGATATTCTACTATTCTTTAATTCTAGATTGCAGCAGAATAGCCCTACTGTGGGATTGCTGTTACAAGTATAAGAAAACAACATAAAGTAGACCTCTTGGCTAGAGCTGGGCAATATTACTGACGAGAAAAGATGAATTGTTTACTGGTAATATGATGGCCATTGGAATTTGATACACTTTTCAAACTTTTATTATTTGAGTAAAATGTTTCCCACGTGTCCCTGAAAATTTGGGAAACACATTGTGCAATTGTATCATGTCACGGTCAACAGAAGATACAAGGCCCCCAAAATTAATATTGGTGTGGTGATTTCATTGATTGAACAGTTGGAGTTTTGGACAGAGACAAAGTCAAGTTTAAATCAAGTGACATCATGATTTTTTTGGTTGTTGACAAAAACAAATTTTAATCAAAGGACAACTCTTGATCTTCTCATGTAATTTTCAGATGTATACTTCACGGTCTTCATCAGCACATGGACTTTGCGTAGCTGTCATGGAGTCTCCCTGACAACTGTGCAAACATCCATCTAAGATGAAGTCCATGTTAAACCTATTTTAAAAGGTTCAGAAGTTCATTCATCTATTCAGCGAATTCACACACATATGACGAGTTATTTGTGCAAGTTATTTGCACATATGAAGCAAGTCAACACAAAATATACTAGCGTTCAAACTTGTGTGAGTAACGCGACTTGAAAATTTGCATCATGTTAGGTGTGAACACAACATCAGACTCACCCTGAGTCTGGGTCCACAACTGCCTGTCAAAGTCAGGGGCGCTCACTGTGCAGCTAAATGCTTATATGAAATTATGTTTTTGACATTTTACTGATAATGGCTTTTAAGTTATCAAACATGCACAATTTGTGCTTAAAGGGTATTTCATAAAAATGTCTCAAGATTTAAGTAGAACTGAGTAATATAACTGCACATTTTTAAATGACACTTCCACGGAGGAGACTTTACACAAGGTTGGCAAAAATGTCATACATGCTCACACTAGGTCTTTAGAAATTACACAACTTGTGACAAAAGTGAGAAAATTAAATTCCTCAGTTTGATTGTCCAGATGTTATTTTGACTGTTTTAATCACATCCAGAGATTTACACACCTTCATACACCCACATAAAACATTACAGAACTGGCTCCTAATGATGTATGTTACAGTAACAAACAAACAAAAGGTCCAGTATGAAGGATTTTGGGGGATATATTTGGCAGACATTGAATATAATATTCATAACCGTGTTTCCATTAGTGTATAATCACCTTAAACTAAGAACTGTTGTGTTTTCGTTATCTTATAATGAGCTCTTTATATCACGTATGGTGCAGGTCCTCTTCCACAGAGTCTAAATAGGGCCATTTGTTTTTTTGTTTTTTCGCGTCAGCCACCGTAGTTCTCCTACACACTTGGCACACAGAAGAAGTTTCAGTAGGTTATAATCTGCAAACTCACCGCTAGATGCCACTAAATACTGCACACTAGATCTTGAAGCAGTTCCATGAAAGCACATGAGCATATCAATCAAATGAGCAATAATAATATTGTGTCAAACAACAGAAGTGGTTGTTTACCTTTTGATGATTACAGTGACTCTAGGTCTTTTTACAGTGCTTACCAAACACACTGTATTTGACTGTAGCCACGCTCACGCTACATTAAAGCTACACTTTCATCGATAAAGTGTGTTGTGTTCTGATGAGACAGGGAGCACACAGCACCAGCCTGGACCCAGACCAGGCGCTTTGACATCGATCAAGTGGAGGTTTAGGATCAGAGTGTTCTGTCAGGCCAGGTTTTAAACACACCAGCGTGGCAGCGAGATGCTGCTTCCTTTTTTAGCTCGAGACTGAGACCAGGTCAGCTCAGAGATGTGGTTGCTGGCAGCCGAGAAGCGTCCAGGCATGTAAATCATTTTAAGATCAGCGCAGGAAAACACACACACACACACACACAAATATGCAGTCAGTCACAGTACAGTAGATCCTATTATGATCTCTGCAAGTATCCTCCTACACACAAACACACACTTCCAACTTATCCTCTGATAGGAAGGATGGAAAGAAAAAGCACATCAGATATAATACTCTGCACCTTGGTTCACAATTCTCACTTTTAACTCCTTATCCCAGAGTTTGTCAACCTTTTCTGGCCCTGGTGAACTTTTTTATAGGCTAGTAAAGGTAAGTTAACAAAAGCAGTCAAATGACAAGTGTTTTATCAGCTCTAGAAGCTAACCAGCGGCTACTCCATGAGCTGAACCTCTGTCTACAGCTGCCTTTATAATGTTTCCGACAGTCAAGACTGAGACTAAACCCTCACCAGTTGATGAACCATGTAGAACACATGGAAATGAAGAGACAGCATTGTTCTTGTATTGCAGTGTAGAGCTAGATAGTGCTAGTATTATTAGTTTGATAAGCAAAAATGTAAGCATATACTCTTACTTTGTTTTAATGTAATGCTATTTGGTTTCTTACCTGCTTAGCTTACATGCTTACATACTTCACTCTTACCTACTTTGCATTTTCAAACAGTAGAGGAAAAGGCTTTTAAAATAAAAAGTACCTAATATTTTATCCAAATGCTATCACAGATAATGTTGGATGGGGTTGGGCTGTTAACATCCCCCAATCCAATAAAGAGCGAGGACAGAGCTGCTAATGTTAGCCTGAACTCTGATCGTGTCCAGGGCGGGTTTCCATACAGAAATAAAACACAGTGGATATGCTCATTATGAACTGGGCTTTTTAAACACATATCCATAACTACAGAAACCAACCCAATGGCCAGAAGAAAGTTTTGGCTTTGTAGCAACCGGTAAATTGACATTAGCAGTCAATGTGCAGATATATCATTTTAATAGATTTGATAGCTAATGGGTAACATGACTTGATGTTGCTGTTGACATGAACATAACGATAGCTCCAAATGGACTTCATTTAAAAGACGATATATTTAACACTTAATACTATACTTTTAGTAAAAAAAAAATGTATCAGATAATTATCAGCATAGCGTATCCATTCTTTAAATATCATACAACTCTGTCTGGAGAACAAGGGACCCTTCATGGGGTCCTGACCCTGTTGTGACTATGTGAGCCTTTCTTTTTCATTCAGGTTTTTGTAAGTCTAGAAACACAGGAACACACACTCACCCATGTGGCCCACCCACTGCACAAAATTACGTTCACGCTCGAGTTATGAAACTGAGAACTCAATTGTCTATCATCAGAGCGTTTGCTTTAAGATTACATAATGTCACTATAAGTTGTCACAACTCATTAACCTCATAGCCTCCTGGCTCCTAGGAACGCTTGGCTCTGTTTTACTCTGTGTCATAACAGTGTCGTCGGGGTCCTGCACACATTTCAACACCGCCCCTCGGCCCGTGTGTACAGAGGAGGCTGTTTTTTGGACTCAAGCAGGAGATGGGGCTGAACCATTGAAAATATTTTGTGTATAATTGTCTGCCTAAAATATCCAGTTGAACCTGAGGAGAATGCAGCACTTCATGTTGAGCGCTCCCTGAAAGAAAAACATTATCATTATCATGATCCTTATTATAAATCATTAAGTTGTGTTTGCATACATACAGTGTACCGCACTACAGGCACCTATTGAATTAAAGTGAAGCTGCGCCATTTAACAAATTATTGGAACTTATTTAGAAATATCATGGAAAACAATCGTTACTTAAAATCCACTTGCCAGCTTTTTCCGAAGCTTTCAGCTCTATCACACTGTCTTCATCAGCCAATAGAATTTGCTGAGTTGTTACAGAGACAGATCTATTAGCACTTTTAGGATCTTTAGCCGGCTCTATTCACCGATGAGGACTGTAAAGTGATTGGACATTGACTTGGGATTGTTTTGTCGAATTATTTCAAAGGTCAAGAATGAACTTTTATGCTTATTTAGAAATAGTTTACCCGATTCAGTGACTTAAACCTTTGAGGTTAATCTATTGCAGTGGAGAATTTATATATTCTGATTAAACATTTGTTCAGTGTCTGGCCAATCGGAGCTCTTGCCACTGCTCTGGTATGCTTTCAATTTTAGATGGTTAAAATGAAAGCTGTCATGAAATCTCCATGTTTTTCTCCATTTTTTTTATATTTATATTTATCTATTTTTTTCAAAGGTTTCTTTAATTGATTCAATTGGATATTAGAATAAAACTCAACTCCTTAAAATTACATTTTTAATAAATTGTTTTCAGACAGAATTAGTAAATAGAATACTTGGATAAAAAAGTTTAGTTTTTATTTATTTTTTTCTTAGACTTACTTCTGTTGCATTTTTAAATTAAGAATAGGAATAAAAAACAACTCCATTTTAAAATTTGATTATCAATAAATTGACAGAAGAAAAAGACAGAATAAGTAAATAGAATAATTAGATAAATAAGTAAATGAATATAGTTTATATTTTATTTTTTAGACTTATGTTATATTTTAAAATTTAATGTAATAATAAAATAATTAAAAATAAATTATTAATGAATAGTTTTGAGACAAAAATAAATAGAATAATTAGACTAAAAATATATTTTTTATTTTATTTTTAGACTTACTACTGTTGTATGTTAAAATTAAATATAAGAATAAAAAGACAAGAAACAAATAAGGACATAGAATAATTAGATGAAGAATGATTTATTATGGACTGACTTCTGTTGTGTGTATCATTTAAATGCAAACATTTGAAGTTCTAATAGCTTTTTGAGACTGATAAATTATAAAAAATAGTGTAAAGGAAATATATGCATTCTTTTAATGTTTTTCTGCAGCTCTAATAGATTTTTGTTTGAACTGCTTCACACTGACCATTAACATGAGGTCATTATTTACCACAGTTTGTATTTAGTAATACAACACTGCGTTACCCCTGGAGAAAAGCCACAACATCTAATCTGTAAAATATCTGGGAGGGATTTCGAGCATTTTAAAAGGCTTAGCTGTGCTTTGGTATATCACCACTGCCTCGGTGGACTACTTTGAGTCCAAGTCCTGCCACAGCGGTGATAAATTTCTAATTGTAGCCCAGGCCTGAATATTCAATAAACTTAACCCTCTCCACTGTAAACAAATACCTTCCAAATTTGGCTGAGCTGTGTATGAAAGGACTAAGGCTGGTATGTGCTGTGTATACACTTCCACTGTATGCGTGGGTGTGTATGTGTGTGTATGTATGATGGGGATATGAAGAAGGTCACCATCTCTGCTTCATGCACAGTATGTGAGTCGCTCTCTTTTCTCTTGCAGGCGACTGGGAGTGCTATCCTCATGACCCCACCGTATGGCATGTAAGTCATCGTTTTTTCTTTTTATCTAATGTTTTTCATATTCAGCTGAAATGTTTTCAGATCAGTTTGAAGTGGAGCCAGATTGTCCCAAATTTGTCTTTGCAGATTTCAATAGAGATGATAGGTGTGTCAACAGCTATGTATTACATGTGATGTGAAGTGTGTATGTGTAAGTTGTTCATTGCTGTGGTGAGCACTTCTCAACCAATGTGTCCTCCACTTTAACTTGGATGTCCTTTTTGAGAAAGTTAGCTTTTTTCCATTGACTATTGTAATGGTTGCTGTTACTGTGTATGCTAATCACTCAATTGTTTTTCTATTTATCCAAAGAATTCATTAACCCTTTAAAAACAGGTGATCTGTGGATGGCTGTAGGAGATAGTTGTTTGCATGATCTTGTTTCAGTCAATCTAAAATAAGAAGGATAATTACTCTTTCTACACCTGAAAGCAAAGGCGTCTGTCTTCCACATCATCACCTTACGTTACCTTACGTTAAATGCAGTGCAAACATAGCATTCGCAGCGGCCCTTCTTCACAGAGTTTGCATGTTCTCCCTGTGTCAGTGTGGGTTTTCTACTGGTACTTCCTCCCACAGTCCAAAGACATGCAGGTTGGGGATAGGTTAATTGGTGACTCTAAATTGGCCATAGATGTGAATGTGAGCGTGAATGGTTATCTGTCTCTATGTATCAGCCATGTGATAGTCTGGTGACCTGTCCAGGGTGTACCCTGCCTCTTGCCCAATGTCAGCTGTGATGGGCTCCAGCACCCCTGCGACCCCTAACAGGATAAGCATTAACAGAAAATGAATGAATGAATGAACGCAGTATTCGCCATGATAACACTGGTATTTCGCTGGTGTGAAGGTGAAGGGATGACCTGCCTCTTCTGATTGGCTTGTACTCGTTGCATTCGTTGGTTGGGTTGGTTAGGTTTAGGCAAGAGGTGTAAGATTGGTTAGGTTTAGAGTAAGAATGTCATGGTAAGCCAATTAGAGGCAGAATAAGGCGGGATAGGGCAGGTCATGCCTTTGCTATCCTAGGAATTGCAGATTTGCTCCCTGTGATGGCAACAGGAGATTGTTGTTTGCACAATACTGATTTTTGTATTTCTTTTTATGACACCATTTTAATACTTTTGTCAGTTATTATGGTTTATTGACTTACATAAGCTTTTAGCTCTGGTTGTACAGATTTTAGAGATATGAATCATTTGGAGATACTCCAAGAAATTACACCACAACAAGCAAAAATGCCAATGTAGTAGGCACTGGCAGACCATTTCTATTGCAGAGTTAATGTAACACACACATGACAACTTTTCTCAGGAAATACTCACCAGATCCGGTGTCAATACCAGCAAATGTTTTGGCTTTTACAAGTGTAGTGTTACGTGACTGTTGTGTTATAGCAGTTGATGATAATGGATAGCAAACTTAAGCTAATTCATTCCTTGGAACTGCTGCAAACCATTGCCGCCCTTAGAGGGGAAAAGCATAGAATTCAGAAGTAAATGAACCCACAATGCATTAAGTTACCAATCATCAAACACTAGCTCTTGAAGAAACTAGACATGCATTAAGCCACATCACTAATGCAACTGAAATGCTGTTCACTTTTGATCCGTATACATATTTAACAACTATTTTAAAGGAAGACTTAATCATGCTGATCCAACAAGGACACTCACAGGTAACAACATGATCAGAAACAGTCTATATTTTCACAGAAAGGAAACACTGTAGACTTCAGACGGTTTACTGCAGCTGAAACATGACACAACATTCCAAAATACGGAATTTCATAACATTCAAAACTGGTTGTATTTCTCCAGTACTAACTGATTTTGTATTCCTGTCTTCATATTTGCGTATATGTCCTCTGAGTATCAGTGTGTGCAGCTGTACATATCTCGTGTTGTCTCTTGTTGCAGCATCCTGTAACCTGGCAGCCGTCCAAAGAGGGAGACCATTTAATTGGAAGAATCACCCTCAGCAAGAGGAGCGCCAGCATGCCTAAAGAAGCCGGAGCTCTGCTGGGGTTAAAGGTCAGAGTTGGGCACACATACACACGCATAAAGTGTTGCTTATTTATGGTTGTGATATTTTTATTATTATAGTAATGTGTTCAGTCACCATTGCTTACACCGATATGATGACTATGACGCTAATCTTTGTCTCTCTCTGTGTCTCTCTCTATTTGTCTCTCTGTCTAGGTGGTGGGAGGCAGAATAACAGAGTCAGGGAGATTAGGTGCCTTCATCACTAAAGTCAAGAAAGGAAGCCTGGCTGACGTGGTGGGACATCTCAGAGCAGGTAGTCTAAATCATAATGTGTTACAATATTTGTAGGTCTTGACAAAGACTGGAAAAGTCATTACGATCCAAACATAAGGCCTATTAACATCACAGTGTCTTAAAAACCATTTTAGAGGCCTTATTTAATGCTATACAGTGGCAGGTTTGTTGCATGTTTACTATTGGATTAAGAGGAGCTGATGTACTAAATACATTTAACTTTTTTTTTTTGTGGCTTTATGGTTTCATATCTTGAATTAGCTTAAATGGTCATAATACACAGTATATTGTATAATGTGTTAAAAAATCTCATAAAAAGGCCAAAATGAGGAATGAATTGATCCTACTAACAAGTTTTGTGTGTATATTAAACCTGATATATGTTCGTCCTTTGAGCTGTGGAGCTTTAGTATTATACAAAAAACACATCAATAAGTCACAGTCACTACGTTTACATGCACAAAATAGCCCTTATTCCGAAAAATAAATTATTCCTGCTAAGCTGTTTACATGGCAATTGAAAATGAATATTCCACTGATATTCCCGTTTACATGCAGCCGTGCATACTCAGATGAACATGTCCTAACATGTTGTTATCAAATTCAGAATATTTTCATACTCAAAATAATGCTGAAATATTAGTGTGCATTTTAACGTACCCACTGATGCACCAGGTGACATGCTCCTTCATTACCATGCACACACATACAGTTTGGGTTAATCCGCCGTCGAAAATAGTTCCAAATAAATGCACGATTCCCTCCTACTTGAGTCACACTTGCTAAGAACTACAGTGTGCAGCTTTTCTACGAAATTACTGAGCCTTTTTAAGAAAATAAATATTGTGACCTGTTTTAAAAAATGTATGTTGTCAGTTGGCACGAATGGGCTCTGAGCTGTGTACTGGGGCTGGAAAGTATTGAGAAGTGGACTAACACATTGTTGGTTTTGCTCTTTTAATGGGATTTTTTTGACGGAATGAAAAATACAGAATAAAGATGAATAATCCTTAAACTTGTCTGATACCCTGACTCACACCCAGCCCTCACGCCCAACTTGGTGAATATCACAAATAATTTTAAAGGCACATGCATGTCTGATTCCAGGGGATGAAGTTTTGCAGTGGAACGGGAAGCTGTTACCGGGGGCGACCATGAAGGAAGTTTACAACATCATCCTGGAATCTCAAGCTGAGCCTCAAGTGGAGCTGGTGGTATCCAGGCCTATTGGGTAAGTCAGGAATAAAACACACTCTGTACACCTGTCTCTGTTGTTTTTTTGATGTTGTTAAAAAATGCAACCCTTAAGTCCGTCTAAATGTTGCTGTTTGAATTTAACCCTTATCTAACCAGATAGTGTTGGCTGAGGCTCTGACTCAGAGTTGGCCGACCACAGACTGGGATGTTTATTTGTATTCTGACCATGACTGTGCGACTGCATTCAAAGTATTAAAAATAGCCTGCCATTACCTGCTGCAGGGGTTGCCAAGTTTTGAAACAGGAGATTTCCATCTTGTCTCGTATGTCCCCTTTAAAAAAGCACTTGTGTTTATTCCTAGGATGATATAAGGTGAATTATTAGTGACCACATAAAATTGGCTGTAAGCTCCATAAAAGACAAGAAGTGGCTGCATCAGATATTTCTTGTTGGTTGATGCCTTGTAAAAATTCAGCCAAGCTGGTCATGAACACAGTTGTGAGTGCAGTTTTTGGCCTGTGGTCCGAAAGTGACTGATTTAAAAGAATGCATAATTTTTTGCCTCATAACATGTATTTATCTGAGTCAGATGATGGTTGATGTGTTCTCTCTAAAATGACTATAAAGGAAAAGTCAGCATGCTCATTTGGGATATATTGATTAATGCTTTTGAGAAGTGCTGTGAATGTCGTCTTTACTAGCTTATTAAAACAGAATTTTATTTAAATTCAATAAAGCAGACGTGTTCATTTGAAGTATGTAGTTGAATAGCTGTATTAGGGGCCTATTTCATTGTTGCATGCAGACAGGAAATAACCTTATAACTATACTGATGAATTTCTCATGATCACATGTTGACTTAATTGATCTATCTCATGCTATCATTTTTTTTTTAAATGTTTTGAAGTCACAATTATTGTAGTGGAGTTATTGCAATTGAAGATAATTTTTTAAAATGCATTTAATTTTTTTTTGAGTATGTTCAAACCACTGTAGGATTAGTCTTATTTGTGTGAAGTGCGGTGGATCAATATGCACAGATAAATGATGAATAAAGTTGTGATTTGAGAGACATTTGGGAGATAAGTCTGTTTAAATTATTAACAGCCATAGTTTGATCAATAAGAGCTGGTTTTTACACTATAATGATAAGACACGTTAAACTTATCTAACTACCTCAAAAGCAGATATTATGTATCTTAAAAAATTGGTTTGTAATTTAAGAACAATATCCTAATAATTTTTTTGGAATTTTGAAAGAAAGACCTATGTAATTTAGTGCTAATTGTTTGGAAAATAGACATTTCCTTGCTTCATTTAAAGTAATAAAAATTTGTTTATCATTAATTTCATATTGATGTTAGACTCTGTACATATGTTGACTCGGATGTCTTTCTGGGTTCTGCTACCAGTTAATTTGAATTGGTTAATTGGAAGTGTACCAATTGACCCTTGGCTAAGCCCCACCCCTGGAAGCAGACTGACCAATGATAGAGTAGATCAGACCGGCTCAGACCAGGCTCAGCAACACAGCTGTGCTCCATGGACTCCAGTGCAATTGTTTCAGATTTTCTTTCATTTTCAGGCTGGTTTTGTTTATTCCGAGCTAAATGCTGTGGATTTTTGGCATTTGTCACCTGGAGAGGTTGGTAGGAGATATATGTTTCTGTCTTGTTCCAAAACCAAAATCAAACCCTGAAAAGTGTAGGGTTAGCTAGCAAGCTAATGAAGATACAGCCTGCTGGATGTATGCACATGCTGCTTTTGCTTTTTAATGCTCATACCACTTACAAAGACTGACCCTGGTCTACAGGGACCAGTGAAAGTAAGCAGGGAAACTTTGCAGATATTTAACCAGCTGTATGGCATCAGAAGAATGGTGTTTGCCTTCCCGTGTAGCTCCTCACAGTCCAGTGGTGGAGGTCTGACCGCTGGCGGTGGCATGGGGGTGAAGCCAAACACCGTTCATCTGCACACAATGCGATACCACACACCTGGTTCAATATCAGCATAGTTTCCCTTTAAATTTATTGTCCTCTGTCTCGATCAGCAGTGATGTGGTGGTTCACTTTTACACTGTGATCTGTAGTCTATAGTTCCGCTTTAGCTTCTAACTATCTTCATCGTTTGAGCCTGTTTTTGCTGCTGAGTCAGTTTGACATTCTGGATATATCCTTCAAACATATGTTGTAAACCCCTCTGTCTGCTTGTCTCAGGAATCACTTTTTTGTTTTTTCCAAAAATGTGATAATATTTCATCAGGGAGTGCAGGAAGTTACAGTGTGGGCACTATGCTAGCTCAGACAGCTTGGTGGACCATTGCAAAGGGGCGGGGCTTAGCAAATGGTCAGTTGTATATTGCCTCTATTTCTCTGTTTGCCTTTAGTTAGTGACAAATTATATAGTCCAGAGCACTTCCAAGGAACTTATTTGAAAATTATAAGGAAAGACCTGTAAAATAAAACATTACTATCATATCTCAGTATATATATCTGAAACAAGAATGTCAGTTCACTTCCCAGGATAAGATAGTCAGTCAGTCAGTAACCTGACATAGATCACTGAGTAACAAAGTACAGTACAAGTTGTGTTTCAGCATTTCCAATAAGATATTGTTGTAAGTAAGGTTATCCTATTGCAATGGCTTTACATAAGACTTATTTCACGGTAAAGAACTTACTATTGCGTGAAACTCTTGCAGCCTTTCTTAAGATTTAATTGCTCTTTGATGGGGAAAATAGTTGAATGTATTAATTTCTCTCCAAACACTCACGAAGGGTGTATAGAAAATATCAGTAAGTAATCTGCACATTTATTAGGACCCCTTAATCCTTTCACGCTTTTAAAAACAACTTTGGTTTTGCTGGTGCCATTTTGCATCCCCAAATGAACTGAACTGAATGCTATTTATTAGGGATGTCAATTGATGTAACTATTGACTTTTGTGGGGGGAAAAAAAGCTGCAACTTGTTAATCTGCAATTAAATTTTTTAAACTTAAAGTTCACTTAAAGGGATACAAAATGGCCAATGGGAAATGTCCATCAATGTAGCATTGCTTTTGCAAGCAAACTGTTTGTGCGGAGTTTGGAATTCCTCTTTTTCATTCCTGGTTTAGTCTTAGGATCCTAAAGTGAAATTCAGCACTTACAGTGTCAAATAAGAAATGCTTTTTTTTTTCTTTTCTTTTTTTACTTTTAATCCCTTGGTTTGGAAGTTGGGACATTGGGATTCATAATGCAAGCAATATTTATTTTATTTCATTGACATTATTTCAATTTTTGATTTTGGAATGGGCTCCAAGGCAACCTAGGGTCCATGAAACACTTATCAGTTAAATATCTGTGTATAAAAGTAAATGTTAAAAACTTGAAATAGTTTAACATTTTAGGAGATGTACTTATTTGTTTTCTTTCCTAGTGAAATGAGAAGATGGATTTCTTGTGTTTTGATGATATGTTCAGCACAGATGCTGGGAGGCCATTCACCTAGCTGCTTCCAGGCTTTATGCTTAGCTAGGCTAACCACATCACAGTCCAAGCTCTGTAGACAGACATGACAGTTGCATCCATCTCCTCATCTCTCACTCTCAGAAAGAATTTAAATAAGTGTACATTACTAAATGTTGAACTATTTAAAGAAAATGTGGTAGAGTATTAGTTTGCTGAAAATTTAAAATACTTCCTCCTCATGTGCTGCCAAACCAAGACTGAAAAAACCCCTCCAAACATCAGTGGTGGGGCTGCAAATTTGAAATTATGAACTTTTTACTTTTCAGATTTTAAATTCAAAATGACATTTTTCTGATAAGTGTTATACAGATCCCCATGCTTTTATTACATGAAGCTGGTGCAATGGATTCTGGTGTTTCCCATGGGATCCTTGATTGTAGTAGTGGTGGTGGTGGTGGATAAGAAAAGACGGTGGTGTGGACAGAATTGAGCTCCTGGTTCCCAACCATTATTATGTCAGATGACCATTGGCCAGACAAAACATCTGAATGAGTCTGGGAAACACTGCAGTCATGAGAAGAACTTGGCTCTACTCACATCTCCCCTTTGCTTTTCCATGTTTTTTAATCACATGACATTTTAATCTTCAAATAACTTTAATTGCAGTGCTACTTTCTTCCACTGCCACATTTATATGCATGTATGCCTGTGCATCAAGAACACTACTAACTTTGTTTAATCCAGTTAGATGCCAGAATGAGAGTGACTGACATGGACTTCTGCTTCTTTTCCAGTGATATCCCAAGAATCCCCGACACGTCCCACCCTCCATTAGAATCTAGTAGGTATCTCCTGTAGAATGTTGAAATATCTTGTATGTCTGTCTGTCTGTGTTTGCTTTGCAAGTAAGCAAATATGTCTGTGTGTTGACTGTGGTGCCAGAGCGAGGTGGTAATTAGCCTAGCTTAGCATTAAGACTGGAAACGGGGGGAAACAGCTAGCCTGACTCTCCAGAGTTTGTTAGGGTTAGGGGTCTACTCATGAACTTTCAGAATGAAAGTGAATTAATTTACAGTATATCCGAAAAAATGTTGAATGAACAGCTCATCATCACAAGCACGAAAAGTCTCTGCGTTCCCATTCCCCTCTAAACTCACAGTTGACAATGCAATTTTGTGTGACTTTAACCAGAAAGGTCGCTAACAGCTAACATTGCAGGAAATTCACTGTGTCAATGAGCCTGTTTACACCTGGTTAGAACATGCATCTTATTTGATCAGATCACAAGTGAACAGACTTCAGTCTGTCTGTTGACACCTGGCATGAGATTGCGTCTTCACATGTGTCTTGATCATAGACTGTATGAAATAATGGAAATGGCTTTCATGACATTACCCATTGGTTTGTGGACTCCTGTTTCGAAGCCTCAAGTTCAGCCTTTCAACTGTTGCCATGTTTGAGGTTTTGGAGCCAGAAGTGACCATATTTGGACGAGGGGGTTGACGCCTCTCAGACAGACTGTCACTCAATCGGCCCTGCCCTTAAATATGTGCAATTTCGAGCCTTGATTAAAATGTAAACGGTGAGTTGTATAAAAATTCACCCCCTATACAGTTGTTATTAATGTTGGAATATGCTACAAAGACCAAAACCATTTTTGTAACAGGCTGTGAGTATGTTTATTTCTGCTGTAAAGTTGGGCATTTTAATATAGGGGTCTATGGGGATTGACTCACTTCTGGAGCATGTCTCAAGTTAAAGAACTGCAGATCATGGCACTTCTGTGTTGGGTTCATTTTTAGCCCTAGAGGTTGACACTTGGTCTAGCCTGTGTAACAGCAGCAACAGAAAGTTTGCCTATCCAGTGGACAGGGTTCCTACGCAAATATGGAAAGTATGGAAAAGTATGGAAATAAATTTCATCAATTTCCAGGTATTAAAAAGTATGGAAAATGAAAAATAAAGTATGGAAAAATATTTATGTTTCCAGACGATTACCACTGTTATAAAATAATGTTTTCTAAAATAGAAAATTAGGTATTTCCAAAAATAATTTAATCAATCCGGATCGTGTTTTATGCCGGGCCAAGCACAGTTTGTGTGAGGGCAAACGTCTCAGAAAACATACCGCCCCTTTTACCTGATTGACAAGTGGTATGTCCAGTCCACTGCCCCATGACCCTCCTCCAGCCTACAGGTATCAAGTTTCACTCCAACACTGCACCTTCGACAAGAAGACGAGTTTCATGTGGTTCACAGTGGGTAGATGCAAGTTTTTGGATGGATGGCTTGACAATACGGTATATAAATACTGGTTATCGTTTGACATCACCAACATGGGGGAGAAGGCGATTCTGAGCCACATGAAAGGAAAAAACACTGACATCTCGTTACTGCATCGCTTTGCATGCCATTATGGTGCTTGGCTACAATCGCGTATTAAGAATAATTAAATATGATGTGAAATATGATATACTGATATATTTACTCAGATGTCACATATTCTCTGAAAAAACAACAACAAAAAAAAAACGCTGAGAAGTCTGGAAATTAGGGTATGGAAAAGTATGGAATTTTGAAATTCCAAATGTGTAGGAACCCTGAGTGGAGAGTTGGATAAGAAGGGATGTCAGCTGATTAGGCAGTCCTTTAATATGGCCCAGTACAATTAGCATACACACTGCTGAAAGAATGTGACCATATGCCGCCCAGACCGCCTCTGAATGTGTTTTGAGTGATAGAATCTAAAGATTCACTGATGATGAGTTAGATGCATTCACACTTGTACTTCGAGCTGTCCACTTGTGATCTGGTTACCCAGGATGCATGTTAATACCAGATGTAAATAGGGCTTATAATGTATGTCAAGAGTGAGGAAATGGGTATACAAATAGTCAGTCGTTAAAATAAAACTTGATCATAAGACCATTTTATAAGGCATATGGGGGCCCAATAGTTCTAAACAAAAGCCTATTGGACTCAAAGTAGGACAGACACTTGGTAATTTGTCATCCTGACAGCAGGGGAATGGTCTGTGCTCTTTTTATGTGAAGTTTTCCAAGTTAAGGAATGGATGCTGGATATTACGTAGATAGGAACACACTGACCAGATTATATTTTCACTTCTTACAGAATAAGTGTCTCATGTTTTTCCACAGACCTCTTGTCTTGTTATAGTCAGAAATAGAGCTGACATTCTCTTCTTGGGGTTCCAAATCATTTCCCCCTTTTTTTCATAGCAGGTTCCAGTTCTTTTGAGTCCCAGAAGATGGAGAGACCATCCTTAAATGTCCTGTCTCCCTCCAGTCCCGGGATGCTCCAAGATGCTCCACAGTTAATGCCAGGGCAACTCTCAGTGAGTGTGCGCACTTAAAGTGTGTTGGGCTGTTGATGTGTTAAACTGAAGATGAAGCATCAGACTTTGCTTTTGTGTTTTTCACACCCAGGTGAAGCTGTGGTATGACAAAGTGGGTCATCAGCTAATAGTCAATGTGCTGCAGGCTGCAGAACTTCCTCTTCGGCCCGACGGGCGGCCCCGGAGCCCCTACGTCAAAATGTACTTCCTCCCCGATCGCAGGTATGCTGTCCCTTCACAAGGAGTCCGAGTGATCAAAATAGGTTTAGATGAACTACAATAAACTGCTTTTTACAAAGTGCATTAAAATCTGTCATCACACTGGGTGGTGAGTTTAGGTAAGCAGAACCTGACATTAACCATTACCATGAGTGTAAAATCATTACATCCCCTGTAGAGATGCAACTTTTTTTTTTTCTTAACCATTTCTAATTTCCAATTTTTTAAAAGTCTGACCTGCTGATTCTGATTTTGGCTTATGCCAATTTTCTTTCTAAGAATTAGTTGATAGCATACACACTTGAGTAACTCTCTAAAGCCAGTGGAGACTTGGCTTGCAATTATTAAAATGTATATATGATATCAAAGATGAATGCATCCAAAAAAGTCTCTAAAAATAGAAAGCCTAGTGAAAAAAACAGCTCATTATACTGCTCAAACCATTTCTTAGTATTGTGGGAGCATATCAGATCACGCTTTAGTGACAACTCCCTCTCAACTCAGGTAACTTTACCATTATATTTTCCTTTCAGTCACTAGTGTTGAAACATTTTGCAGCTACCAAATCTATTAAATCAACCCTACTTGGTTAGAAAATCATCTAAACAAACTAGCATACTAGTCACCTTAATCTGCGTTTTTTAACTATACCGCCCTAGAATATGGGGCTAATTGTTAAAGTATTATCCATTCAGTAAATTAAGCAGTTAGCACTAGCTTTGCAATGCAAAACTTTTGAGCTTATTACCAACGAATGTACCCCAGGAGTCTGCTAGTTATCTTGAAATTACAGCCAAGTAGCAGACTAGGGTAGACCACCCACATTTGTGTTTTTATTGAGTTACACTCAGCGCACTAAGAAGCTAAGTGTTTTAGCATCTTCCTTCTGCTTACATAAACAGGTTAGCATCAGCTTTGCTATGTTACACTTTTAAGCTAATTATCAACTCAGTTAGCAAGTCGCTAAATTTGTCGCTCGTCACTTTTTAGAAATAATGTAACTTGTGATCTGAAAGGTTGCTAATGAGGGGGCATTACAAAACGTTGATATCTGACAACCTTGGAGTGAGAATGGGTTGCAATGGCTCTGGTGGTAGTTGATTACTGTCTGTGCTGCCGTGCGCGAGTGGGGAACCATTATGCACCGCATGCATATAAATTTGATCGGCACAGAATCGGCTATATCTATGACTGACCAGCCCGTCATCGGTTGTGGTTGGTAGAGCTTAGATCGGGCCTAAAAAATCCGGCCCGACGCTACACCGAGCCCATGCACGTCGTGTCCGAGCCCGGCCCTGCCCGACATATTAACTGTAATTATGAGCCCGAGCCCTATTAACACCCGACTTTTTTTTAAAAATCCGTGCCGTGGTGGGCTGTTTAAATTCGGCGGCGGAGCTGTTCAGGGTCCTGACTCTCCCGCATCTCTGCAGCAACCTCTATGCTGTTGTCAGTGTACTCTAACTATTGAACAACACACAGGAATTGCCCATGTTTAGAGTTAATAAATAATAGAACAAGTACGAGGCATGAACCTGCCATCTGGCAACACAAACAAGAACAAAGCAACATTAATGACAACTAGGGCTTTTCGGCCCGGCCCCACCCGCGGATATTGGTGTGAAATGTTGGCCCGGACCCGGACCGCAATCGGGTCAGGTTCGGGCCGGGTTCGGGTACGGGCCGAGAATCTAAACTCTAGTGGTTGGTCAAGCTAAAAAGCCACCTGTTCTTGTTAAGTTTCAATTGATTGCTGCATCTCTAATCTCGAGTCCACAGAGTGTAAAAACTACTCAAACTGACTATTTTTGACATCTCTAATCAGCTTCAGAAGCCTGGATTTAAAGCTTGCTGCCATATTTTTCAGTTGACTTGGGGCATAAAATCCAAATTTGGGCAAACAATAAGAGGCCAAGTTGAGAGTCCTCCTTAACCCATAGTATGTAATTGATAAACTGATCCTCTGAAAATTTGCTAATACACTTTAACTTAACAAATCCCCAACATGTGGTGCAAAACACTCAATTGCAGTTCAGGGTTTCCCTCTTGAAAAGAATACTTCACCTTCAGACTTTAGTTAGAACCATTATTTAGTGAGGAACTGCAGGTCAAAGCACCTTTATCGTTGCCTGGGTTCGAATATACAAACCTTTAATCTCAACTAAAAGTCACTTGTAAATGCATTCCAGCAGATATAAGTGGACAGTGCACAAGCAGGCTTGTGATTTGTGTCTGGGAAGTTTTTTCATTGGACAAACAATAAATGCGAGTCTCCTGAAAGGGTAAGTTGGTTGGCTGAGTGTCTTTATTGTTTAACACAGTGACAAGAGCAAACGAAGGACAAAAACAATGAAGAAGACCTGCGAGCCTAAGTGGAACCAGACGTTCGTCTACTCTCATGTCCATCGCAGGGATTTCCGCAACCACATGCTGGAGCTGACGATATGGGACCAGCCTAGGTCACCGGAGGAGGACAGCACCTTTATGGGAGAGGTACCACACACACACACACACACACACACAAGACTTGGTTTGTAAAGGTTTATAGCCAGCCATGCTATAATCTTGCATTGTGTGTACAGTGGTGCACCGAAAAAAAATGCTGTTGCACACTAGATACCAAACAGCAGATGTTTAGAGCAGCACTGTCCTGTTGTTTATACAGTAAACAGCTCCTGCTGTTTGTTTTGCTGTATATCAATCAGCAGCCACAAACAGCACTTAAACATGTTATTACTATGTGGATTATGACTTGAGCAGATCCTGATAGAGCTGGAGACGGCCTTATTGGACGACAAACCTCACTGGTATCCACTCCAAACCCATGATGTCTCATCCATACCGTTGCCCCGACCCTCCCCATACCTGCCCCGACGACACACAGACACCCCTGGCAAGAAGCTGCAGCGTAAGTCAGAGTCTGTGAATGCTGCTGTTTTTGTAAATGTATGTATAAGCTACTTCATAACGTCTGTGTGTGAGTGTGCATGCATGCTTCACTGTATGACAGAGAAAGGACTGTGTGTGGTTTACTATCAGTGAGCAAAGTATAACATGCATATCAATGTAAATGTCTGTTTTTTGATGCACCTGGATACCTGCACCCATATATGTGTGTGTGGTGTATATATACATCTATGTGTGTCTGTATGTGTGTGTGTCTATGACTGTTTAGGTTCTCAACGTATAACAGAGCCTGAATTTGATGGAGGTACAGCAATAGTGTCTAAAGGTGGGTGGGGATTATTTCCGAGTACTACCCTCAGTGTTTCCCACAAACTGTATTTTATTTGTGGTGTTGTTATAGGGGTTGCTTGGCTGGAATGGGTGTATGCATTTTTTATTTTTTATTTTTTAAATTTTGTATGGAATAAGTTTTGTGCCAAAATGTATCTCATCATTTGTCCCAAAATGTATTCCATACGCAACAAGCAACCCTTATACTGTTAAGCAAAATTTACACCAGCTGATACAAACTAAAGAGAGGCTGAATTTTGATATATATTAAGATATAAGATATATAAGATAAATATTATTAATGATGACTTGAAATGTACACCAACATTTAAAGGGTGACTTGAATATTTTCCGACACAGACCCTATTTTTCCATGTTTTTGTGTCTAAATGAGTAATGGAAACAATTTTTTTTAGACTGGTTCAGTATTGAACAAGACTGCTGTAAAAGCAGCTGCAATGTAATCCCTGTGTCTGTCTTATGGGAGTGATACTACAGAGGTTGACCTCTTTTTTAAAGAGTAAGATCCATTTTGTTTAACCAGAAACAGCTCGAAATTGCTGTCTTCAAATACACACCAGAATCCATTTAAATAAATGTGTATAGAGTCAGCTTATTTTCACATCTAACTGGGTGACTTAAGGGTTTATTTCAACCAAACCAGAGTGGGGATTGTTGGAACAGTGAAGAGATGAACCAAGATGACTATTCTGAGTTTATTTTGCTTCTGTTGACTTTTAATGAAGTGTTTTATGATGATAAAATTACTGTTTATTTAAATGGATTCTGGTGTGTTTGACAATATCAGTTTCAGGGCTGTTTCTGGTTCAACAAAAAAGCTCTTAGTCTTTAACAAAGAGGTTAACCTCTGTAGGGGTCCTTTCTATAATGTTTTCCAACACTTCAAATAACAATCTAAGCATGTCAGTGATTGAGGGTGTCCAATTGCTGGCAGTTTTAACACTGCAGCCTGTTTTTTACCCTGCTGGTTGCAGCTGTTTCACTCAATACTGGACCGGTTTCTAAAATTAATTTAGTCACTTAAACAAGAACAAATGTGGGAAAAGGGTCCAGGTTGAAAAATACTGAAGTTACCCTTTAAGGTTCAATGTGAACTCAAATCTTTCCGATTCTTAACCTGTTATTGTGCAGCTGTCTGACACTAGTATTATTCTAAAACATTCTCAGCAAATTACTTGAAAAATAATTTAAAATCTATATGGAATCAAAAACAACATAGATAACAGTGGGTACAACAGGCCACCACAAATAAATCATGTGTACGGGAAACACTGTCATGTCATAGACTACATGTTGGCATGGGGAGAAACCATCCAGGCTCCACGCACCATGCAGGCATTGTTCTGCCTCAGCTCTGAACTGGGTCTCCATCTAAAATATAACCTACTACCATGTATGTTGAAACACTCAACTTTTGGTTTAATGCGTATTAGTGTATAATTGTAAATGTCTGTCTGAGTGTTTGTCTCTGTACGTTAGGGCTGGACTGATATATATATATATATATGTACATACATTTGTTGATATGGGCTATCATAATAATCAGGCTGATTGATCACATATTTCTCCAATTATAACCCCTTAGGATAATATTAGTTACATTATATCAGTCGAACTCTACTACAGTATGTATCTGTGTTTTTTGTTAATGAGAACCAAAGTGAAAAAGAGAGGCAGAAGGGATGGAAAAATACACCACCTTACTTTGACCAACTTTTTCTTTAATTTCCATGCATGGTAGGAATAAATGAAAAACCTTGGTAGCACTTTCCAAAGCAAAACTAATGGCCCACTGTGAGCTTTGAGGTGCTGTTCTCTTGGAAATGAAACCAGTGACCTTGGGACCACAACAAAGCCTGACACAGTCCCACAGATCCCTTCAAGGCTGATCAGTCTTTCTGTTTGTATTTTTATCTTCAGAGATAGTTCTGCTACAACACCAAAGAAAGAGAAAGGTTTTTTTCTTTACTACATTTCAAAATACAGGACATGGCACTGAAAAATAGCCAGCTGCAGTTCTATTATTAGACTAATCTTTTAATAGTCTGTATCCTTGAGACACACTGTACTGTCGCACTTACCATACAATTATGTTCAATGGTATCAGGCTCCATGCTAAGATGCTAGCACCATGGTAAGAGTACTGAAAAAGAATATTTTTACATGCACTTAGCCATTGCGTGGTACTAAGCCATTAGCATGATCTCGAGGCAGTCCGAATCCAGTGTGGGAATGGCAGACTTCGCCACTTCTTTGTAAATTTAGTTTGGATCAGGGCTGTGGAGGCCTGCATTAGGAACTACTGAAGAGTCCCTTGACACTTACATTTCTCATATATTTCGAAACATTTACATTTTCTCATGAAGGTGTGTTTATGTGTGTGTTCGTGCTCTGCCATTCCCACCCAGCAGCGGATGGGCGTGGCAGGGAGAGGCAGCGGGAGTCCGGGTCTACCCTGGAGGTGCCGGACCAGCAGAGGACGCCAGCCCATCACATACGTTCCCGCTCTGTCTCCCCACACCGTGAAGAACAGGGACGAATCCGGTCACGGCCAGCCAACGTCCCCGCCCAGAGGTGAGGGTTAAAGGATGAGAGCAACATGCAGAATTTTAACAGATGTACCATTTTCTATAAAATAGTATGAGACATTATTCAGTTTGAGGGAAACAGAGCAAGGGATATTTAAAGTGATATGCCCAAATCTTTTAAGCTGCAGTGTTATTTTCATTGAAGAAAACAAAAATAGATCTTGATAATAAAAAATATGACAAAATCTATGTTTCATTTACATTGACAAGACGAGACATGACAAAAATGTGAGTGGTGATATAAAGGGACATGGAAATCCAAGAATGGCCGTGCGCGCAATTATCTTAAAGTACTGCATGTGCGTTAGGCTGGCAAACTCCAGCAAATAGTCTGCACCAGGATGTTTCATAAGCCAGCAAATACACTCACACAGGAGCAGCGGCAGCCCTTGGTGCAAGTTATGAGCTGTAAATTAGCAGGAAATAATCAGTGTGTGTCTGACTGTGGATGGTGGAAGTGTTAAATGGATTTGTGGAGTTTGTTAGTTTGCTGTTAGCAGTAAGCTCCGCTTGTTAGCCGCTGATGACAGCAGAGCAAGCAGCCACTGGTTGCCAGACTTCATAGCTAATCCCCACAGAACTCCACTGAGATCTGGACCGTCTCGGAAAGATTTATGGTTTGATGCTGTTTGACAGGCAGGTAAGAGGCTCAGTTATCTGAGTGTAGCTTTGATGTAAACAGTCTGAAGTCACTTGAGTTTTCGCTGACAGAGATGAGAGTTTAGTTTTAATCACCAACTCTGTGAGAGGACATGCGTTTAAACCTCCAAACTAACATGTTGCAGATTAAGAAAGAATTCAGGCTTTAATTATTTTTCTGCTTCTTAACAGTGAGATGGATAAGTCAGTTCACAATGAACCTGGGTTTACAATGAATCCTAGTTGTCTCAGATTAGTTATTTGTGGTGTCAAAGTTTTTAAACGCATAAGAAAAGAATGACCCTTCATGGAGAGTGGAGGCTATGTTCAGCATCACAGTGATTACAATGCAAAGTGATCTTTCAGAAAAATGTGAAATAATCATGTCTAACATGGCCTTATGTGGTAGAGGCAAGTTCGATGAAATTATGTGGTGGCAGCACAGTTGGATTTAGGCACCAAAACTACTTTGATTAGGTTTAGAAAAAGTTTGTGTTTTTGGTTAAAATAACTATGTTTATTATGAACGCGACATGTCAGTATATCGTAAAGTGACGTAAGTACATTACATAACATGACATCTATGTAAAGGACATAAGCCGTTAAGTTGAAAGAAGTACACCTTACTCAAACTGCAGTCTCCTGGATGAAAGTCCCATTTTGTTTGACACATGCACCACCCACATCTCATTGCTATGAGGACTTCTAGCTCTTTATACCACCCACAAGATTGTAACGTTAACCACAGCTAATTGCATGACCTCGTTGAACCAGGAAATTTGTGTGTCCACCACGACAAAGAATCCTAATAGACTTTACATCGGCATTGTTTCTGTGGTTTTGGCACGTATTAGTAAGACATTATATGCCACCACCACATACTGTGGTGTGAAAAGGTCATGGTCATTTCATGTATATCTGTAAGACCAGGTTGTTGCAGCTAATTTTAACAGGTTTATGCACACATATTCCACCTGTTTGACACCTGTTTGTATATTTAGTGTGCTCCAAATGGTTATATTTTGGCCAAATATAATACATAATTACACAATTTAAAATCATGGACTATTAGTCTTCAGAGGTGGGCTGAATGGCCTGATGTCTAATGATCGATACTAAAGAAGGACCAACACCAGCCTGGTGGGAAGGCTAAAAGACACTGGTCACTTGTAAGAGGTAAAAGCAACATGGTAGAGGGAGAGAGGAGGAATGAGAGAGTTTGCTGGAAGGCAGCAAACAGAGTCCATCTACTAATGAAATGTCTGTCTGAAGCAGAACACGCAGTGCTGCCAGCTCTGCTTTTACTGGCCGAGCCAAGAGTCTGCTGCAATACCGCCTGACCACTAACCTGACATAAGTCTTCCCTCTTTCCTTCCATCCTTCCTTCTTTCCTTCTGTCTTCCCTTCCTCCATTTCTGTCCTATAGGAGTCTGGATGATGAGCTTCCTTATACTCGTCGTTCTCGTTCTCCGACCCGTTACGACGCTGCCAGAGGTCGCCACCAGGAGGAGTACCTGGATGACAGGTGAGTGTCTGTGTGTGAGCACGTTATATATCCAAATAGAGTTAATGTCATTAGAGTTGCTTGATTGTCAAAAAAAAGATTCTCTGAGTTTGTGCTTGTTTGTGTGTGACATTGACTGCTTATTTGTGTGTGCAGTTGTAAAAACATCTGTGACTACTCATTCTGTTTTTACATGTCAACGCCTGTCATTAAATTTGCTAAAACCGTCTTTGATCAAACAGGTTAAGTTCTTTTGTTTACTATAACCATTTTTAAATATTTCCTGATTTAGGTTTTCTACCCGTTTCTTTAACTGATTGTCCCTCTTTCATGGCTGTTTATTTTGGGCCTGGAACCAAGTTTGGTGCAGTAGCTATCCGTTGATTGTCATATTGTATAAAGTGACTTTAGAGCAGTGTTTAAACAGAACAGCTTTGGTTGTGGCATCTTTGAGTGTGTGTGTTGTGTGTGTTGTGTGCGTAGTGATTAGCAACAACATCTCTTTCCTATTCACCCTCTTCTCCTTCTGCTCTTCTGGTTTTTTGACTGTTGTTGATTTCCTAATGTGTCATCCATCCCCATGGTAACCACAGTGAGGTCATCATGATCCACCAGTCAATGCGAGGCAAAAGTGCTGAGTGCCTCCACACCAGGTAAACTGGCCAATCATGACATATTGATTACATTTTGGTACTGGATTAGATGTAGTTGTTGTGTGCAGTGTTTTTTTTTTCTTTCTTTTTTAAAATCAAATTGTCTCTATGCAATAAAAGAGGTAAATCCACTTAAAATACTCTTAATAAAGGGATGAAAGTGGGAGAAAATATTCTACTGTAATCGAGGCTCTCTGTTGTAAAAGTTAAATAAGTGTTGTAAAGGAAATTGGCATTCAGAAAATAATAGCTACATAATCTTCTTTCCAATGTAATACAAAAAAAAGTCATTTCAAATCACACACGAGTAGAAATACAGTTGTGGACTGGATTTAATGGATGAGGCTGGCAATAGTCTATAGTTTTGTTATAGTCAACAAATCCCATGAAAAAACACCAGAAATGTTGTCTTCATTGTCCCTCTCACAATACTTTTCCGCTTCCCTACCCTGTCTGTAGCCTAAAAAAACAAATCCAGCTGGGCACTGTAGTTTTTTGGGGGTTTTTACCCAAACAGGAGGAAAAAAGTGTATTTGTTGGAGACTGTTTCAGCTGCGGATTAATACACAATTGCTGCTCAAGTTAGTATTTGGGACTGGAGGATGGTGCTTGTGGGACTGAGTCAAAATAAGCCACAGTATGTGTGTTCATGGTAATGACGGAGCATGTCAGCCAGTGCAACAGTGTGGCTCATTGGTGTCAGCACAGTACTTGTTAGTAGATACACTCAAGGTTGGTTTTGGTCTTTTCATGCGGTTTGTTGACAGTAAGAAAAATAAAGCCTATGATCACTGACTTGACAAAGACTTGTCATTTTCTCCATATTTTTGGATAAAGTTGACAGTCAGGAGGGTAGCATGTGGGGAACAGGCAAGCAGAGGTGTTTACTCTCATTTTAAATTAATAAAAGTGTTATAGGGGAAATGAAATACAGGTCGGTCAGGCTGAGGAAAAGAAGCCAAAGAGCAGATTGTTTAGGTGCACTGCTGCCTCAGATCCACAAGAGGACACTACAGGACCATGCTTGCATTCAGATTGTGCTCATTCTTGGCATGCTGCTATTCTCTTTGCAGGTCTTGTCTCTTCACTCCTTTCTCATATCCTAATACAGTTTATGATATCAAGACTTTTACTGACACTTAACATTTGGTCATCACACCCACTGTAGATACCTCCACATGGGTCTTAGATTGTTATTTAGGCACACAGACAAAGAGGTAAGTTACACACTTGAGATCACATCTGTATGTCTCATTGCAGGCGTCTCCTTATACATCCATACGTCTTAGATAGAAATACAATAAGCTGGTAACATTTTATATTTGTATTTTGTATGCACAGATGTGTTTGAGGGAGGACAGTGTTTTTAAGCGTGTCGCGAGAGATGAAGGCTGGCTTTTGATGCTTGTTCAGCTGTCACGCAGTGCTGTAGTTCCACTTGCTTACACTGCAAAAACCTACAAGCTTATCCAGTGATTTCTCAAAGAAAGCACTGTTTAGAAACATACCAGATGACAACATGAATGTTGTGAAGTGTTGACAAGTTAATCTTACTTTAAAAAGATCTAGGAAACTGATTGCATCGAAAAAGTTATGTAAATATAACTATTAGACTCGAGTTAGGTTTACTAAGTTTACTTTGAGTAAGTTGTGTTCACCTAATTTTGTGAAGTTGTTGCAATTTAAAAATTACAAGTCAAATAAACATTTTCTTTCTAAGTGTTAGGAAGTAAGTCTGACTTAACTGAACAGTTCTGTTTACTCCGTAGAATTTAAGACACGAATTGACCTTTATAAAATAAAGTAAGCACAACAACAAATTATTACTTTGTAGGGGCATCTTTTATTTTGAAAAAAATCAATTTTGAACATCTTAAGACAAGGTCGGTGTATGTGGTAACAAATCAAATTGCACAATTAAAACAAATCCACCATCCGAATGACAAGTGAATTTCACTTGTCATTTCTAAGTTACTTAAATATAATGTACACATAACTTAAGACTAATACTGATATTTTCTTACCTTTTTCAAGGCAGTTGCTCTCAACGATTATTTTAAAACTGAAATCAATTTTATTTTACAGGGTGAAACATGACACACCTTTTTTTTCAGTATAAATAATTTTTTTTGTGTGAGAATGGGATACATGAGTTGGTGAGCTATACCTCTTTAAACAGCATAACTTCAAATAAGGCCAAACTAGATGGTACATTAAATCACTGGATAAGTTGGCGCCTTTTTTGACCTACAAAACTTTCTGTCTGTTGTGTGTAAACACACCCACAGTCTTGTTTTTTTTTCTCCTCTCCCACCCATTCCTTCCGTTTTCTGACTTCTGTCTGCTGCATGCATGCTAACATCAGGAGATCCACTAAGCACAATAACACACTGCCACCTAAGATGCCCCTTTTGTTCAACGGTATCCACAAACACATAAACAGGTAAGTCCACAGGTGAGGGTTCAGTATGCTTCAAACAAACAAAAACCTGGAAGTGCTTTACTCTGTAAATTTATTTCAACTTTTTCTTAAACCATCTCCTCAACATTACAGATAGAAACACAGGACTACCAGACAGTAAAACAACCCTATAGTTTTATGTTATGGCCACTAGTTTGGATTCTTTTAAACTTAATTTTTGTGAAATAATGTTTTCTTTGTCTGTTTGGCATGGCAGACAGCTATAGATACTACAATTACCATGAGACTTTGTGGCCAGTGCTATGGGGATGAATCCAGTTAGAGTGATAGATCAAAGCCTTAACGGGTTCAAAACACTTTGTTGTTGCGTTTTGGAACAAACATGGCGGCATATTTGTCGAATTCATCTACACGAAATCTCTATAAATAGATATCTGCATGTGTGCAGAATCTGTGGGCAACGGGACAAGATTTTGGTATCATAAGTGTTCTGGTTCCAAGTAATAATGACCAATTAAGTTTGAACAGCAGGTAACAAGTCTGTATGGAGATGCAGAACACGTTGGCTGACATGCAAGCGTAAAACCTGTGAGCTATTGTCTGACAATGATTTAGCCTTATATTACGTTGTTTTTTTGTTTTGTTTTTAAATTATCTGTGTTCATATGTAGATATCTGTTTATTGTGATGACATCAAATGACCAGCACATGCAAAAGGATGTCTTGGCCCAGATGTCTGCTGGCGACACTGGAGTACCTGAAATATTGGCCATTGCCCCCAGAGGCTTATCGCTGTCAGTCTGATAGCCCACTGGTATCACGATTGATCTTTAAGTGACCCAGAATCCAAAAGTGAATTAATTTAAGCTGCAGACTGTATTATAATCTTTTGCTTCTGTCCCGTTGCCCATATGCAGTATGTTACACAATTCTATTTTTTACACAAAATGCATCCTGTGAGTCGAAGTTTATATCTACGCTGATGTTTAAATATGCCTATACATTCAGCTTTTTATCCTAGGACCACATATTTTCTAATGCAGGTGCTTGTCCTTTGTTCATTTTATTTGACTGGGAGAGTTTTATGCTCTTCCAAGCTGAGGAAGTGCTCCAAATATGAGTCACCTTAAACTGTCTACGGAGAAAACGAATGTGACTTTTACGTCCGGAACCAGCTGTGTCCAAAATAGGTCCTCTTGGCTATATCACACTTCCTCCCTGAATTCACTCCAAATTTTGTGGGTTTTGCATGACTGTGTAGTCTTGACGCAATGAAATGGGGATGACTGCGCACATTTCTGGAGAGCATCTTCTCAAAGGAGGAATAAAGGATCTCAAATAACTCACATAAACTGATGGAAGTACAGTAGTTGTGCAAAGAAGGCTTGAGAGAGAAGTATCCTGCCTACTTCCACACCCCCTCACACGTAGCCAGTGTCCTGTTTCAGAAAGTCAAAAATTGTCCAGTTTCTCTCACGGTTAGACAAGCACTTTGTTTGAAGCATACTGAGGGCTTTACACATTTTGTGGTGTCAGTGTGAAATTTTCTCAACCTGTGGAAAAGCACATTATCCTTTAATGGTAGTAAATGTTGATCATTTCTAGTTAGGATATCTGCCAAACACTGCAGACTTCCTTTTATGTGAGTATTTTCTACAGTAGCAGGAGCTCCACAGATTTCGTTTCCAATCTGAGCTTTCTTTTCTTTACTTTGTTTCATTTGCAAATGCATGCTGTCTTTGAAATTTTCATCTTGTGACTAGTTCAACGCTGCCTGCATGTCGAAAGATAAGCTCTATCATGGGATCGCACAGGGTCATGGCTACACGCAGCTCCGTCACACAACGCGTTGTAATGTTCACAGATGAGGCAACAGTTAGGTAAGACGCATACATACATATGTACAGATTATTATTAATGCTTAGACATATGAGCGCAACCCATGTCTGGTTAGGAGAAATGTGCAGAGAGCATTCCATCCTTTGTCATGACAATCAAATAACATGTTTCTGCTATACCTCATCTTCATGACAACCATGACAACTTACAGACACTCCCATCCTTACACCAGCCAGCCAGTCATGATTTAGTTTTCAAGCTAGCATTATGATTTTGGGAATCAAACCAGACTTTCTTTTAAAACATTTTTTTCTGTTTGTCCATTGTTTTTTCTCTTTGTGTTTGTTTCTGTCCTCTCTGTCCTCTCCTCCTGTCTCCTCCTCCATTGGATGGCATGTTGTGCTGTGGTGCCTCTAGTGATCTGCAGCCTTCTCTGGACAGGGTTAGGAGCGCTAGCGCCAACTGTCTGACTCCAGACAATCATGTCCCCTCACCAGAGACTGAAAGGTACCAGCCTCTGTCCCCACCTCCCCTCCTGTAGTTCTCCAGTAGTCTCTTATCCTCCACCTTTCCTGGTGTTTGTAGTTCTTTACCGTCTGAATGGTCCTAGATTAAGCATCCACCCTTTTCACTCTACCCAGACCCCATCACTGTACACCACTTTTACAATCCATGTTTTGCCACAATCCTCAAGTTGTTTATCAAGGTGCAATGCTTTTCTAAAACTAACATGAGTAGATCATCCATTTGTAAGGATCATTAGTAATATTTTATTTGTTCAATTACTTGATTCTAGCAAGATTTTGCCAAATTTAATATCATTGAGATATCACCATCTAGAAACCGTCATCGACCAATCAAAGATTGGCACCTTGACAACAGAATCGGTGCACCTCTTCTTCTTCATCTTACCTTAACTACTGTATCTAAAGAAGAATCACTTCACCAACCAGCCCTCTATACCATGCTTAGTTTCACCCAATCCAGGCTTCAGTAGAATCAAACCTTTAAAGCAGCTGTGCGGAACTTTTTACCATTAATAAAACTGTCCCTAGTTCGTATCACTCACCCCCCCAGGTCATACTTTACTACTAACTTGTGTGTAATGTTAGCATGTTAGCATGTTTCCACTAATTACTTGGACTGACCTAACATTAGTAGCGTTAGCTTTGCAAGCGACAGCTGCAGGTAACAGCTTTGCTGTGTTAGGATTATGTTATGTCTTCACTGTGTATCTTCTATCTTCACATAAAAGAATACTCTGACGATTTGGGAGTTATGCCCTTTCTCTATCATTTTCATATTGAGACAACATGATCAATATCTTTTTTGTGTCTGTACGTCCAGTGGCTGGGTCTCAGCGTTTAGCATTGAGCTGATAGAGGGTCAGTATGTCCTGCGCTGTGATCCGCGGAGGGATACGACGGCAAGCAGGCACAGACGTAGCTTGTAAACAAAACTCAGCTGTTTATTTAGCCAAGCGATATCTCCGGATTTTAGCAGCTGCAATGGACGACTTTGAACGCGATTTTGAAGAGTTTCTTGTAGCGGACACAGATCCAGAGCCATACCTGTTTGAGCCGGAGCAAACAGATGAGGAACTCAATGTGTTGAATGCTGAGCAGAGATGAGAGAGGCTGAATCCTCCGCTACTATTTTCCTGCACATCATGTGCTGCCATCGTTGGGGAGATATATCATCAGGAGGAAAACCGCCGCAGAGAGTGCATCACAAGGAATGAAAACTTTGCAGCAATCACTAATCCTGGCGTGATTGAAACTTTTTTTCATGTTGCTAAAATGAACTGGAAAAAACGCTCCAGGCCTGCAGGAGCTGATGGACAGCTTTCAGTCGGGTGAGTAATATCGTCCTTGTCGTCTCTTTGTTTGCATTTACCGAGTGACCTGGCGTACCTGTCCCAGAGCCAGCTGCAGCTGTTGCTCACCGGTGTATCCCTCCGCTCAAGATGTACTGACAGTGCCATGCTAACCGCTGTCTCAATATGAAAATGATAGAGAAAGGGCATAACTGCCAAATCGTCTGAGTATTCTTTTCACATAATAATGCGGACTCAGCAGATGACTTGTTAACTGTTTATTCCTCCTTACACCGAACGTACACGGCTGCTTCTCATTGTTTCTCAGTAGCACAACAACGGTTACTACATTACCCAGAATAACTTGAGGCTCACACTACTACGGTAGCCTTAGTAGCTCAAAATACACAACAGATTAGATCAGAACAGAAACACGACAGGAGAATTTACTGAGTAATTTTGCTGTTTCCACTATTTACTTGGACTGACCTGACGTTAGTTAATCCTCTCGCTCCCCAAAACAAATGCATGCGGTAATTTCCGGCTTTACGACACCAGGCTGTGGGTGTCATACCGCTTCGACCAAAGGGGCGCTATAATCAACGAAAAGTTCCGCACAGCTGCTTTAACCACTCTTGTCTCTAATGTGTTCGATTCACTCCATAACCATTTCCAGTGTCACCAAGGTTTTTTTTAAAGACTCAGTAAGACCAGAAGTCTTGCTTGATCCAAAGAGATTTCTGATGCCAGTGCTGTTTCTTGGATAACCATTATCGACAATGTGATTAAAATACCTAACCTAACATAATAAAGAATAGATTTGAATGCATTCTAGCCAATTTTAACAATATTCTCAAACAAAGAGTTTGAAAGAGTTGTATGGAATCATTTATCCTGTCCACACTAGCTGTTAAGTTACCTTTCTATTGTGACTGCAGGGTAAAAGATGAGGGTCAGGTTACTCAGTCCTCCTCCTGTTCATCTTCATCCTAAAAGTTGCATGTAGGTTTATTGTTGGTGTTTTGTTGGCAATAAATCTACAAGCAACTAGCGGGACATTGTTGATTGTTTCCAGCTCAACAAGAAAACACATTCAGGGAAACTAAAAAGATTGGATTCCAAGATATTCAGATATTTCCCTCAGGAATTGGTGGATCCCAAAACTGAACTATAAGGTCATAACTCAAAATTAAAGCTAATGTTGCCTCACAATATTTAATTAGGGAAATGTTTGCAAACTAGGTCGCCATGTCAACTATTTAAGGTGATTGTATCTCAGTGTTCTGCTGCCCCTAAGTTGCCAAAAACTACTTGTAGCCATGGCAAGCACAAAGAGACTCAGACAGCTTCTCACTATAGGTACATAACCAATAATGGAATAGCATGGCTTTCTGATTTTGTAATGGCTTTCCGATTTGGTCATAAGATTGATATATTTTGTATGTGTACACATAGAAAATCTTTGTCCCATTCCCTGCCCCGAAGACGTCCGGCAAGTCCCAGGATTCTTATCCAACATGCTTCCCCTGAAGATGACAGGTACCCTTTTGTGGACCTCCAGCCGCTTCCTCTTAGAGCTTGACTAATGCCTTATCTGATGCCATTGTGAACCAGACCCTAAGGTATTTGCTGAATTATAGTAAAAAGAGAAAGTTGTGGTTTTTTTTTTTTTGTTTGTTTGTTTGTTTTTACGAGGCAAAGGCCACTCAGTATGTCACCAACTCCCAAGGTCTTTTTTTTTTCAGTATTGTAAGGAACACCTTCTGTCAAACTTGACTGAAGTCCTTTGGGTTCAGTTGGGTGTTATTGGGTTCAGGCAGATGTCAAGCTCTACCTCATATTCGCAGCTAACACTTATCTCTTTGCTGAGTTGTGATATTTTGTGATTAGTTGGTAGTGAATTTGCAACGTAAACTATTCCAACTCTTTCTACTCTGATAGAAGTGTAGTGCGTGACTTTATCTTGTATCATACAAAACAAGTATAATTTAACTTACTCCAGCCAAATTCAGTACAACATCGAGGTGGCTGATTTCAAATGTACAAATGCCTTTGAAGGGTAACTTCTGTATTTTTTTTTCACCTTGACCCTATTTTTTTTTTTTTTTTTTTACATCTTTTTGTATCTATAGCCCTATTCGCACAGTACTAGTATTACCTGTGGACCTCTGGAAATTTATTATAATTAAGGAGGTTGTGTGTGAGCTTAATCCTATGCAAATCTGCTATGTTTATAATTTAACAAGTAAAACTTCCACCCCAAATTACTTACCATATTTTGACAAACACAGATTTCATGTCAGAGGTCAAATAACATTAGTCCTGTCCAAATCAGCATCTTGATGATTTGGCGTCGTATTTAGGTTTTATGTTTTGTCTGTGCCTTGTTTTTGCCTCTTTTATCGTGGAAAAGTAATGGGGGTTGCATTAGCAATCATAAATGGAAGTTCTGATAGCCCTTTGAATGCAGGAGGCTCATCTTCCTACACAGCATAAAGACCCATTCACAGAAAAAGCAAACTCAAATCCATCAGAAGAGCGAAATCTCGAAAGACAATGTGAGTTGTAGAATGTGGCAATGTGTGGCAGGATTGGTTTTGTTTGTTTGACCCACATTTAAAAGGAAAAAAGAGGTTAACACTGTACATCACCACTAAGTGTGCTGTGTAATTTTTTTGTCCAAGGCAGAATTTCTGTAAATTCTAATAAAATACAGGCTTCGCTCATCCTGTGGGAATGTGCTGGTAATTTATGGATCACATGAGGTCCTTAAGGAAATACTAGTCCTATGTGAATAGGGCTTAAAAATATTTAGAAACAATATGGCTTGAAATTGGTCCAGTATTGAACGAGAGTGCTGCAGCTGGCAGCAGTGAAACATGCTGCAATGTTACCTCTAGGGGTTGGTGTACCATCACTTTACGTCCACTAAAAGAGCTTGTTTTTGCCACTGCAGACTCACACTGTTTTTATAATTATCTGACAAAATTATGGAAAGGACCCCACAGAGATGAACCTTTTTGTTAAAGTGTAAGATCATTTTTGTTTAACCTGTAATAAACAGTAATTTTAGGGTGTATATAGCCAGCATATTTTCTCATGTTACTGGTGAATTTAGGTTTTATTTCAAGCAAACCTGAGTCTAAATGGAGTCTGGTGAGGTGGTGATAGCAACTTCGGATCTGTTTCTGGTTAAGCAAAAAGGATTTTACTAGGGATGTCCCGATCCAGCTTTTTCACTTCGTATAGGATACCAATATTACAGCCTTGAGTTTTGGCCGATACTGATACCAATCCGATCCAAGCGCGTATTATACATATTCACTTATTTTGTTGTCAGTCATGTTAGAAAAGGTTTGATCAGTCGATATTACTCTAACAAGAACAACTACTTAATCAAGTTAGCTAGAATGATCCACAACAGTTGGTATGATAAACTGATCCGTTAATTGTTAACAGGGTTAAATAAACAAACTTTAAACTTGAACATTAACATTAAATAAAAAATATAGCTGGTTTGCTTTGGCTGCTTTGGCCCCTTAATAAATAGAAAATAAATCAACACGAGAAATCTTTAAAATGTCTAACACTGAAATAAAAATAGAAGCAAGACTCCACAAACTTGTGCTTTGGCCCCCTAATAAATAAAAAAAGACATTGTTGACATTTAACAAACAATGCAGCCTTTCCTTTTCAGTTATTTTAGTAGTGTCAGTGCCAGCCTGGTGCACAGGCACACAATATTGTACAACTGTTTAAACAAGCAATAGTCCATCCATGGCTCCAATTTCACTAATTGTGCCCAAAACAATGCCACCAGTGCTCTTTACTTAAACTGTAAGAGAGTAAACCAAATAAAAATATCACTCTCAAAAAACCAGAGCAGAAAAAAAATAGTCAGTTAACTAAGTTGACAGCTACTCCTCCAACCTTTCCTGTGTGTCTGCCATCTGCATGCTGGCCTGGTGGATTGATAGATAGTGCTGGAAAGGATCACTGGAATGGACTGCTTGAATCGCGGAGCGCTGGACTGGCCGGAAAACCTGGATGGGACTCAGTGAAAAACTTTATCCGATCTGATGCCGATGCACATTTTTTGCTAATATCGGTGGCAGATACCGATCCGATACAGATCGGGACATCCCTAGATTTTACTCTTTACCAAAAAGGTCTGTTTCTGTGCGGATCCTTTCCATAATGTTGTCAGACACTTACAATAATAATCTGACAGCCTGTCAGTGGCGAATACAAGCATTTAAATAGACAGAAATTAACGATGCACAGTTTCCTATTAATGTTACATTGCAGCCTGTTTCACAGCTGCTGGTTGCAGGATAAAGTTGTTATCTCCATCGGTCACTTGGACACAAAAACGTAAAAATAGATTCTTGGTTAACAATATCAAAGTTGCCCTTCAAATTAATGTAATTTAACATTTTTTGGAAATATACTTATTCATTTGCTAAGAGTTAGATGAGAATATCCATGCCTCATATTTGTCCAGTGAACATATAGTTACTGCCAGGTAGTTAGTTTAGCTTAGCATAAGGACTTGAAACAGGGGTAACAACGAGCCATGCTCTGTCCAAAGGTATGATGAATAAATAAGACAACATGTTCATCAGTGAACTTTAGAGGTACTGTTTGGTGGATTTAGTTACCTGTTGTTACCTACTTCAAGGTGTTAGGCCAGGCTAGGCTAATATCTCTTAGCTTTAGCTTCATAATTAACCCAGATATGAGTGTGTTATCAATCTTCTCATCTAACTCTTGATAAAAAAAAAAGCAAATATATATCCCAAAATGTTAAACTAGTACCTTAAACTTGCTTATACCTTTTAATGTGAGCCCTTTTATTTTTTTTTCAAAACCAGTAATAGTTGCAGTTGCAGCTGCCATTTGTTTTGTTTTTTTAACAAATACAAGATAAAATCACAGGCTATTTTTGTCACTTTTTGCAATTTAGCCTCTTAATGCTAAGCCCAAACTCCTGAATTGTGGTCAATGAGCTGGACACAGTGAGAGTGAACATGATGGACAATGTCGAACTTGTCAATATAAGTCAAAGTGTCCCGAAGGAATAGACAAGTTCTAATTTGTTTCATGCTGTCTCACTCACATTGTGTGAAGGGTTGCTTGTATGGGTTTTCAGCTTGTGGGTGGTGTTTCTCTGATTTGTAATTTTGTTGCCAAGAGCTGTAGCGATAGTTTTCATCCCTGGTTGTGGTCGGTGTTGCTGAAGTTTTGTCCTCTTGCTTTTCTATCCTTCCTTCGCGTTTTTTTAGTGCCCAGTTTGTTCTCTTCTGAACTTAGTAGTTTGTAGTGGTTATGGTGTGAAATCTTGCCTCATTGATTTTGCTTCTTGCAGTCTTTCCAAGTGTACTTTTTGTTCTGGGAAATGCATCTGCAGCTTCTGTGTGCTCTCCTTCTTCGCTCAGTCTTTAAGAAGTCTCTTTTCCAAGGCTTAGCTCTCAGCAATGACTTAGAATTCATGATGTCCATAATTCATATCAGAAGTGTGACTGTGTGTGTTCGTGTGTGTGTGTGTGTGTGTGTGTGTGTGTGTGTGTGTGTGTGTGTGTGTGTGTGTATGTGTGTGTGTGTCGGTGCATGTATCATCCTTGTCATCTTCATGTCCATGAATGGAGAATATGGATGCTACTTCCTACTCAAGAGACTTTAATTCACCTCAGTACAAAGAAGAGGTACACACGCACACACACACTTACGTGCACACACACACAGGCACAGTTACAGATGAAGCAAGAGTGTGTGACACCCCTTATTCATATCACAATCACGCCATCCATCACAGCATGCCTCCTATTTCCTGTTTTCCAGATCATAAACTTATAAGGCCAATGACAGCCCCCTGACAGAGTCAGACTCCTTTAAATCTAAATGATGTATCCTCCATCATGCTCTCTTCCATCCTCTCATCCATCCATCCATATTTTTTTTTCTTTTGTGTATTGTTCCCCCTGCTCATCCACCATTCTCCAGGCAGCCTCGGACCCTGGAGACGCCTGAGTGTCACACTCTTGGCAGGAAGCTCTCTGACAGAGGCAGGTAAGGCATGTACTGTAGGCTCAGCACATGTCAAACTGTAGTATATGAGATAATTGACAGGAGCTTGAAAGGATACGACCAACTTCAAAATTCTTTTTAAAAAATATGTATTGCTGGTAGCTTTTCAAATCCACTCACCAGTTTGGAAGAAGCCATCTTTTCTTAGGATAGTCTTAAGCGCCATTCACACAGGATTAACATTAGAGTGAGATGTGGGAATTGATATAATTACTTTGCTCCTCTGTAATGTGACACATTGTTCTGGATGGCATTTTAACCACCCAGAAACCACAGGATATAGCTGTTAAAGACATGGACATTCAGCCTCCCCAGTGGGTGTGGGAGAGTTAAAGGACAGTCGCAGAGGGAGAGATGTGAGATGTGATACTGTATGACATGAATTTGAGTTAGTCATACATGAAACACTTATTGATATTGTTCAGTGTGACTTAGGTTTTGTGAGGATTGTCTCTGATGTTCATAGCATCTAAAAGTCCATATATCCACCTAGAAATCATAGAAAAATACACTTAGCTAAAAGGTAAACATTTGTTGGTGCAGGTTTTAAAAATGATTTTAAATGAGTTTATGCATCTTTAGGCATTTAATTCACATTAAGTTCATACCCAGATAAATTCAGCCAAATTACATCAGTGGTATAGTATACTGTAGGTGCCTTGTCTTAAAGCACAAGAACAGCTTAAAGGGAGGGACAGCTCACTCCAAAATCAAAAGTACATATTTTATCTCTGACCTGTTGCGCTATTAATCAGTCTAGATTTTTAATTTCTCTGCAGCCATGCTGGCAGCTCTTCCAATGTCACCATGCTAACATGCACACAATGACAATGCTAACATGCCTATGTGTAGGAGGTATAAAGTTCGAGATCTTCGTAGGATGATATTATACTAACATATGCTACTTACAGTAGCACTTAATACACAGTACATTTAGGATGATTGGGTGTAATTAGCTTTGAAAGTAGCTTACTGGACAAATGAAAAATTTGACCAGGTGGTAGTGTTCCATGAAACATTATGATAATTGATATTGTGGGGGACATAAATGTCTACCCAATCTAATAGCAATACATCCAATAGATGTCAAGACATTTCACTTAAATGTAAAATGATTTGGATGATCTTTTATTTATTTGTTTTCTGTTGCTTTTTTCTCTCCATTTTTCCTCGACCCCATCTTTCTTCTCATTTTCGTTCCTGCATGCTGCTGCTTCCACACTATGTTGCGGGGTTTGTATGGCACTCGTGTGACTGTGCGTATGTGTGTACCAGAATCATGCCCACCTCCATCTTAAGGGGCTCCAGAGGAAAGAAGGCCCCACTGCTGCCCCTTGGTAAGGGGATTCCCCTTGAATGAGTGCCCCCCCCCCCCCCCATAACCCACTGACATAGAGGCAGATCCCCTTTAATTTACTATAGTTACTGTGGTGGAGAGGGACAAGACAGACTGCTCTCCCCCTCCCTTCATACGTTTACCTGTTTATATGTGTGTGTTTGTGTGACCTGTCTTTGCCACATCCCTGCCACAGACACTGCTGCTGTTGTGTGCGCTTGTGTGTTTATTGTCTTTGTGTTGTCTATGTTGTGTGGACATAACGGTAAATGTTTAGTCATTTCTGCGCAGATGTGTAAATGTTGTTTTTTGTAAGTGTTAAATGCCCATTTTTTCATATTTTTTGTCTGTTCCAGTATTTCTAAAGCAACAGCTGAAAATTGTAATGGAATTATTATAGAACTTGTAGATTAGGCAGCAGTAATTTTATTTTATTTCCTATTCTGAGTATAATATCAGAGCGATGGCCAGTAAAATTACTATTTTAATGGATTATTTTTTTTTTTTTCAATAGAACTGTTAATGTATCTCTGTCAAATACAATGATATTCACATGTTTAGATATTTCATACTCAAGAGAATAATGAAAATATTATTTTTTGGAAAATGCAATTGATCTGATTGGAGCAACATCCCAAAAGACATTAAAACAAAAATATTTTCTGATAAACCCCTGTATTTTAGTGAGAATGGATTACAGTGAATGAATGTCTGCAGATATGGTGGGTTTTGTGCTTGAAGGCTTTCACCTTCGCTATGTGTTCTTTCACTGTCTAAACCTTTATTTGCTGCTCTTTCTGCAACAGGATCCCTCACTATCAGCCCCTGAACGAGCTTCACTCTGCTTCACTTTGTGGATATGTTGTTGCTACTGATTTTTCACTAAACTATTGCTCTTCTTTCATTTTCATGACTGATGCTTTTCCTATAGTCACATTCTGTCACTTAATTTTTCATGCAGTTGTGTTCTTTAGACACATCTTAAGACGAAAAATTTGAAATGACATCAGGTTCCATTGGTCAGTTTTTGTTCCTTCAGGTGAATTTCAACCACTTTTAATGTCAAAATGATACGGACTGAATAGGAAAAATGTGAACTCCGACCAGCAAGTGACTGCTGCTGCAGTGTGCACCCTGGATCACAAACATTTTACAAACTTTAATTTCACTTTCTCTCTTTTTGTATCCCCATTCTTTTTATCCTTGCTTTTGTTCATTCTTCTTCTCTCCCCTCTTTCCATCTCTCCCACCCTCTGGGTGTTTTCCTCTCTTTCTGCTTCACTGTCATGTTATTTTGTATTAGGGGCCACCTCCAAGGTGGTGCGTCTCTTTCCTCCTCAGTGACGTCCTCCTCAGCCCGCAGAGTGAGGCAACTCCCACAGCTTCCCCCCAAGAGCAGCACCGTAGAACAAGGTATGTGCTAATGATTATGTGTGTGTAAAACTGAGTCATGTGTAAGTCAAGCGAGGGATAATTTGTACACTAACAGCATTGGCAAGTAACCGCCGTGATGAGTTGTTTCCTGTACTGATGCAGTGGCATTCAGACATTGTTATTATCACAAACCCACATGCCTACATCTTCAGAACGCACATAATTTATAGTTAAAGGGATACTTTCCCGATTTTCAACCAGCTGTGGGTGATTAAGATATGGGTAGCATGTGTAAATGAACCCATTTTTTTATGCCCATCACCCCGGTCACAAAGAGTATGGATGCAGATTGAGAGAGAGAAAGAGACGCCCCTCTCTTAAAGTCAGACCAAACATTAAAACTAGGTGGTCCTGATCAAATATAAAACCAAGATTTTGTAACTGTATTACCTATTTCTCACCTAAAATGTCATCATATCATATTTTAGTCTGTAATATGAGAGTTTCTGAACAGGAAGTGGGTCACATACTGTTTTCCTGTCTTGTCAAAATGGAGGCTGAAAAAACTGAGATCAAATTGTAAAACTAAACACTGCTGATCAAATATGAACCAACATTGCATTGCCTATTTCTCACCTTCCAGAAACAAATTTTAAGTTACCATTTAACTGTAATTCAAGATCCTTTATTATCAGCTGGCCGCCATATTGTTGGTCAGGTGTGCATTTTGGTAAGTTTTCTACCTCTTGAGCAAATACAAAAGCAAATGGTCATGTAGGACCAATTTCAAAAGCATTTCCATCTTTCTACTGCATAGAGAGGCCAGTTTTATGGTAAGATCATTCCAGCAGTGAAATACTTCTGTAAGGGCAAAAATACCTATATCTTGGTTTAAGGAATCCTTTTTTGGATTCAAGCAGTCCAGCTAAGAGTTAGCAGGGCATTTCCTCCATCACTCTCTATTATAGCCTGGCATCACCAGACCAATTCGCAAATGTGAATTAGTCTGGAACCTCTTAGTTCCTATTCAGTTTCCAAGGGGCGTTATCCACGGCCGCAGATCAAAATGTCTTTGGACACAGTTGGATAGACCTATAACCAGTCAGAGAAACCCAATGCGACGTAGCCCTGAGTGACGGACAAATGTTAACAGATGACAGAGTGCAGAGATAAGCTGTGATAGTGTAGCATCAATATATCTGTGAAAGAGTCTTACTGTTTTTTTCATTCAAATTTGGAAATAGTACTTCAGAGGAAAGTTCTGCAGTTGCTGCAGCCATCTTGGTTGTTTTCATAATGCCTCAACTGCTCTCCTCTTTACTAAACAAGGTTTATATTCGCCGTCATGTTCCCTGGCATAAGGGTGCAAAAGCCAAAAATGACATTGTCAAGAATTTTGCGTAATAATATGTGAAGGCTCCACATGTTGTCAATCATCCTATCAAATCTGCCATATATTAGATAAATGGCCCAGACGCATCTGACAGAGCAAATAAAGCATGATCTTTGTGACTTTCTAAAGTATCTGTTGGTTGTCTGGCAACCTCACACTGCTGACAAGACTCCGGGAAGTCACCACTCTCTGCCAAAAACAAAAATGTTAGCCAAATAACCCCTTGTAAAACTACAAGTTGTTATGTTTTCATACGTCAGTAAAATTATAATGATGTTCAGTAAATTCTTACTCATAGGCTGCTCAGACAAAGATCCTATCTTGAGTGCATTTCCAAAGTTGAGTTGGACACTGAGGTTAAATAGTAAAGCAGAAAAATACAGTCCTGTAACTGCTGCAGCAGTTAAATCGTCAAATCATGAGTGTAATATATCAGTGGATTCAGTAATCCACTGATATATTACACTCACGATTTGACCTGAACGACCAAAATTAATGAATACAGTCTTGATTTTTCATCAACTAAAAGGTGACATCAGTGTGTCCAGCTTTTTCAGGACTACATTTTTAGGCTCTGCAAATAGGGTCACTTTGCAGTGTCTAAATAAGTGCAAGCTTGTTGACTTTCTTGTATTTTGTGTGTGTGTGTGTGTGTGTGTGTGTGTGTAGCCCTGGTAGCAGAGGAGTGTGTTCGTCAGCTCCAGATGAGGGTTCATTCCAACCGGGTGTCAGCAGCCCCCACCTCCAGCCAACAGGACCTGGACCGAGCCCTCAAGAACAAACGGGAGGTGGGCCACCACTTCTTTCTTTTTTTTCTTTTTCTTGGCTTCATTTAGCCTGACAGTTCACTTTAAAACCAACTCATCAGGAGAATGGAGGGGGACAATACGTGATCCAGCCAGTGAGCATGGGCCATAATGTTGCTGAAGTGCATTGCAGTGAATTGCATTTACTGTCTAAGAAAGTAATAAATTATGTTACAGTAATGGTGAAGACCACTCAATAAAATGAATTGGTTCCAAGTGGGCAGTCACTCAAGAATGCACCGAACACCTCGAATACAGAAGTGTATAATCCATACTGGCTGGTTTTCCTGTCCCTAACTTACAGAGAACTGACAGTTTAATGGTGATAACCTGACTTTCACACATGCCTACATGCCAGTAGTTTCACTTTTTTGTATGCATAGTGTCAGGGCTGTCATGGTGATGCATTACACTGTCCCCCATCTGACTGAATGTAGAATGATTTAAATCTGACAGTATAGATCATCAGCACAAACTGACTAAAACATCTGAAAGTGTCAGAAATGCTATGGTACGGTTGAAATCATGTAGAAAGTAATAACACGCTATCAAGGCCCAATCATTTTGAGATTTATAATAGTTTTTACATGCTAATGTAAAATCTGAATTGTTAATGTGTGTATAACAGAGAGGGTTTGTCTTATATAAGCTCCTGAAACATCTTTTTAAACTTAATATGTTGAAATGTTTTCTTTTCAAAGATGGGAATGTGAAACAGCAATGAAAGGAACTCTCCTTTAAAATTAATAATAATGATAATTATAATTATAATAATAACAATACTCTGATAGGACTGAGGTGACTGTCTCATTACAATCAGTTCAGGTTATGGGATTCCTACAGACCACCATTGTACTTAGACATGAAAATTGTTATTGTATTAATACATTGTACAATATATATGTAATACTTTGCATGTGAACTGGATTAGTAAGATTAGTATTGCAAAAAACACTATTGTGACAACGTTCAACACATCCTAGGAGGAACCAAAACAGGTGTTTTCACTTATTTGCCGTGAGTCAGACAGACTGTGCTTGATTGACATATCCCTGTGTCTCCCACTCAGTCCTTTTTAACAACAGACATTTTGAGTATGCATTGCAGGAAAATCACAGGTCTAATTGATGACATTAAGGCTGTCTCAGTTGGTTTAAATGTTGTAAAAGGTGGTGCTGGAGAGTCAGTTTCAACTTCATTTCCTGCAAAGACATGCTAAAACATCTGCCATGAATAAGACCTATCACTCACCTGTCAGTTACACCTCATTCCAATTAGCAGATAGATTTTTTTAATCTTGTGAGAGTAGACTTAAAATTAAGCAGGGCACTAATTTAAATTTGAATATGCAAAAACACCTGTGAGAGTGTGCAGGGCTTTTAAAGCCTTGAGCAACTATTAAACATTTAAGGTCTAGTGTGAAGTATTTAGTGGCACCTAGAGATGAGGTTGCAGATTGCAACTAACTGAAACTCCTTTGTGTGCTAAGCCTGTAGGAGAACCATGGTGGCTGACACAAAAACACGAATGGCCCTGTCAAGAGCCAGTGTTTGGTTTGTTATTCTGTGCTACTGCAGAACAGCATGGCAACCTCCGTGGGAGAGGACCCTTTCCATATGTAGATATAAAGGGCTTATTTTAGGGTGATGAAAACACAATGGGTCTCATTCATGAAACGTGAGCAGAAGGAATTTGTGTGTAAACTGTTTGCAGACGGAAATTTACTTGCATGTCCGCATTCATCAATATTTTAGTAGCTCCAATCTTTTCGCAGCTACTAACAAAATCTACTCCTGCTCATGACCACTCGTAGTGCTTGTGTAAATTTAGTAAAGCACATAAATATTGCTGGTCACTATTGGAAATTACAATTTTAATTCGTATTGCGCTCTGTTATGTACACAATACACAGATGCATTTGAAACACGTAATCTAAACATGACAGAAATATTAAAAATGTAACACATTTAGTTAAAGTAGTTGGCAATTAGCAGGTTTCATCTCTAGTTTCCCGTTCCCACTTCATTCAAAACCCCACAAATGAATCTTCTGTTTGTTTGGTGACCGCTGTATTTTTTGTGTGTTTGCTTATGCGTTTCTTTGCCTCCAGTTTTATATCAAACCATTTACGCTTCACCTCTGACATGGTTCTTTGTACCACGGAGACAACATCAACAGCATCTGCTACTTCCCTCCAGGCCTTCGCTTTGCCTGTCCCTCTCACACCACTACTAACTGAAGAAAATAAAATGTTTTTTCTTAAGTCCACTTATTTCGATCTCTGCTTCGGAAATTTTTTTTCTTTCTCTCTCTTTCTTTGTTTGCGCCATGACTGACAGGTTGACAGAATGCACCTACACCTCCTTATATGGTGGTCATTGGCTATTCATGGGCGGGGATTTATGCTAATTGCTGATTACCGGGAGCGTGCTGTCACTTTACGATGGATTGGCATTCATGATCATACACATGTGTTTACGATCAAATCTGAGTTTCCCGCAGCGTTTCTGAATCCAGAGTAGGTTTTTAGTAGCGTAGGCTTTTATATGCAAATCTACACACAGATTTACTCACTTTTCATGAATGAGACCCAATGATTCTTAATTTCACGTGATTATAAACTAATGACAACATAGTTATGAATATTACATTCTATTTCTGCCACTATATTGTCCCTAATCCGACTCACTGAACCTTAAAAAAACCCATAAGGACACATACAATTTTTTTGCAACATGGAAATTTCAGATTTTTCTCTCTGATTTTATGAGCTTATACAGTTGGCATGGCTGGTATGATTGTCAGCATAAAGTGCCTTACACAACCAGCAGACGTGGAACAACTTCAGCATTAATTTGCAGATGTGTTTCTGGCCACCTGACAAATGGTAGTCCAGTATTCACTCTCCTTTGGCTCTTTTTGGTCTCCACCAACTTCTGAGGAAAATATCTGGCTCATTAGCTGCTAACTGTTCCACTATGTTCACCAGCTAGTCGCTTACTCTGTCTGTCTGCTGTTTGGTTCTGGGCTGGCAGGGAACAATGATGTTTTCTGTTGCTGAGAACAGCTGAAAAAGGCTGATGAGAGCACTGAGAGTGAACTGAAACAGTAAAGGTGTGTGACACAAACCAAAACAATGAGCTGAAAGATGCTACAATGCTCTGTAGGTAGCACAGGGGAGCTGCTGAGTCAAGTAATAATCGTCTCTGGGTTCTTCACAATGAGCAACCTCTCTCAACCCCACACATTGGTATTTGATCCATTCTTGACACAAAAATGTTGACTGGCTCATCATTAGTACATCTCCTGATAATGTGCTTATTGATCGATATATTCTCAATGAAGGCTAGTGCTATATTTATTAGCAACATTTGTGTATTGTGTTTCCTGTAGCTCTACAAGGACCAGAGGAGGAGCAGTGAGAACGTTTCCCATAAGTCCTCAGACAGTGATGTCAGTGACGTGTCAGCCATCTCTCGAACCAGCAGTGCCTCTCGCATCAGTAGCACCAGCTACATGTCCATCCAGTCAGAGAGACCCAGGGGACGCTTCAGGTTAAAAACACACACTCACTCATTTAGACACTAATGTTGCTTTTTTTGTATTATTGCTCATGTTTGCTTTTCGAGTAAAGGAATTATGAAGTCACATGAAATTAACTTTTTGGATGACATTCGATGCTCAGCAGGGCCATGCGCGCAACGGGTCGCCACATGATGAAGAGCACCAGCGTGAGTGGTGAAATCTATGGCATGGAGCACGCCGATGGCAGCCAATCAGACACAGCACTCGGGAGCCTGGGAAGTGGGATCAAGAAGCGGCGCTCGAGCCTCAGCCAACGTGTTGTTGCCATCCTGCCATCCAGACGCAGCCGGAGTACCTCGCAACTCAGCCAGACAGGTCAGAGAGCAGTCTGATTGACAGTCTGAGAAATGATCACACAAACGTACAGAGAGAGAGAGAAAGAAAGAAAGACACGGATGTTATACAGGCCCACTTATCCTCCCTTGAACTACATGGCACCAACAACCATGCACAGACCCTCAGTGAAGGACTTTAAAGTTGCTGTGTGTATGATTTCATCAGAGAATTACTACCACAATAATTTTGAGACATTAGTGTAATTACTGTAAATAAATAATACCTTCGCCAAGAAGATTGGCAGCCTCTAATGGCATCTAGTCTGTTTTATATTGTGTGGTAATTAATTATTTGCCTTTGGAAGATGATGGACAAACTAAAAGGCAAATATAAAATGTCTATCAGTAAAGCTGAAGCAGCACATTGTGATGTAAAGACACTTTTCTTAAAGCTGCTGAATGCAGACATTTTTATGTGATTGTAGAATCTTTAAAATTATTCTGATTACATTTTTGTTGGTAGACAAATGAGACAATCCCAGCTACAATGTCTTTTTTGATACTACCTTTCGGGGGGTGTTAAAGTCAGACATTTTCAAATAGTAAACAAGCAGGCTAAAAAGGTTTCACTGCCATCTCCAGTTAAAGTTCCAAGTGTGTTGCACCCCAACCACACCCATCAGTAATGCTGGTGTGGTCAATGGACAGTGGACATATTTGGACTGTGTGGTCACTATGGTGCACTGAAAGTACCATGAAATTTTGACCACACACATGATATGTTTGGGGGTAAATGTGAAATTTAAATTGATATATAATTTTACAATGAAAACTACGGAAACCCTGAGAGGCAAGGAAAAATAACTGCGGGCGAAGTTGGCCAAAGGTTCATATCTCCCATTGGAGATATTATCTCCTACATATGACATATTATCCCTTACATACGGTGCATACACCTGACAAACTTAACTGTTGGCAGATTTGTGATTTTTGGCCTCTGTGAGGCCAGATTAAGTATGTGAGAGAAACACCTCACATGCAGGTATCCCACTATTTGAATGGAACCCCCCATGTTAGAAGTGTTGTCTGTTACAACCCCAGTCCCCCATTGTCGTGCTGCATTTTGCAGGAGGTCTGCAGTGTTTGCTCCAGTGTGACTTTCGTGTAGTGCTCTAGTTTGCGTGGGATAGGAGTCAGCAGTTCTCTGTGAGATGATGTGCCGTTTTAGTCACATATGAATCCACTGACCTCGAAGTCCAGATGTCACAAGTTAATGCCACCCTTCCTGCTGTACTCAAAGATTCCTCAACTTTATGCTTAACTTCTCTGTAGAGCTTTGGTATGACTTTATCGGTGAAAAAATATTGGGACAGAGTCACATACCTGGGTTCCAGTGTGTTTAGCATGTAACAAAAACCTTCGTTTTCAACAATGCTGTATGGACGTAGATCTTTGCACATGAAGTAGGTGATGGGCTGTGTTATTTTCTTAGCTCTCTTAGAGTTGGATTTAGCTTTGTCAAGCTTAGTGTGTCCAGTGTTGGTTGGTTTTTCAACAGAGTGGGTTTAGCATTAGCTTGGCCTTCAGCGGCTAATGCTATCTCTGGATGGTGGCGTGTGATGTGAGCCCTCATTTTTGTAGTATTTTATGAAATCCAAAATAAGGAGAGACGTTTGATTTAAATACCGACGGCATGTTTCTGATTTCTTTCTCTGGCACCTCCATCTTTGTTTTGATGAACTTTCTGCCAAATGTCCCTGACTTAGACCTCTGCTGACCTCACCAGGAAAGAAAACATCAGCACTATCTAGTGGACTGAAAAAGCAATTGATTTTATTATGCTAGTACCATAAGTTGTATTAAAATGTGTATTTGCACATGGTACTTGCTGTCCATGTATTGATACAATATTGCCATGCAAAATATCGCGATACTATGCTGTATCGATTTTTCCCCCCACTTCTATGAAGCTACCTCCTATATTATCTCCCTTGTACGAGATATGATCTCCTACGTTGGGGTTGTTTTCTCTATGTAGATGATATACTTTTAGGCTTGAGTAGGTTGTTTTGAGAATGAGGAAGCCGTGCAGAATGAATTGCTTAGTGCGCATTACAAAGGGCTTCAAATGTTTAGCCAAACCAAGACAGAAGGTTTTACCTTCTTAGTTAACTAATGAAAAGTTTCCACTGTAAAACATAAAGGAACTGTGCCGTGGTGCCACCAGCCCTAAACATCTAGTTTCACACACTAGCAGAAAAGCCTGATTAGCCTACCGCATGCACTTCAAATACCAGCCAGCAGGTTAGGTTTTGCTAAGCTGTTGTTTCAGCACCAAGGATAGTGCTGCTGTCTATATTAGAGGAGGAGAGAGGAGCCAACATTGCCTGCAAAAAAAAGAAAAAATTCACCCTGCCTTTTAGGGCCTCTATTGAAAACTCCACAGGGTACCTTTAGTTTTATTGTAATTTCTTTAAACGTTAAATGTAGACTGGAGCTCAGCACCTGATTACAGCTGCAGCTACGGTTTCTTTGTCAAATACATTGGCAATTACACTGTTTTACCTCATGGAGAGACAGTGCAGAAATGCATTATGGGTGCATTTATAAATGGATTTGGTGCATCTTTAGCTATACAGAGGACAAAAAGGACAAAAACACACGCACACATACTGTGAACACACACTTAAATGCAGATAGACACCTAGGTAACACTGTTAACACACAAATAGATCATTTTACCAGTGTATCCAGTGTTACTGTTGTTTCTGATTATGTTGTTGTTGTTTATTGGCTTTGTTGTTGTTGTGTGTGTTATTTCAGAGGCGGCGGGTAAGGCGGCGGACAGACAGAAAGGTAAAGCAATAGTTAGACAGACAGACAGTTTGAAAGGAAGGCAGTCAGACACCGTTAAGACAGGTAGAAAAGTTAACTGTACTTTACTTAAGGTGATGCTTCTGAGTATTTATAGGTGCCACAGAGTTACATTGTTGGTGCATGATAAACCAAGCATGGTATTATATTATATAGTATTATATTACATAGCAGGATTAAATAAATTAGGTAGCAGTTGTTAACTGTAATTTCCCTGATGTTTTTCTAATTACATTGAGATATACTGAAAAATAAGTGATTTAATGAAGCATCACAATACACTTTAAAGGGTTTTAAGAGATGCAGATGAAATAGACCAGGGAGACAGGGAGTCATAGGAAGAGAGAATGATAGCAAGGGAGAGTTGTAGAATAGCTCTGTTAGGTAGACAAAAGTTCCCAGCACCTCCAGCCCCTCCTGAACTCTGTCTCCGGCACGCTTCCTTACTCCACCCTCCTCTGTCACCATTGTGTTCAGCTCTTCAAGAAGCCTGACTGAAGCAAAAATATTTGTCTCAATTGTCTGATTGTTGCATTTTCACATTCACTGCTTTCATTTCACGAACAAAAAGAAACCAAATCTGAAACACTGCTATTCTTTTTGGGTGGACTGAAAGGAAGTCATGTGTTTACGATGAAAAGAGCAGGCTTTAAATAAGATCTGAACTCCCCCTTTAAGTGCAGCTATGCACTGTATGATTTCTTCAGCCCTCCGAGCTTTACCTTTACATCCTTGCCGAACATCCAAGATTGGGGTGGATTGACTAAGCCATGCTGTCTTCCTGCAGTGACCTCATCACCAAAATAACAAGACATATTAATTCCTATTTTTACAATATTAGATGTGATTTTCTACGCAAAACCTTTTTTTCTAGCATCCCGAAGATTGCTATATATTTTTCTTTTTATATTTTTAGATATCATTTATAGATTTTTTATTTTCTATTGTTTTATATCCATGTTTTGAGATGCTGCTGAGGTCACCATGGAATATTAATTTGCATGGGATGGCCTGCATATTGATGAACCTCAGGCCTAAAGTTATCAGGCTTTTCAGAGTTACTACCTTGAGCTGATGCCAAATGTAGTGCAGTTCCACTTTGAATTATGGGTACATGAGATGCCTGATAACTGGTAACAGTTTTGGTTAAGGTGGCACATAATAAGTTTACTAGTTTAACGCCTCTTTTCTGTGTTTGCCGCAGAAGCATCTGCAGGTAAAAAGTCGGGTAAGGGTGGCAGCAGCAGCATCCAGAGGAGCGTGGAGACAGGCATGGCAGTGGAGTACCCACGAGGAGGGTCTGCCATGAATCGGCAGGCCAGCAGAGAGTCGACTGATGGCAGCATGAACAGCTACAGCTCTGAGGGGAAGTACGTACACACTAGAGGATAGGCCTATATGTGAACACAGAGTGCCTTTTACATAGAATATATGAGGAGGGTACTTAAGCACACTGTGAGAACTTCACAAAGAAATTGTCTTGAGATGGTGAGTCTACTAAGCTAACAGCTAAGATGGCATTTTAGCAACTTTAACAGCATAGGAAAACAGGAACTTGACAAAAGCCTGTATACAGTCAAAAGGTACTCTCAGGAAAGATTGGAGTGGTGCTTGTGCATTGAAACTCTGTCCTTGGTGCCATTATGATAAGTTCAAAGAGGATGTGATGATGTCTTAAATTCAGAGTCAAGATAGTCTTTCAGAAGCTACAATTCTAAGCCAGTCTGACAGACTTGACTCTTCATGTTGAGCTTCTGTCTTAACTTCATCTGGAGGTACGGAGTCACTTAAGGGCACAAGGGAATGCTCTATGTTTTTAGCTAGGCAATCTGCGTAGCTTTACAAATGGTCTCTTTACCCCTTTGCTCCAGACTGAAATAAGAAGCTATGTATTACCATGCAATTCAGTACTCACATTAATGTCCCCCTCAGGATGAATTGTGATAACTTTGGTGATCCTCCAACTTTTCTAGCGCTATCATTAGAGACAGTTTTTAATGTATCCAGTCATTTAGTTTAAGACCAAATACCCGTAAAACCAATGGCATCCCATCAGCCTCACCTGTCTCTTTTGTTTAGCGCTAATTAGCAAATGTTCGAACGTTAACATGCTAAACCGAAATGTTTAATATGGTAAATATGACAGGAAATGACCACTTTAGAATGAAAATACAGACAGTACTTACTCACCAGTGCAGTTTTTTAATCCACAAAGCTCGTTCTGGGTATCGGAGGATAAAAGCTAGCCAGATTTTTCCAGCACTGCCAAATATAACCTCACAGAGCTGCTAGCATGGCTGTAGAACCCCTCTGATAGGGTTTCTATATCGTGCTATACATACATTAAAAGCCTATGCAGACTTAGACAGAGGATTGAAGCCGCTGCTACTGCTCACGGATGTATAAAGAGAACTGGATACAGTGTAGCCAGTGTATCACCTTATTTTGAAAGTTGTTCTGTGGTGCATGAAGCAAAAAAAGTTTGAGTTCCCAAGTATCATGAGGTCCATAGATCGAGTGCACCAGAGGCTTCCACTGGCTTCCAGTTTAGCCCTTCACGAACTCCAATGAGGATGAAGTAATTTAATTGTGGGGCTACTCTAGACTTTCAAAATGTTATCGGACCAAATGACTCAAATTCTGAAAATGAAACAAGTCATTTCACAGTCTTAAAGTCTCTTGCACAGTGTAAATCTATGGGAAAAGGCTTTTCGGGCCCAGTGGCATCAAGTGATGAACCCGGAAATTGAAATGCTACAATTTGGCCACGATATAAAATTGGCTTTAAAGGCCCAGATACACTAAACCAACCTCAGAGAAGTAGCGGTGACAAAGACCCACTGCTGCGGTGCCTGATATTGCGGCCAAAAAAGTTGCACATGAGCACACCACAAAGACTACAGCTGACAGCTCACAGACAGCCGACTGTCGGCTTGGTGTGTCAGGGCCTTAAAACCCAGCGCTGCTTTTGGGGCATGCCTCTGCTCTGCTAACATGCTACTCAGGCTAAGCCTCCTGTGCAGACGTGGTGTTTTTCTTGTTAGACCTCTCTTATGCTAAATCTAGTATTTTTTGGACAAAACAGACATTTTGAGGAACAAGTCACTGCCGTGCTTTTATTACACCAGTAGGCACCAGGCAGCAAATTGTGACAGCAAGGATCATAACCAATGATACACAAAAAGAAAACTTTTTGGCTTCCATGTGCATGTTTGATTTGTTCACTCCAAAGTCCTGTTTCCTTTTACTATGGTTAGTATTAAAATTGATTATAGAGACCCAAGTAGTTGAATATGCACTGTGCCATGGTATAACGTATAACAGTATAGTGTAAGGTGACAGTAATGTTTGTTTTCCCAAACTTATAATTGCATCTTATGGTATGTGTTTTAAGTGGAGTTGTAGGACCTTATGAATAATTAGTGTGTATGTGCCTGTGTCAGTCTGATCTTCTCAGGTATGCGGTTGGGTGCCGATAGTCAGTTCAGTGATTTCCTGGATGGTTTAGGCCCCGGTCAGCTAGTTGGTCGGCAAACACTGGCCACACCTGCCATGGGTGAGTGATGGCTCCATCAAATCCACTGCATATTCCATACCCAAAATTTCTATATTTGTAATGCAAAAATGAAACTACAAATAGTAGTTCTATTTCACATGTAAAAAAAGAGGACTACCATTGCACTTGCCCTTTTTGTTAATGTGTATATACTGTGTACATGCTGCTTTCAGAACGTAGGATTGTAGAGAAGAGCTAAGATGTGTATATGTATGTGTATATATTGAGATCAGGATCAAAAGTTTTAAGTAATTGGTGTAACTGTGGTTTGTATGTGTGTTTGATTATGACTCCTACACAAACAGGTGATGTTCAGATTGGTTTGATGGATAAGAAAGGCCAGCTGGAGGTGGAGGTGATCAGGGCACGAGGCCTTACCCCCAAACCAGGCTCCAAATCCCTCCCAGGTAAAACACACAAACAAACCTTAAATACAGCACGTCAAACTCGGCTCAACAAATCAACAAATATTCTACCTTTCTCATCTTCTTCCTCCTCCCTACTCCTTATGCTTTGCCCATCTTCCTTTGTCATCTCCTCCATCATAATATCCACCCTCCCTTTCTCTCTTTTTACTCCCATTTAACTGCATCCGCCCATCCCCAGCTCCCTATGTCAAGGTGTACCTGCTGGATAATGGAACTTGTAAAGCCAAAAAGAAAACCAAGATTGCACGAAAGACCCTAGAGCCGCTCTACCAGCAGCACCTGCTTTTCGAGGAGAGTCCCCAGGGCAAGGTGCTTCAGGTAATCTTCTGTGTGTATGTTCAGTGTGTGTGTATGTGTATGTGGGAGGTTGTACCCAGTAATACTTGGGTGTCAAATAGACTCAACAACCAACTGTCACTAACTTTGTAATGACAGTGTTTATGAAATAATTTAAATAGAAACTTATTTTGATTGATGTCAGGCAGTAGAGAAAGCTTTTAGGTCATGGTTTAATTAACAGAAAATGACCACATCATAGTTTAATTTTCTATATGCCAGAAATACAAACTTCGGTCTATAGACTTGAAATGTAACTGCTGCGAAAATTTCACTTACATTTATTTATTTGTTTATGTAACAGGGACAGTGCACAGCTCTCAGCCGTACTAGAGTTAGCTACTAGTTAATTTTCATCTGTAGTCCCTTAGAATTAGAGACTCAAAAACATTTCAGTCTCAGGTTTTGACCTAAAATTAAAATTCTTGGGCAATCAAAAAGAAGACAAGCAGACTTTGCACTGATGTGCATCTTGAATATTGAATCATTAGCCATTTGCATTGAAATATCTCAGCTATGTAAATCATTTTAATGAGGAAAATGCCATGATATTGCGTCTGCATTCAGATGCCTAAAAGACTTGAAAATGACTTGCCGTTTACTCATGAAGACTTGCGTCATGTTTGGATTTACACTCCAGGACTTGAATCTTGCCTTAGAATAATTTAATGACTTAAAACTTGACTTGTCTTGAACTATTTGAGACTTTCTTGGACTTGTATCATATTACTAGACATTTGACTCATACTTGTCTTGAAATATTTAATACTTGACTCGTACTTGTCTTGAATGACGTAAATTTGCCTCAAATTTGTCGAGATTGAGTTGTTTTGAATTACTTGAGACTTGTCTGGATTTTGACACTGTATTTGGACTTCAGGGTCCGATTTGACTTTGACTTTTCTTAAAAGACTTTCAATCAGGCTAGAACTTATTTTAAAATACTTGCAACTTGTCCAGGACTTGTCTGAAATGACTTGAGACTTAATATGAACTTGTTTGGAATTATGTAAAACTTGACTTGGACTTGTCTCAAATTACTTGAGAGTGACATGGCCTTGTCTTACAAATTAAGACTTGACCTGGATATTTTTTAAATGATTGAGACTTGACTGAGCTGTCTTAAATTACTTGAGACTTGTCTCAAGAAACGTCAAGTTTGACTTAGACTTGTCGGAAAAGACTTTTGATTTGACTTGTTGTTTGACATGTTTAAAAATACTTGAAACTTAACCAGGGCTTGTGTAAAAAAAACTTAAGACTTGAAATTTTCTCAAATGACTTGAGACTTGATTTCGACTTGTTTTGAATTACTTTAAACTTGACTTGAACTTGTCTCAGATTACTTGAGACAAACATAGTCTTGACTTGACATGGATTTTTCTTGAATGGCTTGAGACATGACTGAGTTGTTTTTATTACTTAATTACTTAAAACTTGTCTAAAGACAACACAAGTTTTGCTTTGAAGCCTCGAGTCAGTCACTGTGAAGCCTACGAGCCAACATGGCTGCCCTTGTATGTTAAGAAATGATTCATAAACATATATAAATCATAATGTGCATGTCTTTCTCAGTGCCTCCTAGTTTAACTCATCTCTACCATCCTCTCCTCTAGGTGATAGTATGGGGCGACTATGGACGATTGGACCACAAATGTTTCATGGGTGTAGCACAGATCTTATTGGAGGAGCTGGACCTCTCGAGCACGGTGATTGGCTGGTACAAACTGTTTCCGCCGTCCTCATTGGTGGACCCTACATTAGCTCCGCTCACGCGGCTGGCGTCTCAGACGTCATTGGACAGCTCAGGACCGCCACCAGGCGTTCGGTCCTAGTGACCGAGTGGCGACCGCAAATCCCCCAATATCCCTTAAATGACAAAATAATGGACCACAGCTACTGGACCAGAACTGAGCAGAGGGCGAGAACACGCCCCGAGGACGACAACGACAAGCCCTCGGTCAACCAATGAAAAGCCAGACGGAGCGACAGGGAACGAGAGAGAGAAAGAGAGAGAGGGAGAGACAGAACTAGCCAATCAAAGCTTAGCTGGAGTCTGACAATCACGTCTCACGCCTTCCCTCTTCCTCCTCCGTATGCCTTTTTGTTTTCAAAGCTTTGCTTTCTTTGTTTTGTCCTCTGAGCTGCAGCAGTGGAGGTTTCTGTCCAACATTCTTCACTCCTCGCTACTGTTTTTCTTTCTTTCTTTTCTCCCTACCTCCTTGTTCAGCCCCTATCAGAGCACCCGATCAAAGTGGAGTTCTCCACTCAGTAGCCCTCCAGCCAATCAGAGTAGAGATTGCTGCTAGGCCACAAGGACGAGTGGTGTAAACAATGTGTGGGAGTTAGTGAGTAGCAAACTGAGGCATCTTCATTCAGCTGTACCGTCACATAGAGGTTGGCTGTTGTGTCTGTTACCATAGTAACAGCGTGGTCGTAAATGAGCACGAGGGGCAGCGGTTTGGAGCAGTTTGGCAATCTCTCGATGAAGGGAGCCTGCAAGCGCACGTGCACATTCTTAGCCTTGATGTGAAATATGAAAGCAAGCACAAGGAAGGCTTGACTCCTTTATTAAGACAAAGGAAAATAAAAGTTTTGCTGTTCGTCTAAACAAAGAGGAAAGAAAATAGAGGCCAAATTGACTATTTGCTTTTATTTTTTTCATTCAGAATCATTTTTTCTGTCTTTGTTTTGCCTAGAGTTCAGAATGGTACCATAAGGTGCAGACTCCCTCTGTGTATGTTTGGTTTTCGAGCGACGGTGCACCAAAGGCCGATGACAAAGGTCAGGTCACATTCGCCCGAACACCCTTTGCCCAACCCTCACCCCCACCCCCGGTCTCCTCCCCTTCCCGACCCCTCAAACTCCCCCTGTAGGAGGGAGCAGCATGACTCGGGGACGCCCCGCCCCGGCCCCAAGCTGCATGCACGTTTCTTTTGTTCCGTTTGTTTCGTTTTTTGTTTTGTTCTCTACTTTTTTGTAAAATAGAAGCCGAGACAAATTAAACGAACAATTCTCAAAAAAACGAAAACAGAAAAAAAGACTAGACTATGTGTGTTAGTTCCACATACTTTTAGGCCAGCTTGTATGTTGCATGTTCTTGTACAGTTTGCTCGTACTGAATATGAATACAAACCGAGAAAAGCCAAGCCATCCCCGCCCCCTAACAGGAGCAAACCAACAGGGGGGGGATCAAACTCCGCCCAGGCCACGCCTTCCACTCTGGGTCTAAATATCCATATTAGGAAGTCTCCGAAAAAAAATCTCTTTGTTTCAGTTTTTTCTTTGAACCCTTTGACAAACAGTGCTGTTCTGTAGTACTGAGCATACTCGAGCCCCTGGCGTATCTGAGGGTGTAGGTGTCTAAACTGTAGTTTACGACAGTCGGGGCTAGAGACAGAGATAGAGAATGTGTGTATAACAGCTAAATGTATATGAAGTATAATTATGAGTTTGACAGAAGTTTTAAAGATATAGATATATGAATATAAAAAGAGTGTATCTGACTGTACACCCGTCACTGACACACACACGCACACCTTGTACATACAAACCAGGATGAGCGGCTTGAACTTAAGTTATGAACAAACAAAACATCGCTGACACACAAACATTCCTGGTCTCGTTGAAGGGAATTTGCGTCCTGTGGATGTGCTCAAGCCGCTGAGCGGCGCTGAGCCACAAGGGGGCGATAATAGGCCTTTATTTTTGTCCCAGTTGCAGAAAAACAAGCAGAACCAATTGGAGCAATGTTTACTTTCTTCTCCTTAAATCCCCCTTTCCCTTGTTTATTACTGTTGGTTTGGACTGGACTTCTAAAGCCAATGAGAAATCTGATTTTGCAGACATATTTTGCGGATGTTTCTGTTGAAACCCTTGGCGGTGTGGCCGACTGCCCTTTCCTTTGTCAGTATTACTCCAGGAATACTGATTGTTTACAGCCCATGGCTCCCCACTCCCAAACCACGATTTTAGACGAAAGACTAAGTATTCACTGCAACAGTTCTTGTTTGTATAACAGATGTGGCTCTACTGATGTGTATGTTTTATATTCAAGAGTTCATTTTTATTATTTACAAATAAAAGACTGTGTGGAAGAAGATCATGGCTTTTTCGAATGGAGTGGTCTCAAATTATTGTGATGCTTGTGACCTCAGAGCCGTATTGACATGTGAATGTGAATGCTTTTCCCTGTTGCACATAAAAGGCTTAACAGTGCAAGGTAAACCTTTTACTTTTATATAAAATAGGCACTTGCCATATTCCAGCTTTTTCTTGGATCCATCACCTTGAAGGATGAAGGTAAGAGAGGAGCTGCTGTGAAAGACGGTTGGTAAAAAAATCCTGCCTTGTTGTCCCACCAATGAAGCCTGTTAAAAATAGGTCTGCATCCATGAGATTAGCGTGTTAGCAGGCCAAAATATTGTGACTGAGCCCCTGTAACCCCACATGTACAAGTCATTAGCAAGTCTCAAGTCAAAACCTTGAAATCTTGAGAAAGTTCTAAGTTACTGTGGTGAGAATCAAGCAAGTCAACTTGAATCCCTTCAATAAGTCAAACAAGGCAAGTCATTATTCATAACTTGAGTGTTGACTTACACTTGGGACAAATGACTTGACTTTTTATTTGCCTAATTGTATTTTTCTAGATGTAGATAAGTTAGGTTTTGTTTTTGAAAGATGTTAGTGTTTTGGCCAACGTCTGCCTAGCTAACACGTCAGCTAAAATAACACATTCACATAGGCTAAGTTGGATATTAAGGTGCTGCTGTCACTGATATTTGAGCTGCACACCTGGTATATTGCTGATCTCTTAGCACTGACAACATCATCCTTGAATCTAAATTTTATTATTTTTGGACAAGCCTCCTGATAGCTGCCTCATGTGTTGGCCCCTGCTGGTCTGCTGCGTTCTAGTAGGTTGCCAGGTTTGCAATCATTGCACCAGAAATCACCCAATCATGTTTCAAAAACAAAACATAAGTTAAGAAATATAAGTCAAGAAAACTGCAAATATTTAACAAAACAGTCAAGTCTTTTGATGCCATTAGTGTAAATCTCAAGTCCTCGAATTTGCGACTAAGGTCTGAAGTCTTGAAGTCTTGGTCTGAAGAATGAGGACACATGGTAAGTATTATTACTAAGTTATACAATGAAAGATACTTAGCTGATGGTGGTTAAATGTTACATAACTGACTACAGATGATAATTTAGGTTTTTGAAAAATATTTACCACCACACCATGTGTGAGTCCTTAATCATTTTAGGTTTTTCAGTAGGGGCTGATCCTACCAATCTTCATCCCAGGCTACTGCTGCCACCCTGTGGCATGACAAGGGGTGACTTATTGTTAAAGATACATTCTTGTAGTTTTTTTCCCCCACTCTATATACTTCCCAGGCAAAGAAACATATGGTCAGTATTTGTATCCACAAATGTGTATTTTTCAGACATTTTCCTAATAGTTAAGTACACTGTCGTGATTGTGAATAAAATCACCTCCTCACATTACTTTGCAAAGAAAAAAGAGACCAAATATAATTTTGTTGGCTCACATTTACTGTTTTTACTTCTGTCATACAACAGATAAAAGGACAAATGGCATCTAACAGACAGGTGTGACTGATACATGCTAACATAGGGGAGCAATATAGACATGGATCACTGTAATAAAAGAACTCCTCAGGCACATGAATGGTAAAACGATTAGTTAATATTTTATCTGAGACTCATTTACTGCTTAACAGAACTTGAAGCAGGGATGGAAAAGTAATGGACTTCATCTTCATGCAGGTAAAGCCAATGGGAAAATGTCATTCAAACATGTTTTATTTACTAGAACTGGTTTGGGTGGGTGTAAATGTGTAGCGACACAATCGCTAGTGTTGTGGATCAGTCATTATTTTTATTTTATTTAAAAAAAAAAAAAAAAAAAAAAAAGGCTATTTCTATGTGTTTATTTGCTATATTTTATTTGTACCAGGGCCAGATTCTGAACAATCAGCCCAGCTACATTTTTGATTTAATAATGATCTAATATGACCTTCAAATATAAATGACACATAAATACCCATTTTAATGAAATGTCTCATGTTGTAAGATATATTTTATGTTTTTTGTTTGTTTGTTTGTTTCATAAAAAAGTACACCTGTCCCTTGGGGTTACTTTCTTTTCCACTACACTGTGGAAAATGTAATTTCGGGGAGTTTGTTTTCAGAGTTTGTAGACTTGTCATGTGACAGGAGAGCTGTGGCTGGAGGACAGTTAGCTCAGTGGAGGGAACTGAAATAAGACCAAGTCCAGGTAAATTATGTTAAATCGAGAATATGTTTATTAGCTGTCATTTCCAAACAGCTCATATTTCCTTTGAATGCACAATAATAAGTTTTTTTTTTATTGTGTATATTGTGTAAATGTAACACTTGTGCTAAAATAGACAACAGCAAGCTAACATTTCATGAGATTTCTTTTAACAAAATGTAATTTCCACAACAGTCATTTCCTTCACTTTGTTTATTGTACTGGAAAAGAAACATATGTTGAATATGACAATGCCAGTTTTATGTTACTGAAAATATTGTATCATTGTGTACATTTCTCTAAATATGTGTCAGATTTTGTAAAATTTTCCAGACCAAAATGGACTACAGGTAAAGAATGACCCATGAATAATAATAAATAGATCCTTTCTAAAAAAAAAAAAAAAAAAAAGAAGTGAACCACCTGAACTTACATGGTGCATTTCTGCCACAGTGGAAAAAGCTCCTTACATTGGCTCTCATTCAGCCAGTCATACGTACCCTCATAAGGCTCTGGCTCGGCCATGAGGAGCAACCAGAGGGTCTCGACTCACTTTAACACGTGGACAGCAGGGGATGGGGATCAAACCACTAACCCACACTTCCCACATCAAGGCAGAGGTGAGTCCTGCTTATCAGGATGTGTTGTAGCCATTCAGCCATTCTGTTTGTTTTATGAACAGTTCTAACAATTTCTGTTTAATATAAGAGAGAATTGATTTCCTCAGTAAGAAAGTCTTTAAACTTTTTATTGCCTACGTGCTGATTGGTATTGACATGTGACAATGTAACTACTTTGTGTATGCTATAATAGATGTAAAATATACACAGTCAAACTTTGACTTTATTGTCACTAAAAGGGGAAATAATCCTGACATGAATATACATAAAACATAATAATATTCATAAAACATATAATAAAAACTAAAATAGGATCAAATGTACATCAATGACAGCAGCTCTGTGGTCTGCTCAGAGCAGAGCAGCTCAGACTCCACAGAGGAGAAACATTTTCAGCTCTTCAGTGCCATCTTGTGGTGAGCTGTATGAACTGAATTAGTTGGTAAAACCAATGGAAGCTTTAAAAATCAGTCTCATTCCCCCCTCTCAGTTTGATATTACTCTGTAGGTATGACAGGTAAATACACTGTGTTGACAAACCATTTTGATAGTGAACTAATAAATATAGAAATAAATAGAATGACAAGTCAGACAACAAAGTCTGAAAACTGAACATTAAATTATGTAAATTCAGTATGTGTAAAAAAAAACAACAGGCCTTTCCTAAAGTGCATGTATGTGTTGTTGTTTTTTAATGGAGGTCATGAATGGATTCTTGAATGGGCCTATCAGGCACGGGCCCAAAGCGTCAGGGGCCCCACTCACCGTCACCTGCAAAATGTCACTCAAATATACATGTACTGACCAGGAAGAGACTCAAAAAGACTGCAAAGAAACTGTAAAGAGACACAAAATAACTACAAAAATGGGCAAAACAAACACAAAAAGACACATTATGACTTCCAAGAGACACAAAACAGACTAGAAATTACTTCAGGGACACAAAAATCACCAAAAAAGACACAAAATGAATTCCAAGAGACACAAAATGACCAAAAAAGACTAGAAATTACTTCAAAGAGACAAAAAATGACCATAATGACACAGAATGACTTCCAAATGACACAAACATCACCAAAAAATGCAAACAAAATGGCCACGGAGACACACAAACACACACAAAAAGCAAAAGGACCACAAAGATTAAAGATACAATAAATCAAAACCACCACTAAGTCTGTGTGTCATGCTCCTATGGTGATGGGGCCTTTTGCATATCTGTACTCAGGGGCCACTGTCTCATAATCTTCCCATGCTAGTAGTCTTTAAAAATGATTGATCCTTCAAAATAAAAGCAAACAGCTTGGTCCTTAATTGCAACCAAAGCACATCAGGACTTGGTTTCAACATGGTTTCAAATACACACCAAAATGATCAGTGATTGACTTCTCATATTCTTTGTCTGACAGTTGAAGTTCACGAGAGGCAACTAAGTTAGAAACTAATGAGCATATATCAGGTTTCTCCTCAGAGTCAGTAAACTCAGCATGCAAAAAGCTAAATGGCTCTTCTATGATTAAAAAGAGACGATATTAACTGATGTGGAAATCACAAACCTATTATCCCTCATGTGGAAATTAATGTACCCATGGAAGTGATCCTGATAAGACGTTTTCAACAATTTGAAAAGAAAAAAAAAAGAAGAAGCTGGTATTATATTTTTCTCTTTAAAGGACCCCATTCTAATATATCAGATCGAGGTTTGACTGTGTGGGTGGATTGAAATGTTCACACCTGCTGGCACGGTTCAAGTTCATTTCATGTCAAACCACTTGGAGTGGCTGAAAAACTCTTCAGGACTGAGCTGTGATTTTCAGAAATGCATCAGTACACACCTGAGTTTACCCCCCTTTAACAAAGCAGTCAGAGGGCGACTGAGTGATTGAGACAAGTATCAGAATTCCTGATTTATTAAATAATCCAGAAATGGCTTTGGAATTCATTTAGAGTGATGCCCACAGTTTATAAAAAGAAGAGAGATATGAACCATCCATTTGTGTCCGGCTCTGAAATGATGAAGATTCCTCCAAACCATTCTGAAAAAAATCCTGATTTGAAATAAAATAAGATGACGCTGGGTGCCAGTAGAGAGATGTAGTGTTCCATAATGATGTTTCATGCTATTGTTGTCCCTGGTGAATAAAATCATGGGCGACACATTTACTGTTTTGGCATGAAAATAGTCACATTTAATGGAACTGAAAGGTCATAACACTTTTTAATGAAGTAAAGTAAAAACAATGTTATTATTGTCTGACTGTCACTTGTCAAGTCCTCAATCATTCCCAAAGAAGATGATACCTTTGTATTTGTGTGCACCCTGAAATAACAATGAAATAATTCTAATTTGCAGAGCAACCTTCAGAAATCCACTAAAATACTCCGATACAGTCTGATACTGTGAGCAGTGATCAATGTCACTTCTACCTAACATACCCACTACTTGAAACTTTTCCCTGTTCTCTTCTCAATATCATGGTTATTTCATATTTCTATTGTATCATTTTACTGTCATACGGAGTTAAACTGAACTCGTTATCCTTCATGGTGCTTTCAAAATCACCACAGTACAAAGTGTCTTGTAACTGCAGCCACACCTACCAAAAGAAGAGAAGTCACTTAACTCTCAATACATGCTCAGTGCATTGGACTCCAGTTGGTTTTTGAAACAGATTTCAAGGTTTTACTCTGTGCCTTTAGAGCACTCCATGGTCTGACTCTATTATACATGTGTCAGCCTTTGTGCCCATACAGTAAGAACCTGCACTCAGCCTCAGATCCTGCAGCAAATACTGTCAGGAGCCCCACACTGTGGAGCAGCATCTCTCTTATTAGATCTATTCTCAGTTTTATAAATTTGAATGCCCTGTCTCTCTTAACTTCTCTTTCGTCTTCTCTCTTTTTTGTTTTGTTTTATTTCTTCTGGAAAGCACTTTACTGCTCTGGTTTCTGTGCCTTTGTTTTTTGTTTTTAACATCTTCTTCATTTTGCCCCAGTTATTTCTGTTTTTTTTTCTTCCTTTATTTATTTTTGTTTACCCTGTAAAGCTCTTAAACTTTATTTTGAAAAGTGCAAAAGCCTTTAATTAGTAGCAGGTGCTTTGCTCTGGCAAGGCACATCATGCTCCTATACTATTACGCGTATTTTGCTGCAATCATTTGTTGTTTTAGTGTCTTTCTCTAGAGGGCACAAGAGACAGTTGATGGTAAGTAACTCATCTTGTGTGATTGTTATTCCTGAAAACAAACTGTAACTTATTATTAATCACCTATGATAATAATATGTTGTCAGTCGTCAGATGCATCTCCACTTTGTCCCCACAGATACGGTCCAGGAACACAGAAGTTTCCACTTTGCCAGTACTTTGTGGTGAGCTGATACGCTGCTTTCTGCGCTCTGTCTCTTTTAACGGCTTCTTCATTTTGCCCCAATTATTTCTGTTTTTCTTTCTCTCTCTCGCCCTGTAAAGCATTTCAACCTTATTTTGAAAAATGAAAAATCTTTTAATCAACGGCAGGTGCTTTGCACACACCATGGTCCTGTAATATTACACACATTTTGCTGGAATCATTTTTATCGAGCAGCTCCTAATGCTAACCTTGTATACTTTATTATAGGGTGAGGGTTTTATTGGGACATAGCAGCTGTGTGTTGTGTTGGCGTCTTTCTCCAGAGGGCACAAGAGACAGATGACACCACGGGAAGCGTCATTCCTCTTGTGCGGTTTGTCATTCACGAAAACAACTTATTATTGATCACTTGTTTGAATAATTTATGGTCAGCCGCCGACCGTCGCTCCACTTTGTCCCCGCAATGACGGTCCAGCAACACACAAGTTGAGATTCACCGGCACTTTGCGGTGAACTGACGCCGCCGGTTAACAGGCCGGCTGAAACAGAAGGGTGTCATGTCACATTAGATTTGTTATGTTCCCCCCTCGGTGTTAATGGTTTGAAAGGCCCCCCTGGTTCGGCTGCGTGGCAGCGCTTCAGAGCCCATTAGAAAGTCGCTGCCGTGATAGCAGTCATTACCGCAGTATTCCCCCGTCCGGCCCGCGCCGCCCCTCACCGCCGCTTAATCTAATTAGATAGCCGGGCTCCTGGCTTTTCGGGGGGGAGTTCTTCTATTGATATTCATTAAAAATACATGATTTATCACTAAGCTCTCGGAGGTGCGGCCCGCTCAGGCTGCGGCCCGCTGGAAACACCGCTGAGAGAAGATTTACTGGATCCAACTTCATTTCCAGCCGCTGATCACGGCTGAGGAATTATTGGACTGGATTAATAATCCTCAATCAGTCCGACAATATTTAATATTACACCAATTATATCATGGAGAGGGAAATTGTTACTGCCTTTATTGCCAATATCAGGGAGGTGAAAACCCCTAATAATAATAATAATAATAATAATGAACAATTAGACGTGAAATATTGAAAGGAATGATTTAAGAATAAATAATATTTTTACAGATTTATCCCCGAGTTTTATCAGACTACAATGTGACGAAAATAAATAAAGTGTTCCCACCCAAGTCATTTACCTTTAAGCACCCATAAAAGACAATGATTTTTGCCGTATAATAAAGATTTGGAAAGAATAGCGCTGATATTAAAATCTATTTTCTTCAGTTAAATAGACGATAAAGATTCAAAGCACAGCTGACAGAGAGGGGGTGATGGCTGCTTAAGATTTCAGAGTTGGGTCTCAGTTTGAAGCATAAACATCCATCTGCTCAACACCAATCAAGTTATGAATTTTAATAGTCTGAATGTGAGAATTATTGATATCTCGAGCTTCAAGCCGAGCCACAAATCCTGACAAAAATCTTTCACAATTTATTATTTATCTTGTTGTTGTTTTTATGCTCAAGTGTACCTTCATTTGACTTCAACTCATTTGTGTCATCTTCACTCTGTATTCAACATAAACCACCTCTTCTCCACGCTTATGTCTCTTTGGTTGATTTTAATGAATATGTCCGATATTATAAGCCAGTTTATCACATTTTAATTCCATAATCAAATCATTTACATTCACCTTGAAGCTCAGTTTGATGCGCCGGGCCCTCGGAGGCGGCTTCAGCGTGCTGGGGCCCCTTTTGCATTTCACTGCGCTCTTACACTGCTAGCATTTTGACACTAGGGGGAGCTAGAGTCCGTGTTTGGAGATGTTGAGGCACGGAAGTCGCCTCCACTACAAGCAAGACGAGGGGCTTTATCTTTAATTTGAAAGATTATTGATTATTATAGATAAAGATATCGATTTTAGGGCCATTAGATGAGTTGACTCGCGTCCATACAACAGTCCACCGGGTGCTGATGCTCCATAAGCAAGAAAAGGTGAGTGTCGGAGAAACTTGAGTGCATTTAGCAACTGTGTATAGAGCACAACGCACACTGTCATTTAACTGCACTTAACTTACCACCATCCGTACAAGTCTGCATGTTTCTGACATTTAAATGTATCTGACATTTATTGGAACTTTACTGTAGCGCTTTGGTCTAAATTCTGCTCCCCAAACCTTTCCTCTAACTCAGAATCCTGATTTAAAAAACGCACACAAACACGTAACTACAATTATTTTGTCTTATCCGCAAGAACAATCAAACCACATCGGCAGCTTTCAGCATCACTCCAACCTTAAACCACCAGTCACTTATAACCGTGATGTGTTTAAGAACATCTCAACATCAGCAGCACAAATAGGCCCCTCCAGACCACTACACTCTCACATCTCCTGCCTTCATAGATCCCTATAGCTATAGGCTCCTCTCAGGACGGAAAAACGCTCCGCCGTCCCCAGTGTACCATTCCCCTCCCGTCATTCATCTTCATAACAACCCATTTAGTGTAAAATTAACAACGACTTAACTACGGCGGCCATAAACACGTCCGTGCATTACAGGCAGATGGATGGATGTGGATTGTGTGGTGGTGGTGGAGGGTTGGAGAGGGGCGTGTGCACGGTGCATGACTCTGTAAAGACACCGGACCTTGCGGAGTCTGCAGCGAGTATTGTGGTCAGGGGGCCCCCAGGGGTCCTTTCAGGGTTTTCCAATTGGTCCCAATGCAACAGGATGAGATGTTGCAGTTGCGCTTGCTATTTAATGTATAGATGAGATGCTTACAGTGTGAACGTGAGAAGAAAATTGATCGTTTTCTGGTTGCACAAAGTTTGGATGCCCCTCTTTTCTACTTATTTTAACAGGAGTGGTCTGTGACTGGCTTTCAACATCAGTGCCACACATTATACAGAGGAAGGGGGGATCGGACGGTGGAAGGAGGGAAGGGGGGTGTCTGATAATTTGGTCTATAGCCGTGTAATCCCGCCTGATTTCATCTAATACCACCGGCCCGACGCAACGGCGTGCGCACACATCCCCCGATGTGATAATAGCACGTTGTGAAATCCATCCCGCTCCCTTTATTGTAAAGCTTTTGGAATGGGATGGTAGTGGTGGTGGTGTACAGGGTACGTGTGTGTATATAAGGGTGTTTGGGGGGGCAGAGCCTGAAATTCCTCCGCAAAAAAGCCAGGGACTAGATTTAACAGGGATTTGGAGCTAATTCCCAGTGGAAATAAACACATAAAAACCCGAAAATCTAAAAAAAAATGTAGTTTTGTTACAGCGCTGGACATATTGTGTCTGTGTTACTTGTCGAAGAATTTCATTTTTGTAGCTTATTTTTAATGATTTTAATCGTAAAACATAAACTATTAGTTCAACAATTACTGCATTTTAATAAGAGATTAAACAGGTGCAGATCATCTGAGCGTACAGGCCTTTAAATTAATCCTAAATTTCTTGGCATCAACTTGGGGCCACGCTGGACCCCGGGGAGGATTTGCTAAATTGCATAAAACTAATATTAACTTTGGTTCAGGTGGGTTCAGCGGTGGAAAGAAGCCTAAAACAATTCAAAACATTACATTTTATAAATGTAACCTACTGATGGCAAATGATTGTAAATGTTTCTGTATAAATGATTCTGGAGCTGATTCTAGTCAGTGGGTGTTTTGCTTTCGTTGATCACAGACTGGAGATCAGATCCTTTAATTTAAAAACACATGCCTGTTAGGCCCCATTCACCGCAGGCTGAACGCATTTGATGCAGCCTTTTAATTCTGACTTGTATATAACGCGGGTAATGTCAGTTTACAGTGCGCATCTTTACGCACGGTTTGGGAAATTATGACAAAAGCAGCAAAAGCAGCGGCTGGAGAGACGGAGAGAGGGAGAAATGTAGGTATGAAGAGGAGCATGGAAAAGAGGGAGGGGGAAACTGTGCGGGTTGGGGGGTGCGGAGGGATTGGAGTTGATTTATCTCAGGAGCCCCCCGGTCATTTCCATATATTGAAATGCGCCCCCAGTCACTCAATTTCCCCGGAGCCTTCGTGCGTGCAGGGGAGGCGCGCATGTGACCACCGCCGGTCTGATGCCATGTAGTCTCTCCGCTCTTTTCACGCTCCTTACAAAACCTAACCCCCCCCCCCCCCCCCTCCTCCCCCCTTCCTGTTTTATGAACCATCATCAAAGTACGCCGCTGTCCATTCACTCCGTGCACACATATACGTACTGAATATATAGGCTGATGAAAGTTGCAGCCGCTTTAACAAGCGAATAAAAGTGCTGAATAGGAGAAATAAAGTTAAAGACGGCAGAGTGTGGCCTACATATGGCGCAGAAAATATACTGCTATATCACTTTTTATCTTAACACACACCTGAGTGCGGCCTCTGGCTTCCAGATCAAATACAGGTGATTCTTGATTTTTATCCTCACTCTGTTTTTTTTTCTTTTTAAATGAATGAATAATTGGGACTAGATGAAATATATCTATGCACACATACAGGCAAACATTCGCCCAGGCCGTGCTTCTTCCGTGCATGCAGAGTGCTGCTGTACCTCCACAGCATTAAGCATGCAGCCTGACTGATGTATGACGGAGCCGGCGACGCGCTGCCATTTACATATAGAGATTCCCCTCTGCGCGCTCCCTGAGTCCGAGCAGCTCTGCGGGCTCTGATCAATGTCCCGTCTTGACTCGGAGTGTAGGCTATATGTGTGTGTGTGTGTGTGTGTGTGTGTGTGTGTGTGTGTGTGTGTGTGTGTGTGTGTGTGTGTGTGTGTGTGTGTGTGCGCGCGCGCGCGCTGCGTGCGTGTGTGATGGGGTGTGTATAAAGTCAGGAGAGGAGGAGGAGGAGGGAGAGAGAGGAAGAGAAAAAGGAAAAACACTCTTTGTTGCCAACAGATGGAGCGGGGTGTAGGGAGAGGTCAAGGTTAGTGCTCTCGGATGTGTGTGTGGGGGGTGTAAAACGAGGGCCCCTTTAAGTGTGGGTACCAATTGAGGATGGCATGGGCTCTATTAAAATCAGGAGAGCAAGTTTTGCGTGATAGATGAGCTGGAGGCTCCTACTCTCTGTCACGTTTCAACAATAGTGTGTTTAGAAAGCAGTTGTTCCTCTTTGTGCGTAAAGGTTTCTGGGGACGTAAAGGTTTGAGCGTTTTGGTGCCAAAGGATGCAGTGACGCATCTATATCAGCCCGAAGTAAAATTAAGCCAGTTTTATATAACAGCTAATAAGTCATGATAAAAAATGACAATTAAAACCAGTAACATGACGAAGTCCCTGCTTCCTTTTGGATGTTTTGAACTCCGGGCGCAGCTCCGAACACTCCGCCGTGTCACAGAGCCTGTAAAGGCTTCTAGTGTTACTGGATCAGGTTTAGTGGGTGCGGTGGCCGCCTGTCGCCATCCAGACAGCAACAGGCCACCCAGGACACCCGATTCCCGGGAAAGAAAGCTGAAATCTCCCCATTTATCCCCCAATTACGCTCCTTAAAAGAACCATCGTTTCCCAAAGGGAACTGTAGCGTTTGTCTCTACACTCTACCGCCTATGGTGGTTTATGGGCATCTTTAACGCTTGTTAATCCTTATCAGGACACTGGGTTATTTTAAAGGAGTGTAGCCTCTCCATCACTGACAGAGCGGTGAGGTTTTTCAAGCTGAAGAAAAACCTGAAGGGTTAACACCCACTTAATAAGAACAGTAAATCTTGAAATCAGCGCAAAAATTACAATTTTTTCTTTCTAAATCACTGAAGTGCTCAAATGAGGCAAATACACAAGAAAAAAATAATAATTTAAACTAAGCCTCCACTTAACGGTCACCATCTGCGCCTTTTTGATCCACTTTGACACTGAAAATATCACATTTTAAATCAGTTCTCCAAATTCATGCGCTGCCTGTTTCCAAAAACACTGTAATAATTCAGATGTAAAACATGTATTCCTCTCTGTAATCTCACACCCTACCTCAAGTGGATTCCAGTTAAATTGTCTAAAGAAAATATATTATATGAATATAATAATACAGCTATAATGGGCAATCACACCGAGTATCTACAGATGAGGAGAAATATTACAAAAATCTATCAGCATTATGATTCTGAATTGGCTTCATGAGTGAATATACAAGGAATGACTGTAAGTGAACCAATTCATGGCTGATAGATGTAACCCGCCTCTGCCATTAGAACACACACTGTCTTATTAAGATGATATTGTCATTATCATTAAATTATATTTTAAAAAAAAATCATCTGCAAGGTTTAAACCTGCCTGCACTCTGACACACGGTCAGATAATCACTCTGTGCGGGATAATCACCGCGCGCGCGCGCACACACACACACACACACACACACACACACACACACACACACACACACACACACACACACACACACACATGCACTCACGCCATACACACCGGTCCGTCTAATAAGCCACGCAGCGAGTTTCAACCTGCAAAATATTTCACTCACTGGTCATGCATTTTTCCCCCTTGACGTTGAACCTCCTCCTCCTCCACTCCTCCGGCTTCTCTCTCTCTCCTTCTCTTTCTCTCTGTCTCTCTCCCATCACCTCTCTCCTCCTCCTTCTCCTCCTCCTCCTCTTTCTGTCTTGGCTCCCTCCACCACCCCCACCCCCTCGGTATTAAGTGCGCGTCCTCTTCGGTCAGTGCGCGTAGCTCCAGGTCCTCCGAAGCACCACTAGAGTCGCCGCTGCCGCCGCCGCCGCTGCAGCTCCTGTTCCGGGCTCCTGCTCTTCAGAGCCGCCGCCGCCGCTGCTGCTGCTCCTCCTGCTCCTGCCGGTGCCGCTTCCCGGTCGAATCTCTCTGTCTTCTCCTCCTGTTACCATCCCTTCCACCTCGTCCACACAGCACCGGTGGCTCTCTTCTCTTCTTCCCATTTTGCGCCGTGTGTCTCCGCACTTCATATCTGTGTTCGAAAACCCCGGATCGCGTCGGGCTGCTGCGGCGCCTTTGCCGTTTAAAGCCCCGCGTCTTATATTACCAAACCCCCTTTATTACAAGAGTATTTACAATCTCTTCCCCCTCCTCTTCTTCTTCTTCTTCCTCCTCCTTCTCCTCCTCTCCACACCCCCCCTCCACCATCACCACCACCACCAACACACCCTCCCCTGTACCGTATGCAGCTCGAACCTGAGGCACATCTGAAAGTTATTACACGGGGCGCTTATGTGCCCGCTCGCACTCCCACGGTCTGCACGGGGCTGCAGTGTGGATTTCACGCAGACAGATACAGAGACAGACAAACAGGCAGAGGGGCTTTGGACCCTATAGTGCCCCTTCCACCCCCCCCACCAGACACACACTCATACTGTACACCTCCGATTACAGTCTGAATGTTTATTTATGGCACAGACATGTAGCAGAGCTCAACATCAGATATGAATTCATCTAGTTTCTTTTAATAAATTAATAAAATATTAAAGCAGAGAAACTTTTTCTTGATTGTAAAATTAATAGATGTTCCAAAGGAGTTTGGCGCAAGTGTTTTCCTGCCAAGGTTTTCTTGCCATTTTTTTTTTGTCATGAGTGTTAAGTCATCATATATATAAATAATTATGCACCATTGTGGGGTATTGTCCAGCTCATGATCAGACCCAATAAATGATAATAACCACCTTGTTATGAAACTGTTTTTAGATTTAAAAAATGACGCGCAACATTGCAGATCCAGGTGTATAATAATGCATATTATATTAACAGGACTCTGTCTTTGTTTCACGGGGCCGGGATGTGATTATCATCAGAGCACTGTGTATATGTAAAGCATATGTGAAGCCACCCAGGTTATAGCCTGTGTCTGTGTTTCTGTTGGCTGTTCAACCTGTTCGTCCTGTTCGCTGCAACCGGATAGTTTGCTGCGCTCCTTGTCATTTTAACACGTGCAACTCCCTCTGTCTCTATCTGCATAACATAGCCTTTATGTGCACGCGCTTTAAGGAAAAAGACATACATATATATGTGTGTACACTCGCGCGCATCCAGGTGAGCTTGTGGCCGGCACTGCGCGCTTTTCTCAGGCTGAAACAGTGGCCACCACATGCGACAGACTTTGTTCACACGCGCACACACACTCCTCCGCTCTGTAGTATATGCAGCAGCATCATATCCGCCCCCCTCCAGTGAGCTCCTGTCCGCGGCTTCCCTTGCCCTGTTTTGCGTCCACCTCTCTCTCTCTCTCTCTCTCTCTGCATATTGCTTTCATTAGACATCTCTGCCTCTCTCTCTCCCTCTCTCACACACTTGCACTAACACACACACACACACACACACACACACACACACACACACACACACACACACACACACACACACACACACACTCCTCCCTCCCTCCAAGAGCCTCTTGTCCGGCCCCCCTGATCTCTGTGTCCATTGGCTTCCACTGGGTCTATTTCTCATGTCCAGCCCCCCTCCCTCCCTCCTCCTCTCCTCCGTCCCCCCCTTCTCTCTCTCGCTCTCTAATGACCGTCCATTGGTGTTGTTATTGCGCGTCCCGTCCGTCCCTCCTCCCACTCCCACTCCCACCCGGGTGCCTCGGCCCTGCCCATGTTTTTGTATGTCGGGTGTCCGTCCATCGCCTGACGTTCAAGTTCGCCGGGAACGTCACGTCCGTGCACTTGAACTTGCACAGCTCAGAGGGGGGGTTGAGGGGAGGGGTGGTGGGGGGGAGGGGGGGCTTTTGCCATTTTTTCCATCTCTCTCCCCTTCTCTCTCTCTCCATCTACCTCTCTCTCACTCTCTCTCTCTTTTTTCTCTGCTCTCCTTTCTCAAAAAAGCCATGACGGCGATCCCGCGATCCATCTTCGCCTCCGCGCCATCTTTGTATTATTTCTAATTTATTTTTATTTTTTTTTTCTTGTGGATGTCAAAGGCGTTGGATGAAGATATTTTTTGCCCCGCTGGAGTCTCCTCTCTAACCCCGGCTCTCCCCGATGTGATCCGCGCTGAACGCCGCCGCCAGCCACCATGTCTCGCCGCAAGCAAGGCAAACCCCAGCACTTGAGCAAACGGGATTTTTCGCGTAAGTAGAGATGAAAAAAAGAAAGAAAAATGTCACTTCTGACTCCTTTTCATTTCATTCAGCAAAGACAAGGGGGGCAAAGGCAGCAAAACAGGAGCTTGTGGACACCGGACGTACCGCTCGGACCCGCGGTCAACTGGACTTAACAGTGTGGAGAGAAAGTGCGACACCTCCGTGCGTAAAAGCCGCTCGGAGATCCCAAAAGCCCGAAAGAGAGAAAAAAGTTTGTGTGTCGGTATACAGCCCGTTACTTCTCCTCTGTTACACGGGGTGAATGTGCATTCATAGGCTGTTAAATGCACTCGCTGTGGCTCCGGTGCCCCCACGGTCGCTCCGGTCAGTGGAAACGCGCAGGGCTCCCGGTAGCAGAGCGCGTCCTCTCCGCGGAGCTTCGTGGAGAAATCACCCCCCGGAATATCGCTGTCTGATAGCTCTGCGGGCAGGTTTTTCATCTGCTCTCTCTCGTTCTATTTTTGGATTATTTTCAGGGAAAAAAACTTGGAGGTGGATTTTTGGATCGAGGGGGAAAATCTCGTGTCCGACTGTTTACAACTGCCTCCCTCTATCAGCAGCTCCGCAGCACAGACAACACAAATCGATTTATTTTTACACACTTGTAAAATCCTAATGCCTCTTATGTAAAGGCTGTTTATTGATGTTTAGTTTAGATGAGAAGCTCTCTTTTTCAAACAGAGAGCAGAGCCGCTGCAGCCCAGAGTTAGAAACACAGCAACAGGACAGCAGCACATTTAATCCTGTCGTTTTTGTTATTTTTCTTATGAAGCCAAATTTGGACCGACAAAAATTCCAGCTTAGGATTCTAAAGCTTCATGTACAGTAAGGTAAGACGTAAATGTCAGCTTGTTGGTGTGTTGCAGCTGCAGCTTGTGAGGAAAAGCAGCGAAATTCCAGCAATGTTTAGTTGAGTCGGCAGTATCCGTCTTTACGCACGGCTTTTATTCATCACCAAAGCTTTATTTTTTCCAGTTTATTACAGGCATAAGTCTGATATGTGACAGTGAGCAGATATAAGTGTGTTTGGAAACTGCGGAGCGATTGGCAAAGTGGCGCTTATCACCACACCATGTGCCGCACTGTGCGCCACCTCGCAGCGTTTTAGCGGCTCTCTAAGTGTCCCGTAAACATAAAACAAGAAGTTATTTGGGCATCTTTACGCATCAGTGCTTGATTATGTTTCGGTATGTTGACTGGCTGTCGCCTGTGTTTGGTTTGGAGACAGAGAGAGAGTGTGTGTGTGTGTGTCAGTGTGTGTGTGTGTGTGTGTGTATGTGTGTGTGTGGCCCCGGCTGGGTGACAGCGCAGTCATCATGGCCATGTGCCGTCGCTAGGAGGCAGAGCATGATCAGAAAATCCAGCGCTGAACTTGAACCTGATCAGTTTCACCGCCACCCCTATCTACACGGGCTACTATTTGGCGATCTCTTTAGAAAAACGGGAGAGTATACAAGACATGGGGAGGGAGGGGGTGGATGGAAGGATGTAGGAAGGGAGGAGGCCCCCCCCATCTCCAAATCTGCAATTCCTCTTCATCACCTCACCTTCTTTTCCTGTATCTCCTTTTTTGTGCATCACATTTTTACATACATGCAGGCTGCAATCAGCATATGCAGCTGCACTGTAGTGTGCCTGCAGACCTCGCCTTTGCCCCCCCCCCCCCCCCCCCCCCAAATCTTACAGCACACACCACATACACACACGCACACACACACTTCATTAGTTGCATTTGTTACAAATGAAGCACAGAATCTTGCCTATCGCTCTGATGGAACACTCATCCCTGATTATTTCCTCTTTTCACACACCTGTAATTTTTATCTATATTTCTCACAATTCTATGATTTCTATTGGATTATTTAGCATAAAATACATTTCCAGTGTTTGATTTGTAACAGCATGATTAAGCTGAATTTAAGCAGTAAAATGTAACAAGACTCAACAGTGTGTGTTTCAGTGATACAGCTCAGCTACATTTCCTCCTCCAGACTAAATTACATTATCACTATTTTCATATTTTTGTCAAGATGGAAATATATTTTGAGCAGTTAATTGAGGCAAAGAGAAATCTTTCCACAGTGAGGTTTTCTAGTTTTATAGATTTATCACACAGGTGGAACTTTTAACCTACAGCTTAGTGAAAGGATTTCTAGTCGAGAGGACATTTACGGCTTGATTTTTTCTTCTCCTGTAGGAAAATGTGATTGTATTGTTATGCATATTTTCATATATCAGTACGGCATAAAGAACATAATCCTTCCTGCTCCTCATGCTGCTTATCTCACACAGTTGCATGTTCTTAAAAACAGATACAAATAAGTGATTTATGCATGTTTCTGTTTTATTAAAATTGAACTCTGTGCATGGAGACATGCTTTGAATTAAAACAAAATCTTATTTAGGTCTCTCACCCTCCTTCCTCATGCACCATTAAATCCAACAAATGTTTTTTCAAACCCCGGATATCCACTCTTGAGTTCAACTTAAGAGGTGAGGGGCTTATGCAGCTTTCATTAGATTTTTCTTCTTTTTTTGTTGTGAATTTAATGCCCCTCCGGGAGCTGTTGTGTAACTTGCGTGGCGTTGTGTTGACCTGAAGTTAAATCAAAGAGGAGAAGGGTGGGAGGAGGAAGAGGAGGAGGAGGAGGAGGGGGGGGGAGGAGGGGGTGTTGATAGGATGGAGGGGGGGTTAGTGGTGGTGGTGGTGGTGTTGGTGCAAGCCGGGAATTTATCATGTTATCTCCATGTCCCAGTTTGCGCACAGATGTCGCGCAGGATTGCGGCGTTCAAATGATATTTCCTTGAGGGGATGTAGTCCACGTTCAGACCCTATCTCACTCTCTTTCTCCCCCTCTCTCTCTCTCTCTCTCTCACACACACACACACACACACACACACACACTCACACACACACTTGTGCATTCCCACACACACTCTCTTACACATGCATGCACGGGAACCCTATCCCTTTTATCAGACAAAATCTGTACCAATCACCCAGACAGTGAAAATTAAAATCTATTTTTTGATTCTCAGTGGTTTTAAGTTCATTAAAATGTGAAATTGGCGGCTGAGTAAAGAAGGTCAACATGCATTAGGCGGCTAGCACAGAGTCAGACTCTTCACCTTGGACTGGAAGATTTTCTTTAAAAGAGGGACAGTGAATTATGTTCTCCCGTTTTGCTTCTCTAATTCGGCGGGCCGCTCTCTTCACACTCCTCTCCCTCCACTGCAGGACGGTCTGAGCCTGACAAAAGGCTTCTTAAAAAAGTAGTCAGGAGTTAATCCGGCCTCGGAGGGGTGAGGAATCGGGTTGAACGGCTCATTTTGGGGTGATTTCCCGCTGTACAAGCGGCTGGTGTCTAAGAACTATAAGTCAGGCACATGTAATCGAGGCCGAGGGAAGAGTTTTCCCTCTCCCTGACACACACACTCCGCACACTCTCTGTGTGCCGCCTGCCTTCCCTTCTCTTTCCCCCGGCACATATGTTGGACATGTTTGTGACAGTTTTTCCTTCTGCTGATTACAGGATCAAAACCTGTACAAACAAGGTTAGGCAAGTCAAACTCATCCACATATTTAGTTTTTTGGTGAATGCTGTGTTTAACCATCATTGTCTAAGCTTCCCCTGTCATTGGCTATGAAATTGTTATCTTTGAGGAATCTGATTTGAGCTTACAGGATATTCTCTCCCACCATTTATTCTTATGATGTGTGATCCAGATCAGCTTGCAGTGTAATCATTTTTCCTGCATTACATGCATTTCTATCATTACAAGGCACATTTTCTCACCCCATTATTGTGTCTACCACATGTCTTTTGCTTAGCTTTGACTCTGTTACTCTGATCCTCCGTGTGACTGACAGAGGAAGGTTTTGTTCACTTTTCTCTTGTCATCTATTCCCACAAACTGTTGTATCAATAGGTTTAAATTACAGGAGACAAAAAGAAAAATATAAACATGTGGTTGTTGGTTTTTGCTGAGAGTAAGCATCACCTTCTAATTTCCTCTTTTTTTGCTCCCTCTCCTTCTTTCCTCACACCCCCCTCTTCTTCTCCCTCTTCCTCTGTGCTTGTTCCCCCCCTCTGTCTCGCCAGCAGCCGAACCCCTCTCCACGGCCGTTGTCTCGTCGGAGGAGCTGTCGGAACGCTGCTCGGAGAACTCAGAGGAGAGCGGCAGCCTCAACGGGCACCACCCGGGCTCCGCAGTGGGCCGGCTGGCCCGGCTGGGTCACGATGCTCACCCCTCACTGGAGCAGGACCTGCTGACCTGTGGCCAGTGCCAAGCCACCTTCCCCCTGGCGGACATCCTGCTCTTCATAGAGCACAAGAACGGGCCGCCCTGCCTCGCCGTGGGCCGGGGGCTGGACAAGCCCCCCTCGCCCTCCCCTGGCCTGGCCCTCACCCCGTCGCCTGCATTTGGCTCTCTGCGCAGTCGAAGGCCTGTGGAAGTGGGTGTCCAGGCCACGCTTGCAGATGATGACGACGACCGGTTCTCGTTGCCCCGGGGGATTTGCCCCAAACAGGAGCCCCTCCCAGGTAACCAGACCTGATCCCACATCATACATCACCTTTGTCTGGATTTGAGCATAGTGGCGGTAGTGCTCAAATTAGGAGAGAAGCAGCAGGTTTACTGAGGCAGTGGCTGCCAGATCGTCACTGTAGAGGATGTGATTATGTATCAGCTTTTGTGTGAATGAGGAGGTAAAATCTGACAGAATATTAGAAATAGACCATAAGTAGCTCTTTCCTTTCAAACATTTTCTGAAACATTACTCATCACAGGATAAATTAACTCCTCTGGATCAGAAGCAGCTCTCAGTGTCCAGATTCTACTTTTCTAACTGGCCCATTGTCATTTTGGTTACTGCCCTGAATGGGCGTACGTTTTTTGGAAGTGTGTGTGTGTTTTCTGCAACGTCAGGCTTTGTTTTTATATCGTCAACGCAATGTGGGTGTGCTGTGGTACGACAAGCCAGCGGAGTCTAGCCTGCATGTTGCCCGTGATCTCCATCCAAACCTTGTGGGGGCTGTAGCAGTCAGAGCTCGAGGTTTTTTAGGGGATACACACATGCCAATCCTTGTTAAAGCAAGAAATCTGATTGGCTGAGACGTGTTTGAGGGGGCGGGATGAAGTGGATGGGTGGGGTGGCTGTTGTCAGACAAACAACAACAGAGGGTCGTCACAGGTGGGGAGGAAACCCGGGAGAATACGCCTCTGTTCTTTTCTACAGCTGGCACAAAAGACAGTGGTTTGATTTAGGATGGCTTTCTCTCTGCATCTGTGTGTGTGTGTGTGTGTGTGTGAATAGTCCTTAGTCTTTGCTGATTAATGTAAAGGGCAGTGTGCATGTTTGTGTGTGAGAGAGTGTGTAAGACAATGTAGCCAATATATCTAATTATCAACCAAGTCTGAGCAATTGTCCTTCCACGGATTCATCGATTAAATGCGGTGTGTGTGTGTGTGTGTGTGTGTGTGTGTGTGTGTCTCAGTGAAGGTGTGTATGTGTATGTGTGTGTGTGTGTGTTTTCCCAGTTTACCCAGTTTGGCCATGGTGACCAAATCCCACAGGCCAGTGGCAAAGAGACATGGGTGACCTTGACTTTGTGGTACCACTGGTCAGTGTGTTAGTGCACTTGTGAGACCATGGTGTAATCGTTTGTTTGTGTGTGTGTGTGTGTGTGTTTGAGCAGATGTATGATCAGTGCTTGCACTGGATGTAGCTAAAACTGTGTGTTTATGTGCAACATTCAGTCTGGGGAGTAGCTGCAGCCTCTTTCTGGGATTGGGTGCACAAAATGTGTGTTCTTGCATAGCGTGTGTGTACTTGTGTGTGTGTGTGTGTGTGTGTGCCGTTCTCTCATGTGGCCCTAGCAGATGTGTCCTGCTCTCGGTGTGGTTTCCCCCCTTCCACTGCCACATCTTACCCAACCAAATGCAGCCCAGCTCTCCATCTCTTTCATTCTTCTCCCCTCTCTGACTTTACCTCCGCACCAAACTTCATAGGTAAACACACTGTTTTTCCTCCAGTTTCATCCCTCTTTTTCCTCCTTTTCCTTTTCCCTTCCCTGCCGTCTCCTTTCCCGGTACAAGAATCAAATGAGAGGCGAGCGGAGAGAGGGAAAAGCCAGTTTTAGTTTTGCTCTTAGAGGGAAAGTCGTTTATTTAAAGCGTCTTAACACCACTAATTATTTGTTGCAGTGCCATTTTTTTTCTTCCTTGTGCATTTTAATTAGCAGTAGTTTTTAGTGGCGGGCTGCCTGTACTAAATTAGCCGTTACAGAGAGAGGGAGAGAGAGAGGGGGGGAGAGAAAAAGGGGGTGAAGATGAAATAGAGCAGCGGAAACACACTTGCAAAATACACACTTTATCACTTTGCTCGTTGAATGCAGCTCAGGAATCCTAAATGCTGCAGTTTGTTTTCCATTTCGGAGTTGGTGTGTGTTTGAGGAAATAAGCACAATAAGCTGGTTAAGGTTCTGCTTTCTCTTAACTGATCTCAGCTTTTACAAATTTTACACTCACAGGAAGTGGAAGTGAGGAAAAATGTTGTCAAAGATGTATTTGACCTTTGACCTTTGGCCTCTGAGACAAATCCATCTACTGTATGTCAGCTGGAACGAGTTAGTGCAACATTTTTATTTTTATTTTTTGCCAAAGCTGCTTGTGTCTCTGCAGTGACTATACATTTCAACACCTACTCCCACACACACACACACACACACACACACACACTCACAGACACTCACCAGCTAAACTGGGTTATTAGAGCGATTTACATCATAATACAGGCGTCTGGTTGCTTCAATAGCGTTGTGTGTGGGAACGTCTTGGTAGGAACAGCTGTACACTCAGACAGGAGGAGAAAACAGGACAGCAGTGTTATATATCTTGTCTGATGTTGACGTCAGGCCGAACAGCAGACGGACCGAGCGTTATTAAATGTTTACTATTTGGAATTTTAAACCAAAAAAGGAACACTCAGCTTTAAGAATAACCATCCGCAGGAGGAATTCATCTTTTTATTCACATCTCTCCTCTTTAATCGATGCTTTTTTTGGATCCTTCTCTCAGCCACTGGACGCACACCAGCACAAACACCACCTCGCATGCTGAATTTACGCAACACATCCATTCTGATAGCTGATAATTAAAGCCAGTATTTTCCTCCCCGACCTCAGCTTTCATCCTAATTGACCCCAAACTGTCACGGTGAAGTAAATATGTGAAAGGCAGAAAAAAAAAAAAAAATCTGCTGGAATTTCAGCCGCGATTACAGCCGTCCAAAAGCATTCCTAATGACAAAAAAAGGAGGCGAGGGAGGAATGCGTGTGTTTCTTATTTGTAAATGCTGGCTTGGTGTTCCACTGTGTCTCGTAGCTTTTCCTTACAGTATATGAGGCCTCTACTGCAGCCTGTAAGAGATCAAAATTACCAGAATAACAGGAAATTAATTACATGCCTCTTTTTCCCCTCAAAGATTTAACATATGCCAGTTTAATACTGGTAATCAATGTCAATATTTTACATTTAACACTATTTCTATTGGGTTTAGGTTTTAGCATCCGTGTTGCTCAGTATGCAGGGATTTTAATCAGTAAAAATGTGGTCCAAATGCCATCATTTTTAATTTATCGTCTTGTCTTCTGGGGGGGATTTACTGCTCTAATAGGAATCACATTTTACTCTGACTTCTTTGAGCAATCCAAGGAATACTTTTCATCTTATGTTGCAGGAAACCAGACCTCCTTTATCTCCGCATATGTAGCTTGTTTTTCCTGCATATGTAATGTGATGGCTGTATGTCTGCTTGTTGTAAAAATGTGTATCAGTATCTCTGGTCAGAGTGCTACAGAGCTCCTCTGGCTGCTGCGAGGCTCAGAGGAACACAAAGCGTCGGACTTGTGCCGGAACGCTGCTATTTACATATCAAACAGCCCCGGCCGAGGAGAGCCGAGACATTACCTGTCTGTGTGTGTGTGTGTGTGTGTGAGCGGGAGAGCACCGTACAGGCAAAATGCCGATCAGTGAAGCAAAAAAAGGCAGCATACCCGCCCGCCCACACCACACACAGACTCACACACACACATGGTTAGTGCTCTCTCCCTCTCTCTTGCCCATTTATTCTATTAATCCCTGACTGAGATGAAAATTCTGATTATAATCCCTGAGGCGCCCCTCATTCAGAAACAGCATCGCTAATGTCTCAAAAGAGAGGGGTTTGCATGTGTGTGTGTGTGTGTGTGTGTGTATGTTTTTGTGTGTGGATGGCCATGTCTCTGTCTTTTTTTCTTTTTTTTTCCCTTTGTAGTTGTGATTGAAAAAAAAATCTTGAAAATTGAAATTTAGAATGAATTCTTTTGTGGATTATTTCCACAGTAAATACAATTTCTGCTGTCCAGTTTGCCAATTGATTTCCCATAATTAGCATCAAGAATTAAATCCTCTCCTCTGTGCAAAATCAGTCCTAATATGTGCGCTAATGAGCTGAAATTGATATGCAGCCAGTGCAAAGAATTATTCATCTTATTGACCACTGATTTTATTGAGCAATATTGGCTGATAAACCGCGTTAGCCTAGCAATATTAGCTCATTAACAAGAGATATTATCAATACGCGTGCATTGTGACAAATACAAAAATTTCTTGAGCCTAATTCATCAGACATGCTGATATTTTTCGCCCAAAAATATCCGTTTTGCAGTGCTTCATTATGGTCAGCCCACTGAAGAGTCATCCTGGCTTGAAGCCTCGTAACATGAGTATTGTTAGTCTATGATCTAGTGATTAGCAATTAGCTTATCATCACTGGCTAATGCTGCCCACCTCAATACACATTAGTGCATTTTTAACACCCATTCATTGTCTGGCTCGGTGTCAGATCTCTTTCTATCTCATGTCTGTTCTCTCCCTCCTCTTCTTTTTTTTTTCATTTTCTCTTTTGGCTCATGCATCTGTCTCTCTGCAACATTAGCAGTCAATGCAAATCCGGGACAGCCAATTGATACTGAATCAATTACAGTATGTTTGGTGTGTGTGTGTGTGTGTGTGTGTGTGTGTGTGTCTCATGCTGAAGCACATCCCGGCGAGCCTACAAAGAGATTTCACACACTGGCTGCCATTACTAATCTATTGTTGCTCGCGCTTTCTTTCGCAACATAAGATTTTATTTAGTGGACTCAAGTGCGGCGTTTGAACTCAGGCATTTCTCTCCCAGTGCAGTGAAAGTCTGACTGTGTCGGCATTTTGAATGAGCTTACTGCGTGTAAACATGTTGCTGTGTGCAGAAAACATCACTGGCAGGATAATACATACAGCAGGCCACTGGAATGACTGGAAAAGCTAATAATCTGCCACCAAGGCCAACAGGCTGTACTGTGTTTTCTATCCAGCACTCACAAAAACTCCATAAACTGCATATTGACTGAACTGAACTGTTGATTATTGTCTTGCTGTAAATGTGTGGGTGTGTGTTTGCAGAGCGTGTCTGCGATCCAGACGAAAGCAAAAAAAAAAAAGACTTGGAATTCACTACTGATAAATTTTGGACATAGTATTAAAACAAGGAGCGGAAAGACAATGCTTTGTGTTGCTCAAAATAGAAAGTGAAGCACTTCACATGAATTTAAAGTTGCTTTTCTCCGGCCTGTGCCTGGAAAGTCCAGACCGGTGAGCCTGTTGATTTATCCTTTATCCTGTTTGGTAATGCTCACAGCACACACACACACACACACACACACACACACACACACACACACACACACACACACACACACTCAGACACACACCCATATTTTGTTACATAAGATTGTATTAGGGCAGCAGCATTGAATTGCTGGACTAAATCTAGTCTGCTTTTGTCCTGGCTCTTTATTTAAAGGGATACTCTAGCAATTTAAAATTGCTCTAATACAAAGTTGAGGAAGTCGTGAGAGGCAGGTTAAAAAAAGAATGGTCAGAATCAAGGCAGCTGAGGCTGAGATATCCTCACTTTAAGTCCTGAGTGTGCAAGCGCAAAGGTTTCATTTTAACATGGAAATTTTGAGTGTCAAAACACTTCATTTCCTGCATTCTGGTGAATTTTTATGCAGCAATTTGTACCCTTTCTGCATCAGCTTAAGGTGGAGGTGTCTTTAATTTCATTCAAATAAAAGCCATCTGCCACTCTGATGTTTTTACTGGAGGGGAGGGCCGTGTATTGAGGGGGATGTGGCCCCTGTGCCCCCCCTAAAATCTACGCCTATGTGAGTGGGAATCAAAAAAATTCTAGATCCTAAATTTCCCATAATGCAACTACATTAAAAAACATCCCTGGCCTGATAAACATCTTTTAAACTCCAGTTTGCAATGCAGGCTTACTGTTATAAACGTGTGGTCTCCAGGGCCATGCTGAGATAACCCTGATGACATCACAATGACATCATCAGGGTTTGTTTTCTCACACTTGACAAAGAGACACAGAGGATATTATACGGCTGTGCACTCAGGCTGAGTAGAACTAATGCTGCATTCACATGGAATCAGGGAGACGGTAGATGACAAATAGGATATTATTTTGGTGAATGAGAGCAGGACGGTAAAATTAGGTGAGGCTAGCAAGAGTAGTGGTAGATGGCATCGCCAAAAAGTTTACATATTTTAACTTTTTGTCCTCCTCCGTGATGGAATTTACAACCAGATGTAACATAGCTCCCTCATACTAAGAGAAAACACAGGCAATCTGGACAATTACTGAACGTTACTGGAAAAATGAAGTAAAATGTAATGTAATATCCATGTAATAACGATACAATGTCACCATAGCAACACATCTTCATGCGTATTTTGTGTTACTGTCCTGCTATTCCGTCAGACTGTTTGTTTGTTTTACTCGTGCCGTCCAGAAGGTGTTTTTGTGTCTGCTGTCTACTGTCTGCCTGACTCCGTCTGAACGCAGCATAACTGAGACAAATAAAGTGATCTGTCTGTGTAGAATCTGCAGAGTCCCCTTTAATTGACTGGGTTAACCCAGAACTTTCCAAAATGCCTTTGAGCAAAACAATGAAGTCCTACTTCTGTACCAAATGTGACCTTTGACCTGCGGAGTGAAGAGTAGAGACAAGACAGCTTTCCTGCGGTGATCAATAGACTGTCACATTATTGTATTAATGGTTTGAAGATGGATGTTGAACAGGCAACAGCATAATAACAGCGAGCTGTTTTGATCTCCCTTTTTTTTACAGTGCAAATTAGATTCATCATTGTCATCATTATTTAACAGTGAAAGATTTTACAACAGTAGCTGGTGCCTCTTCCTCAGACGAATTGTCTGGTTGCACAGGAAGTGATGCATTTTACATGTGGCTTCGGAATAAATAGAAAAAGAGCAGGGCATAAACAGTAATCACTGCCGTGGCTGAACAGACAACAACAACATCAAAGGGTAAAAAAAAAAAAAAAAAAAATCCAAGAGAAAGACGTCACGCTGCCCACGCAGTTTGATTGACAGCTGATCCCTGGGAAGTGCGGCGCAGACACACCGCAGCTACGGTGACCAAAGATGGAGACCGATCTGTAGAAAAACAAAAGATCTCCCAGATTACCGTGGTCTGTGAACCATTCAAAAACAATGACAGAGAACAATAAGACATTAAAAAGACCAGCATTATTTCCCGGTTCTGCAGCAGTGACAGTGTGTCAGTGACGTACTGTACGCGCTCTGTGATGGAGGATTGTTTATTGATCTGGCTCTTTGTGTTTATGCGAGCGATTCGACATCCACGCTGTATCTACTCCTTCGTGTTGAGAGGGAAAGCTGCTGTTTTTGGCTCACTTCATGCTCTGTGTGTGTGCATGTGTGTGTGTGTGTGTGTGTTTATGCCTGTGTGCTCATAGGCATGCTCACAGAAAATACACACACACACACACACGCACACACACACACACACACACACACACACACACACACACACACACACACACACACACACACACACACACACACACACACAGTGCTCGGTCTGCTCAGGGGGTGCACATGTAACTCAGCTCTCTTATTATGTTGAAGGCAGTTGAAGGCCTGTTCATAAAACTGTTTATACACTACAAAGCTTATTTATATAGGCCACTGGATTACAGACTGCCTCTACACACCACACACACACACACACACAGATCTCACTGGCTAGATATGTGTTCATTCGTCAGTGCTTCTCTTTGTATGTAGCTGTTATTACTTATACAGCATGCCTACATAGGTGTGTGTTTGTGTGTGTGTTTTAATGTGGCACGGGTGAACATTAAAGAGTGTGTGTGTTTGTGTGTGTGAGCTGGCAGTGTGGATGCAGGACATCCCCTGGTAAAGTGTGCCAGGGCTGAGCTGGCAATATGTGTGTGGCCAGTGTGTGTGTGTGTGTGTGTGTGTGTGTGTGTGTGTGTGTGTGTGTGTGTGTGTGTGTGTGTGTGTGTGTGTGCATGTGTGTGGAAGGGCCTGGCTCCTTGCTCTGGTTTCATGTTCCCCATTTGGCTGAACTACTACTACAACTGCAGAAGAGCAGCACACGCGCGCACACACACACACTACCCTGCAACAGTGTGTGTGTTGATAAGTGGAGCACATATAGTGCACACACAGCTCCGTATGAGTGGGTCTAATCTTTTAGTTTGGCATTGTGAGCATCAGCCTGCTTCTTTCTCTCACTCCCACCACCTTTTCATCACTTTACATCCTTCTCCTCAGCAAATCAAAAGCATGTTTAGTGCCAAACAAAGTGATCCTCAAAGTGGGATAACATATGTAATTCTTATGATCGCAGGCAGCTCACTTCATATTTTTTTTGAACATGTTCAGCTCACTGCAAAGACAAGACAAACAGGCCCCTGATGGTGTTCAACAATTTGTTCTCTGAAGGAAAGACTGTGTTACTGTCACTAACTCATAACCCTAAACTGTCTGAACCCTAACCTTCCTCATGATTTTGGGAGTTGGCTCTGAGAAAGTGGAAGTTGGAGTAGCAAAATTGGAAGTATTTTTTTCAAACTTCCCCGTCTATATTTGGAAGCTGGGTTTGGGTCCATCATGATCTAACCCCTAACCTCTTGCCCTCATGCTTCACTCTGAGGAGCTAAATCAAGCTTAATCATTTATAGTGATGATGTCATAGACCTACACTTCAAATCTGGTGATTTTTCTAAATAAAAAAAAAGGATTAAATGCTCCAGAGATAAATTAATTTATCAACTGGTCAATTCTAAATTTTGGTTTTGGACTGTCTGTCAGACAAAACAAACAATGCGAAGACGTCACCTCGAGCTCGGGGTAAATGTGACGTTCTTTTTCACTAAATCAGACATGTTGTGGATGAAAGTATTAGTTCATTAATCAAATAACAGATTAATCAATAATGGAAATAATGTGGAAATGCAGCCCTAAAATGCTTCTTCTTCTTCTTCTTCTTCTTCTTCTTCTTCTTCTTCTTCGTCAAGATTGTCTCAGGATTGCATCATCATAAATTTTGGAGATACATGCCGGCGTCACAGCCTGGCATATGGTTTGACCAGGACTGTATTACTGAGACATTGTATTACATGATGCTGTAAATGAAAATACCAGTCATTTCTATCGCCCATCTACCCACACCTCTCCAAGAAATAACAATAAATGTTTCATACAGACACGTCTACAGGTTTATCCACACACAAAGCTATGCTTGCACCAGTACACCCAAAGTAATCTATAATATACACACAATTGGCGAGACAAGTGTAAGAAGTCACAAGTTGATTGACAGTGAAGGGAAGCAGAGAAGTCGCATTTCGGGAGCACCCGAATGTGTTTATTTTTTCTTGTTAATCTTTGATATTTTCTTGTGAATTACTAGACAATTTCACCTGTAAAAATATTTCTTGTAACACTTTAAAATATGTATAAAAAATAAAATCAGCTCTGCGCATGATTTCACAAACATTAGCTTTTGTCATGCTAAACCCCAAACCCCTTAATTACACTTGTTCAGTCCTCACATGTCGAGGAATACACCATTTGATAATGCTTAAAAAAGATTACACACACACACAACATGTATAAGGAACTCCCCCATCGCCACCAGCAGCAGCAGCACTGACTTTTCCGATAATTTGCGGAGGCTCATTTGAATTTTAAGCGCTACTTTAATCTTCAAAGCTCAAATAGCTTTATGAATATGCATGCAGTGGGCAGACTTTAGTTCATTACCTAGTTGTAAATTCTAATGACCATTAGGTCCTCACAGTAATTGCCAATTGTTTTGCATTTTTGATTGGCCTATTACCATGCGCATTCGCGGCGCACATCAGCTACGCTTGTCAGAGCCGGCATGTCAAGGGGTGTTTGTGTGTGTGTGTGTGTTTTCATGCCTGTGTGTATTTTCTCATTTGTGCCTTGGGTGGGAGCTGTGTGTGTGTGCGCGAGCTGGTTTTTTAGGCTAATATAAATGAAAGTTGCATTTTTTTTTAATTGTGTGAAGATTGAGAGCCGAGCCAGAGATTGGACATATTTAATTTACATGATGTCTCGTCTGTTCCCTCATTACACTGCTTGTCTCTCACAAACACACACACATAAACACACACAAAGTCTACCCAATGCAAACCATCTGGCTCTCTCCTGTATGTGTCGGTCTTGACATGGTAAAATGATTTCTCAATGCCCATCTCTCTCTCTCTGTCAGTGTCAGCCTATTCATTTTTAGTGTCACCCCCCCCTCTCTCTGTTTCTCCTTGAACAAACAGATGTCAGATACCTCTCTTTTCTCTCTCCTCGTCCCTCCCTGGCTCTATCTGAGGCTGCCATTTTGGAGACAGTGATTCGTCTTCCTAAGTGAGTTTCTCTGTAAACATGGACGAAAACTCCCGAAAAAAGGAGAGAAAGAAAAAGAATTCCATTGTTCTGTCCTCGGCAGAAAAATGCGTCTTTTTTTGTGTGTGTCACGCGGTTGTGCATACACACAAGAAAATAGGCACCTGTGTGTAAACCCTCACTTGCGGGCACACACCTAATGCTTCCTTTGTACTCCAAAAGAGGCCTGTTCTGAAAGTGTTTTTGGTGAAGGGAAGACAAAAGAGAGAAATCAATAAGATAAATCAATTTTCATCTAATAATGAGGCCCGGACAATTAAGAAAATGAGAACAAAGATGGAAAGGCAGCAACAACAAACAAGAACAACTGGTGCACAGGCGCTAATCTTTCTGTTTTCTTCTCTGGTTCCCTTTGTTGCTTTTTTCTCCTCACATCTTTTCACCCTCCCCTTCTTCCCCCCTAACGCACACACACACACACACACACACACACACACCACACACACACACACACACACACACACACACACACACACACACACACTCTTCTTTTTCCTCACGTCTTCCCAGTTTGTGTACAAGTGCTGTGAGGGAGATATGTGAACCTACATAGCGATGAAAAGGAATTCTTAATTGCCCAGAAATGAGCAATGTTACAAACGGCGGTGTAATGGACGCAGCCGAGGGGAAGGATTGTGTGCGTGTGTGTGTGTGTGTGTGTGTGTGTGTTTCAAGGGGTTGTCTCCGGTGGGACTCACGAGGCCTGTTTCCTGAGGTCTCTTTTAGCCCCCCTACAAATACTCACACCCATACACACACACACACACCCTATATACCTCTGGCTGCTGTTACTCACTTCAAAGTTGTTAATATTCAGCTGGGAAACTGTATCCAGAGCACAGCTAAATTATTAAGCGTATGAACTTTTTAGGCAGTAAGATGAACTGATGGGCCACATCTATGAGATCCTCCTCTTCTTCACATGTGTGTGTGTGTACATGCCCTCTCCTTCTGCCCGGTGCTTGGTCTTTGGCCAAGGGCATGCATAATTGATCCCGTGCCCGCTATCATTTTCTTGATGTAATTGCCCCGGTAAGATATGATGAAATCTAATGGATAATTTATCCCCCCAAAACGGATAAAGAACCGCTAAAATGTACTTTATAGGCATTTTTGTCTGAGTGTGTGCATGTGCGTTTAGTAGTACAGTAATATACACGAATATTTCAGCCGTGTGTGGTCAGTCTGGGGAAAAGAATGGTAACTGATATTGTCTAAGGGGGAAGAGATGCTAAAATTGTGTCAAACGTGAACATTTTTAGGATGTTTTTGAAGCTAAACTCAACGGAACTGCCAGCTTTTAATGCTGACATGAATCACTATGAGGTAGATTTACAATAGATATCATTGCTAGAGCAAAAAACTGCACAAGGACAAAATGTTTAAGAGAAAAAATTAAAAGAAAGGCAATGCTTTCAAGGAAAAGTAGCTGATTTGTTGTCTGTTCTAAGGCTTCATTGCTGCTGCATCAGTGGGATGTAAGAAAATGTTTTTGCAACGATATGAAAACCTCCCAGACTCTTTAGAATTTGTCACATTTCCCCAACCTGTAGTGGAATCATACAATAATTTAACTGCAGCTGAAATGACAAAATTGCCCTCAAAATTACAGCAACAACAACAGAAACATTTATGGCTTACTTCATCTCACCTCCCCTCAATCGTTGGACTCAACCCGCCCTCAAAACCCCAACCGAAAAAACCTGTATTTAAAAATAAAGACATCACCTATCTCGTTAAATAAATACTGAAGTGTGAAAGAGACTGTAATTCCTTGAACTCTTGCCCCGCCACAAATAAGCCAGGAGGAACGCCAGCCTTTTATAAGAGTGTGTGTGTGTGTTTTTAAGCAAAGACCAAAATAAAAAAAAAAGCACCTTCACCTGCTCTTTATGAATTCCCCTTCATTTTTTTTCTCTGCCTTTCTGTCTGTCTTCTCTTTCTTTGTCGATCTTTTTCTTCTCTTTTTTTTCTCTCCCTCCTGTGCTGCAGTTTTCCGTTGGAAGCCAGATGTGTTTCAACATGCTCTGGACTGTAGTTAACACTGATCTCACTCTCTCTCACACACACACACACACACACACACACGCACACACACACAATCTCACACACACACATACTTTCTATCTGCTTTAATTTAATGGAATCTAACCCCGTCTTTTGGCCTTTGTTTCATTTTGGACTTTTTTTGTTTCAAGCTTGTTGAAAAGCTGTTCAAAGGTACTCTCTTAAGACAAATGTGTGTGTGTGTGTGTGTGTGTGCAGCACACCCGAGCACCGTCTGCCGAAAGACAGACAGACAAAGGGACACATGCACACACACACACACACACACACACACACACACACACACACACACACACACACACACACACACACACACACACACTGTTTATCTTTGCAGTACCAGGGAAATGCAGGCCCCAATCTGCAACGCTGGGAGAGGTGGGATAGGACGACAAAAAAAAAAAAAAAAGACAGACAGGGAGATGAGTGGGAGAGGGCATCGGGGTAGAGCGCCCTAGGGGGATAGGGGATGTGATAGAGAGAGAGATGGGGGGTGAGGGTAGAGCGAGATAGGAAAGGCTGGGTCCTGGCGGTGGCTGTCCATTAACAGATGAACTTGGCCGACGTCCAACTGTTTGATGAGACTGGTGTCATAGTGCTGCCTGTGTGTGTGTGTGTGTGTGTGTGTGTGTGTGTGTGTACCCCCCCCCCCCCCACACACACACACACGATTACAAACACTATCTTTCCTCGCTTTTTGGCTCTGCATATTAACCCACTGTTAGCATTCAGTGTAAGCTCTCATTCCCATTTTTTATCTACCTGCATACACACCTCTCTCTCTCTCTCTCTCTCTCTCTCTCTCTCTCTCTCTCTCTCTCTCTCTCTCTCTCTCTCTCTCACACACACACACACACACACACACACATAGTTCAACAGGACCAGTCCAGACCGGTTTGCTGGCATGGAAACGGTGCCACCGAGGGTTAAAGAAGTGAAGTAGAAAAATGAAAAACAACAAAAAAGTTCAAACAGACACAGAAAAAGAAAAAAAAAATTACAGCAGATTTCCACTAATGCCCCTGACCTGCCGAGCCCTCCACTTCAAGAGGCAGAAAGATAGCAAGGAGGAAAAATCGCACACAGCGAAAGACAGACAGACAAGGCAGAAAGAAAGCAGGAGGAAGTAGAATATACATATTTTTAACCTTTGTGGAACTGCTGCTTGTGTAACCGAGTGCGAGTTGACAGTGCAGGAGCACATTTATATTTACAGCAGCAGCCGGGGTCAGGAGGTGCAGCAGGAAGGAGGGAGGGTTACACACTTTCTGTAAATTTACACTGCTGAGCTGCTGCTGTTTCTGCTGCTGTTGGCTGCTGAGCAGGTTCAGTGGGTTTGATGCCTTGCTTAAGGGCACTTGCGCATTGGTTGGCTGTCTGGTTGTGCCACGGTGAGAAAGTGGTTTCAGTGAGTTCAATTTCAACTTTGTAGTTGTAGCTGTCGGGACATTCTTTTACTTTTGATTGATGGGATTAATGCCTTGCTCACTGGTTTTCTGACAGAGGCATTTATTTGAATTATTTGATTGGAGTAGTGATGGTTGTTATGCCTCCAGTTCTGCTCCTGCTTCTCCCACTGTTGTTGTTCTCCAGTGTGCCCTCAGGCAGGCTTAGTGCCTTGCTCAAGGGTACTTTTGAAGAATTTATTTTTGCAGATGTGTACTTCAGTGGCTAATTTTCTCCTCGAGGACATGGCTGCATTTAGGATTCAGATGTCTCTAGACTTTGGCATCGCCACGAACATGCTGTACTTTACCTCTGCATGATTTGTTCTGCCCATATGATAAAGCATCATCTCGACTGCGCTGTACAAGACACACTGTCCTTTACACTTGTAATAGAGATCAAAGGTGATGTGGAGAGTGAGAGCTGCGTGACTAAAATGTGACTGTAAACATAAAGGCGCTAAGCCATAAAATGTAGAGTTACTACATACACACACACACATATATACTCACACCTTCAAGTTACATTAACCAAACGGCTTATTACTGACGCACAGCTTCGATAAATGGCTCAAAAGCATTAAAAACTGACAAGTAGCATGTCAGTATGGCATATTGTAAAACGGTTGCATTTTGAAACAAAGTATTTAATAACTATTATTTGACAAAATTAAAGACATTTAAACCATACATTGATGCAGAGAAGGCACACAGTGGTGCATAAAAATTCACCAGAATGCAGGAAATCAATTGTCTTATGCTCAACATTTTTTGAGGGAGAACCCCCAACCCTCAGTTTCTTGTGTCTCCCTCCCAGTGTTAAAATTAAACCCTTGCTTTCAGTGAATGTTTATGAATGAGAGATGTCACATTTCTCCAAAAAGTGAAAATATTTTTGAAATATCACAATAGTAATTCAGGACATTGCATGTAGTTGAACTTCTTTGAAGAACTGAAGAATCCAGACTCCTCATGATAAGTCGTCTTAATGGTAAAGGGGTCAGATACCTGCGTGGTCCTCAGAGGTGGCGTGTGTATGTGTTGTTTGGAATGTGATATCTGGACCCAACATACTGTAGCTGTGTAGAAAGTTTAAAGGAGGCCACGTCCTAATGTTAAAGGGGACGGAAATGTACTCTGGACTAACTGTGTCCCTGTGTGTCTTTGCACATATTTGTGCATATATTTGTACCTGTTTTGTATAGCCTCCATGCTGAACCTTGTGGTCAGTGCAAACACAGATCAGAGCTTTCATAAGAGTTTCACAATAAAGGCCTGAGGACCCACAGAGATGTGCATATACACATGAAACATATATGAGTGTGTATGTATTTGTGTGTTATAGCATTTTTGTAAGTGTGCATATGTGAGTGCAGACATACTGCAGTTTTGCTCAGCTGTTTTACAGCACATTGACGTCACATGTCATTTACCAAGGGTCAGTGGGTGTAAACTGTATGTACTGTATGTGTGAGGGTGTGTGCCATATGATAGGGCAAGTGATATGTGGACTTTATGTTTTGAAGTGTAGGCCAATACAGTACATGCAATATGAACTGTGAACTGGACACCATGACCTGCACACTGCAGACTGAAACGCATGCTGCAAATAAACTTTATAAGGCTGTTTCATACAGCTACAGTGTTCCAGCAGATATGTAGTAACATTAGCATTTATTTGGAGGCATGTTTGTGTCACTCCCCTTTTAGCTTTGTTTTGGGCTCCACCAACTTCTGAGGAAATATGTGACTCTGTTGTTGGTAAATGCTACACTGTGTTTACAAGTTGGTTGCTAATCTGGCGTGTCTGTTGTTTGTTGCTGTGTAGATAGCATATAGTTTTGTTTTTTTAGCTGAAAATGGCTTCCTGCTGCAGCTGGAGACAACACCAATGACAGCCAAAACTTTTAAGTTGTTAGCCATAAAACTAAAACAATTAATTGAAAGACGTTAAATGCTTGATATAGCTGAGGGGAACTTTTTTTTTGTTAAGCCAAAGCGGAAGTTAGCATCTGTGACAAATAAACATTTGTGATACTTAAACATTTTGCAAGAAAATCTTCACAAATGAACACCACTTTTAAGATTTTTGAAGCCTAAATGCAATCAGCAGAAGTAAAAAGCTAACATTAGGCTAACAAACTACAGCACGGTTGCATGATATAACATCCCCACCACAACGAGGCTGTAAAGCCGTGTTCAGCTTTGATATTTGTTGCACTAACCAGCCGTCTGCAAAGATTAGGTGAAGTCCACTGCAGCTATCTTATTAGCGCCTTTAGTGTGGTTAACATATTAAAATATTTTTCAGATGCTATTTAGCATTATTTGGAGTTTTACGAGCTCAGTGCTCCATGCCAGACTTTTATAGCAGTGAAAACCTCTCTTTCTGTCTGTTTTGTGTGATGCATTTCTAATAAATACTTCTTTAATGTATGACTGAGTCTGAGTCACAGCCCAGCCTCTGCCCTCAATGATACTGCTCGAAATTCTTCAGAAGATTGTTGTTGTTGGAATGTTTCAGTGTGCTCTTTCATAAGCAATTTCTGTGTCAAAAATTTGGATGGCATTGTCAGATCTTTTAAATCCTGCCTGTTCAGTCAACATATTTTAGCTTTAAATGCTCTTTTCACATGCTGAAAAGTAAGACATGGCAAGTCTCATGCTGCAGGCTTCTCACGTGGGTATTTGTATTGAGGTATCAGCCAAATTATAAATTTTACGAATGAGCAGCATTTATGTATTGGTGGTTAGGATCCCTGACCACTGCTGCAAAGCCGGTAGACAGGGCAGTGCACCCATATAATTATAACACACACACACAGACATGCACCCCTAAGGCCTGTAAGTGGTGTAACTTACTGTTCCTACCTTTGGCTATATCTATCCTCAGCCCCTCTCCTGCAGGCTGTTTGTGGCAGCATTTGCTGCATTAAAAATGAGAGCTGCTTGGCTTGGAGCTACCATATCAGCTACCTTCTTTTCTCCCAGCGCTCTAATCTTATGTAAACATAGAAATCAGCTCCCAGCTCGCTCTGGAAGATGCAGGCCAGCAGTGATGTCCCACTGTGATACATCCCTCCAAAGCCAGGATTAAAAGTTTGGAGGCACGGGGCATTTAGGGGAGGGGAGTTTATGTAGGAGTTGGGTGGGCAGCTGTCATCTCTTGAGTGTATTTATACCTGAGAAAAAAAGAAAGATTGAACCAAGGTCTCACGTTGGTTGGAGTCCAGGTGGTTTGTATAAATGTGGTAAGATTTGCAGGAACAATAAAGAGAAAGCTATAATTGTTCAGGAGAAACAAATATGTGCACTCCACAGGGTTAAAGTGCAAATGAGAAAGTTAAATCTATTTTTTCATTAATGGGAGGGTGGCAGTGCTCTGCTTTAAAGTGTCTAGTCTGCCAGAAATCCACAAGAGAGGGAGAAAAGCAAGGGAGGGAGACAAGCATCCCAAAAAGAGAGACAAAGATAAAGTGGAATAAAGAGACAGAAAGAAAAAGATATCTACACCACGCTGAAAGAAGCACGTTGTGACGTGACCCATGTCCAGCTCCGTGTACGCATAAAAGCATCTGTCTTCAAAGACATATTTTATGTATGTGTGTGTGTGTGTTTATCTGTGTCTGCGGCTGTCTGTGTGTATCTGTGTCTGTGAATGATCTATGGTTTGTGTTTACCGTGCCATATTTCGGCCTGGCCTGCCGTCACTGGCGTATGAATGATAAATTGCGGATGTCCATCGGATTCACCCGAGCACCTGTGGTCCCTCGCTCCCCCGGCCGTGTGGCAGGAGAGCAGAAATAATAAATAAATAAGCAAAGTGAGAGATAAACAAAAAGGCCTCCAAGGGATGGGACTTTTTTTCCTCCAGGGCTTGTTCAGGGAGCAAGATTTTTTTAAGAGGTTTCCTCTCCCTTTACTCCCTACTCTGCCTGTTTCTGCAAATATTTTATGTAAGCAGCCACTAGCTATCATCCTCCCCTGCCCTGAAGTTTTTCCTTTTTGACTCAACACATTTGAAATGGATTTACCTTTAAGTGCTGTTTTTTTGTGTCTGGATTTGTTTTGAGAGGACACCACAGTCAGAGTGGAAAGGGTAGTGCTTTTTTCGTGAGCAATTGATATGCTGATTATTTTCCTTATTTTTCACTTCCTATTTTTGGTCTATAAAATGTCAAAAAATGTAAAAATGGCTGACATCACTCCCACAGAGGAAAATATTACTTGCATCGTATAAAATATGTTAACCTTAAAAATTTGTAAAACAGAGAAAGCAGCAGTTTCCAACCAGATTTGGTGCAGTTTTGCTGGATGACTTTATTCAGCTAATCAATTATCAAAATTATTGCAGATTCATTTTCTACGGATCAAACATGCTGCATGAGAGCAACCTTTCCTTTTCCTATTGCCTTCTCTCTCTTTCAGTCACTCTTGTCTTTCTACCTTGCTCACCCCCTGCCTCCTGTTAATCTACTACTCTAATCACAGAGCAAAGCTCTTGGACACTTTAGTCATCAGTTTATCTTCTAACTGCCCTTATCAATCGCTTATGAAGTTCTTTAACTGCAGATAGAAGAGATTTCAGCTTCCCTCTGAACCTGCAGGTTATTGTCTGACTGGTGAATGGACATTACAGACACAGATTCAGATCATGTAATCACCAGGTTTTATAATCCATGAGATCCTTGCTTCAGAGTTTAAGTATTGAAAGAGAGAGGGAGAGAAAAAAAAGAGTGCGTTAGTGATAGAATCATTGTTGCTTTTCGACCAGGGAGCAGTGAAACAGACATTTATTTAAATGAAAAAGTCCTTTTAATTAAACTGTCCAAGATTAGAAGCGCGTGGATTCTGGCGTGAGGTGAATGCTCCCTGTGGCCTGTTGTTCGGACATAAAAGTGATTATTGTGAGAGCAAAGGAAGGAAGGAATCTCTGCCCGGAGCAAAGCAAAAACACTGGAATAAAATGTAGTGATCATAAGAAAGGAAAACATTCAGTAGTGGAGCTGTTAAGTAAAGGTCTACTGCAGAGGCACCTGCAAATAAAGGGCAGTGCCCCCTCCCCTGCAAAAATAATTGAAGGGCCAACATCACTGTCTTTAAGAGGCTGTGACATGCTCATTTTTTAAGCTTGGTAGTGTATCTTGTGAAACCAGGCAACTTAAGGCATCCATTGGCACCAACCATGTAGACATAGCTTGTTGAGAGGGAGGCTAAGTTTTGGCGAGGGAACAACAGGCAATTATCCTTCAACAACATAACTGAACTCCTAAAATTCAATGATGGCTTTAGGTTTCTATTGTTCCACCCCGAGATATTCAGTTACCTCCATCTGACCACCCCTAGGAAAGATTTCTGGGTGCAGCACTGCTCCTCTGGTCAGAACATGTGCTTGTGTTTCTTAGTGTGGATATTATGAAGCTGATTCAGATGAGAAATGAGTGCGTATGTAGGGTGCTATTACAGTAGAGCTGTCAGGTGTGTGACCAGACCAGGACTTTTGTGTTTTTGGGTCACGCTCCAATTAATTTTTGAACTTCTGCACTTCTATATTCTGCATCACAGAGTTTTTTTTCTCCTACTCTTTTGCATCTGCAACACATTTTTGAGTTGAAACCCATGGTTACATCTGTGTGCGTTAAAACAGCTTTTGATTCTTTTTAAAATTAATTATCTGCAGTGCACTGTTGCCTAATGTCTGTTATGTTTTGCAGAAATAACTTGTCAGCTCAGTTTCTGCCCTTTTAACACATGCTCAGTTCTCTCTGTGTGTTAGTGTTTGCATGTCTGACGTTGCACATGGCTGCGTTCTGTTGACCACAGAGGCCCTCAAAGCATCACTACTCGTCCTTTTCCTCCTCCACCTCTTGGTTTCCTTCTCAATATCTCCCTCCTTTTTTCTTTTCGGTCTCCCTCTATGTCTCCCTCTCTCTCTCTCTCTCTCTCTCTCTGTGCTGTGTTTGTGTTTTCTCGGCCTGCTTGTCTCAGTAACAGTAAATACCCTTGCTACCTGACACAGATCCACCTTTCTACTTGACCGCGCACACAGAGAAGGGCAGCTGTGTGTGCGCGCGCGTGTGTGTGAGCGAGTGAAACAGTGTATTCTCCAGTGACCCTCTGCCCTCTGGTTTAAAGGACTGAGTGAACACACACACACACACACACACACACACACTCTCTCCCCCAAGCAACCCCCTTCTCTGAGATAAAACACAGGTTTAATCTTTGACACTGTGTCCAAACTGGCCTCTTTGCAGGTGAGGAGAGCCTCCTGGGGAGTGTGTGTGTGTGTGTGTGTGTGTATGTGTGTGTGAAGCTGTTAGTATCGGCCTGACCTAAATGTGGAGGACAATAGCCTGGAGGCTGTGTGTGTTTGTGTGTACATGCCATACAGTATGTGTTGTCTCCTTCACTGCCTCTGTGTGTTTGTGTGTTCCTGTTTTTTGGTTTTCTTCTCTGCTCTGCCTCCACACCTTGAGCCTTGATCTTTTCTTTAGTTGGTGGCGCAGCTGTGTCACATATTGACTTTTTAATTGGTCTTTTCATAATCTAGATTGTGTCAGCCAGTCAGTTAGTCCTTCTCTTTTCAAATCACTCTGTCAGGGCTGGCTCACCTGCATTAAAGAGTCGGCTCAACAAAATTATGAGAAAAGAAACATTTATTTTCTCACTTCCTTTTACTGATGTCTAACCATGCAAATAGTTCTGGTTTTATTTGTCCAGGTTTTGAGGTTTGTACCTCCACGTCAATACAATGCAGCTGAGTAAAATCTAGATTTCTGATGCTCACTGCATTGCAATTTCACATTTAAAAACTTCAACAGCTTTCCAGAAAGAGCATTCATGTCTCCATGGATAACCCAGAGGCAGATCCTCGTATAGGCGGAGTGACAAAATCCCCCTCTCACCACCCCCAACTCCTTAAGGTGTTTATCAGTGCGTGATCAGAAAGCGGGTTAGTAAACGGTAGAAAGCAGCGTGGAGGCCTGTGAAAACTCTCTCTTTCTTTCAAAGTCAGTGCAGACTGATTTGCAGCAATGTTTGAGCGCTGCTTTGGTGGAGATGGACAGCATTTTGTGGTGGCACGTCGTTATATGTTACCAATTAACGGGCTAAAATGAATGCGTTCACCCAGGTGTTGTGTTTCCATCAGTTACATCAATGCCAGTCAGAGCCAGGGTTGATAAATACATGTAACTACTGTAGAGTAATTTGACCTGAGTGTGAATGCTGATTGTGACCTTTCGTATTATATTAAAGCCAGGTGTTAACAGGTGTTCCAGTTGAAATGGTCACAGTGATGTCTGTGGGTTATCCAGACTCACCAGGACTCTGTTTGTCCTGCAGATTTACTTTTCCCAACATTGTAAGCTCCACAAAAGAAGTTTGACTTGCCTTTATTGTATTGGAGCGGAGACAGAAAGCTCAGAAATGGATCTCGCAAAACCTGGCCAATTTTACAGGCACAAAATGTTAGTTAGCTGCAGCTTTACGGTGCCAAACTTACTAAGAAATTGTGGTGTTTCAACAGATTTCAGTACATGTTTTCCTCATGCTGTCATTCAGGAGACATGATCACGATTCAGGTCAACTTGAATGCAGGTTCAACCCGAATTTAAGCATTTTAATCTCTTGTCATCATTGTACATAGAGAGATATGAGTCTGTTCGATATGCCTCAATGCCATACAATAAAATTACACAGAAGTACTTTACATAAGTACCAAATAAAGTTAGTTTCATTTTCTGTTCTCCTCACACGCTCGCCCACGCAGTGCGCTCTCTCTGTCTGTTGGGTTCTGTCCCGTCCTCTCACTGTTTGTCAGACAAATATCATAATAATTACATTTCTATCCCTGCCTGTAATGTTCATCTAGGCTGAGTTCGACCTGTGTGCAACCCATATTGAGAGCAGGCTGGCCCTTTTTCAGTTGACCACAAAGATGGTTCAACATGCATCACTGTGACAGTCTGAAAGGGTATACAGAAGACTGATGTTTCTCCTAGACCAGTAGTTATGCCAGTTGTAATTTCAAAGCAAACATCAAAATAAATGACTCCCCTCAGTTCCCTCTTGTTAACTTTGACAATTCTAACCAGCAAGATAAGTGGCTGTATTTTGGTTGGTAAAAAACAGGACAGGACTGGACATCAAGTCTGTGTTTCAGGGCATTTAAGTCAAACTCAGACCCTCACACATTATACAATCATCTGGTGGACAGCCACAAGCTGGCGCTGACTCATTCCAAGGTGGAAAATCAGTCCTGCTGGCTAGATCTTTGCTATAATAGATGCCTAGAAATGGAGTTTAATGCCCCTGGCTTCTGTAAAATCCCAGAATTTCTGTTTCTATTGCAGCGCTCTGTGATGATGGTGATGTTTCAAATGGAGATATTGACCTTTTAGGAATATTTACCATGTAATGCAATTATACCACTAATGGATTTGGCCCACTGATCTTTTTATGCACTGTGTCAGCGGGCCAGTAAAACATTGCTGGCTTTATTACAACACAGACACACACACTCACACACACACACACACCATGCAGACCAGTCGGGCCCTGTGCTCATTTGCGTGTGTATGTTCAACATCTATAATCCTCCCTCCCTTGTGCAATCACACACAGGCTCAAACACACATGCATGCATGCACACACACACAGCCACAAAAACACACACGTGCACACCAGACCCCTTGCGAGTGTGTGTCTGCCAAGTCGGACGGCAGGCTGCCAGCAAAAAAGGGGGCTGTGATTGGGGTGAAGGCTCATCTGCTGGGGTTAGCCAGCTATAGCCACACACACGCGCACACTCAGGCGCACACACGTACTGACCCAGCGGCCACTTAGATTAACAGGGTTAATTAGCTCAACACGGCCCCCAACCCTGGCTACAGCAGAGGGGCGTTGGTCTCAGGCCGGGGTTACAGGAGTGCTATCGTGTGGAATGCTAATGTTTTTAGCCACTTGGGTCAAATTGGTGTTGAGCTGGAGTCTGCTCCTGCTAATGAGCTACATATACACCTTCAGGTTCCAAAGGTGCAGTTTAATATAAGTGCAGTTAGAGCCCACTGATAGGCCACTAATATGACCAATTTTAGCTTATCAGAGAGATCAGAATTCATGTATATATTCAGCAAATAAGTTACAAATAGCTGCTGTTCAGAAACACCAAAGGAGTGTCAGTAAAGGACACATGTATTTACAACAGCAACAGCAGCAACAACAACAACTAAGGTGACAATTTTAATTCATTTAAGTATATGTTTGTTCTAAATCTTTACTTGCTTTTACTGGTGCTCTCAACTGCATCTCATGGCCTTCATCACTGGATGGAGTTTGCTCAGTTATAATGGACATCGAAGCGAAGTTAAGTTCATCTAGCACCACTGAGCCAGCTAACATTACAGCATGGCTTAGGAGGACGCCATTTATTCTTACATTTCACGCTATCACGAGCACAAGCCTCTTGTCGATGGGCACACGTCCTTCTGCACGGTGATATAGTTGGTGGGTGAAGAGAGAAAATAGTTCCTGCATGATACTGTGGATTATTTTGAGTAATCAGGTCACAGTTTTTGGAAAGAGACATTGCTGTTGAGTTTTTCAAATGTATTTTTTTTGGCTTCTTGAGCAAAACAAGCTGAGTGCCATCTAATTCCATTACACTGGAGAGACAGACATCTGTACTACTGATATCTCCAACGCTCTGCAACTCACACCAAAACAGTCTAGACTGGTAAATAGCACTACAGGTAAGAGGGAAAACATATAATTTTGATTTTGGGGTAAACACCAAAGGGACACCACTGATTTCATACACACACAGGTCAGGGTTCACTCACCACAGGGACTACTACTGAGCCTGTGTATACAGCTGTATAATGTCATCTGTGGCTCTGGAGGAGCTTTGTCAAGTCTCAGAAAAAAAACAGTCTCATACGGGTTGAGTTAGGCTTGAGACATATTTGAAAGACAACCTGAGTTGTAAAGTGAGAACATGAAGTTTGAAAGGACATCTAGCAGGAATAAAGATCCTATTGAGTTGCATTATGCGAAATGTAGGATCAAGAGTTTTTGAAGCCTGACCCATACTAGCGACTAAAAGTCTGAATATTTCGGCTTCTGTTGTTTCAATTTTGATCCTTCTTTTAAAAATTGCATCTCTTGCAAGTCCACCAACTTTATGAAAGTGAAGTATGAAATCACTGGAGTGCACCTTTAAAATTTGCTGCTGTATTTGGTGTTAGTGTTATATGCTTTGTGACGTTTATCTTTGAACGGTTTTGTGTTGCACATTTTTTTTTATCACAAAAGGGATCTTTTAAAAAAAAAGAAAAAAGAAGTATTATTTATTTATTTATATTATGTGTTAATGTTAAAAAATGTATCGGCCAGTATTTTTGGCTCTAGCTCCAGTCAGGTGAATCCAGTACTTTTGTTTCTGAGGCATTAAGAGCACACTCAGCTAAGAGTTGAGTTTCAATTGTACACAGGGCGGTGTGTTAACAGAAATAGTTTACAGTGAGTGTACAGTATGCACTATATATAGCAGTGTATATACAGTGTAGCAGCCACTTCTCAGCACTCAGCAGTATGTGACCTCACAACTAGCCTAAGTCTATACAGTTTCTTCATGATAACTTGTTTAAAAACTGAATTAAATGAAATTTGGGAACTTTTCACTCTCAACTGAAAGCTGCTCTTTTTCAGGACAATATTTGTTTCCCATTTCCACTGTGTCACTTGAACATATCAAGGTAAGACCAGTGATGAGGCTGACTGCAAACACCTGCCCCACCAAGCATTATCACACATACCGGTCAGTTCCTCTTTCACACTTGTTTTACATTCACACACACGCACACATCTGGCTGCAGGCCTGACAAAAACAGGTAGTGAGAAACGTGAACGGCTGTTGAGGTGAAACGTGTCTTTCTGTGATGGGATTGATTTTTAGTGTGATTTGTGTATGAATGAGCGTATCTGTGTCTGTGCATGTGCGTCTGTAATCTCTTCTCTTTGTGTGAGTCATGGTGGTTTGTGTTGTGCGCTCCCGTCGTCTAGTCTAAATATACCAGCGGACCATGAGAAAGATTCTCCCTGTTTCTTTTTTCTGTGGCCACCAGTCTTCTGACTCATATTGCCACTTTGTCACCGCCTTTCACTCCTGATATTACACCATTTGCTGAGCGGAAAAGATTTAAATAGGAGCCATTTTAAGGTTAGAAACTGTATTTACAGAGCCGTGATGGCCGTCAGGGGTTTTGCTGAAATATTTGCTGCTGCCTTGTTGAGACCTTGAGGCACTTTTAATGGAGAGAAGAGGAAGAAAGGAGGTGGTGGGAGGTTATACATAAGCCTGTATCAGCCGGGCAGAGAGCGACAGTTTAGGAAAGAGCGGCAGAGAAAAAGAGAGCGATATACAGACACACACAGAGACAAAGAGAGAGGGCAGATGGTAAAAAGAGACGGCGCGATGTGTGAAAAGCAACAGTTAGCCTGTGTCTTTTCCATGTGCCAGTCTGGCCTAAATATGGCAGGCTTTTTGACACTTTCTCCCCTCACACACACACACACACACACACACACACACACACACACACACACACACACACACACACACACACTCTGTCTCTCACACACTGTCTCTGCGAAAACTCTACATGAAGTCAGCGACACAAGTCATGGGTTAAAATTGATTGTTGCATTTTTAGCATATTTTAACACAAGAGCTGTAAGAACAGCACATCATCCTATCAGTATCATGCTTCCTCAGAGGAGTAAATGTGGACTGGATTACATCAGTAACTGTGACTCCCTTCTTTGATATTGTTGACTGCATGAGATGTGAAATATGACCAGTGACAATACTATTATTGGCCTGTAATGAATGTGACACTAATGACCAAGGCAGAACTTTATATTTAGTCTCATAAGTTGCATAGAAATAATCTAAAACAGCATATTAGTCCAGAGCATTTATCAGACTGTTAATACAAGCTTAAAAAAACACTTATTCAAGCTGTAACATTTACAGTTTTCAACAAACTGAATGGGCCAATTGGCCACAGGTCCAGGACTGAAAGACATCGGGGGCCCTTAAACCAGACTGTCTGTTTGAATTAACAACATAAGGGCTCAGTCAAGAATAGTGATGTGCCACTCATGTTTTTTTTAATTTTTTTATCTGAGTCCTTTCAATGTCTAGTGTGTAGGATTTAGTAGCATCTAGTCATGAGTTTGCAGAACTTAAACTTCTCCCATGAGCCATATGTGTAGGAGAACTATGGTGGCTGATGCCAAGAAGCGTGAAAACCCATTCTGTCCATTCTGGGCTACTGTAGAAACAACATGGTGGACCATTTCTGCTAATATATGCCCCTAAATCCTACACACAGGACCTTTAATATTGAGTATCTGCCAGCATTAAGAGCTATCCTTTAATCAGAACTCAATGATGCATAATTATGCCAAAGTAAGCCTGCATTAGAATTAGTAAAGAAATGTAATCTGCTAGAGGGGAGAAAAGGCCTTTTACGTGTCTATGTCCAAAGGCCTGCTGTCAGATAATCTATTCCTGATCATTTCACTTGTTTATCACTGTGTCATTCAACATAGTTTAAAATAGGAGTTGTGATTTTCAAAGTAATGGCATATTTATTTTTATTTTTTAGAATTTTATCCATCTTGAATTATTATAAAATTATCTATCTGGTAAAATATTGTCACTGGTTGTTTTCAAGCATTTTAGCCAACAGCTAATTGCAGTTTTCTGCTAAATTGGAAGGAGAATATTATAGTATGTTCCACATGCACAGCTCTAGCACACCATTCTTTCTTTCTTTCTTTCTTTCTTTCTTTCTTTCTTTCTTTCTTTCTTTCCAAAACAAACAACATTGTTTCTTTAAAAAAAAAAAAAAAGTGCAGACGGGAGTCCCAGTGTGGTTAGTTTTTCTCCCTGCACCACTTGAGATAAGCGTCCAGGATATGTTCTTTCAACCCGTATGACCCTGACAGATACCACCAAACTTAATCCCACACACACACTCTCACACACACATACACATGCCTTCGTCCCCTCTGGCTCTTCCTCCTCCTATAGGCAGACGTATAGGGAGGTAAGGGGGCGGTTGGGACACATTTTTTGGCAGCGGTTAGTAGGCAACATACAGTATATACACACACATATGCAGAGCTATGTTTCAACTTGATTTACTGGGCTCAGCTGCAGGGAATGGGAGACAGGGAGAGAGGGCGGGGGACAGAGACAGACAGAGATGGGGGAGTATAGCTTACAGGTAGCAGGTCTGGGAAAAGAAGACATATAGTGATTGTATAAGTGTCTTAAACAGAAGTGGTGCAGGATTTTACAGGGTCCCGGAGTGGCCGCCCTGTAGGGAAAACTGGAAATATTAATTTGTGAACCTGACATACTGCTAAATGTGCTCCATATACAAACCAGGCATGTGGGTTACATGAGAAAAAGTGGACAATAAGTACAAAATGTTAAAGGGTCATTTCACCCAAATAAAATTTTCAGTGGTATTTAGCTGTGCAGATAGTTTTGGTTTTATGTGTCTAGGGTTTTGGTCCACCCTGATACAATGGAGGTGAATAGAATTTTGTTTCAGATGATTGGTAAATACAAATGAAAACAGTGCATTCTGAGGTCTGTGGATTGTGCAGTGTAATAAACTTCTTTCACAGCAGACATTTTGACAGGTCATAACAGCAAAAAGCACAGGTGTAATTAATCACATTAATACAAACTGCATTTTATTCTGGAGAGCCTGTTTTATGGTTTGGGGGTTGTACATGCTGGGTAACCAGCTAACTGGGACACTGTTAGCAACACCTGCTATGACAAGTCAAAATGTCTGCTTTGAAAATGACCATGGGAACACTATATATTCACTTCCATTTTGGAAGGAAATGTTGCTGTAAATGTTTTTTAAATGTAATTTTTCAGTGCTGGAAGCAACAAAATTTCATTAATCTGTATTGTATTAGGGTGGAGGCATAAATCTCAAGATGTAAGAGATGGGTATTTTAAAAACTTAAATAGCATAAACATAGATAGCACTACGGTTAAGGCAGATAATGTTTTTTTTTGCATGGCTGATGATGTTTCTGTGACACAGAGGAGACGCCCATGTCTGTGCTTCCATCACTTAATCAATAAGGTGACAAACCAACTTTGCTGCCAGTGAAGAACTTTGCCATTGGAAAAAATCAGTGATGATGTTTTATGACAATCTTCATTAACTGTTCATGGCAAGTAGGTTATGGTTAGGGAAAGACTGTGGTTATAATAAAAGATAAAATTAACTGATTGTGATGGGATGCAAATTCTTGTCTCCGGCCTGAAAGTCATATGTACAACACACCTTTTCACCACTGTAACCTATACGCTATCACCCTCTGCCTTAAAGCTGCAAAATAAAGCTAGAATTGTCGCTATAGCCACACACAAGTACATGAGACAGATGATCTATGAAAAAAAAAAATCATGTTTCTCTGACTCCTTGTAGTGCTTCTAATGGCAGTACTGCACGTGAATAACAACAGCGGATCATAGCCGAGGAGTCTCTAAAGCGGCTGTCAATCATGTCAATTGCTGCTCATGAACTGCGGTCAAACTGTCAAACTAAGCAGCGCTGATCCAAAAAAAAAAGAGAAAGATTCTTTCACTACATTGACAATTTCTCATCTCAAATGTTTTCAACAACATATTTTAGTGTACTGTTTATCTGTAAAATATGATGATTGTGACCCAGCCCCAAAAACCAAGCACCACCCACTAGCCGGGGCAAACTCATGGCTGGTGGGAGACCTAGCAAGACTTTAGCAGAGAGGAAGCATGACTTTTTCCCCACATTATCTGTCTCAAGTACTACTGTGTGGATGTAGTGACAGTTACAACAGTACGACTTTGTGCTGGACCATCATGCCGATTACCTAGGAAAACCCTTCAATATGACTGCATCAGTCCTTTCTGTGAGATGTATTCAGAGCTCATCTAAGGCCTGTGATGGCTCTCCCCTTTAAAGTCTGTAGTTTTACGGTTGCTGTGCACCTGTTTAATTACTGTCCTGACTGTTGTGAAATATGTGTGCTTTATTCGAACGTAGTCTTGTAGTGTGAACAAGCAGCCTGCTGTGTGACTTTGACCAGCATCGAGCTAAAAATGTTGCAGAAAACATCACAGCTGTTTTCAGCTCACAGCAGTTCAGCTTCTTGATTTTTTTTCCACACAAATTATAATCTATTAAGAGCACAAAAAAAAAAAATTTGAATGAAGACACAAAGTTAATTTGACGCTGTAGTAAGTCATTCCATTTCATGTAGCAGCTCGTGACTGTGATATAATTTCTCCCTGGCCACTCCCATGTTTTGCAGGATTTAGACCAGCAAACACTGACAGATTTTTCTAATAGGCTGAGTGACCGTCTCATCAGGAAGCGTTTTTTAAAAAGATTGCTTAACAGCTTTTATGAATATGACGGCCTTCTGGGTTATTAAGAGCTAATGAGGAGAAGAAAGATATTCTACCCTAAATGTGAGGAGTGTGTGTGCGTGTGTGAGGCCCCCGAAGGTGCCTCAATGTTTCCTCTTTGTTACTGGTGCTCTGTCACTCTTTTTTTTTATCATGAGAGCTTACAAATACTGCTGAAGTGCTGAATGATTTTCTGTTAATACTGAATAAGGTTGAGTCAGGTGTGTGTGTTCTTGTAGGTGTGTTTGCTCCACGATGAGTGATGTTTATGTTTTGTCTTTCTCTCACCCTCTTCTGTTCTGAAGGAGACAAAGAGACAAAATTGTAGAAGGAAAAAAAAATAGAAAAGAAGGGGAGGAGGTGGGGAAAGATGAGGAGGAGGAGGGCCGGTAATAAACAGGTATGTCGAGCCCACCATCTCCTTCTAGGAAAAAGTTACCTCAGTGCGTATTTGGCTTTAAATCGTGTCTGAACTTGACCTGACGTGATTCTCTACTTGCAAGGAATGGACCCTGTTTACCCTGGAACCAGAGCTGTTCTCTCCACTGTCGTCTTGCTGCCTGAAATCTCAGGGTTTAAAATGCACAGCAGAGTTTAAAGTAGAAGAGTGTTAATTTGACCTAACAGTGGTGACGGTCGCCATCTCGGTGACAGTTAAAAAAAGGAACAATGTGAAGGGAATATGCATCCACAAACGTTTCAAAACAGTACTTCCAAAGATTGTCACATGGTGTCCAGTGCAGGTGTGTGTGGACATAAGCCCCATTTGGATGGGATTAGTGGAGGTGGTTTGAGTTTAATATTATATGTGCTGGTCAGTGACTTTAATCCCATGCAGAGCACACGTGTTTGATTTTTTTTTTACTCCGTAATACCCCCATAATAATTACAGCCCCAGCTATTACTGTTTTTTAATGCACTAGTTCATCCTCCCATACAGTAATTAAGTCCCGTCTGCAGAGACACCTTCCATTTCTTTGACTGAGAATGTACTCACCTTGCAGACTCTTTCTGTAAAAACATAGGGCAGATATGTATTACTCACCTGCCCATGTAATATTTTATTTTAAGTATTTAATAGGCATTTCTGTCTTTATTGGGTAGTTAAAGAGGGGAGAGAAGCATAACAAGAGTCCCCAGCCAGAGACGAACTCGGGACGCTTGGCCATGATTGCGCCCATGCCCCAGTAATATTAATCCCATAGAGAACTGCAGGGATGACATTTATTTGTAGGCCAACCTGGAAATTTATGTTGCCCTGGTTCCCTCGACAAAAAGCCAGTGGGACTTTATTTCATTGGATTTTGGGTAATTGCAGAAAATAAGGTCTGTGGCTGACAGAAGTTTATCATGATTACACGTTTTGTTCCGCATGATAATCTTCAGACATGAACACCACTTTGATTTTTGAAGCGTAAATGCAATCGCCAGAAGTAATAAGCTAACACTGGCTATTAAGGAACTACATCAGAGTCACATGACTTCAGCGCCACTACCACAGCAAGGCTGCAAAGCTGTGTTTGGAGTGATGATGTTCTGTGGTAATTTAGCCACGTGTTAGCAACTGCCTTTTTTAAAGACATGTAAAAGCTTCAAAATTCCGGTGTATTTACTGACATGATTTATGTTGCAGAACAAAACTTGAAAGTCTCTTAAGCTTGTGTTAACCACAGACCTTATTTCAGGCATCTGACCAAAAACCCATTCAAAAAAACCCTAGACTACAAGATGACTGGAAGTAAAATTCTCATGTATGTCTAGGTCTTTAGGCTCATTCCTGCAGCATTTTTTCCAACTGGGTTACACATTCTCACCCCCAGCTTGACATCTGTTCAGTGGCCCTACACGTCAAAGTATGAGGCTAGGTACCCTCCTGCATCAGTTTTGGATGTCCAGGGACGGCGTGTCAATTTATGCTCGTTGCATTCTCTGTGTCTTTTTAAAATACACTTTCATTTTCACAGAAAATGTACAGTATTTGCTTGTTAAATGCATACAGTCTTTTTTTTTTTTAAATAATCTTGAAACACAGGTAATAAAATTGTGTTTTTCAGTGTACTTCTGTGCATCAGTGTCTGACGCCGAGGGCCACTGACCAAGTGTCGATATTTGAGGAGTTGGAGTTTGGCCGTAAAGTATATATATATATATATATATCTATATATATATATATATATATATATATATGTATACATATAACAACTACACTTGAAGATCCAAATTGACTGTAAAAAAAAAAAAAGTAAGAACGCGAATCTAAAAAGTTACTGGATATCACATGGCACTTGTGATAAAAGACTTGACAAACTCTTGACACAGAAAATGAAAAGAATGTCCCGAAAGCACTTAAAATACTCTGAAACCAGTCCTTTTTGTTACTTACTCTAAATACTCTTCACTTTGACAGAAAGCAACATGTGGACACTCCTCTACCTTTATCTCAGGGGAGAAGTATGGTTTCTCAATTATCCTTGTTTGGCTTTCCCCTTCCGACCTGTGGCTGTATTTACGCGAACGCCCATTTTATCCATGGCTTTTAATGGCATATAAAAAAATCACTTCCCCATCAAAATGCCCTCTCCTAATAGCTTTTCAGAGTTGTTTGGGAGCTGTTTGGGTTTGGTCATTAGTGGACCATGAGTGTGTGTGTGCTTATGTGTGTGTGTGTGTGTGGGGGTTTTGGACCCGGCTGAGAGGCGCTACTAGGTCGTCCTAGGTGGGATAGGGTTGGTGGAGGGGTGGGGGTGGGTGGGCATCCATGCTGTGCCCATGAGGGTGGGGTTGGTTAGGGTTTGGGAGTGTGTGTGGCGCAGCACTTAGGCCATACTGGGCCTGATGGGAATGCCAGGCCCCCACACCACTTTCCAAATCACTAATGGAGCATCTTTGGGCTCACACACACACACACACACACATAAAGACATCCATCCAAGGAAATACTCACACAACTTGTCACATGTACGTAGATGCCCAGACATCCAAATGTTTTCACTTATACACTGTATTCACTTTACTAAAGAGTTGTATATAAGTTCATACATGCTAAAAAAAAGGACTGCATGCATTGTGGCACCACCCACCACCCTCTCTCTTTTTTTCTCTCCGTTGCTTTTCACACTTCTCAATTATTTACTGGCCTTTTTGTCCTCTGCTGGTGGCCAGGCCCCAAGCATATGTCAGTGTGTGTTTGTGTGCATGCGTGTTTGTGTATGCAGAAATGAATGCCGCTTCACACACAAACAGAAGTGGCTTTCACAGGCGTCACGAGTCTTTTATCATTCAGAAACATGGTCCATACCATATGCTCATGCAGGCGTTGACCAGTCATAGACTCGCTGGAACCATTATTCACCACCACAGGGACCAGACACTGAGGAGACACTTTCCATGTCGCACTTTTCAAATTTAAGGGGATTTTTTTTCTGTAATATTTTGGCTTCTATAGTTCTCCCTTCTTAAAGGTCCAGTGTGTAGGATTCGGGGGGATATACTGGCAGAAATAGAATGTAATGCAATAAGTAGGTTTTCTTCATTGTGTAATCACCTGAAAATAAGAATAATTATATTTTTGTTACCTTAGAATGAGCCATTTACATAGGGAGTGGGCCATCATCCAAAGAGTGCATCACATTGCACCAGAATGTTTCTACAGTAGCCCAGAATGGACAAACCAAACACTGAACCCAGAGAAGGCCACTGGCTTTTTTGTATCAGCCACTGTAGTTAGCAGCTCCTCCGCGATGAGTGAACATCATCAGGAAACATAGATTTTAATGATGAAAGTCCTGTCTTTGTTGATTTTAATGTTTAAATTATCTGCGACATGCCAAGTAGTAATGAAAAAAAATAAATAGAACACTGCATTTTAATCTGAAACTTCTTTATTCAGGGTTTTTACTAGTTAAAATCACCAGGTCCATTGTCTTGAAGAGGAAGATACTTCTGTTGACAATATGGCTTTTGGTAGAAACCTCTAAAATGGTGAAAACAGAAGGAATTCTAACCGGGACTTTGCCACTAAATCCAACACACTTCTCCTTTAATATGGCATTTAACTTTAGAACTGCCACAAGTTTTCCTTTTGTCATTATTGATTATGATAATTTTCTTTAGTGATTTCATATCATATCACTCCATCAAGTTGGTGAAATCAGCAGTACAAATAAATACTGGTTTTGCTGGCTTAACGTGGTGAAATCTATCTCACACTGAGGATGAGTCAAACTCCCCCAAAATACCAACCCTTGCTGTCTTTCCAATGTGTTTGACTGGTGGTTTCACACAAACCAAAAATCTCTCCATCATCTGACTTTGGTTCCAGCTCATGCACACCTTGTTTCTCTTGGAGGGCGAAAGATTTCCTTTGGCGACGAGCGGGGGGCTTTTCTCTCCGGGAGCCGTCACAGTCGCCTTGCACACTAGAATGAATTTAAAGAGGCAGGTAAACTGCTGCTCGCTTCGTATTAACAGAGCCATATATTCAGCCTGTCTCTCTCGCTTTTTTTTCTTCCTTCCTTTCCTCCATTTCTCTGTTTCTCCATCTCTCTCTTTTCTCTCTGCTCTTAGTTTTTTCCCCGGCCTGTAGAAAACGTCTGGGGGATCGATAGGGCTCTCAGGGTGTAGTGACTGCAGCTCTAATGAATCAAGCCTATGTGTTTGTTAAGTAGACAAGGTTGTGAAGGAGCGCTGAGGGGAGTTTGTCTTTGTGCTTTATCTCATCGTAACACTCCCGTTGCTGTTCGTCTCTCTAATAGGGACCGAATCTGGGAACTATGAAGTTTAATATTTAGCTTCTTTGCCTTAAGCAGGAAAATTATTTGTGGAAATGGCATCAAATAGTGTTCAAGTTTGCCCTTTAAAATGCCTGTCATTCAAACCTGATTATGTACATTATCTTAAATATACCGTGTTGCTATCTAATGCCTTTTCAAGAGTAGAGAAGCAGTTTATCTCACAAATGTGAAAATAACCTGCCTATATAATAATTTATTATCCCTGCCAGAAAGTGCCGCTGTGCTGGAGTCCATCCTGAAATCCTCTTGTGAACTGTGCACTGAAATCAAATGCCTGAAAAACCTCCCAAATACACCCGAGACCCACTTGAAGTTGAAGCCTTGTCTGAAAAAAAAAAAAAAAAAAAAATCTTGAATTCTCGTGTTTTTCTTGCAGCTTAAACTGTATCTCTCCAAGGTCGGACAGTGAGACTGTGGGAGGCTGTTTGTGTTAAAAGCAGGATGGCTTGTATTTCCTCTCCTTCCTCCTCCTCCTCCTCCTCCTCTCTTTCACCACAAGCAAGAGCTATCTAGGAAAAAAAAAGGCTTTTTATCGCTGATGGCTAATAGTCATAAATTTGTATTAAATATGTCCTCTATCGATTGGCCTTGTCGGATGAATACAATTAAAGAGACGGCGCTGAGTGCTTCCCACCTGGGAGGGGAAGATGGAGGGATTAAGAGAGGGGAGGGATGGAGTGAAAGAATACAGGGAGGAAAACAAGGAGGGAAAGTGGGAGGGAGGGATGGAGTGAAAGAATAGACAGGCGAAAGGGTTTTTGGCAGCAGCGTGGCGTCTCCGGTCGAGTCGCAGCTTGTCCACATGTTGCCGTAAATGCGTGTGGGCGGTAAAGATGTGTTTTGCTGTTTGTATTTTAGTGATTCATCTTCTCTCATCACGCTCTTCTTCTTTCCTTACCCCCCCCTTCCTTGATTTCCCCTGTCCTTCCCTTCTCCTTTCTGTTTCAATGCCGAGTCATGAGGAAGAATAGAGGCAGTGAAAGAGATGAAGACAGAGAGAAAGATGGAATGTGGAAAATAAAAAGAGGGATTGAGCAATAGAAAAGAGAAAAAGGAGAGAGAGGACAGCCACCTGTATGCAATGTTGATGGACAGATGGAAGGATGAAACCAACTGGGCGGAGGAGGGATTAGATGAAGAGAGGAAGCAAAGAGCTCTGTGTGTGTGTGTGTGTGTGTGTGAGTGTGTGTGTGTGTGTGTGTGTGTGTGTGTGTGTGTGGGCCTCCGGCCAGCTGAGGTGTTTGCTCGGCTCAGAGTGATCTCCCACTGTGGTCACTGCAAGACTCACACACACACACTCACATACACACGCACACACTGATGACTGAATTGTCCTGCTTGGCAGCTGTTGCAGGTCCCTGCAGATCACTCAATACCAGACTGGCTTTGTGTATAAATGTGTGTGTGTGTTTGGTAGTGTGTATGTCTTCAGTGACCACCAACCTTTTGCTTGTGGCACTAAAGAAAATCTGCTTCCTCTCAGCGTGTGCTCTTGTTTCATCAGGGATTTAAGACACAAGTGCGTGTGTGTGTGTGTGTGTGTGTGTGTGTGTGTGTGTGTGTGTGTGTGTGTGTGTGTGTGTGTGCGTGCGTGCGTGCGTGCTTCCAGGAAAAATAAAGGACACATATATTTAGTGATAAAAATAGTAAAGCTACCTTTTTTTAATTGTCAACTTTGGTAACTTACACTTTGGACTGGATTTGTCCAGATGAATGGTTTTGGACTCAATGTGCCAACTGATTGAGATTATTATTATTATGTTTTTTGTGTAGGAAACATCTTTAATTACACATTTTCAGTAATTTAGTTTGGTTTTAAAGTCAGTTAAGACCAAGGGACACTATCCTGTTGAAATCACTATTATAGCTTTATATAACCTATTAAACTATTATAGCTTTTTCTGCTGCTTTCAAACATTCAGTTATTAAAGGTAAAGTTTGGAAAATTTCGGGGGATTTAGTGGCATCTGGATTGCATCTTGTTAGAATTCTTTCATTGTTCATGTTCAGGAGGATTTTACCAGCAGCTGCATTATTTGCAGAGGTCTTTTCCTCTCCAAAACAAAATGATGTGGTGATTAAAATTGGTAAAAACACAGAATACAGCAGTTTCATGTATTAATACACATGTATTAGTGTAACACTACTCCAACACTACTCATCAGAGATAGTCTTCCAACTACAATGGATGACACATAAATGCAAAAATTTAAACACGCAAATGGCCTTATCGGAAGCCAGTATTTTGTTTGTCTGTTCTGGGATACTGTAGGAACACGGCTGTAAACGTGGCAATCTCGGTGGATGTGGACCAGCTCCCTGTGAAGATATAAAGCTCAGTCTAAGACAGTGCAAACACAATGATTCTTATTTTCAAGAGACTATACACTAAAGAAAATACGTATTAGATTCCATTTCTGCCAATATATCCCCCTAAATCCTACACAGTGGACCTGTGAGTTATGACCAGTAAATGGACCTTGTTTCTTTAATATCAAATTTCTTTTTCCAAGGTCCATAATGAATGTTCAAATTCAACTGGAATTTGTTCATTATTTTCAAGCTGATTGACAGTGACAGTATCACTGTTGAAACAGGGTTATTGCACCATGAGAGTTTCTATTGCATCATTCTTTCATTCTTTTAAACTGGGAGTAAAATACAATATATCACGGTCAATCTGACCATGACACTTTAAGTCACCTCTGTGGAGAGCAAACATGCTAAAAGCTACTGATTTGACCAGTAATATTAATGATTTGGTACACTCAGTACTCCTTGAGTGTTCTGTGTTATTGTGTTTGTTCACACACTGTATGCCTCCTATGCTAAATGGACCAGATATTAAATAACTAGTCAGGCTGAAAAGAACATCGCATTGGTGGATCTTTCACAATCTCTGAACCCGCCTGCTATTGATCCGTTGACATTAAGCTTCTGGGGTGAACGGCCAATATTTTGAGGGTTCTGGTGTAGCCATTGGATATTCCAACTAAAACTTGGCACTTTTCAATGCGCCAGTAATTATTTACAATTCAATTAGCAAATTAAGACAGACCCATATATTCCGCCTTATATCTAAAAACAGACATTAGAAAAAAAGCCAATCAAAAAGCTAGACCGTCATCAGATGATCACCCATGGGTTCCAAGATTGCATTTCGGCCAATGCTTTGTGCCTTTTTTGCTCTATACATAAAGGTACCTGCATGAAACCAAAGCCCACTCAAACGTGACTACTTGGACTATAAACCAGAATGCTTCCGATACAGAAATCTTTTCTTGTTGTCTACAGATTCTGCATGCAGATATCTGTTTATAGAGATTAGGTATGTATTGCCTCAGCTACTGAAGAGATGTACCAGGAAGGTTAGTCTGAGTGAAAGACCCATGAGTATGATGTTTGATCTGCAATCAAAACATTCATGTTACAAAGTAATCTACCCAGAATGTGTGCTTGCGTGTGTTTGATTGTCCAAGACATTTTATTACCTCATGATGTCGCTTAACTTTTGCAGCAAAAGTTGATCCAGGAAATTTTGTTGCCAGAGGACATGTTGTTTTGCCAGAACCCTGCTGTGTCAACACATTGACTTCATTGAAATGAATAAGGGGGTAGCATTTTTGTCAGTCAGTGCTATTGTCTGTCTGAACATGGGACTATGACATTTAGCTCTTGTACATCTGTTAACCAGCACCGTCATTAAATCTTAGAATTTATTTCTAAAAATTAACTTGTTAACGAGAGTAAAAACTGCACTGTTGTTTAAGAACTTAACGCAAAAGACACAGCATGTCATCTTGTATGTAAACTGTCAGTTTGACAAAGGATGTTATCAATCAAATGGCTGCATGACAGCAACGTCAAAACCAGCCTGAAGGGACCACATAAAATCTGATTTAGGGGCACCAATCTGCAACAGATTAGGAGTTGAAAGAAAGTTTCTGCATTCTGGGTTTCAAGTAGAAGTCCACAAGCTGAGTCAGTCAGGATTGTGTGTGTGTGTGTGTGTGTGTGTGTGTGTGTGTGTGTTGGGACCAAGTTTCCTCTTTCAAACCCCATTCTCTCTCTCTGTCTCTCTCTCTCTCTCTCTGCTCGCATAAGTGTTGTAATTTGGATGCTCTGTAATTTCACCATGGTGGTTTAGGGTTAAGTGGAGGCTGTCCCTGCCATCGTGAGTACCGGTCTTCCAAATGGACACACACACTCACTCATACACACATGCACACACACTGGATCATTGCTGCAGTGCGCTTGGATGCTTCTACAAAGGCCGGTCCATTTAATTACATTTATAAACACAGTTTAAGGGCCCTGGCTGTGTCATTAGAACAGACTTTACGAGATACATTACCGTGTGTGTGTGTGTGTGTGAGAGAGAGAGAGGGAGTGTGTGTTTGTGTGTGTGACAAAGAGAAGGAAGAGGAAACTTTGTCACATGGGAGCTATAATGGGTGGTTGGATGGACACACACACACACACACACACACACACACACACACACACACACACACACACACACACACACACACACACACACACACAGATTACTTGTGAGAGAGTTGCAGATAGCACAGTCTGTAGCCCAGCAGGGGTTCCAAACACAGAGACAGAAGGTATTGATATATCCCCCGACACACACACACATAGGGACAGACGGTATTGATATTTTTGCTCATCAGCCTAGAGTGGCTGTTCAGCAGGACCACACAGATACGCACATTCTCGCGCACATCCATGCACACACAGCATGTAATCAGACTGGCTCAATAATCCATTGTTGTTTTTGGTAATTCAAATGCGTTCATAGTTTGTCTTCCATAAAAATACCAGATCATTATTGTCAGGCCTGGAGGCTTCGTTTTGCAAAAGAGCTATTTTAAGTTCAACAAATCTAGGTTTTTATCAGTGACAGTATTTTGGCTTTTTACCTTGATATTCAATATCTATAAATCTGACAACTTTAAAGTGGATTAAAAAGCTTTCTTTGAAAAATGAAAAGGTGTTTTTAAGTTTCCAGATTTCTAGAACTTTACTTACAAAGAAAAGCTAACACTCCAGTGATTGTATTGAGCATGTTGAGACATTCTCAGATACATTAGGGCCTTGTGGTCTTCAATCACCATGTTTACATGCATGTTAGTATCCTGGTTCACAATTTTTCAATAGCCTGTTTATTTTTGGTTGTAGAAACCTGATAAGCCCTCATCTTATTTTTGATAACCTAAAACCATGCTAGCTGGAATACTCTGATAGATGCATCTTATTCATGCAAGAGTCTCCTTGATTTAAGATGCAAAGTAGTTGCTTATGATAGATAGGCATGATGTTCCACAAGCTTAAGTAAAAGTGTAGCCTTGACACTGATAATTCAGATGAAAAAAGAACTCTTATCTTTCATCCAGATGAGTCTTAAGATGAAGAAGTCAGTTGGCTGCGCCAGTTTATCAGGACATTCCAAAAACCAGATTATAACCAGAATATGAGCATAAATTAAACATTGGCAAAGAGTTGTTGAGATGGGGTGGAAACAAATGCTTGACAGGTGCAGATAATCACATCATTGTAACCATGCAAACAGGGAAATGAAAAAACAGGTTCCTCCATGTTGTATGCAAACATCATATCTTAAATATGATCAAAACGAAACAAGACTGCCAACAGGGTTACTAGCACACATGTAAACCTACTCAGTGAGGAAACATGAGTAAGTCAGCAGGCCATTTCTTAATTTTAAACAGGGGGTGAGGGGGCTGATCGCCATGGGCAACCCGCTTCAATGAGCTAGCTTTAATGTGCTAAAGCTGGTTCTAAGCATCAAAGCACCGCACATTAAAATACAACGTTGAATTTTAGACTTTTGTCATCATGGACATGCTACGTATTGTTAGCTTAGTTAGATTCTAAATACAGAAACCATTAGCACTAAAGTTTTACTCACTCAGATTCACCATAAGACTAGCATGGTAAACAAGGGAGCCGTAAGAAAGTTGTGACTCTACCTTTGAAGTGGTCCCAAAGTCCAAATATCCGTCTGAACCTTGATTACTTATGCTCCTTTAGTCTTTAAAGGTCGATGATAAAAAAAACTGTCCAAACTATCATGAGTTCTGTCCAGTGCAAATGGACTGCAGTTTTTCCAACATAAACCAATGGGACAGGTCCCAGAGTACAGCATTCACTCCCACTTAAGAGGGCCAGTGGACTCTGTCATGTGTCTCTTTCCGACAGTGTTTGGTTGTGGACATAGGTGGAGAGGATGGCAGGTTAACAAGGGTGATGCATTTTGATCATTTTGCTGACGAGATGGAGGGGGTCCCCACTCATCCCCATCTTACAGCCCATGTTGCAACTGAAGGGTTCAGTGTGCTTTCAATAAACTTGACTGTACAGAATGATTATCCTATAATGTCTAAAGGCATGATTACACCTTGTAAATGACCGCACTCAAAGACACGGTGAAAATCTGCATCACATTGCCTTTCAGAACTCTCTCTAAGAACTCTGTCTTTTGAGTGTCTTTTAGTCCTGAATTGTACATATTGGTGCACACTTTTGGACAGTCTCCCCTTAAAAGCATTCTTGGTGTTGTGCTGGGTTTGACACACAAAATGGACAGAAGTAGTGTGTAATGCATGAGAGCTTAATAGAAGGGTTCAATCTCCGCTCACTGTCACACCTCTGTACACCTAGCCACTGCATAAAATAGGCATGCTTGTTGGATTATCTGACTCTAATAATGTCTCCAAGAATGTTGTGAATGGTCAAAGGCCTCCCTGGCCGGCAGATACATATGCCACTGAACATTCATGGGATGCAGAGATTAATTCTCCTTATTTGTCAAAAAAGTAGAGCCCTTCCTTCTCAAGGGAAGGTTTACAAACAGTACAGAATGCTACGTGACCGCAAGGCAAGGAATACTGATCCCTACTCCTAATTCATATATTGTAAGGTAGTTTCTGTTGTTTGTCCACCCCCTTTTATGAATACACAACCATTCTTTGCATCAGGATTGGCATACTCTTCTTGTACCAGCAGTGTTTCAGGAAGTTGCTTTGATCTAGCCGGCAACTTGTAGCCAGTAATAGAGGCTGATTCCTTCCAAGCAGAGCGCCGCCTTTTTGAGCAATTGCAGTCATGTTTTTATTTGACTGCATCACTCCCTTCAGTGAGTGGACAGGACACCAGCTGCCACTGTTTGCATTCCAATTGTTGGCTGTCCAGTTAGTAAGAAAGCTTGAGCATAGAGGGGAAAATAATTGGGGGAGAGGAGATGAGTGCAGATCTATTCTCTTTGGGCTATACTGGAAGTTGTGGTAGAATGTAGCCCAGGACATTGGTATGACAGTTTATGATGCCAAAATAGCAATTACAGGAATTTTTGTGACAATTTAATAGGATGCCATTCAAGTATGCAACAATGTTCCTATTCTCGCTGGTATCCCGGATTTCCTAACAACGGTGTTTTTGAACTTGACCACCATGCGTTTTTGAGTCTAACCAACAGGGTTTTGAAATGGTTTCATATATATGCCCAAGGGTCATTGTATTCCCCCAGCTCCAAGAAGAACATGCAGTTCTGAAATTAAAACATGAAAAGAGCCATAATTAGGGTAACAAGATTTTCACATGACAACAATGTTATGGTAAAGTGCTTTTGGGCAGTATAACTGACTGTTGGGATTGAAGCAGAAAGCCACAACTGTTGCACTTTAGTGGGTGATGATGGAGGGAGAACGGAGGGAGGGAGGCTGGGTTATGACAATGGAGTCGATAATGTCCATGTTCTGCAGAAACCATTTGAAAATCATTTTCTCTGGTATGGCTGGCTCCCAGAGTCATGAAAAGTGTTTTTATTTAAGTAGGGCAGTGTATCAGTTACAGTACAAACATATTGTGGGAGTCATGACATATGAGGAGGCTATCTGAGTGTTGATCAGCAAGCTCTTATATGTGACACTGAAAATAAATATGGATTATAAGAAAGAAAGAAGGAAGGTGAGGGTGAAACAGACATGAACACACTGCCTTATCATGGAATGATCATACTCATGTTATTTCACCCGTTTCCCTATCGTAATTTTTTTAAGTGTGATCATCAGATTATTGCCTAACTCCTTGTAATTTGCCTTATCTTAAAGGTGCTGCCTGTAACTCTGGAGAAAGATGGTTGATTGCTGAATCTCTTTCCCAGGTTTTCAAATACTAGTGCTTTTGGTTGGTGGTTTCAACACATTTTCATCCCAAACTAATTAAATACTAAAGCTTGGTTTGTGGCCATACCTTAAAACTATTCATCATTCCTCTACTAACTAACTGGCTTATATTTAAGCTGTACAAATGTTGGAAATTCTCCTTCCTTCCCTCTCTGTAGAGAGGTCAAAGGTCAGGTTAGTGCTCAGAAAAATGTGCACCAAATATTCTGTTTTTTTACCCATTCAAATGCCTTTCGACATTATAACACATGTGCACTTTAATAGAAGGCTAAAATTATAGTGAAATGTCCAGGTATCCCTTTAAGATAAAGCAGGGGGTGATAAGGGGTGAGCTGCGATGCCCAGATGTAAATACAAGCTGCAGATCCTGAAAGCCTGAGGCTCAGACAGAAATCCCAAATTGTATTAAGGGACATTGTCCCTCACTCCCTGTATGCGTACCTAATCCTGTTTCAGCGATGTTCCATTACCTCAATTACTATCATCTCACCCAGAGGTGGACCCAGCCAAGGACACCACCGGAGAGCCACCGATGGGTGGAAAGAGAGGGGGGGAGGATGGAGGAGGTGGGGAGGGAGGGCTGTAAAGGAGACGGCCCTACATAGTACAAAAAAAGTAACAGATAGGGGATAGTGAGACAGGAAGGGAGGATAGAGAGCTAGAAGGAAGGAAGTGATAAAGAGTATTACAAGGGATAGTGAATGAAAGAAGAACAAATTGAGAATGTAGAGATGGATAAAATCATATAAGGCCAGTAAGATAGTGGTCGGTCTGTCCTAGCTGGTAGCCAAGCCCTGGCATCCATTTTTGTTTCCCAGCTGGCCGGAGAGGGATGTAATGGTGGCAATCCAGCTAATTTACAGGACAGAATGACTGGCTGAAGAACAGACAGTTACGCAGGCTGACATTATGAGGTGGATTCATTAAAGAGAATTTATTTCATGTAAGTGTGTTGCTGGCCTCATGAGCTGCTGGCTTACATGTACACTCTCCAGTGTTTTGTATAGCACCACAAAGAGGCCTAATATATTAAACCTTTTGCTTTTGCTTTTCTACACCATGTGCAGTCTTCACATGCCATGTTCATGGACATGAGCAGTTGGCAGAATTTATGTCATGCAGACATTTGTGGACCCTTGTGGACAGTCATGTGTCCTTGCAGCAGAAAATATTAATTTGCCTCGAGTACTTCAGTCGGCTTCCACCATAGAAGAACTCTTTAAGACTATACAAAGAAGAGGGGGTCTTTTCAAGTGAACCTTTTAAGCAAGAAAGTGATGTTTGTGGTGTATCATTTTACACAGTTGTGCTATTATGAGCTGCAGGCACATACATTCAGCAAACTGTATTATACTGTAGGTGCTGTTTGTATAGAATAACACTGGTTCGCATGACAAGGATTAGAAGAGAGTTGACATAGGAAATTATTAAGAGGACTGCAGATTGCAACCAGCTCATAAGTCTCCCGGTTAGACTTCCTTCAGTGTTCAGCGGGAGCTGAATTATCCACTGGGGTCTCCTCCTCTCCAAAACAAACAGACCTGGCGATTTAAACCGGTAGAAACACTGAATAAAATGTTAAAAATCAGTTTTTTCCCCCCAAGGCTCTCGTTGCGGAGGGGCTGCTAACTATGGTGGCTAATGCAAAAACACGAATGGCCCTATCTAGAGACAGTGTTTAGTTTTTCTGTTCTGGGCTACTGTAGAAACACAGTGGTGCTATGTGGCAATCTCAGTTGGTGAGGACCCATCTCTATTTAGATATAAACAGCTCATTTTAAGGTAACGAAAAAACAACAATTCTTATTTTCAGGTAATTACACACTAAAGAAAATATACTTATTATATTTTATTCCATTTCTGCCTATATATCCCCATAAATCCTACACACTGGACATTTAACGCATTGTGACACAGAAAACATCTGTGTGCATTGCGCTTTTGATAAAATCTGATGCATTTAAAAAAGTGTTTGATGCTTCCAGTGCATTTTGGCCTGAACAAGCACCCTTGGATGTACAATGTGTCTCCTCAGTTTGCACTGGCTTTATTTTAGCTCCGTTGACAGCCATTGGATCAGAGCGCTACACTTCCTTCTGAGAGGAATGGATAGAGCCAGGGGAAGTTGCTGCACACACACTCTCTCTCGGTCCCTCACACATACACACACACACAGACATACACACACACACACACACACACACACACACCTACACACACACACAGAAAGGTGTCGTGAAACATGAGCTGCGCTGCCTTACTGCCTCCCTCTCCCATCTCGCTCCACATAAGTGTCCAGGCAATGCCCTTGGCTTAATAGGGCTTAATGCCTGTGCTTGTCACTGTAGCATGGCTGGTATTGAGTGGTAGGACATTTCTGGAACTGTGCGTGTGTGTGTTCTCCGGAGTCTCACTAGTGGCTGTATGGCTTTGACATTTACCCCAGGTAAAGAACCGGATGCGATTATTTACCCTCATCCTCCCTCCCTTCTCTTATCTTCCTTCTTTCCCCTCTTAACATCCCTGCTGTATCCAAACTTAAAATTTGCAGCGGGTATTTGTCACCTCTATCTAAACTTAAACCAGAGGGATTACCTCTCCTATCTCATCTCTTTCTTTCCCTTTCTCTGACTCTATCTATCTTCATCTACCGTTCTCCATTCCGCTTTCTCACTTCATTTTTCTACCTCCCAGTGGTGGAGAGTTTGCCTAATGAAGTGGCTGATGGGAGTATATTACAGAGAGACAGAGTGGAGCGGTCGCCTACTCTAAAATCCATTAACCTTACAGTTTCAATCAGTGTGCAGACAAGTCTGAGCTACGAGTCAAAAAGGAGCGTATTAGCTCAAGAGTTACACTATTGTGCCTTGCACTTGTTTTTCTCAATATTTTGCCCATATCTTTGTCTGAAAACAGTCCTTTTACTCTGTATAATCATTGTGCTGTCAGCGTTTTACAGTTTTCCTTGGTGAAGCTGATATAGTTCAGTGTAGCAAAAAAATCTGGGCCCTGTCCATACACAGCCTAAGTGGGCCTACTTACTCTTTCAATACATCCATTTTCATGCACGTAAAAATAACTGAATCCCTTCAGGCACTTTCACATTTTTAGGACTCGATTCAAAGGATTTTTCTGAGAGTCCAATGTCAGAATCAGCACAATCACACATTCAAAGACAAACTGTTTTTTCCTTTGCAATTGCAGAAGCTGAGTAAACTAGTGATTTCCATCAGTTTGGCATATGCCCTCTCAAAACAAAGGTTCTTGTCATTACCTGCCATCATTTGATGCACGCCAAGTGTGACCAGTTCAACCAAAAAGTTGACCCCTTGTGTTGAGGTGGTCTTGACCCCAGCTTGGGAACTTTTACATTAAACCATATGCACCTTTCAGAGGAGGGAGGACTCCTCTCCTATATCATTTTAAAGTTATCACAGTCACATTATTTATTTAACAAGTAACCATAATAATACATGTATTCTGGGCTTTATCAATGGTTAGTTATTTTTGACTATTTCCCCCACTAGCATGCCCCTGAGAGGAGTCTTCTGGGGTACTTGCAATACCAATGTCCTTTTGAACACTTATATTGTGGATCTAGAGTGACTGCCTTAATTTCCAGAGCATCATATTGACTTTGAAGAGATGTTGATTTGACATCCTGCATCACTATTGAAATCTCTTGTAACTGCAGTAGGATAATGGCACATTCCAAAGCAAAATTGTGCAATTACATACAACAATAATATGCTTTTTTTTTAGTTAATAGTTTTCAATACAAAGATGACAAAATAATACAAAAACAAAAGAAAGCGAACACAAAAAGAAAGAAGTGCGTGCGTGTGTGTGTGTGTGTGTGTGTGTGTGTAAAAGTGTAAGATACACGTGTAGGATATATGAGACTCAATAGTATTTCTTTTCAAGGTTTTATCAAGACCTAATCTACTAAAGTTCAAGGGTCCATCAAGTTCATCAGGCCTACCATTGTCTTGGAGAGTTAAAGCAGTCTGTTCCATTGATAGCAAGTTCATAACGTCCTTATACCAGCTCCCTGTGCTGAAGCACTGAGGTTAACGCCTATGTTGTTTCCAATTATTAGAATGATCTGCTTAGCTGATACAAAGGCCAGTGTTATATACTATGCACAGTGCTACTATATAATACTATATACAGTACTACTCAATAGTATCTATATATTGAGAAACCATGGCAGGTTTTCAGTAATATTTGACATTACCACAACAAGTGCATCAGTGTACCATCCACTTCAAAACCATGCCAGCACAATTTTGATAATGTATGTTCAATTTTCTTAAATATGCAAGTTGTAATATAGGCCCCTGTGTATTATCTTTATTTGCAGAACCTTATATGTGACACACTTTGATATTTTAGTACTATTTTAAGCTCTGCATTCAATTGTGTTGTGGTTATACACATGCCACGTTCCCATTGTAATTTAATTTGGAAATTGCTTTCAGAGGCAGAAGAAGACAGCAGCCTATACACTACTGAGACTGTACGTCTCCTGTCAAAAATATGCTCTAAAGCTCTAAGCTTGACTTGTTTGATTTGTGTGTACAACAATGCAGATATCAGACTGTCACCTTAGTGAGAGAGACTTTTTTCATGTTCAAAACTACTGTTTGGTAATATGGCCGCTTTATTTAAGCAAAAGAAAAGCAAACACGGATCTGGTCAATAAAGTAAAGGGCTGCGCCCGTGCTGGATAAATGATGATTCCCATATGAAACATAATGTGTACCGAAAGGATAACCCCATCTCCTGATTCAACTAAAGTGGAAAAAGTGCAGTTTTATTGTCAATACTGTCAGTGCCCAGGATTGAAGTGGTTTAACCAGAGGAGAAAAAAAGATGAATAAATAAATGAAGCCTCCCTGGTCCTGATAATGCAAATGATATGCACAGGTTAGATCTGATGCAGGTGGCCACAATTAGTGGTAATTTGTGCCGATTTTAATGATCCATAATTTAGCTGCCTTTCCAAACTGTTGGTCATGTGGGATAAGTGTGTGTCTGTGTGTGTTCAGAAAGTGAGAAGGGAGGGATGGTCACAAAGAAGGAGGAGGAAATGAAAGAAGGGAATCTTCCACACGCTGAAATACGTTAACAGACAGGACCCCTGTCTACAAACATCCCCGTTTGTAGGTGACAACAAAATACTTCAGTATAATCTTTGTCAATAGTTTAAATTAGTGTTTATGTATGTTCTGAAGTCCCATAGCATGGGTGGAAATTACTCTTTTCAATACACACACACTCTCACGAGCACATACACAAATGTTCCCTTTGCAGATATGTGTTAAATCAGTTTTTTACCACAACCTCTCTGACTGTTTCTTTCTGGCTATTAGAGGTAAATTGCAGTGTGCAGATGTATAAAAGCCTCCATGTAAACCATGACATCCATTTAGTTTCACTCCTAATTTGTCGTTCTGCCGGTAATTAGCAAGCGATTTGTCCTGTTTTGTGTGTATTTTTTACAACCCACCTTACCTGTTTACATATTAATGGGATGTTTTGTAATTTATTGTTCATGACATGTTACAGCAAAATAGCTTTTTACATAAAAAATCATCTGAGATAATTAGCATCAATATCATGACCCCTAGAATGACATCTGTTTATTTATTCTGATTTTGCAATAATATTACAGCAACTTTTGACACTGTTGGATGTTGACATAATTGTCGTGGCTGTTATCCCATAAATAACTGCATTTCTACCCACACTTGGAAGGGCACACATATTATCTTTGACCACAATTTAAAATGTGACAGTAAAAGATTTTAAATATTTAGATTTTTCTACAAACTTTATAAAGGTTAGTGTGTTAACAACAATTTTTGGTTGCCATTAATGGAGAAATGAATTCATTTCTGTGGTAGTGAGGGTGTTTAACAGTATTTATGCTCACCTTATATACCTGCTATAGGGTTTTTATTTTTTCTCGTGTCTTTTTCCAGTCCTTTGTGTAGCTCTTTGCCCACATATGGTCACAAGAATGCTTTAAAGACTTAACTGTCCACCTTAATTCATTTTTTATTTTTGATGGTATTTCCTGAAATATGACATAAATGTCTAACCTTCGTGTTTTCAAGCATGTGCTTGATTGTGTGTGTATCTATTTGTGTCTTCACATATGGATGTGTATCTCTGTTTGTTCACTTTGTCAAACGCACCCACATTGCACTGTGCTTAATGGTGGAAGGCTCTGCATGGCGGCGACGGGGGTTTGTCTGTCATCTAATCTTGTAAACGAGCTGATGGCCGTCCGTTCGGTCCCCTAATGAGATTACACATGCACTGCGGGTCCCACCACAGGTCATCATCGCCGAGGCCATTCAAAGCCAATTATTGTTTTAAATGTTCCTCTCGTCGCCGTCTCAAAGTGACTCGGCATGCTTAACTGAGGGAAGAAGCTTTGAGGGGTTATTTTTCCTCTCCGGTTGGAGCCAAAATGTTTTTACACTCCTACTGTTTTACTTTCCTCAGGCGGCTGGGTGTCTTATTCTGTGTGTGTGAATGGAGAGTATGTGTATGTGCATTTGTCTGTGGGGTGATCGGTGCTGGAGTATCAAAACTACATAAAAGAATTTAACTGGAATATATACATGAATAAACTTGCATACAATGAATTTTTATTCTTAGGTTGCCCAAAAAAGAAATCATTTCTGAGCCGGTATTTACTGATTGGGTTATACTTTGAAATAATAAATTGCCAACCTTTTCTCAGCTATATTACTGAGTAAAAAACATTCCTAGTTCGTCAGATATCATATAAACCTTTATGTATTTATGCTGTTGCTGCAGAATTGAGGAAGCAGTAATTTAAAGGACTAAAGGATTCTTCTCTGTTGCCTCTCCTGCATGTGAGTGTATGTGTGTTTGTGAGCGGGCCTCTGTTTTGGTAGATCAGTGGGAAGTGGTAGTCCGCCGGGATAGCCCTGTTTCTTTGTTCTCCTGCTGACAATGGAGGACTCACAGTCAGTCTAAAGGGAGAAATTATGTCCCAGAGCAGTCTGTGAGAAGAACAAATGCACACACACACACACACACACACACACACACACACACACACACACACACACACACACACACACACACACACACACACGCACACTACTTCTCACATGCTACTCATGTGGGGCATGACCTCAATAACAGCTACTGTTGTATTTGCAAAGCCCTCAACACCATGTGCCGACCACTTTTAAAAGCTGTAACAGTTAGGCCTAAGGTTCAAATAAAAAATTGGTTCAGCCAAGTTGAAAAGAGTTGTCCTTCATGGATTTTTTATTCTGTGCACAGTACTTTTTATTTACAGCTGTGTGAATGTTTCCAAAATTAACAGCATTGCAGCCTTTAAAAAAACAAAAATGGATGTGAAGAAAATAGTTACATCTTAACAGACTCTGATACTGGCTTGTTCTTACAGTAATGCCTCATGTTAAATGTTTTTAATAGTTTTAAATTCCTCCTTACCCAATTCTTTCTTCTCTGTCATAACAGGTAAGGAGGAGCCGACCACCTACACCTGCACTACATGTAAGCAGTCCTATGGCAGCGCCTGGTTCTTGCTGCAGCATGCTCAGAACACCCACGGCTTCCGTATCTATCTGGAAAGTGAACACGGCAGCCCTCTCACCCCACGCATGGGTGGGCCATCCTCCCTGGGTGGGGGTGCAGACTGCCCCTCTCAGCCTCCTCTTCACGGCCTCCATCTGCCTCCTGACGCAAGCCCCTTCAACCTCCTCCGCATCCCTGGCTCGGGCTCAGGTGGAAGGGACAGCGTTGGAATAGGGGGTGGAGTTGGTGCCGTTGGCGCTGCTAGTGGGGGCCATCATCAGCGTTTCCCACCCACGCCACCCCTCTTCAGCCCCCCTCCAAGGAACCACCTGGACCCCCAACACCTGAGCCCAGAGGAGCTGGCGCTGGCAGCCCACCACCCGAGTGCCTTTGACAGGGTGCTGCGCCTCAATCCCCCTCTGCCCCTGGACCCGCCTCCAACAATGGACTTCTCACGGCGGCTACGGGAGCTGGCAGGCAACACCTCAGGGTCCACTCCCCCACTATCCCCCAGCCGGCCCAGCCCCATGCAGCGCCTGCTCCAGCCATTCCAGACAGGAGGGGGAAGCGGAAGCACAGGAGGTGCAGGGGGCAGCAAACCTCCATATCTTGCCACCCCACCCCCTCTTCCAGGCTCCATGCAGTCACCTGTGGGTTCTCAGACCACTCCTACCACCCCTCTCCCCTCAGCAGGAGCAACCCCTTCTGCTACCACCCCCTTGAAATCAAAGTGTTGTGAGTTTTGTGGCAAGGCCTTCAAGTTTCAGAGTAATCTAATTGTGCACCGGCGCAGCCACACAGGAGAGAAGCCGTACAAATGTCACCTGTGTGATCATGCTTGTACACAGGCTAGCAAACTGAAACGCCACATGAAGACACACATGCACAAATCGTCCTCGCCAAACACGGGCAAGTCAGAAGATGGTCTCTCAACAGCTTCCTCTCCAGAGCCTGGTACCAGTGAGCACTTGGGAAGTGCAAGCAATGCCCTTAAGTCAGTGGTGGCCAAGTTGAAGAGTGAGAATAACCGCATGCTACGTGAGAATGGGGAAGAGGAGGAGGAGGAAGAGGAGGAAGAGGAAGAGGAAGAGGAGGAGGAAGAAGATGAGGAGGAGGAGGAAGAGGAGGTGGAGGAGGAAGAAGAGCAGAACGGAGAGAGGGCTGCCAGAAGAAACAACAATAGCTATCACTTTGGGTTGAACCTTGAAGCAGGACGTCAGCATGAAAACAACGGTGGTATTGGAAGCCGACTGGGAGGAGTCGCTGATGAGGGGTCCATCCCTCGCTCACTGCCTGAGGTGATGCAAGGAATGGGCCTGGCCGCTAGCATGCATCACTTCAGTGAAGCCCTCAACGCGCACAAACGAAATGCCATGGCCCAGGAGAACCACCTGCATCACCACCTCAACCGAGACCATCACCACAATCGTGAGATGTGTGATGGGGACTCTGTGTTGGAAACAGATCGTGGGGAAGAGGGCTCTGTCTCAACAGTCAACGGGCGGGGAGCATCCCCTAATGAATCTGCCTCTGTTGGCCTCTCAAAAAAACTGCTTCTGGGTAGCCCTAGTCCACTCAGTCCTTTCTCCAAACGCATCAAGCTGGAAAAAGAATTTGACCTACCCACTCCCACAATCCCAAACACGGAGAACGTCTATTCCCAGTGGCTGGCTGGCTATGCCGCCTCACGACAACTCAAGGACCCTTTTCTGAACTTTGGGGATTCCAGACAATCGCCCTTCGCCTCCTCATCTGAGCATTCTTCAGAGAATGGTAGCCTGCGTTTCTCGACCCCTCCGGGGGAACTGGACGGTGGGATGTCGGGCCGCAGTGGTACAGGCAGTGGGGGCAGCACACCACACCTCGGGGGTCCTGGGCGGCCCAACTCCAAGGACGGCCGCAGGAGTGATACGTGTGAGTATTGTGGCAAGGTGTTCAAGAACTGCAGTAACCTGACAGTGCACCGGCGCAGCCACACAGGGGAGAGACCATACAAGTGTGAGCTGTGCAATTATGCTTGTGCCCAGAGCTCCAAACTTACTCGCCACATGAAGACCCACGGTCAGGTGGGCAAAGACGTGTACAAGTGTGAAATTTGTCAGATGCCCTTCAGTGTCTACAGCACCTTGGAGAAACACATGAAAAAATGGCACAGTGACCGTCCTTTGAGTACCGAAATAAAGTCAGAGTAGAAGGCCGAACTATGGGACCTTTCCCCCGCAGCTATGTCCACCATTAGTCCCCTGTTTATTCCCAGCCCCTTGTAGATTTGCCCCAACCCTAACACTCCACTTTCACCAGTCTGGTGGAAGCTTAAGACCATGTGCTCTGCACCAGCACACCCCGTTTCCATTACCCATTGAATGCATGATCTGTATCGGGGCAATACTCTTGCATTGACGCAAAACTTCGAGCCTTTCTCTTGTGCAATAATTTACATGTTGTGTACTATTTTCTTTTTTGAGTTTTCCTTTTCCATTTTTAAGAATTAGTCAGCATGCATAGTATGTTTTTGCTAATCAAAAAAAAAAAGAAAAAAGAAAAGAACTTGTCCCTGGTTGGTTAGTTGTTGAGTAAATGTGTTGCTGTTTTTCTCTTGTTCTGTTTTTTCTTTTTATTCTTCAAAAAGAGAAAAGACAAGAAAGATACATCCATGCTGCATACATTCTGTAACACATATCATGTACAGCTTTGTTTTGTAACATGGAAAGTGAACAGTCTTTGACTCGACCCTCTTCTTACAACCCTGGAAATGCACTCATCCTGATCTTTCTAAAAGACGGCATGTTCACACAGGGTTTTAAAAAAAAAAAATCATACATTGGCTTAATGACTAAACTGAAAGTAATGACAACCTTCAAATTTCTTTTAAAAAGACTAGGGTGTGCTAAGAATTCAATTTGTACTATCATTTGGTAGAATAAGAAAGAGTGCCTTTGATATCTCAAGACTGCATTGGCCATAATCTTATCTGGTATAAGTGTGGGGTCACATTAGATAAAGCTAAAAGGTTTAAGCCACCCAGGAAAGGTCCTTGCATCAAGCACCTGACTGCTCAAATGGACTGTGACAACTCATGATGAAAGATCAGAGAGTTCTCGTTAATCATCATTTAGCTACCTATTACATGTTCAATAGGCTATCTTTAATATGTGGATTTCATGGCAAGCATGGTACAAGCAGTATTGTGTATATCTGAATTATTTGTAGTTTTGTTTCTGGTAAGGAGGTACTTTTGAGATAAAGGTAATCTGTAATGTACAATCCTGAACTTGAGGGATACAGCGCATGGCTGAGAAGTGTCATGTATCTGCATTAGCACAAACCTACGACGCTGTTTTGATATGTCAGTGTGTGGAACAATGCATAAAGTAATATATGAACTCCAAGTGAGGCTAACCATATTTGAGAGCATTGAAATAACTACAAGCTATACAGACAGAAAGCTACACAGAACTGGAAGCTACGTACATGTTACGGGGATAAGAGGCAATCTCTTTCACTTTACATTTCTGGTATCAAAACAGGGTCATTAACTATGAATTGCATTAAAAAAGAAAGAAAGAATTGCAAAAAAAGGAGAAATATCTGTACTCCAGGGCTCTTGAAAAGAGTAAAATGCGATAATTTTAATCAGTATGCATAGGCTAATGCAGGGCACATTTCTTTGTTTGCTGTTGCTTTTCAACCCAAAAGGAGAGCTTTTTTCCTTGTTGAGTTTCATTCAAGCTGTTCATAGTATAGCACTTGTCACTCTGCCTGAGAGTAAGTACCGACATCTCTCTTGCATTTTCCCACACTGATGCAATGTTGGTACATGGGTTGAGTCTAAAAGCTAGATTGTCATTTATAGGACATGAAGTGCACTGTTGCAATTTTCCCAGTTTACAAGTTTACGCTGAAGGGGAAAACGCTGTTGAAATGCTGTCAAATGACGAGGGTCCCATTGTTAAAAGCAGTAAAAGATGAGACACATAATCTGTTGCCAGCAACTCCACCCTCATGAACCTTGACCTTTGTACCCTTGCCGTTTCACCTTTGACCATTTGTCAATTTGTTACCCCTAGAAACCCCAGTGCTTAGTCTGGGCTGAAAATTCACCCTGTCTGCAAGGTCTGTGAATTACAAGGTCTGATGGGAGTTACACAAGTACCAAGCGCTCCTACATAGTCACAGAATAAAGCTCAATTTGGCCACAGAAGTACCCAACATCACATTTATAAAGGAGGTGCATTGTAACTTTGTTTTCATCTACACCTGAATCATTTATAGACCTTGCTGGCTGGACAACAGACACTCAAATCTTGTTGCTCACACTGCGAGAATCTGTTTTTGTATAAATCTTCCTTTAATTATAGATATGAAAATAAACGTTTTTGCAAATAACACTTCACTATCTTTTAGGGGAAACTGTATTTAAGTTTTGTTGTCGTTTCTCTTTTTCCTCAGCGTCTTGGTGGTGTTCAAGACTCCGATCACAGTATATATGAAATGATAAAACAAAAAAAGACGAAAAAACAAACAAAAAAAAATTCTGTGATGGTTTTGTATTTTATTTTGCCTTGGCTCTTCACAGCTCTTCAGGTTGAAATACAATTTGCATTGGGGAAAGGATTAAGATTATATATGAATATATAATAAAGAACTTAAAATATAGGAAAATGCACACTCATGTCGATTCCTATGCTTAAACACATTTATGGTCTACTTTTTCTGTATTTCTAGAATTGTATTTGAATTCAATGTTCACTTAGAGTAGGCACTATAGTATTTATATTGAGGCTCGTATTTTTAACTGTTGCTTGTTCTCTCTAAAGGTATTTACCATACCTTTTTTTGGTAGTGGAAAAAAAATCCCAAGCTGCCACGGTATATTTTTTTAATTTGGCAGGATAATATAGTGCGAATTATTTGTATGTTTAAAGAAATAAAAGGAAAAACCCCATAAAAAAGCAGCTAAAGTATGTGGCATTGGGAGGCGTCACGGGCCATCAGATGGCCGCCGCTCTGTTTCCTGTCCACAGAGGTGGTTGTACATATCTTCTTTGGTTTTTGGTTCGGACCTCCTTCCCTCCCTCCCCCTGCTGCCATTCTTGTATGCAGTAATGCAAGCTGACGTCGGCCTGTTCTGTTGTGTGCTTCTGTCTCTCTCACCCCTCCCACCTGACTACATTCCAACATCAAGAAGAGAGGAAAAAAAAGAAAAAAAAAACTTCATATGCAGTACATGGATTACGAAAAAAAAAAAGCGTCAAAATAAATACATTTAAAAAGAAATTAAATGTTTTGCAGTTTCTTTTCATTGCCAAATACTAAATGGTGCTTTATATTTAGATTGGGTATACTTTCATATGCAAAGCATATTTAAAAATGACCCGGGGGACGTGGAGAAGCCTGCTTGAGTTGAGACTTTTTTGTAAATGGCAATGCGGAATATTTTGTTATCAGCCTTTTCTATTCCTATTCTGAGAGCTGTTTGTTGTAACTTGAACTTGAACTTTATCTTTTACTATGGGAGTTACTATTTATTATTACCTTTATGCTCTGTTCAAAACAGAGACATGGAATGGATCCTTATTTTTGGTTTCTTTTTATTTTATTTTTTATTTTTGGTTATAATATAATTTTGATTTTGTTTTTCTTTTGTAATGGTGGCCCATGGTCATTGGACAAACCTAGCTCTTTAATTTCTGTTGTACTTTTGGGGTCTCTGTTCAGTTGTATTGGGAAAACCACTGTCTGTGTTTTCTGGCAGATGTCTGCATAATCCTGTTCACACACCCATTTTGTCCCTTTATCGAAAAACAATTAATAAAAAAAATGAAAGTATAATGGCACTTGTCGCTTATCTCCACTGTGTGTGTCAAGTTAAATCAAGTGTGTGCATGACTGTGTGTGTAATAACCCCCCTATCCTGGAGCTCATTGGTATCTTCTTACACATTTCTAATATAAATGTTTATTTCTCAAAAATTACTTAAAGTGGAAGAGTTTTCACAATCAGCATTTACAGGCATGTAGTGCAGAGGGCATTGTTCCACCTCCCAAGTGTGTGTGTGTTTTAGGTGTTAGTGGTGACCTGCACAGGATTCTTTACATGCTTTCCGTAATCAGGCCTGTGTCTTGTGCTGTTGCTTGAACCCAATGAACTCAGTCCTCCACCCCCCCAACCTCACCCTAGCCTTTGGCCCTGTACAATATGTACCTTATGACTTTCTGTGTGTGTGTGTGTGTGTGTGTGTGCGTGTGCGTGTGTTTGTGCATGTGTGTCTGTACGAGCTGTCACTGTCTTGCCCAGGAGGGGTGGGCGGGCTTAACAGGTGTATATGCAAATCATTTAAACACCTGTGTGTCTGCAGTGTCATCCTACCTGTTGGTCAAGACAGTCCAGTGGGTTTTAGTGCGTGCCTCTTTTGTGTTTGTGTGTATGTGTGTGTCCACCATTTTCACTTAACTTGCACGCTATCTCAAAGCACATATGTGTATGCATGTCACTCCTCAAAAGTACAGTACAGTATCTGTTACTGATAATAGCTGTTCCCTCTGTGCCTTTCATTCTCAGGCACACGCCTGCGCACACACATATACGTACAGTGTACGAACGTATATATATGCTCCTCCTCTCACAGAATGTACTTGAGTAAATATCATTATGTCCCTCTGTTTGCTCGGTAGTCGCAAAGCCTCATAAAGCTGTCAGGATCAATCAGCACTATGTTTTCCAACCACCGCACCCTTGTGTTCAGCTTTCTCACACACGTCAAGTCTCCTCAGAAGGCATCAATGCACCTGCTAAGGGAAATATAAGATTTAATAATTGCAGTCATTAAAAAAGCAAGCAAGTTATGATAATTTAAACTTGGATAAAAGAAAAACAAAAGCAAAACAGAAAGTTTTTATCATAGATTGTTATATGTAAATACTGTATTTGTTTTCCATCTTTTGCTACAGTGTTTTGCAGGGTTACCTTCATGCTAACATTGAAAACTTCACCTGAACTCATGGATGGATTACTGAACAGGACTGCCATACACAGGCCCAGGGACCCTAAGTGTCAGGAGCCCACTGGCCTTCACCTGCAAAATGTCACTCAAATTAACAAGTATCAACCAGGAAAAGACTCAGAACGCGAGATGCGCAGGAACTGCAAAGTGACACAGAATAACCACAAAGAGAGGCAAAATGACCAAAAAAAAGGACACAAGTATAACAAGTATATATAGTTTATAGATGCAAACTAATCTTTAAAGAGATACAAAACTACAATAAAGTCAAAGCAAAGGAACTTCAGAGACACAAAATTACCAAAAAAAGATGGGAGGGAGCTACAAACACACATAAAACAACTGCAAAGAGACTTAAAAAAGAATCACAACAATAAAGTCAATGCCAAGGAACTACAAAGAGACACAGACTGACCTTTAAAGAGACACAAATATGACTCAAAGAGACACAAAATAACTTCAAGGTCATAAAATGACAACAAGGAGATGCAAATGAACTACAAAGAGACATAAAACAACCAAAAAAAGACAAATATACCTGAAAGAAACAAAATGACTTCAAAGAGTTGCAAAACAAGGTCAATGCAAAGGAACTACAAAGAGACACAGAATGACTATAAAGAGACACAAGATGACCAAATACACCACAAAGAGACACAAAATGACTTCAAAGGGTCACAAAAAAACAACAAAGTGATGCAAAGGGACTACAAAGAGACATAAAATCACCAAATGCTGTGTCTTGGTTTTATGTAGGAGAGATGTTGGGGTGTTTTGCATGTCTGTGGTCGCAATCTCTCATTATTCACCCATGCCTCAACTACTATTTTGTTCACAATGGAACCTATCTAGTCACAGCAGATCCAAAGTGGTACACCTTTTCAAAAATACCAAACACTACAGCATATACACAACATTATAGGGAACAGTCGAAAGAAACCTGCATGTTATATTTTCTCAGCAGTTCTACTAGTACTATTTTAGCATCAACAATACCTGCAAAAATACAACTACCATGTAATAGTTGTGGCAAGTAAATAACAAAAAGTGTGTGAATGATCACAGACACCACATGTCAAGGATGGCCATTTTCATGCACACAACAGCACAAACATGAAATGACCTGTTCATCTGTTCATACAGTATGCTTGCTGTAGCCATTTTCCCAATGCCAGTCAAAGAATGCTCATGCTGAGTATTTTGGAGACATTTCTGTTCTCATATTGAAGTGAAAATGTGGAATAAGCTTTGTCCCTCATGGAGATATGTTGTGTATTCTTCTCAAACAGCATTTTTAATTTGTGGCATGGTACAGAGTGACGAGATGGGTAGTGGAACAGGTTTCTAGATTGGAGGGTGGAGTAACACTTTCTTCTGCTACTGCTGAGGTGCCCCTGACCAAGGCAGTGACCCCCAACTGCTGCAGGAAGAATGCAGTGGAAGACTTTGGCTGTACTGGGCAGCTCTCTGGTGTGAATGTGTTGCACTGTTTGAATGTAAAACAAGAGTGTTGCTGGAAAAGAGCACAGAATCTCCTGTAAATTTCCCTGCAAGAATAAAGGCTACAAAAGGTCACAAAGAACATGTATAACTCAAATTCAAATGAATAACTTGTTTTGTGCAACGTACTGCCAAGCTACCTTGATGCCCCTAGAGCTACTGACTTTAAGGAGATACAGTGCTGCGAGATGTTCAGGTGTGTTGGACATGGAGAGACTGTAAGACTTTATTTCCCTCCTCAGGACCCACAAGTGGCAGCAGTTTCCCTTTTACTCCCTGTTAAACAATGCGACAAGCCACCAGCAGCACCGCCTGGGCAAATAAAACAAATCAGCACCATATTTTTTTTTCACTTCCTCCCCCCCTTTCGCTCTCTCTCTCTCTTTCTGTGATAAATTCATTGTGTTATAAACCCGTGAAGCGTTCAGGCCTTTTCTGCTTTACTAAGGCTCTCCTGTGCTGGTTTATGTGAAAAGCATAATGCATTTGTCACCGTTATAAAATCTATACAACCATGACCTGCAGTCCCCCATAAACTCCCATGGATTTGTCTTTGGCCTGCAGGGTTAACAATAAAAGATTCTCCAAAGAGAAAGCATGTTTTCACACTGCTTTTGTCACTGTATGGCCTTGGCGCAACACTGTTCCAATGGAATCTAGATAAAGGAAAGGAATGTACGTGTGTGCGAGTGTGTGCGTGTGTTTTGTCTGTCTTTCACCCGACTGAGTGTACTTTGGTATCTGTGTACATACTGTGCTATGCCACAGAAGTGAATTTTATGTTCGCGAGCCTCCATCTGCCATACAGAGGAGTAGCTACTTCTATACATATTGAGTGGTTTAATACACGCTGACCACTGCGGTCTATAGGAACTGGCTGCAAAGTAAATGGCTCTTACTGTAATGGACAATCATTGAACATTACTTAGCACATATAATGGCCACAAGGCCAGTCCGGCACGTAAAAAATTGCAATCAAAGCCAGTAAAGGAATAATGCATGGACATTGACCGCCTTTGACCACAACACACTTAGCGCCCTTGAGTAGAAGTTGCAGTTTAAGATATTGACTTAAGAACCGCAGAATGAAACTCTGTGGAATCATTGGAGGTGAAAATAAACTTTATTTCTGATCCCATACAATTCACGGCAGCGAGGCCATTTGATTTACTTGAATATGCTCTATGTTAGCATACTAAGGAGGGCTACAGAGCTAGCAAAAAGTTCTTGGAACTTGAGCAAAGTTTCTTCAGTGATACTTCTTGTGTATGTGGGTTTTATTTGTTTTATTCACTTTTATTCTATTTTGTATTTTCTTTTTTTGTTTCAATCTCAGTCTTCAGTTTCATTTATAAAGCCCAGTATCACAAATCACAATTTGCCTCAGAGGGCTTTACAGCATTCGACATCTCTCTGTCCTTGGACCCCCGTAGACGATATAGACACCCCTTAGTTAGAGCTGAGATCAGGGATCATGGCAACAGACAAGACACATGAGCCATCTGCATCAGACAAACTGTTAACAAGCCAACACATCAGTCAACAACTATTTACTTCTAGCTAAAACTAAACTGTGGCATATGTAGTAGGTCAAAGTTGTGTTTGGTGTTAACAACAGACAGTTTTAGTGTCAATAATACTGTTTGCCTATTTTTTCACTTACAAATAGGCTAAGTCTTGCTAAGTGAGTCTTTGTTTTAGATCTGTTTGTTTTCGATCTGTGTTATAGATTTAAAACTCAATCAAAATAGGATCAAAATGCCCCGAACCCACTCCATATATTGATAAAAAATTTAAGGCAGCCTAGCACAGCCTTGAAATATAACCTTTTGCAAATGTCATGAATTTGCAAAGTGGTGTTGCCATACCCCAGCAGAAACCAGTCCTTGACTGCTGTAGGTAGGTACAAACAATGTCAAACACTGTACTGTCTCTCTACTACATTCATTTTGAATGTAATATAAGTGTTATGTAGGCTATATTACTGTTGGTCGGTCTAGTTTTCATTAAGTGTTAGCATGTCATAAAAATGTCATTAAAGAGTCAAAGTGTTTGCACTTTCCTGTGCAGCCATCAATCATATGCTAGCTCCCTAAAATGTCACTCAGTCAGAAACTTTGCGCACCCTTGATCTAAGATTTTTTATTTCAAAATGCTCTAAAATGGTCACTGTAGCTGTTAAGTTTTTAAATATTCCTCTTGCAGACATTTGCCCCAGACCCTCCTCGAACATGGGATGCACAAGATGAATTTTAAAAAATGGTCCCCCTCAGTGTTAAATAGATTATTATGGCCCTGGTACTGAAGGAAAGGTTTTTACTTCTCTAAAATAGTCTTAATTTCAACACTTTTATTTGTTGTTGTACTGATCACAAGGTAAACATTAGAGATACAGTGTTTATGTTGCAGAGCAATCTACCAGGAAGGTGAGCATGCATGTATTTTATTGACCAGCACAGATCCATGCCAGATGTATTAGAGGTTGTGTGAAGTTGCTGCTTGAAAATTCAACATTTCATTATTTTGCTGCTTTACAAAAGTTTTACATAACAAAAGGACAGGGGACTTTTACTGTTAAGAATCTACAGGAAATGAAATGTGTTTATCACTGAATTAGTAAAACTTTGTTAGCAGCTTTTCTTTAATAAAAGCAAGTCTGATTATATCGTAAGAAGGAAGAGTAAAATCAGAAACAGCCACGCTGAGATGTTGATGAAGAGCTGCAGACAACAGGCTCTTACTGCACCTCTGCAACCAGCTCACCTCCAACAGATGAACTTCTTTTACCTGCCCTGCTGTCGAAAAACACATGCAACAAAAATAATGAGAGACAGCCGTGGATCAGCCCGCTGCTTTTAAATGTCATTACTAAAGACAAGCCGTCATCAGTTAAAGACACACCCTATTTTCACGGACACGCAAGTCCCTACTGCGCTGGGCTGATGGCCCAAACCAAGCCAAGCCAGCCCATGATTGCCAAAACTGGGTATAAAAGGTACCTTTGGCGTTGGCATTGCACGCTGAGAGACGTGACAAAGTATCTGTATTTTTCTACCTGGGAATGAGAATGGGCTGACCTCATTTTGTGATTTTGTCGAATTTGCAAATGTCTGAGTGTGTAAGAGTTCTCATTATTATAAGGATTGACAACCAAGGACATGAAAATAAGACTACAAAACACAATCAACTGCAGTTATTCAACGCCATATACAACTATTCAAAGAAGACCATCAACTGGACCTCCAAACTGTTTCAAAACTGCAGAATTTCTCCCTTTTAAAAACATTTAGTGTGTTTCCAGTGGGTGGATGTTACAGTCGGAAGTTGTGAAAGAGATGTCAGGAGGTAAGAGGTCAGAGTTCATGTGTTTATTGCTCCATTCTTTATCTGACCTTGCGTATGTTATGTCATGGTGTGGCCACACAGACTGTTTGGTCTATTCAAAGAACACTCCACAAAACATATCTGTGATAAAAGTTACTTAATCTTGTGCTGAGCCTTAAAATCATATTCCTACTGCGGGTGCTTTGACTGCAGCATCTCTCTACAAGTGAGTATAATTTGGGGAAGTTAAACTTTGTGACTTTATTGAGATTTATAAATAAAAAACATCTAATCCACCCTGCAGTTGCTCAATCACCACCCATGCTGATAATATTGCTGCAATCACAAGTGCTGTTTGAATCATTATTAAAAGTAGAACAACCGCCACCCCACACAAGCACACACACATGCTCTCTCTCACACACACTGCTAAGCTGGGGCAGAAGAGGTCAAAGTCTATTGATAGACCATCAGTGCTGGAATGCAAGGTGTAGAAAAGGTAAATCAAACACAGCAATGGCAGGTGTGGTGACATGTGTCCAAATGTCCATTTCTCTCGTCCCCTCTGTCAACTTTGCCATATTGATGTTGTGACGTGTTTAAAAACTGGGTATGTTGAGCATTTTGTAACTGAGAATGTCAAGGGTTGAGGAATCGGGGGGGAGGGGAGAGCTGTCTGGCCCTGTGTGGGGTCATAAGGTCAGGGAGTGGGTTTAGAAGAAGAAAAGAAAGCACCCTCCCTCCCTTTTCTTTTCATTCGTCATTCCTTCACTCCGCCCCGGACTCAGTCTGAAGTTCAAATTCATTGTCAAAGTGAATGTGAATGAATGAAAGAATGAATGAATGGGGGGGGGGGGCAGAGCAACATGTGTCAGATGGATATGCTCTGTGCATCTTTCACAGAGTAAGTTAAATCTTTGCTCTTAAAATGTAATATTAATGGGAAAGTCTTCAGGCTTTTTATGATATAGAGTTGTATAATTTGGAAGCAAATGTGAAGGTGCTGTAAAGGTGAGTTACTGGTTTTACATGCGGTTTTAAAGCCCATTCAAAGCGAAGATTAAAAATTGTGCAATGTAATCTTCAACTTTACAGTTGTCCCAGACATGATCTAACAGCCTAAATTATTGTTACATTGTGTTTATGACTTCCTGCTCAAATTATATCAATTATCAGACAACTGCAATGTTTTTATAAACAGTTTATGATGTCTCATGTGTGCCACTTCAAGGACAGTGTTATCTATCGGTCATTCTGTCTGGTTGCATTGCTGTCACATGGTAAAACAAAGAGGCCATTAAACCAAGTATAGCCTGATAACCTGCCTTTTAACACTGTGGCTGCACTGTGGTTAAAAGGAAAAAATCTCACTCATCGACTACACAAGGTGATGCTCTGTGTTGTATCATACTCCCCAACTGCAGCCTAACCCCCTGACCTCATAGCGCCGGCAGACAGCTGTTAGGGCTATACTGTGCTTGGATCCTCCAGGGTCACAAAGGGCATCGCTCTGATCTCTGACCCCAGAAAGAGGCCTCTTGGCCTGGCCAGGCCAACGGAAAATCCCTGGGGCCTGAGCTGGATAAAAGGATGTCCAGGAAAGACATGGATTATCAGTGTGCATGTGTAAGGGTATGTGTGTGTGACGACATGCCCTGGAGACTCATGCTTGTCTTGTGTAACCAAGTTCAGGACACACGCACGCACGCATGCACGCACACACGCACACATGCACACACGCACACAAACTCACCGGGGTTATGGCGGTTAATTGCAGCTACACAGATGAGGGGGTTGGGTCACCTTTGCTGGAAAAGTGTATGTGTGTGTGTGTGTGTGTGAGAGCGAGAGATGGGACACTGCATAAACTCAAGATGTATTAATGTGTGTGGGAAAGAGAGATAGAGACACACACACATGTGGATAAGAGGACACTGTGTGTGAGGTTGTTATGTCTGGAACCAATGTGTGTATGTTTCTGTGACCCTACTGCATATCTACAGCCTGTTACAACACACACACACACACACACACGTACACACACACACACACACACACACACACACACACACACACACACACACACACACACACACACACACTCTCCTTTAATCTCTTCCACTCCTTTTCCTCCAGTGGGTTCATATGTGTGTGTGAAAGGTGAAAGGTCAACCTGCGGGTTTGAGGCTTGGGTTTCACATGACTGAACACCTTTGTTGCTTGCCGCAGGGGGAAGACTAAACGTGTGTGTTTGTGTGTGTGCATGGTGAAGTGGGGGCATATTTGGTATGTTGTGTCTAGTTCAGTCACAGCAGACCCAGACAACAGTGAAGCCCCCTCGTGAAGGTCCAGGTTTCAATGTCTGCTGAATGCCATGTGATCATGCAGAAATGTGTCAATGCATCACACACAATAGATTTCCTTTTTTTAACAACAGCTGCAGGGGGAGTGAAAAAGTAAAAAGCCAACCCCAGATTCACTCTCATTTGGTGTTTCACCTCACTATATATATATATATATGTGTATATATATATATCTATATATATATCTATATCTATCTATCTATATATATAGATAGATAGATAGATATGTGTATATATGTGGCATGTAACACCCACAGTGCACAAGTAACACAAGGACTTTTTAAAAAGGTATAAATCAGGTGCCAGACCATAAGCAGCAGGCATCCAAGACACACACACACACACACACATATATATATATATATATATATATATATATATACCTTTTTTAAAAAGTCATTGTGTTACTTGTGCACTGTGGGTGTTACATGCCACAGAAAATAAGAAGAAAATAAGGAAATACAGAGGGCAGAATCTCTGCAGAACAAATACACCCCTACAGACTTCTAGTGGGTTGTAAGTCATGACTGAGAGGGATAAATTCAGTATGACTCTGTACATTGTTTTTTAGGAACATTCTGCATAGTATACCTTTAATGAGTGTCACACAATTGTCCAAATGCTGTTAGAAAGTGTTGTATGAGCAATAAACAAGTACAGAATAGTACAGTTAAATAAAGGGGCACAAAGTAAGAAGCTTTTGAAGGACAGGAAAATCCAAACTAGCCTATATATTTTTCCTCTGACCTGTAGTGCTGTTTTCCAATCTAGATTGTTTTGGTATGACTTGCTAAGTGTTGGAGATATCGGCCGTAGAGATGTGTGCGTTCTCTAGATGGCACTTGCCTTGTGGTGCTCAAAATGCTAAAAAACAAAACAAAACATGAAAAACTCAACAGCGCTGCCTCTTTCTAGAAATCATAACCTGGTTACTCAAGATAATCCACAGACCTTGTTGTGAGCAGTTTCAGGTAGGAACTATTTTCTTAGCTTCTAGCTTCACTGAGCCACATGATAGCCCGGCTGAGGAGGACACCATTAATGTTTAAATCTATGTTGTCACGAGCATGAACCTCTTGTCATGAGTGGATTCAAGCTTCCCTCTGTGTGGGATATGGTTGGTGGGTGTAGTTCTGTGGAAAGAGAATAGCTCCTATGTGAAACTGCTCACAACAAGGTCTGTGGATTATCTCGAGTAACCAGGTCATTATTTCTGGAAAGAGACATTGTTTTTTAAATGTTTTTTTTTTTTTCAGCTTTGAGCACCACAAGCTGAGAGCCATGCCGTGCCTTTGTGTTGGAGAGAAGGCAGACACCTCAACAGCCAAATATCCCCAACACTTATCTCACACCAAAACAATCTAGATCAATAAATAGCACTAGAGGCAAGAGAGAAAATACATATTTTCGATTTTTGGATGAACTTTCCTTTAAATGTAGTTAATTTTAAAAAACAAAAAACAAACAAACCTCCCACCAGTGTCATTTGACCTTCCAATTAACCTAGCTTGTTGCTTCTTTGAATTACAATTAAGCTCCTTAATGTGTCAAAACAATGTGGAACACTACAGTTTAAACATCCCCACAGTATGTTATTCGTGCGCTTTAATCGATCACAAGACATAAAGGTTGGAAATCACTTGTCAAGGCTCAAATTTTATGTCAGCTTAAACCAGGCAGGTCCTGTTTAATTTTTGCTCCTGCAGCTATGAACAGGTAGGTAAGCCACTCGTCATCAGTCTTTTATTTTCTTCAAACTGCTCATGTTGCTAAGAAATTAGGTTAAATTGGCTCTTGAAACTCTAAATACCACTGACTCTGATGGCCAGTTGACAAAAGTAAGTTGTAAGTCTTGGCCAGAGTGCTGTTAAAGTAGTATATTCTTACTTTTCTTTTTCTCCCTTAAACAGTACAAGTATTTGTCTTTTCAACGAGCTCTATTTTTGACTTACAGGTGGAGGGTGAACCTGATGAGGTGGCTTTTTTGCTTTCTGGGTCATGGAGGAGTAACAAAAAGAAAGAGAGTGAGACAGGGAGGGAGAAAGAGATAGAGAGAGAGAGATACACTGTAAAAAAAAAAAAAAAGGTCAATCTCATTAATTCTTTTAGACATTCTGAGTTGGACATGTGTGCTAACATACAAAGCTTTGACGCTGACTGCAAACACAACAAGCTGTTGAATTTGGTGTGATAAATTGGTTGCACTGTTTCTATTAAACAAGCAATTCAGAGAAAAACCTGCCTCCAAGCTGCTGATGGACAACTGCTCTTGTATTTCCTCCATTTTGCACCTAAGCAGATAATACAGCTGTAGACCAACTACTGCTGTTAGTGATTAGTCTCTCCAAAATGTGCTTGCAATATTAAAAAGTTAAAGTAAATGTATTTTATTTAGGATTTACACAGAGAATGTCCATTGATCAACATCACTGTAAAGGTGCTATAGTTAGCCAAACGACTTGTTTTTACCTTCTGTACAATGGTGTAACATTATAACAAGGGAAAGCAAGCAAAAAAATGAAGCAGCTGAACAGTCAACCAAAATAAATAGGAATAAGGCAAGTAACCTGCACAACAGCACATTGCGGAACACAACAAAATCATGTTAAGCAGATAATCAGCACAAGCAATTAAAATTCAACAATATGTATATAATTGCATTATACAGCGGAAGACATGGGTTAAAGCGAGACAGTGAGACCATGAAAAGAAGAAAGAACAACTATCAAAGCACTTTTCTAGTAACTGTGGTTTTGACTTGAAGGGATACAAATGTTGAGCAAATTGTAACATAAAGTTCATCCTCTGAGCTAGATGGAGGCATGTTAGCTGTGTTGCCCCAGCACAGTTCAACGAAGCACCTTGACAGATAATACATTTTTGTTCCAGGACTGAATGGTTTTTGAACAGTGACATATTGCTTTAAGGTCCCATCAAGAACTAATTCCTGGTTGATTCCTTGTATTTGTGCCTCTGGCTTGGTTGTGTGTTCGTAAATGGTTAAGGGACTGCACTTGTGTTGGGCTTTTCTAGTGTTACAACCACAAAAAACACTTTTTACACATTCACCCATTCACACACACGTTGCCACACTGGTGGCTGAGACTGCCATACATGATGCCATCATTCACGTGCATTCATAGCCCGGTTCCAGACCATAGACCCCGCCCACTCAACTGAGTAGGCTTGCATCTCTGGTCTGGCATACTGCAATGAATTTTCAATTTATCTCGTCCAAACGATGGATGGACCAATGAACGCCGCGGGTGGGGGCGGGTCTAGTGATTAGCCAATCAGTGCCACGCTAATGGTAACCGCTGCAGATCCTACAGACCACATTAACGATGCTATTGAGGTATTTCCCCACTACTCACGTTAATGGAGGACCAAATTAAGGAAGCTGCTAAACTGGATTTTGTGTGCATGACAACGGAGACATTTTAAACGGGCAATGCTCGCTTGTTTTTGGCACCCCCGAGGCATGGATACTAATGACGTCAGATTCTGGGTGAGTCGTTGATCTCTACTGATTGATTAGGGAAAAATCAAATTCCCTCCCCCTTGTAAATCACCTTCAATGGAGGCAATGTCAGACTGAAGGTTCTGGGAGCTTCAGTCTGACACTCAGGCTAGTGCATTCACACATCGATGGAGCAACCATTGGAGCATTTAGGGTACAGTATCTTGCATCAACATGCACAATGGAGGCGCTGGAGATCAAACTGCCAATCTTCCGATAGTGTACGAACTAGCACGTCATCCATTGGTTTGTGGAATCCCATTTTGAAGCTTCAAGTCTGGCATTTTGGCCCTCACCATCTTGGATTTTCGAAATCAGAAGTGACCATATTTGGATGCGAGGGTGGAGGTAACCTTAACATTAGCTGCTAGCTTGGTTAGGATCAGGTTCATTTATAGCAAAGGTTAACTGTGATAATACTAATGCTAATTTTTGCTTGCAAAAGAACAGGTTTAAAACTACTAAAACTAAATGTACTTAGTGGAAAAACTGAACATCTGACTTAAGATCTTTTAGTACAACCAAATGCTAAACAACGCTGGACCAAAACATTACAATTTACTTTTGCGAACCGGAAACAAACTGAAGCCAAGCCAAGCTCATGTCTGGCAGGTGGAGGGCTTAGGTTATGTAACATTAGCTACTAATGTGTGTCTGTAGCTCCCAGGCCAGAATCAATAGTAACAAAGGGGCTAGGGTTAGTGTCACAAATTGCACTGTTTATTATATAGGGCACTATATTTACCCTCCACTATTTTATTTTAGTGTCTGAACACGACATTCACACTTCTGCTAACAATTCCAATCCCAAAGTGTCTATGTCTATGACACAAAATGACAGTGATTCATAAGTGTCCAAATTCTCAGTCTATCCCTCAGTCTGTTCCACATTTAAAGGCTGTATTATCAAAAATCAGCCAGTGATTAAAGTCTTAAAGCCCCAATCCACTCCTCTTGTGTTTTCTCCACTGTTAGCACTATGTTTAAATGCATAAGATTAAGATGGGAATTTTTTGCAGTGCATAAAAGTAGGTGATAGTGAGAGATAGCGAGAAAAGAAGTGAACATGTAAGGTATACCTGTCCCATCCCCTCCGGCTGCTTTACTTAACACACACACACACACACACACACACACACACACACACACACACACACTTGGCTGCACGCCACTTGTCTCTTTGTGTTCCTAGAAACTGTCACAAAGACAGACGCACACATACACACACACCTGTGTTGCTGAACACTGGTCATATGATTGACCTGTTCTACTGGCCCATCTGCACCTTTGTACACACACGAGATCAAACACATAGGCTACACACATGCACACATACACACACACGCACCTGCTATCAGCCACACCCAAGGTGCTAAGTGACATCACAGCGATGCTGGGAAGCTTTTTGTAAAGTAAACACTCACACACACAGCTAGAGCACAAAGAAGCGCTCAAATATGTCTTTTAGTACACCTCATCCACACAGGGTCAGTCAAGTGCATTGGGGCATTATTGTCATTCCAAGACTTGTTTGTGTGCGTAAAGGTTATTGTGGTTGCCATCAGGTTTTAGATGATTGACGGCTTTAATCTTAGTCCATTATGCTGCTAAGGGCCCTATGCTGGAACTAGTTATGTTAGGATTATCAAACTATACACAGATATGAATGCGCGCACACACACACACACACACACACACACACACACACACACACACACACACACACACACACACACACACACACACACACACAGAAGGGATGTGAACTTTTTTTTTTTTACCTCATTTTCGTCTCTCCATGTTTCCCTGCTTTCATCTCTTTTTCCATTCATCCACCCATTCAGCCTATTAAAACACAGTAACAGAGTAATGATAGACTGATGACAGCCTGAGCTGATTGTGTTTATTTTCATCTCTCTCTTTCTCTCTGTGAGTGTGTGTGTGTGTACTTCAAATGAGTTGAGGCCAGCTCCACTAAACCAGGCACCATTTCACTGTAATAACAGTAATCAGTTTGGCCCATTTTAAATAAGACCAAAGTGAGTGTATTGTTATGCTCAATTACTGTTTGTGGTTAAGCCATGCACAAATAAATACATACACGTGTATATGCTTAATTCCATCACTGTATTTATGCTTTTTGACTGCCTAGATACACAAATTTTAAGGTTATGGCAGACCTAATCTGCTTGTTTTTATTTGCTTAAAACAAAAGAGACACCATCAATGAAATGATAAATTGGTGGGTACACTGTGACCTACAGTGTTTAGTCAAGAGAGGGAAAACAACCATCAATAGAAACAAAACTTAATTTTATTTTCCCAAAAAGGACTTCAAGCTGTATCCTTATGATAGTAACATTAGTTATGCAGCAAAACATTAGACTACTATGGGTAATGTGTTGCCACTGTTTTGATTTACTGTCAGTATGAATGTTGATAATACATGTATAGTGAGGTGCAACGGTTTAATAAGTTAGAGAGGTTCACCAGGCATTTTGTACTTCTGTAAAGTTTGGAAACTCACAGAAAAAGATTGAAAGCAACAAAGGTGGTGGATCGAACATTTTACATAATACAACTCAATAGCATTCCTTCCTGCCCAGTAAATGCCACATCTTTCAAACTCCACACCTCCAGTTTGTACTGTTGGTGTTTGGTTATAAATTTGAAATCTCAGAGCCGAAACTTAGCAACCCAATCACCAGAAAGAAATGTTGGCATTGCACATTTATGCAAACCACAGAAATGTTACATTTGCATGTTATTATGTAGTGGATATGTTGAAACTGTGCTTTTCAACAAAGCTGTGATTAACCTGCAGTTAGCTTTAAGCACAAAAGTTTTGTTTTAAAATACCTGCTTTTGGGGTGTTCAATCCCTGCTGAAAAAGCAGCGATGTCTCTGTAAAAACGCTGGGTTTTTGTCACACTATCAGCTGGAATGATGGTGATGGGTTGCACCAAACCACCCATGTTTGGTACTCAAAAAGGCCCTGGAAACAGCAATTGCTTGCTACAAAACACCCATGTTTGATGCTAAAAAAGTGGCTGAAAAAACAGTGAGGGATTGCTACAAAACAACCATGTTTGGTGCATAAAAAGCCATTGTAGAAACAGCAACAGGCTGCTACAAAACACCCATGTCTGGTGCTTAAAAAGCCACTGTAGAAACAGTGACAGTTTGCTACAAAACACCCATGTTTGGTGCTTAAAAAGCCACTGTAGAAACAGCAACAGGTTGCTACAAAACACCTGTGTTTGGTGCTTAAAAAGCCACAGGAGAAACAGTGACAGGCTGCTTCAAAACATCCATGTTTGGTGAGAAAAAAGGCACTGGAGGAACAGTGACAGGTTGCTACAAAACACCTGTGTTTGGTGTTTAAAAGCCACTGTAGAAACAGCAGCGGGTTGCTACAAAACACCCATGATTGGTGCTTAGAAAACGATAGTAGAAACAGTGACAGGTTGCTACAAAACACCCATGTTTGTTGCTTAAATAACCACTAGAGAAACAGCCACAGGTCACAGGTTTTGTTGTTAGGCATCTTTCCTAGGTGACACACCATCCACCACCCCTCCACTTCCAAGTGACACTGTAGAAACTTTGATATGATATGCATAAAAGGTGCAACTATAACCTATTCGTTGTTTGCAGAAACATACAATGCCAACATTTTCTTCTGGCGAATGGGCTTAAATGAGATAACCCCGATGACATCATCAAGGTTTTTTTCTCAGACTTGACAAAGCTCCGCCAGAGCCACAGAACACATTATATAACTGTTTTCATAGGCTGAGTTGAGCTCCCCATGACTGTTAAACTGACCTTTATATATAAAACCAGATACCCAATACAAGATACCCCTCCAGAACACAACTCTACATGAATATACCATGTGTTATTTTAATATAACAACGCATTTCGACTCAAAGTACTGTTTTTGCATTCCTTTTGTTGCCAAGCTAGAGTGTAAAAATCAACACAGTGCTGCTGTAAAAACACATCAATATTGGGTAATATACAGTGTGGTGAGTGTTTCATCTGAAACCCAAACATAGCTGTAAACAGCCTCCAACTCCAGCACACAAAACATTTTCCACTGTTGATTTTCAGTAACAGTGATTAGAGCTGAAATTGTTGATAAATTGTTAAATCTTGTACAGTGTTTGTTTTTATATTGATGGTTCTCAGCAAGAATGAAAATGGAATGTAGAAGTGGGAAAAGGAAATGCACTTTCTTCTTTTCAAACCAAATGGTCATCGGTTGATTTGATTTCATAAAGGAATATGTTTTGCTGTCTTTGCAAACTGTATCAATTGTCAAAGACTTCTGCTGAATTTTTTCCTGGACTTGCATACACTTTTGCACTTCTCACATCAAACCAGCAGCTGCAGATTGAAAGTCTTCTGGATGAATTTTGAGGAATAGAAGGGTGAGATGCTGAGACCAAAAAAAAGTGCAGAGACCTGTGTGTGTGTGTGTGTGTGTGTGTGTGTGTGCGTGCGTGCGTGCGTGCGTGCGTGCGTGCGTGTGTGTGTGTGTGTGTGGTTCAGAAGTGGTCTCAGTGTCCTGGGGGCTGGGGAGGTTTGAATGTCAGTTTCTCTAATAACGGGAATCAGTGAAAAGGTCAGCCCCAGTCGCCTGACCACACCGAAGGGATGGTGGGCGTGTGTGTGTGTGCTTGTGTTTGCAAGAGCATGTGTGTGTTTGAGTGCATATGACAATGTGTGTTTGTGTGTTTCATATTCTTATTTGCGTCCGAGTGTGAAAAGGTGCGCATGTGTGTGTGTGGCGGCAAAGGGGGCGCCGGCCAGGCCTGGGGCAGAAATTGATTCTCTGGCGAAGGAGAGGAAATGAGGAGGAAAAAAAATATGGCAGAAGGTCGGGAGGTGTGAGAAGAGCAGGAAGAAAGAAAGGGAGTGGAAGGAGGAGGAAAAGTAGAGGGAGAAGAAGGAGATCTTTGTGAAAGAGGAGAAGCCAAAGAGGTATATGAGTAAGAGAGAAGAATGAGGAGAAGAATAGGGAGGAAGAGGGTTAAAAAGAAGAGGAAGTATCATGGAGGAGGAAGAAGAGCCAAGCAGAAGGACAGAGGGGAACGAAGAGGAGTGACAGAGGCAGAGAAGAAATAGGAATACAAGAGAGAATTGAGACACAATGTGAGGGAGGAGAAACAGATCGAGCAAGGGAGCAGAAAAAGCAGCATAGGTTGAGGTGCAATAAAGACGAAGCAGGAGGTGGAAGAGTTACAAGAGCAGGAAGTTGAAGAAATGAGGACGAAAAAGGCTGAGGGAGGATGAAGAGCAAAAATAGGGAGTAACAGAAGAAAAACAAACTTTGACCCAAGCAGCTTGGAGAAAGATTTGAAACATAAATTAGACCATCATGTTAGGAAATAAAATGGGTCTGCTTTATTTTGCAGGTTCATCATTTCCCAATATTTCCTTGGTGGTTTCCTGGAATGAACTATTTAATCTAGAGACCAGATTGTAAGACATTTATTTCAGTTTGTTTTCTGGCAGAATTGCAGGAATACATGTCTGAGCAGTGACAAATGACATAAACGCATCTTAAAGCAAACATTTCAGTAAGCACAGTATCACCTTTGGTTGTTTTTATGAGACAACTAACGCTTTTCTGGATGTATTTTTTAACTTGATAGCTCTTTGATTATGATAATCACCAAGTGAGGGCTTAACCGAGTTTTTTTTATCAAGCTACTGCATGACTCTTTTGACCCACATAAAACTTGCAAAATCAGCTTGTTTTACGTACAGCAGCCTAACTGGCCTGATTCTTATGCTTCCTACAACTGGGCAGCTATGACAGTGGTCGGCTCTATAATGTGCAGGAGGCACAAAGGGGGGAAATTGCATTAATATTTGAGATAATGAAGCCGTGTGGTCATTAGGCTGGTCTGCTCTGCTTCCATAGCAATACATTAAGCCAAGACAAGCGCCATGTATTTTACATGGTCCTGTCAAAGCAGAAGATGGATCCTGCGGCATAATGATATCCTCTTATAAGATACTGTAGGTATAAAGGAAGAAAGACAGAAAAACTAGGGACAAGGGACAAAAGGTCATGTTTTGTCTCTTAGGGGTGTGTTTGTGTTTTATTGTAGTTCCGTTGCATCTGTTTGTGGTCATTTGTCTCCTTGTAGTTGTTTAGTGTCTATCTGTAGATCTTTTACATGTCTTTCTAGTCGTTTTGTGTCTCTCTGAAGTCACTTTGTGTCTCTTTGAGGTATATTTGTGTTTTTTTGGTTGTTCTGTGTCTCTTTGTAATTCTGTTGCATCTCTTTGTTGTTGTTTTGTTACTCTTCAAAGTCAATTTGTGTCTCTTTGAGGTAGCTTTGTTTCTTTTTTGATTGTTTTCTATCTCTTTGTAGCTGTTCCTTGTCTCTTTGTAGTTCTTTTGCATCTATTTGTGGTCATTTGTCTCTTTGTAGTTATTTTGCGTCAATTTGTAGATCTTTTACATGTCTTTGTAGTTGTTTTGTTTTTTATGTCTTTTTGTAGTTCTTTTGCATCTTTTTGTGGTCACAATGAGTCTCCTGAGTGATGTTTTGCAGGTGAAGGCCAGGGCAGCTCTGACACTTTGGTCCCCATTCAGCGCATTTAGTCATCCATCCATATGTGTATCACCTTAGTTTCATGTTCTGTGTGAAATGTGTATATATATATATATATATATATATATATATACATACATATATATATATAGTTTTATTTTTTGAAGAGTGGTTTAAGTGTTATTACTTGTCTTTAGTCAGTGTGTTACCTACAGTAGATGTCAGTTGGTATGCTCCCAGTTTGAAGAAACAGACAGGAGTACCACCACAGGAATTGTTTTTTCATCTGCAAAGTTCTTCTGTAAATTCTGGTTCGTAAAGGTGTCCTCTTGTCTCTGCTGTGAAAGACATTTCATTATCACTATTTTTTTTTCTTGTATTTGTTGTCTCTTCTATAAACTGCCTAAAGTCTGACCCAAAAAGCTGATCTATGGTGTAATACTGGACCTGGCACAGTTCAATCCAAGCAATCAATTCATCAATCAATTAATTTCATTAATAAAGCCCAATAGCACAAAACATTTGCCTCAGAGGGCTTTACAGCATACGACATCCCTCTGTCCTTTGGACCCTCACAGTTTATGCATAGGAATACACAAGTTCTTCAGTTAAGAAAATGCAGTGCCAAAGGAAAGTGCTATCTGACGGCAAGGTGAAGTGGTGAAAATATTCTCAGTATAGCCCACTTAAACTGATACTGATTTTTTTAGGTGGCATAAATAAATTGTCTGCTAACCCCCCTCCACAGCAATAAATGTTTAAGCTTCTGTGTGTCTGCACTCCTGCCTGCTTCTCCAAACAGGGGGCATGCTGACCACCATGTACTGAAGGTAATACACTGATTATGGATAAATACCTCATACAAAACTATCTCAAAAAATCCAAACTATCCCTTTAAATTATATTGTCCCGGTCAAATAGAGTAAAATTTGAGAAAGAAAGAAAGAAAAAAAGGGAGAAGATGGTGTGTGTGTTTCAGACACCAGACTGTTGCTTGTCCCCTGGTCACACGGCTGACCTGATTTGGCTTCTAAAGCCTCCAGTTACCCATCTGAAGGTGCACATGCTTGTTTTCAAGCTGGTCCGTAATATCCCAGACACACCTACATACACACTGCATGACAAACACACAAACACAGCGTGGTGACCCTAACTCACCTTTCACCTCGGTGAACATTTTGGCCCAAATCCCCCATGTGGCACGGTCTGAGCCAGTGATGTGTGTGGCATCACATCGTTGGACAATATAACTGTACACTGTGTCAGCTGACCGCAATGTGTCTGTGTGACGAGGACGGGGGAGGTACAGTGACGTCCAAGCGATAATCAGTTAATAGGTCTCAGGGTTCAATGCTGACCGCATTTCGGATACAGACCAAGTCAACACACACACACACACACACACACACACACACTCACACACATGTACCTTGATCACATTTTGTATCACCAAGATGGAATTGGGGAAATGCATTTTCAGGTTTCACACCCCAACCAGAATAAAACTGATCTTTAACATGAGCACAGCTTAAGTCGTGTACATTTTCTGCAGTAGCAGATGGTGAAAGACAAAGGCACTTTTTTTTTTTCAAGGGAGATAAATCCTTTTTGCAGCAGGATCCTACAGGGTTTATGGTGCACTGGTGTGGCACCTTGTATGATAGCCTCGACCACCAGTGTACGAACATGTGTGTGAATGGTGCTTGTGTTGTAAAGCGCTTTGAGTGGTTGCTAAGACTAGAAAATCACTTTATAAATGCAAGTTGATAAATGCCATGGGTAATATCATCTTTACAGGGAAGTCTTTTCCTCGTCAGTAGTTATAAAAGATGACCTGTTCTCTACTTCAAAAGCATACAGTGTATTGTATTTTTATTTACATTTTACAGTGAACTCCCTTCCCTCCTTCCCTTAGCATCCTCATGTACCCTTGCCCAGGTCTGACAAAGTCATGTCAGGCAACATGCTCAGAGGAGTTATTGATTTCCCCTCCAACCCCTCCTCCTTCCTGCTTGTTTGAAACATGGGCAGACACACAATCACAAAGTCTTTTTCTGTTGGAAAAAAAATTGAGCACTTATGAAAAAGTAGTACTCTATCGGAATGTCATAGCCTATAGTTGGGTTTATACTTCATTTAAGATAAAATATGAATAGAAATGGCAAAGTCTGACACTTTCCCCCCCATTATTAAAAAATGTAAAAATTTAACACCAGCCTGAGGTAATAAAATGCCATTTGAATGAAGAAACCATGCAATAAATCATGATGGAAACCCATTTGTTACTTAGTTTGTAGTGACATTTGTTTGGTAAGTATCTGTTTACTACAACTTCATCAAATTGTGCCTTTTGTTTTTGAGTGTAAATATCAATTTAAAATCTGCTTTTCGGATTTTGTCTTGGGGCAGCGTCATGTATGCCAAACAACAGAAAACAAAACAACTTCACTCTCCATTAAACTATCTTTTTTTAATTCTATAATGTGAAGAAATTACTTAAAAGCGGAAAATGCTGTCAACACTACAGTTAAAAGTAATGACAGTAGTTTGATGAATGGCATTTTTGCCAAGCAATTTATGTGTGTAGAGAAGTCCTGAGAGGTTGTCTGGTTATCTGTTTGACTATTTATTACTGCATTACACAATATATGTCTCTGACTTTACATTCAGATTTGAAATGATGAAATAAACATAACATCAAAAAAAAGGAAATATTTTAATGTCCTCTAGAGCTAGTTAAAGAAGCAATCCAGAGCCAGTAAATGACTGTTCAGTTAATACTACATAGGTGTCTGCATGTATGGAAGTGCTGACACATCCTTATTAGCATGTGCAGTCTTTGCAGCAATACATTTTGGGCTGCACACTGATGGATCACGCGGCCCTTACTGGACATTGGTGGACGAGCCTTGTAGATTCAGGGCTCTGTTTATACTACCGAACTGTAAATCAAGTGTAACTCCAATGAGTATCCTAGGAATTTAGGTCATGATTTACATCCGTACCAATGCACAAAGCAGTATGCCTCTTATGTAAAGAAATGAAAACTAAGGGTGTGCAGATTTGGGTGGTGGATGGCATGTAGTGCAAGGCTGTCCTCCGAAATAGGACCAAATAGGTCATTTCTACAAGCAGAAATTACACCCCATATTTAAATTTTTTGTTGGGTTGCGGCTGTAGTAGTGAAGATGGGAGCAAAGAGGAAGTCAGGTGACGTAGTACAATGAGCGACAAAGTGTGTTTAGGGAAGGCAGATCAGTCAAACAAACACAGGACTATCACCCAGAAGCCTGGTGTTCGTGTACAGCGTAAAACTAAATGTTTACGTTGAGTTATTTTAACAATCTAACGCAGTATGTCATAGTATGTCACATGATGTATGTGATGTACGTCACCTGAGATATGTCAGGTTATGTTAACACGGCAAACAAACATACTAATTTAAGCCAAACCACAACCTGTATTCTAAACCTAACCAAGGCATTTTATTGCCTAGTATTAACCATATAGTTTTGATGCAACTGCGACCACTGCACAATGTTACCCACGTGTTTGAAGACTGCAACTCTCAAAAGTCATATAGTTATTCTATCAGCCACCGGTAGTTGCTCTAACTTGGGAGTGATGCATAGAGTACTAAATATCTATAGTCAATAAAAGTACAATTTCTCCCAGAAAGAGTGAATCAAGTATAAGTGAAGTTTACCATTGGAGCAGCCTACTCAAGTAAAAGTCAAAAGTACCTGGTCATGAATTACTGAAGTGCAACTTACTCTCCATTTTAATATTTTTGGGCTGTGTGGGCATGAACTCAGAGAAAGGAGCATACAACCTACAGTATATGGTAGTATGGGTTGGAGGACATGTGTAAAGCGTCAGACCTGCAGGCCAGAGCGTTCCACTAGACAAGGCATGCAATTGACGTTTAGTGATTTCTTCATAACTTCAACCAGTTGTTTTATTTCCCTTATCTTGACCCTATCTTAATGATTTGCCATAACCATTATCATTCACTAATCCTAATCATACCATGAGTCCTGCTTGTTATAAAGCCTGGGATCAAGCTCACTGGGCTGAAATCACCACCAAACCTACTGGTGTGTTTCAGCACCGACAGATGGCAATATATGAAGTCGAAAGTCAAACAGAAATCAACAGCAAAGAGCTTTGAATGGTTCTTGCCGGCCTCCAGATATCTCTTTAGAGGATGGGGTGGCAGAGGCATCCTATACTCTTCAATTTGTGCTATTGAAGGGAGTCAAGGTGTTGTTGGCCTTTTGTCAAGAGGTTCCCTTTTAATTTACCTCTTTAAGCAAATTTTAATATCAGGCAGGTCAATGCAGAATCACCAAGGACCTTTGGATGTGGATCGCATTGCATTGTTTCTATATGATCTGGAGGCTAAATCATATATTATAAATGTTGGTAAAGGTCACTGATGTGTACAACAGGTAAGCAAAAAGAGTTCTTAGAACTGTTTAAGCAACTTAATTTACATTAAAAAACACTGACATCATGTATCAACTTAAAGCCTATAAGTTTCAATAAAAGTATAACTTGGCACAAAGTATTGTCTACCAGTGGCTACAAACTAAAAACACTTCTATGGTTATCAGCCTTAAAAAAAACCATATCAACTCAACCCAAAGTGTAGGAACAATATATTTCTGTTTCGCTGATTGAACGCTCCCCCCAAATTTCACCCTTCTCCCTAAACTTGGCCTGTTTCCATAAGAAAGGGCTTTGCTAATGTGATTGCTGTGGTCATGGGCCTGCACTGATCTTCTTTTTACGAGGGAAAATGAGGGCTGATTGTTGGAGGCGCGTCTTGTGTCAAGGTCCCACAGCTAGATAGACAGACTGGCCGACAGTGGTGAATGAGTGGCGGTGTGCCAAAGCCAATAAGAGGCAGCGGTGGGAGCCAGGGGGAGGGGAGACACTCATGTATTATTCATAATTATTCGAATAATCCCCAGACAGTGGAGTGTGATGGTCTGTGTGAGTACTCATGTATGTGTGTGACAGTGATTTAAGGTGAAAAAAAAAAAAAAAAAAAGATGGATTATCAGTTGGGCCACTGTCTCTGTGTTTTGGGATGTTAGCTGTCAGAACAATCTGGAATTATATGTGTTTATAGAGCAGCCACAATATGTATCTGCATATTGTATCACAGTATTAAGCTTATTATTATCCTTGGAGGAGCACGGCACTGTCTCTGTATTGTGCTGTTTGGGTTTCGAAACCTGGTCTGGTGATTTTAAGGCTTTTTGTAGCAAACTTCTAAAGATGGACGTTCCTAACCCCCTGGCCTTTTGACTGAAACATTTGAAGAAGTTTGACTGTTCATTTTTTCTGTCTTTTTTTTGGTATATGACTATGGTGGAGAAATTTTTCAGAGAAAACTAATTAAAAGTTTATTCAAGATTTAATGTTCACTGAATGTGGAAGTTCAAATCCAACAGATCACAGAACTTTTATGATGTGTTTTTTTAAGTGTCAAAGAAAACTGATATTAGCCTGATTCCAGACCTCTAATTGTTCAGCTGTTCAGAAAGTTTCTGGTGTCCATTGCTGGCAATGTTTTGTCCAGCAGCTGGTTGGTCAAACAGCTGCCCAATCAGAGCTTGTAGGTGGGATCAAGATTGTGTACATCATCCTCCTGTTCAGGTCTTTTTTATCTATAACATTCTTTCCTGTCTCACCTATTATGTGTCATTTCACCAAATAATAATAATGACAATAGTAATTAAAAAAGAAGTTACTGATACCATGTTGCTTATATAAAAGTCAGTAGAAGGTAAGTAACTTTGATTACTAGCTTACAAGATGAAAACAATGCCAATGCAAAGTCTACTTTGAACAGTCACAGTTTCATTGTGAAACATTTGCACTTAGGTTTAGGCAAAGAAAAACACGTCAGGCATTTCAGGCTGTAAAATCCAGGAAAAACTGAAATACCTAAGTACAGGACATAATTGATGTAAACTTATATGTGCATAGTTTCTTAAAGAAACTATGCACATAAGTACTTTGCATAGTTATATAAAGTCCATAAAGTGTTGACTTTTGGTTTCGCACAGGATATAAATATCGGTCTCCTGGTTGAAAGTCCATGTTAGTTTGACCAACCCACCAATCAATCAATCAATCAATCAATCAATTTTATTTATAAAGCCCAATATCACAAATCACAATTTGCCTCACAGGGCTTTACAGCATACAACATCACTCTGTCCTTTGGACCCTCACAGCGGATAAGGAAAAACTCCCCCAAAAAAACCCTTTACCGGGGAAAAAAAACGGTAGAAAACTCAGGAAGAGCAACTGAGGAGGGATCCCTGGAAGAGGGATCCCTCCTCAGTTCCAGGACGGACAGACGTGCAATAGATGTTGTACAGAATAGATCAACATAATAAATTAACAGTAATCTGTATGACACAATGAGACAGAAAGAGAGAGAGAGAGAGAGAGAGAGAGAGAGAGAGAGAGAGAGAGATGCAGGACAGACGGTAATGACAGTAGCTTATAACAACATTCATGAAAGTAATAATGTTATTGTTATAGTTCTGGCTACTGTGGTACAATATAGATAGAGATACATGTGTGATAATAATCATATGTGTGTAATAACAGTAGAAGTATGACTAATGACTAATGATGGCAGCAGCAGCAGCAGCAGCAGGAGGCATCTGGCAGGACCACGGCACCTCTCTAGCCCGCTCCACGCAAACTTCTCGCTTTTTAAACTTAATTTGTGTGTCCTCCACAACAACAGATCTTTACTGACTTTGTGTTGCCATTGTTGTCATGTTGCCAGCATGTGATTTTAACAGATTTCATGCTCGCCACCACGTAATGCTTTGTGTCCATTTCATATGTTTCTGTAAGACTGGGCTGGTTGTTCAAATGACCATATCCCACACTATTTATGCTAATGCTTTAGCATAGACAACTGAAATACCAGCAATCTGCTGGGGTCATAATGGATAATTTGGAATCATCCATCCATTCATACATGTTCTGTAACCACTTACCCTCTTAAGGGTCACAGATGATATGGAGTCATTGTTCTTATAATCAATTCTTGACCAATATGCCAGTCTTGAAATATACATATATCAAATAACGTTATTTGTTTTTGTTTCACTTCCTGCTGCAGACAAATGAAGAGCAGAAGATGAATAGACAGAAAGAAAGGAAGTCAAACAAGACCAGACGTCCTTTTCATTGTTATGCTAAACTGGGGTCAGTTTTTGGATAACCACAGCTCCTTCTCTGATCTGAGATCTGGCCCCTTGTTAACACAGTCTGTCATTATCATAATCAACTAGCACTGCTCTGGCCTCTGGTCTGCAATCAGCTAAATCAAGGACTCTTTATGGGAGAGAGACTAGGACATTACAACACAGGACTGCATGTGGCTTTATTGTTTATAGTTTTGTAACCATTTTACATTGTTAGATGTATTACATGTTGGCATATTGAATGGTAACACAGCATGGTACATGCAGCCACAATCTTGCTTCCTCCAACTCATTACATTTATAAAAAAAAAAGTAAAGAAATTAGAATTGATTAGGAGGAAGTGTTTATCATATCACCACTGCTAAAAGTGATCTTTCCACTTAATTACTAAGCCATCTGCCACTGTCACTACTGTTGTATCTAAGTTGATACTGTATGTACTGTATATCACCTTGGCAACAGAAGTTTCTCACCTGTCTTGTCAATAACGTTGATTTAAAATGAGTTGACTTCGTTTAAGGACAAGCTAACCTTTCTCAACAAACATGTCACCATTCATCAGCCCTGGAACCTCACAGTGTATGTCAACAGTACCAACATCATGTACTAATATCCTTCACCATGATTGTCTGAATTCAGGCTTATTATAGAGCATACTGACAGGTTCGTTTAAAAGTGTGTCGTCCTTTAATTTACACTTGGGACTGCAAGGCCATTTTTCACTTCACAAGCAGGCCCTGAATCTGCTGAGTGTCAGCGTTTGAATGTGTGTATGGAGGTGTAGGTGGTGTCTACATGTGTCTGTGTGTGTCTGGTCTTAATACAAGTGACCTTTAATGAGTTAAGGGGATCCCACTATGGCTTTCCCAGACACACACTGACCTTTCAGCCCAGACGGGGCAAAAAGGAAGTGTGTGTGTGTGTGTGTGTGTGTGTGTGTGAGCAAGACAGAGATTGGTAATGTGTCTGAATGTGATTTCAATTGATTAATTAATAAAATTTCAGAATATCAATAATACTAATAATACAAAATAAAACAAAACAAAACAAATGCAGTACCTTTAAAAAAAAAAAAAAGTTATATCAAAGGGTCAGCTCACCTGAAACTCATTAAAATGTACAAAAATAAATCGGTCTATTTCACATGCAAACGTCGCTACCGTCATACTTCCATGTGTACAATAGCACAGATACAGCTGATAGATGGCACTAGAGTCAAACGAGACAATGATGAAGGAGGTCGTTATATTGTACGTTTAAATAGAGGCAACGTTGTAGACTGCGGTTGTCTTCGTTGTCATTATAGACATGCCGACATGTGGATGGATTCTTTTCACGATATATTATTTTATATAACTGATTCATTTAGTTCCACCATTATTTAAATGTCTTCCTCCTATGGTTGTACAGTGTCTCACCTGAACTATGGTACACTGCCTCCACGATCTCTGGTGGTATGGCTCTGTTTTGTCTGTGTTTATTTCATCTGTATTTGTGCAGGTTATCTGAAAGCTTATGGTTACAGTGTACTGACCAAATCCTCCGTTTGTCTCTCAATCTAATGGTGATCGTAAATGAGCCCTAACTCCTAGCAGCTTTTTGTTTCTTTGTGCTTACGTTGTAAGTTATCACCTCTGGATATTGTTTTGGTCAATCCAACGTAATTAAGGTACTGCCAAGCAGTCACAACCTGGAGAAACTCTTCAGGCAACAGATGTTAGAAGTGGCTCATCAAAATGCACTAAGTTAAAACAGGAGAGCGGGGAATTGACAAAATTCATCAAAAAAAAATAATATTTTTTTGTCTTGCAACATTTTCAAATGTCAAACTAAATATAATGATAAATGTAGAATTTCTACAACCTGCTCATGCAGTGACAAATAATTGTGGCAACACCTGACAGCAGTCGCCTCAATAGACCAAAATGCAAAGCAGGTCTCTCTTCAATTTACTGCAAAACTGCTCACTTTTTATGCCTCTGTGTCGGTGATAGCCGTGGTCTGAGGCATTATGCTTTGTCTGTCTCATCTGTATGTCCATCCATCCATACGTCCATAGGTACGTACATCCCTACACCCATATGTCCGTATGCTCTATTCTTTTGAACGTGACATCTCAAGAATGGGGGAATTTCTTCAAAGTTGGCAAAAACACTGGACTGAACAATGAACTGATTAGAATTTGGTGGTCAAAAGTCAAGGTCACTGTGACCTGGTATCCACCTCAATATCTTAAGAGTCCTCAAGGGAGTTACCTTACATTTGCTCAAGCAACTAAGTAGAAGCCGAGATGATAAGGTGGTGCCAAACAGGCATACCAAAAAGTTAATTATAACCCTATAACACTCCAAAACAACTCCAAGATTCTGGAGCTTTTGGCCATATTACAGTCATATTTCCCCAGTGTTAAAAATTTCCATCTAATCAAGGACCAACAGTAGCTGAGAAAACAATCTCATATGGAGTTTGCCTGGGTATCATGCAATGCTAGATGTTCAAAATGCAGTTCTCTTGGAGCACTTTAGGGGATTGTTGTCCATGTTTAAAAGCTGAGACTGAAAGTTCATTACTGACTATCATTAAGCAGTGGCTGAGAAAGCAATGTCATGACAAGATCCATTTAGTAGAACTTCTGGAGCATTCAATCAAGATGTTTTTTTCCCCGGTTGTCGTTGAAATGTAGATGTTGAGATTAGCACACTGAAAGATTGTGTGATATGATCGAAAGCTCCACAACAGCTACTAAATGGACCCAATGACATGATTGTTTTTTCAACTAAACTTAAGCTGTCAACATCTAGGATGCATTACATGTCATGACAATGTGAAATAATATGAGCACCAATCTGGGTCTGTATTTTAACCTAATACTAATTTAGTATAATGACAAAACCAAACATAACTTATACTTAGTGCAATTCTGTTTATTTTTGTCTGCCACTAAATATTTGATGGGACTGAAACATCCCCAAATGTCTTCACTACAGGAAATCTCAGCAACACTGAGTACTGTTACTCACAAGTGAGCAATGCATCACTTTTTGAACGTAACACTGATGTCACCATGTCACACAGCATCAAAAGTAGTATTCATTTGGAGCCAAAACAATAGACAATGCATCACCATCCAAGTGTCTATGTATTCAGTCTGCAAGTCTGCATGCTTTTGGCAGGGCTCTCTTCCCTTAAAATGAGCTGGGGGAGGGCCAGATCCGCACACTCTGTCCCTCCCTCCGTCTCTCTCCCTCTTTTTCTTTCTCTATGTGAAACGCCTCGAGCATCCACGGTGCTGAACTGTCTCTAATCGATTTGTCTGTGAAGGCGAAGCGTCACACTCAGAGTACCACAATGCAATTCTCTCTCTCTTAGTGACATTGCGCCCCCACCCCAAACACCTAAGGGAGCCTGAGTGAGCTGAGAGACTCCTGTGCTGGGATAAAGAATGGAGAGACACCTCAATCCACCACAACCAACAACAATGATGTAACACTATTACTCGTACTAGCACTATTACAAATACCACAGATAGTGCTGTTTCACGATTGTTACTACCATCACTATTACTGCAACACTGTTGCTACTTATAGTCTCAGTATGACCATTTCTATTTTAAAGATACAGTGAAATTGCTGTCAGAGTGTCTTTAGTAATTATGTGTGTGGGGTATACATTTGAGTGGGATTTAATCAGATCATACAGCAATTTCATTGATCTCTCAAAATGGACTTTAAAAGTTGTCTATGTGACATTCAAAGCATTAAAATAGCAGCAAATCATTATTTGCTATGTAAAGGTATAGAGTTAGGGCATCCTTAGCAGAGAATGAAGTCTGTGTTTGTTGTTATCTAAGGGTCAATATATTTGGCCTGATTCTGGGATGTCATTTATTCATTTGGGACTGAGTTCTGCAAGAAAAGGGATGTGTGCGGATGAAAAAGAAAATGGGGAGTGTGTTCGTATGATATCCTATGAATTGGTGCCCCACAAATGACGTTACATCCTTAACATAAAGTTAAGTAAGTAACGTAAAGTGACAGAGCTTAGGTTTAGGAAAGCAAAGTTATTATAGTTAGATTTAGGAAAAAACATAGTGAGGATGTACCCAAAAATTACTCAAAGTTCACTCAAAGGTCACATGCTTCTCAACACCCTCTTCTGGGGAAAGTCCTGTGTTTTGTGACCCACCCATTGCCTCAACTCCTAACAGGACTGCTTGGGACAGCTTTTGACAATGCTACTTAGTCACATTATCACAGCCTTTAAATATACATGGATTATGCACAAAATACTGGCTTATCTTTATGTGTGGTGTGCATGAATTTTAGTGCATTAGCCTACTTTTCGAAGAAAAACATACAAACAGTGCATGAGAACAGTATGAATAGAGACTGCTCAAGCTAATATGGTAGGCCAATTGCAAGGTTTCAGACAGGAAAAAGCTTATTACTATACAAGACAGACCGGGCTAAGCCAAACTATCTTAAATACAGAGGTCTCTATTTGGAGCAGTGATGGTTAACAACCATGAAAATATTCCAGGAAGAGAAAGACCAAGAGATAGATCAACAATTCATGCAGAAAACACCTTATTCAGATATAAAATGGGGATTAAAATAACATGTAAAAAAGCTTTGTGAAAGGTGGAGGTCATAAAAATAAAAAAGACTTATTTAAGCTGAACACATTTATTTCCATGTTAAACTAATATGTCCTTTGGCTTTGGTACGTGTGTCTGTGGGTGTTAGGGTCAATGAGTAATTACAATGCTGCTGTAGCAGCTCTTTAACAAAGTGTTACCTCTACACACTGGTGCTAATCTATGTTGGTACCATGCTGAGTAACACAAAGCCAACACTGACCTGCTGTGTACAGCCTGACCTAGCATCTGTATGCTTCTGTTTGTGGCTACCCGCTGTGTTTGCGTGTGTGTGTGTGTGTGTGTGTGTTTGTGTGGGAGAGGGTGAGTGGGTGTTTGTGTGGAAATGTGTGTGTATGTCTCAAGCACACACCTGATGGGTAGTATCTCTTGTTTCACAGCAAGGTCACAAACAGATGGAAGAGGCACGCATACACAAACATATGTACGCACAGAAATGTAAAATAAAACTAAGTCTTCAGACGGTGCAAGTCAGAACAAAAATACAGTGAAATTGTCTCTTTCTTTGACACACACACACTCACTCACTCACTCACACTCACACTCTCTCACACACACACACACACACACACACACACACACACACACACACACACACACACACACACACACACACACACACAAAGCGGTTCACACATTTCTCACTTTCACTGAGCAGTTTAGGCTCAAATGGATACGTGGGTAACTCGTGGAGCAGCTGATCAAAGCCCAACCACAGCTTGGTGTGTGAGGCTCATGGAAAAATAGGGATCATCACACTGAGTGTGGAAGATCTGCAGCTGGTGGACATGGAGCAAATCTACAGGTCACACGAGTCCTTTTGTAATAGTGATGGTTAATGTTACAGTTCCCTCTTGAAAATATGCAAAAAATATTTCCCCACACTGGCTACAGCCCGACCTGAAAGCACTATGTTTTCAGGTTGTCAGTCCACCCGCCCCATTCTGGTGAGCGCAATATCTCAAGAACACCTTGGGGGAATTTCTTCAGTTTTGGCACAAACATCCCCTTGGACTAAATGATGACTCAGCTATGAACTGAGTAGACTTTGGTGGTTGTAGGTCAAAGGTCAAGGTCACCGTTACCTTGTCTGTCTCTTCTTGTGAATGCGATATCTCAAGAACACCTTGAGGACGGAAAAATAAACATATTGGAATTTGGTGGTCTAGGGTCAAAACTCAAGGTCAGTGTAACCTCACAAACATGTTTTTGGCCATAACTGAAGATTTCTCATGACAAAAATTCACACAGATGTCTAAAAGATAAAATGATAAGTGATGACATTTTATATCCAAAAAGTCAAATGTCAGCTTCACTGTGACATCATAATGTTCTGCAAAAACATTTTTCTGGCCATTATTTAATGCCAGAAGGGGAGACATTTGGTCACTGGTTACTAAATTGGTGACTCTAGTCTTGGGTGTCCACCTTGAAATTGTGCTGATTGTATAGATCTTCTATGCTGCTGGGGGGAAGATGTGTGTCAAGCATCCATGTTTTCACAGATGGATGTAAACTGCAAGAGGAACTTGACTGGTGCACGGAAGCACACAACTGCGGGGCAGTGATTCTAGTTCCCTCGTTTTTTAGTGCTGCTTGTCCCTCCTCTCTTAATTCTGCCCATGATGTACATAAACAACATTTCTAAATCCGTTTTTGTTGTATAGTTGGTATTCATTTGCTCCTATCAAATTAAATTAAAATTTGCAAAATTGCGGGCTATAAAATAAAACCCGTACATTTTTAAAAGTTCAGTATGCCATTACGCATTAATGTACATATTCCAGAACAATGCAAAAACCAGAAATGAGACATCTAATTTGCATTTTCTGCCTAATTTCTTTATTATCAGAGTTCTCTGGTCACTGTGTACAGTCCAAATCAAAAAGGCTGTGTCCTTACTGTAGTGACCAGGGATCCAGTCTGGCCCAGGACGCTTTGCTGCAGGTCCTCCCCTCTCTCATATGTCTCTGGCTCTCAATAAAGCATGAAAATAAGAATCATTTCTTCATTTTCTTTTCCAAAGTATTCATTTCAGTTAAGAACTAAGGGCCTCAGAATACTTCAAACAAAGTGCTTGTCAGACTTACCCCGGATCTTTCTGATGTGCAGGGGTGGCTGCCAATTTTTGTAACTTTCCAATGAAGAGAATCCGACAATCACACCCACATTATGCAGAAACTGGCCAGATGTATGGAGGTCTCTGTCTCTCTCTCTTTTTTCATTCTACTCCCACATCTTCTGCTGTCACTTTTCAAGTCTGCAACACGGTCCAACACCAACAATGCATTTAAGTAGAGACACAAACACATCCAAGGGATGCCGTGTGGTGCAGATGGGAAGGAGGCTAAGGCTTTTCACTCTGCTTTCATTGTTACAAGTGGAAAAAGTTTGAAACACTTTCAGAGTCAGATGGTGTGTTTTATGAACTAGACTAATTCTTACTAACCCTTTAAATCTGTCTGGATTCCAACCAAAATAATTTAAAAGCCATATTTGTCTTGAGTGTCCTACAGACTGCTCCTTCAAGAAATCATTTTTCATGAGCTGGTCACATGGTCTGATCGCTGTTTTATTTTTTATTTGTAGCTACTGTTAGGTGCAGGTGATGGGTAAACACTGTAGCACACCGGGCTAGGTCAGTATTTGCAAACTCTTTTTTAAGGCTTTTTGTAACCTACTTAAGTGCAAGACGTGGTTTTACAGCACAGGATAACATGCAACACTTTGACCAGTAAAATATACACTTCAATGAATATCATTTAAGTAAAGAAAGTGTGAAAAACTGTAGTAAACTCCTTTATTTTGCACTATTTTCAGTGCAATACAATGCATGTTAGAGATGTGTCTGTGTTCTGCCGAAAGGATGAAGAAGAGTGATACTGAAAGACACCGAGACAGAAACTGAAGAGAAGTGACAGGGAGAGACACAGAGCTCCAGAAAAGGGGGGATGAGGTGAAAGAAAGAAGGAAGAAGAGGAGAATGGGGGTAGAGTGAGCAGGAGAGACAGAGAGCCTTTAATTGCTTGGAGGGAGCATGACAATTGAGAGGAGAGTAGAGGGAGGAAAATCTCCAGCAGTATTGATCAGTCCGGCTCTTCCATTTCAGTCGCCTCCAACCCCCTCCTGCGTCTCCCCCTTCACCCAATTTGCACCCGTAATTTAGATTGGAGTGTGTTTGTGTTTGTGTGTGCGTTGCATATGTGTGTGTACGCTGAGGTCATTTTGCACAGTGTTTGTCCTTCACTGTGTGCCTACATCTCTTTTGTATTCATTTACTTGTTAATGTGCCTGTCTATCACGTGTCAATGCAGAGGAACCTGAGGTATTACCAGAAATAGTGCAGTAAACAGAGTGGACACCAACTGTTCGTGTGTGTACCTGTAAGGGTTTATGAGATTTTTTCAAATATTAGGAGTGAAATGTGTTGTGTGTGAACTACCTTAAAAGTATGTATATGACATTTGCGGAGAGCTGGAGCATATGCTGAAGTGTGTATGTGTTCATGTATGTGTTATCTGAATGTGTGTGTAGCAGGTGATGGGTATGGTGGCGGTGGTGGTGGGGGGTAACCTTCCTCAATCGATCTCCTTTCTCCCTTTGGAGTGACCCTGCATCTCCTCCTGCGCCTCCTCTTGGTCCTAATGAGACACTCCTCATCCTGGGACCATCACACATCCATACACACTTACTCAAATAAAAACTATCTACACAAAAAAGAATGAATGCAAACATTACAAGCAGCATTTTTGCTTTAATGCTCAAATATAAATAATCTATTTTCAGATTCTTATAAATGATTATATAGAAGCTGTACACACACATTCACAAACACATTCACTGTCTTGGCAGGGGGGTCACCGTCAAGGCTGCGACCTTCCACCCCTGTCTCAGTCCCAGACTGAATCAATTCCTAATCAGACAGACCCCGCCAACACCACCACCCACTCCCGCCGCGCCCCCACCTTCTCCAAACACAATGACCAGACCCTGCTGGTTCTGCAAACAAAAGGAGGGACCACCAGAACCTTTGAAGACACTCTCTCTCTCTCTCGCTCTGTGTGTGTGTGTGTGTGTGTGTGTGTGTGTGTGTGTGTGTGTGTGTGTGTGTGTGCGTGTGTGTGCATGGTCTGAAAAGGTGGAAAGCACTTAAACCTATCAGACAATTGCAGTGAATTGTTATTGTAGTATATGTCATATATGAAGTCATGTTCTTCCCAAGGGGTTGTCTGTGGGTCTGAAAAGTGAACCCAATGCTTAAGTGCCTTAAACCTGCATTTTTCCACTAATGGCCAGCAGGGGGTGACTCCACTGATTGTAAATTGAAATCAGATTGTTCTGAAGTCTATGAGAAAATGACCCTACCTCTCTTATTTTCAGTTAGTCCTACCCCTTACTCCCCCACAGCTCCACCTTCTCCTCCAAATATCGTCACTTCAGAACAAGATAGCCACAGCCAATATGCTTCAAAATGGTAGTCCACAAACCAGTGAATGAAGTCTTGGTATCAATGTCCACTTCTGTATACACTCTATGGTTCTGACATGAAGCTCAAATTCAATTTTGCCCCACTAGTGACTATGTCAATGAATGGTGATGCTGCTGAACACTTTGGTCCAAAGTATCTGTACCGTTGGTTTTGTATGGATGTTCTTGCTCCCCAGAGGAATTTTCATGGTTTCTCTAACTTTCAGTGCTAACATAAGGGTGGACATTTGTGATTTGGGGTGAAATGTCTCAGCTATTAGATGGATTGTCATTAAATTCAGTACAGATTTTCATGTTCCCCTCAGGATGAGCTATGACTTTGGTAATCTCTTAACTTTTCCACCATCTTCAGGTCAAAATTGTAATATGTCCAGTACCTTGATTGCAAAACAAATGACATTTCCCCCAGCCTTACTTGCACTTTGCATTTAGTCCTATGTATCACATATTAGCATGCATACATGCTAACTTAAAATGATGACTACGGTAAACATTATGATGCAATTATCTCAAAGCACTGCAGTGCCTAAATACAGCACCTACAACATCCACAGCTGGCCAGAATAACAGACAATTGGACTGCAGAATACTTGTGCACACAAGTATGATCACAACAACCACACCCACATTCAATTTTGTTATATTAGTGTTGACTGTTTACAAAGGGAGATGAAAGGGATGGGAAGGGCATCTGTGATTACAACAAATCTCTAGTTGCAATCATCTCTAATGACTTAATACATTGTGAAATCAAACATCTTGTTTAACAGGGTCTGTCTGGAACCCCATTAAAGACCCCTGAAACCATTCAATTAACCCAGTTTGAAGACCACTTGGCCTATAGCACTAAGGGTCAGTCACACATTTTAGTCACAACAAAACTGTCAGTTTTGATAAAATGTAATCATTTGTTATGTTATGTTTGAACTGTTACAAATTGTGGAAATGTTTTTGGTTGGGTTTGTTTGTTGGTTGGTTGGTTTGTCTGTCAGGGGGATAACAGAAAAACTACTGGCCATTTTTCTTATAACTTGGTCAAAGGGTGTAGCATGGGCCAAGGACGAACTCATTGCATTTTGGAGCAGACTGGAATCAAAAAAGGGGATACATTCATTATTTTTTATTTTTGTCAACATTGAGAGAGAGACCATGGAGCCTTGGTGGGGGTATACACTCTCCAAATGTCCTTCTACTTACATCTATTAATTGGTTTGTGTCAAGGCAAATTTTAAAGCCATAGTGTGTAGGAATTTCTCCCATCTAACGTTGAAATCACACATTGCATTCAAACAGATGGTGCACTCTAGCGCCTCACTGTTTCAAACACGTATTGCAACAACGGTAGCCGCTGTGGACCAAAAATGGATGAGGCTGTTAGCGACTGGCCGCTAACACGGGCTAACAGCGGCTAGCGGCTAATCGCGGCTAACGGCTAACACCGGCGCAGTGATGCGAGGAGAGGGATGAGACTGTTAGCGACTGGCCGCTAACACGGGCTAACAGCCAACAGCAGCGCCGGCCTGTGATTGTATTACCATCCTCGCTCAGCAGCTCTCTCTACCTGGGAAAGGCTACCTGGATGTGGGCCTTCATTCTATTCTGTTAATTCTCCGGTCACGCTACCTTTTCTATTCCCTTTTGCGCTTTCTTGGCGACAAGGATTCTGTCTCCCATGATGCTGCATATGCATGATCCTGCATTATGCTCAAAGAGTGGGACTTTGTTTCAAATGTGCCAGGGTAGTAGCGAAGCGCCTCTTGCTCCTCTCCTTCGGCTCCTCAGTCACGCAGTGCTGGCCTGGCTCTCAACGAAAACGCCGAAGGCGGTGCTGTATGTCCCTTGCTGGCGGGTGTATTCTCAAGATGGCGAACCGTAATGGAACCCCACAGACGACTTACCCGCACAATGTACAAACAAATCCGAAATTTTCCTTTTACGTGAATAAGTCAGATTATTGGTGGAGGTAATAGTACACCAGTGATGACATATTTATGAATGCAGACATCAATTTTTGCCAATAAACAACTGAAAATGTTACACAATGTCCCTTTAACACTTGACACTGTCATGCTAATTTTGTTGGCTGCAAGTCCAGCAATGAGGTATTTTCTAAATGAACAAGTAAAAATATACCAAATTTTGGAAGATGATCTATATAGATGTAATGTTTTCTGACTGAAAACATGTATTTGACAAACTCGCCACAGCTGTTGACAGTCTACTGGAGTCTACTTCTTTCATTAGATGTCTGACTAGACAATTCATTCCCATTTGGTGTGGGAGGATATTACATAACTGTGTAGAACACTTGCAGTCTCACCCTGCCTTAAGAAGGTGCTCAAGTACCTAAAACTATTTCATCTCTGTTTTGTTTCTGGAGAGTCTCCCCAGAGTTTTAGTGTTCTGTAATGATCTAAATGCTTTATCGCAGGTTTCCCTGGGGAAACACAGAATCCTTGTAGTTGTTTTCATTTTTTATTTTTCAACTTTTAGTTATGTTAGCAGCATGACTCTAAAGACAGCAATGTTGGTCTGCCGGTCCACCACCTTGGTCCAGACTAAAATATCTGAACAACTATTAAATGGATTGCCAAGGAATTTTCTACAGATATTCACGGTCCTTAGAGAACGAATCCTTCTGACTTTGTATAACTCTTGACATTTCCTCTAGCACCACTATGAGATTGGCATGTGTAGTTCAGACTGAAATATCTTGATGATAATAACTGGATGGATCGTGATACAGTTAGCTTCAGATATTGAAGGTCCCTAAAAAATAAAATCTAATGACTGTGATGATTCTCTGACCTTTACGCTAAGGGTCTTGACTCACTAGGCCTACTGTTGGCTGTCGCTCAACATTGGGCCGTTGATGAGCATCTGTGGCCCTGTTTTTTTAGTGTGTCCCTCTCTGTTGGACCTAGTCGGCCCTTGTTGGTGGCTTTGAATAGTCTTGAATTGGTGCACTCTGTCCTCTGCTTTCCCTTGTTGAGTGACAAATTGTGACTGCCACTGCATTTTCTCTCATGCAGGATTGGTACGCAAGTGCTAGTTGGCCATGACTTAAGTCTTTGTGGTGTGTTCAGGTGCAACTTTTTTGGCAAAGTCACAAGTGACATTAGCTGACCCAAAAGCCACTAGTTCTTTGATGTCAGCAGGGTATCAGCAGGTCAAAGATTCCACTTCTTCTGTAAAATATCTCAACATCTAGTTGATCGATTGGCACAAAATTTGCTATTCATGGTCCCCAGAGATTGAATTGATTGTTCAGATTTTCAATCAGTGTAACACTTTGGTTTATAGTACAATACTTCATACTTACAAAACTACTGACAGTCTCAGCTGTAATTTGTCTTTTGGGAATTTACAAATGTTAGCATTCTATCATGCTTATCTAAGCTGGTGGACTGAGTAAACATATCTGCTAAATGTGCCAACATGCAAATCACGAGACTGATTGGAAACATATTTATCTTTTATTATTATTCCCATTCTCTGAAGATGGGTGTTCTATGCCATAAGCTTTTAGCTTCCTTTGTAAGAAGTAAAATGATTCCATGAATGAAAATAAAAAAATGAATCCTGTCTCTTTCCCTTTATTTAAGTTTTTCCGCCTATACATTCGATATAGCACACGAGTGTTATTGCCATTCATACTTAAACCTTTCCCTTTGAGAGTGATACAGCATAGTGGACCTGAAGGGTAGGGTTAGCACTGGGGTCATTGAGGACATGTATGTTGGTGTGTGCTGGTTACAACTGCACAATGTAAAGTAGACAGGGTCTGTTATGGTTTACTGATAAGGTATTTCTTAGAAGTGAGAAGGAAAGACAGACGTGGTTTACTTTGTGTCTGAAGTTCCAAGTCATCTGTTGGTCAGTTGGTCTGCACTGCAAAATGCATCTGCCCCCCCCGCTCAAACAACATGACTGGATCTCTACTGTCATAAAGTCAGTGGTGAAGTTGTCATGTGACACACCACTTTAACCATGAGGTATTTCAAACTTTATGTAGTTGTTTTAGTCCAATCACTTAAAGCAAGCCACTTTTTTATTTGCTTAGTAGTTGTGTTTACATGGGCTTACATAGAAACAACTGGCCCAGTATCAGAACTTAATTCTATTTAAGGGGTCTGTTACCTCCTTACACCTTTCACGAGCTGTTTAAAAGATGTCATGTATAGGCTCTCTGTCTGATTACTATTTTCTGTGCGTGCTTGTCCACTTGAATTAAGTCAATGATGTTGCTGCCAGAAAAAGCACCACATTCTCTTTTATTGTCATTTATGAGCACAATTGAGATATTCAGTTAAATGAACAGCAAGCTCTGTATATGCATTAGAGCAGTGTAGTAAATATATATTGTATATGGCCATAAGTTAAAAAAACAAGAAGCCATGTCAGCTGTGTGTTGATTACATTTCCCTCTGAATTAACTCAGCTCAGTCAAAAATGTGGACAAAGTTAATAAAATCTGTTAAACTATGCAAAATATGTTAATTAATTATATCATATACATGTATAATCAGTTGTATGGACAATGCAGCAGCGACTGCATCAGGTCTATTTTCTGTACTTTATACTGGAGCATGCTTTTACCTTGGTGGTTTTGTGAGCTGAGGACTACAAAGAGTGATTTATTCCAACAGAAAAAAGGCTATTCCATATTGAGCACCTTTCAGCAGCCTCTTTAAAACACTTTGGCCCTGTTAAACCATGCAGTACCTGACCGCCCTGCTCAAACTGTTTATTTGACTTGCTGCTGAGAGCACTGCTGTGTGTGTGTGTGTGGAGGCGAAATGTGTGTGGATGTGTGCATGAACACCGGCTTGTATTTGTGTGCTGTGATAGGTTTATACACTACATGTGCATTCAAGCTTGTGAAGTCATATGATGTGTGTGTGTGTGTGTGTGTGTGTTCACAGTGGCGTTAGGCCTTGCTTCCTTCCTTCCTGTTCAAGGGGACCTGGTCCCTTAACCCACCAACGCTTCTCTCCTCTGGGATGGCAGTTTCAGTGTGCGTGTGTGTGCGCTTGACACTTGGCTGAGCAGGGTGGTCCTAAAGGACTAGTCTATCGGTCTAGTTCCTGATTTTCAGAAACACACACACACCTGCACCATCACACCAGCCAAGCGCCCCCAATATAACCCAAACCATGTGATACACACTGGCTGACCCACTCTTTCCTTCACACCTGTCCTTCCCTCCTTTCTTTCTCTTTCTTTCTTTTCTTCTTCTGTTTTCTTTCTTTGTCAGTTTACCAGAAGTGTTTTTTTTCTCACCCCTTCTCAATTACTAAATGATGAAGTTACTTCCCTCTCTCATGCACTCACAATAACAAAACAATGAACACACACACACACACACACACACACACACACACACACACACACACACACACACACACACACCCTCTCTCTCTCTCTCTCTCTCTCTCTCTCTCTCTCTCTCTCTCTCTCTTTCTCTCTTTCTCAGACATACACACTCTGAGTTGTGGATTAGGTTTGTGTAGGAGCACAGGGATGGTTTCAATATTGCATCATTGAGATGCGGCGCGGCTGCGTTTGGGGTCAGAGCGCTATCATGTTGCCAATCAGCAAGGCAGCTCAGAGCCCTCATCAGCTTTTGATTGCATTTAGAATGGCTAATTAAATAAAATATGACATTATGTAAATGTCTGTGTCTCTGCCATATGGCCCCAGGCGCTGCCCCCCACCCCCGCCCCACCCGCCTCCAGCACACCAGGGGCAACCAAGTGAGCTCCTGACGTGTATGTGTGTGTGTGTGTGTGTGTGTGTGTGTGTGTGTGTGTTTGTGAATGTGTGTCCATCCACATTGTGTGTGAAATTGAAGGAGAATGAACAAAGTGATGATGGGCTGACCAAACATGAACTAAAGCCTGCTTATCAAGATGGTGACTCACAAGTTTACCTATACTTTCATTTCCATTTGTTTTTGTTGTTTTGTTTCATTTAAGACTATATAAACTTTTGGTCTGTTGGATATATTTAGGGTGTCTGACAAGTGAACTGAAAAGGTGCAGTCAATTGTATACAATTTAAATGCTGTCTTTTCAGGGATGAAATGCGACTTGAGCCATTTTCTCACATTGTCCCACGTTTCTCTTTCACCCATGCAGCACACAACAGGAGATTGTCCCTGTCAGAAGTGTCCTCACCCACTGGAAATACTCTGTTTGGTTTGGACCATAGTTGACGCCTGGATAGAGCATGCAGGAGCTGGGACATGATGTAGATAACACCGTGATCACCCTACTGGTTCGTAATTACGTCATAAACAACAGCGTCTCTCGCTGTTCCTTTATTTTGTCTGATGATTTCAGCTGTAGCCATTACCAACAGAAGTTCTGGGATCTTTACAGTTTGACATTTTTGTTGCATTTTCATGTAAATGACCTGTCTTCTTCACCCTGGGACGCTTGTCTTCTTCTGGTTTTGTGTGATTTGCATGATAGAAACATCATCAACCCCTACTCACTTGCTGTGAATTTTCAACACATTCTCATTCCAGGTCGTCACATATAGCCACTTTGTCAGTTGACTTTCATGTCATGCCACAACCAACGCCAGGATGTCAACAAAAGCACATGGATAGATTTGGCTTTACATTCATATGGGAAGCAAACACCTGTCTCTCAGGTCAATGTCCAGGGTTTGTTGAACTTTCCAACTCTTAACAATATGTCTTTACCGTCAGCGTTTCAAAGTGACGCTGTCTAGCAGCGTATCATACTGCCGTGACAGGTGGCGTCCGGCCAACTGGAGGAGTATAATACCTCTGTGAAAGATGGCTTTTGACGTGGCTGTCTGAGGCTAAAATCACTGACAAAGCGATGGTATTTGATGACTTCAGAATGAGAACTGGCAGGAACTCTCTGGATGGTTATGCTTTACTCACACATTCGCTCAATCGGCCATGACATGGACTTTGTACTAGGGAGCTGGCAGGGTAAAGTCTATTTAATGTCCTGTTCAACTGATTCATTTATTTGTGTTCTCACATACAGCTTCTCAGGGTAATTTGCATTTTGTTGTGCATATAAGAAAGAGACTTTAAATTGGAGACTAAGGGAGTAACTTAAAATAATTTGTTATGGAAAATGCATAATTTGTAGAGTACCTGTGCTAAGAAGGATTTGCATTATTTGTTTGTTTGCATGTAAGCAGAATATCTCCCCAAAAGGGTATCTGTAATGTAACTGTAATCTAAATTACAACAAAGGTGTTTAGGTTTGGTACAAGTGAAATTTAGCCATTCAGATAGACAAGCCAAGATTTTTAGTTATCCATAAATATATTTCTGCCCTCTGCCAAATGTAATGATGAAATGAATGAAACTTTTTCTTTGCACACTCAAAGCAAGTAAAAAGAAATTTTTGCATTTAAGAAATGGAATAAAAGTTTTCAAGTGTTAAAATGTGGGTATGCTCTAAAGAACTACTTCATCTGCTCATGTCAGAAGGCAAAGTGTTTATGGTTGTTCCAAATGGCCACACAGGTAGGCGGGGCAAAACCATATAGAGTGGCGAGACTCAATAATTGTTTAAGTATGGGGATAATGGTACGCACCTTTGGACAATCTTTCCTGGAAGACATTTACAGTGTTGCACTCTCATGGGAAGTGGAAGAATTAATTGTAGAATGAAAAAAGAGCTAAAGAGAGTAACAACCCTGCTTACTTTCTTTTCTCTTCACACCTGGCCAAACGCTCTGTAAAACAGACGTGATTGTTGACAGTTTCAGAAAATTACAGAAATTGTTTTACACAGATGTGTTGGGAGAGAGGTTTCAGATGCTGCACTTTGATTGGAGCGTACCATCACTGCAGCTTCATAGAAAATGGTAGATAGTGAAATCTGTCTGGCATGCACAAATTCCATTCATCTCCATTGTATCAGGGTTGTGGAAGAATTTTTATAAGCATATATTTGTATTGTGAGAAAATATAAGCATGACAAGGCTGAACTAAACTGGGGAACTGAACTGAAAGAGTTACCTATCAATGCTGTCCTTAAAGGGGAACTAATGCTTTTTTCAACCTGGGCCCTATTTTCCAATCTACTGAACAGAAAGGAGAAATGAACGTCTGTGTTTACCTTTAGCTGGATTCGGACATGTTCCTCTGCCTGTTGCAATTTTAGTATATGTGCTACTGAAGTAACACTGCTCCCTCTCTCTCCTCATCCGCTCTTCAATTTCAATGAGTAGTGTCCGTGTACTTCGTGTTTAAATAAATGCGAGTGGTCATCAAATTCAAATGGCTCATCCAGATCCAGCTGGTTAAAATCGGGTAAAAATTCAGACATGTTTGTTGTGGCAAGTCAAAACACTCACTCAGGGAGTGAAAGTCTGGCTCTGAAATCTCACGTCTCGCGAGATTTGAGTTGTTGCAGGAAGTTACCGCTGGAGTGACCTTGCAAATGCGATGAGTTACACTGTTTGGAGTAGTCATGGTTGAATTTTTACCCAATAAACATTAGTTCCCCTTTAAAGCCAGGCTCCATCGACCAAAACAATAACTTAACCTTGCTTAAAATGGCAGCTGCTAATCTACTGCTGCCTTGATCATTTAATTTGTTTGTGTTACTGTGTGACTTTAGTATTGTAGGGTTAGATTTAATTTAGCAAAGTCAATTGATAGCACAAACAAGCTACCACTTGACGCATCAGTAGACCAGCAGCTTCTGAGCTCAGCAAGGTAAAATGACCATTTTTGTCAGTGGATTCTGGCTTTGAAGAGAGCATAGATCATGTTTACTTTCTGTTCAGCTCCCTGTGGGAATGAGCGGTCTGTTTTGGAAGTACAGATCATATGACTGTATAAATGAGACTTGAATTATACCACAGGACTTGTGCAAAAGTTTGTGAATGGATGCCTTGATATGGTTTTGCTCCTGTTAAACGTGGTCGCCTATTTCTTCAATTTAGCAGGAATTTTCTCAGTTTTTGGATTCTTTGTTCATGCACGCAAGGAAAACAATGTTTTCTTCACTAATTCATCATAACATCCCTTTAAGCATTGAATATGAAAATGTAAATGTATGATCTGGTTCTTTGTCTTGTGATCACAACCTGGAGGGTACAGTTCACCCACTGCTTCACTTTCCACTGCATCGCTGATAGTATCACAGGGAAACCACTCATTTCTCCTTCTAACATGACCACCTCCAACAATATGTCATATATGGACTCATTTCATTCCTGCACAAGTGAAGTGCAGCTAACCTTTTCAGTCAAGGCACCAACTTCAATGCTTTACCTTCCTTATTGTGTGGACTCAACATGGCCATTTCCTTGATAGTTTGCAGGTTTTCTACTACTGACTTTGCCTGGCAATGGTATGTGTGAATGTATGTCTGCGTATATGTGTATTTGTGTGTGTGTCCAGGGGGTTGCTGCCTGTCCCAGTGATAAGGCGTAGGGAGCAGGCCCAGTGTTACCAGGCCAGTCACACATATAGATAAGAGCAGATAACATTCACTGGAAGAACTGCTGCAGGCTCAACACAGCGCTGTACACAACACACAATACGGTGTGTGTTTTGTAGCAGTTGTATTTGTGTATGTGTGACTCTGTGTGTGTGTGTTTGTGTAGACATATAGGCCTATAAACTGTGTACATCTGTGTGTCTGGGAGCAATCTTTTGCACATGGGTTTGTGAGCGTGCTTCCCTACAGAAGATTATGAGGGGTTATTACTGAGAAAAAAAAAAAAAAGTTTTAAAGAAATCCTTTGTGTTTGCAGTCCACTCTCCTGCACTGTGCCACTGACTCAATAAGGCAGCCCACCACTGCTGGCTTCAGCCCTTGAATTGCTTTGTTAATGTGTGTTTTTTTTTAAATTTTATTTTTAACCTTCTTACCCAGGGAAACTCAAACGAGCACTTCTTGAACACTGCTTTGTTTCATTGTCACATTGTTGGACAGACTTACAGTTTAAAGCTGCCCAGTAAAGCAACAGCTTCTACTGCTGATGACGGAACAGTTCTTTGCAGTATTTATACAATTTTACAACTTTGATTCTCTCAGGCATCGTTGAGATTACAGTCCTTTAGGGGCCGTGATTCAGAAAAAAAAAGTTTTGACTGAGAAATTATTTTTAAGATGATATTTTTGGGGTGTTTTGCCTTTACTAGACAGTGAGAGCTGGGAAACAGGAAAGGCAGGAGAGAGAGGAAGAGAGAGGAGATGACATGCAGCAAAAGGCCCGGGCTGGAATGGAACCTGGGCCACTGCAATAAAACTGAGCCATAATGGTAAACAATCTACCAGGTGAGCTCCCGGGGTTCCCCCAAAAAATATTTTTAGAAGTGTTTGAGAAATTGTGCGAGGGGTAAAATGGGCGACATAAATCTGCTTACAGTGTGTTCTGTTCCTCTACTGCAGTGTTGCACAACCTTACAGTCATGCAACTACTTTTTTTTGTAAGGAATAATCTGTGTTTTATTTCAGAATTGAAGTTATTATTTCTCTGTCAATTCCACATTTTTGTGATCAGCTTTTATCACTTTTTTACTAGAAGTTCTCGAGGGCTGATATAATTCTCGCCAACTTGATGACTTTTTTGCTAGATTTAGCGACTTTAAGACTCTCTCTGCAACTTTATTTCTAAAAAGCGACTGGTGCCAAATATAGTGACTTATACAGACCATCTGGGAAAACAGAGAATTATATTGTATTTCATTCCCACGCATGCTGCTCAATGTAGTTGCAGTCAACGGCTCTTACACCATCAGCCTGGGATTTGTCCCCCTTGACGTTGAGGGGGATGTTGACAGTTTGCCTTGACATTGACAGTTAGACTAGAGTGTGGATACCTGACCCAAGTTTGATAGGACCTGATGTTCTGATGTTCAAATTTGGATTTTGTTCAGCCTATGACAGACCAAGTGTCTATAGTGGGTTACTCCTTGTTCAGTGCTGGGGTTTGTTATTTATGTGACAACACATGCATGCAACACAAAGGCTATTTTAGGTGGGGAATACTCATGTAAGTTAGGGCTAACAGCTCTATGTGTTAACCCTGTGATAGTCTGGCGACCTGTCCAGGGTGTACCCCGCCAAACCTGTCCTGACCTGTCCGGATCTGTCCATTCACACTCACATTCAAACCTATCGTCAATTTAGGGCCCGTTTACATGACAACGATTTCAACTGAAACAGGTAAATTTTAGTTGCATTTTGGCCGATCGTTTACACGACAGCGGCGTTTTGGGTGCCTGAAAACGCATCGTTTTGAAAACGGGTTCCAGGGTGCAACTTTTTGGAAATGGCAGCATCTCCGTTGTCATGTAAACTTTATACTTTATATATATAACTTAATATGCAGTTCCTCTGAAAACGGTGACTTTTCGCACATGCGCATTACGGTTCCAGTCACTAGGCATGCCGACCATCACAACAACAATGCTGAGCTCTGTTTGTGCTGCTCACCCTGTTGATTTGAAGTGAAGTGTAGCTCTGTTACTGTAGCAACTCCACCTCGTCGTCCATCCAGACAAAGTTCTCTGTGCGTGTTTTCGCCATTGTGCCTTCTTTGTTTTGGTTTGTAATTACTGCGTTGTGTAGAGGAAGGCGCTTCAGCGCAGGTGCATGACATCATGCCGTGGTGTTGCTTTGCAAATTTACACTGCCACCCATTGGCCTGGCGTGCATACTACAGCGTGTCCAGTAGATTTTGCGGCTCCGTGTGAACGGGAATCGCTTCAATAACGTCAACATATAAACGCAGAAGTTTTTTTAAAATGCCAAGGACAGACTTTTCCGTTTTTAGAGAAACCATTGTCATCTAAACAGGGCCTTAGAGTCACCAATTAACCTAACCTGCATGTCTTTGGACTGTGGGAGGAAACCGGAGTACCTGGAAAAAACCCACGCTGACATGAGAAGAACATGCAAACTACGCACAGAAGGGCCACCCCCACCCCATTTTCAAACCAGGAACCCACTTGCTGTGACAATGCTAACCACTGCACCACTGTGTCACCATGTCATCACCTACCAACACTTAAAGCTTGGTGTACTTGCTGGAAACGTTCTGACCTCTCCAGCTAACAGCTGCAACAGCGAACAGAACTTTAGCATTGCTGTAGGAGCAATCGAACAGAGGAAGACAGTGCTGAAGCCATCCATGGTGGATTCTATCCACTTCCCTTGTGGTAGCTCCAAATAAACTATGATGGTTCGATTACATAAATAGTTCAGTCAACAGTGGTTACAGTTTAAGAAGAGTTAAGGGAGATGAAGACTTGAAAGACACCAATGGTAAGACTCAAGTTTTATTATTTACAACTGTTGATGACATTGCATAATGTGTGTGTATGACTTACACAACCTGCCGATATAAGTCTGTACAATACATTGCCTTTTGATGGTCATTTACAAGGTGCCACAATATGTGTAATTATGGTACGCAGGTAAGTTGTAACCATGCTAACAACAATAGCATGACAGGGACAAGCTAAGTGCTTCAGTAACGGGTTGGGACATAAAAAACACAGAATGCATGTCAGGTTTGGGTCGAGCTTGGGTTGGGTTTGGACAGAAATATACAGCCTGAGCTGCACTCGACTACCAACACCTCTTAAGCTCATTAATTAACTCGATGTATCGTGTTTAATTAATCCATAAACAAAGACATGTACAACCATCAACCACAAATCAAATAACTTGAGTAAAAATGAAATGTGAACTTTCCAGAGCTGGATTTTCATAAAACAATACATATTAGCCTGGACGTTGAAAAGTTTCTGTATGTTAAAAATCTACTTGCTGTCGCTCTCTCTGGTTGCCTTCTCTTTACCTCTCCTCATTCTTTTTTTCCTCCTTTTTGTTTTTCTCATTTTTCATAACCCAAAGTCTCTCTCTCTCCCTCCTCTTTGTCCACACACCATAACCAGACCGCAGAAGGGGCTGCTGCAGAGCGAGAGAGGTTGTGGTTGGCACACATACGCCCAGAGGGGCCCAGGCCTGTCAGCTCAGTAGCCCCACATCTGGAGCCTCCCGCTGGGCCAGCAGCCTCCCTCCAGCCCTCCTCCTCCACCACCACCACCGCTCCCTGGAGAGCAGTGAGCATACATACCACACACACACACACACACACACACACACACACACACACACACACACACACACACACACACACACACACACACACACCGACAGGAAAATATACATGCACATACATATTTGCACACTTCAACACCTCACTTACACACACAAGCATACTTTTTTGTACAAACACATGCATGCACAGAGATGCACACACATAGATACCTAGTTTTATTCAAAATATACGCGCATACAGCACACATGCATACACACACCCAAACACCCACTCACACACACACAATTTACAGGCACACACATTAAACTCTAAAACATTATGCTAATCTACAGCCGGCGGCAGAGGATGGCACTCTGCTCGGCCTCATGCCAAAGTCCCTTTCATTTTTATAAGATTAACCATGAGGAAGGACAGGGAGAGAAGGAGAGACAGATTCTCCTCTGTGAGAAGTTGACTGGACAGCAACACCTACTCTCTCTCCGATGCTTCATAACACTTTGAAACATCCGCTAATATAAATACAAATGACAACACCATTTGACAGTAGAGTTAAACAACCAGGCCAGGCTTTATGTCCTGCATCACTAGACATATCTGCCTGTAGCAAAGAGTGTTAAAAAGCAGTATCTAGCTCATGTTTGGGGTTTGACTGAAATGGATTTCTGAGAGGCATAAACAAAAACACAGCAGTACAGTCATTAAATACTCAGGAGGATCATACTTTAGTACTCGGTTTCATTGGGATCTTTCTCTGATTTTGCGTTTGAATTCATCTTTTCTTTTTTACCTTTCACATTCACTCAGAAAAGAGTTTCTTCTTTCTTTTTTTTTATTATTGTAAAGTCCACCTCTCATAATATCTGAAGTTTAAGTGCTGGCTGATTCCTGAAGGTTAATGTTTGTATTTACAAATCTCTTGTGTTTAAAAATGTTGTCTGTATGTTTACATATTTTCTAACCTAGGAAAAAAAGGAGGAGCAATCAATACAATTTTATTGTGGAAAATCTTGAGTGTGCCACACAACAGCAGACCCTACAGTATGTGCAAATTCCACACTACACCCTGACTTGTTGCAAGTTTTGGCTCTTTGGTATATTCACATGGGGAAAGAGACAACATTAAGTGCACTCTCAAAATGTAACTTGTTTAAAAAATGCTGTAGAAAGGCATCTCAGTGGCTTTAAACAAGAATAGAATAAAGCAATCTGCTGAACTAGAATTATGAAAAATGTAACAATAGAAAATATTTGAAACAATTTAAAAAAAAACCCAGTTTTAACAGTATTAGGACTCATTGTTTCAAGTTTTGCATTTGAGTACCAATTCAAGTCCCAAGTCAAGACTGACAAGTTGTAAGTTAAATCCAAAGTCTTAAACGTAATGTGCTCCCTGACCATTTTAAGTATTAAATGTATAAAAAGAGTGAATGCCTTTTAAAAATGGTATGTATTTGCTGAAACCAAGTTCATTCAAACAAGTGCAAATGAACTCTCAGTCCCACAACATAATTAATTTTATATGTTTCTGTCTATGTTTCTTGTTGTATCTTACTATCTTATCTTACTATCTTACTATATAATGACGAAAACTCTGTCTGTGTGTGTGTCTGTTCCACGTTTTTCTCCTCACTAACTTGGTCAATCCATGTGAAATGTGGCACAGTGGTAGAGGGTCATGGGAGGATGCGAATGAAGCAATATTACATCAATTGACCAAAGGGGGGGGGGGGGGGGGGCGCTATAGCAACCGATTGAAATTGCAAACTTTGAATGGGCATATCTCATGCCCCGTATGTTGTAGAGACATGAAACTTTGCACAGAGATGCCTCTCCTCATGAGGAACAAATTTGCCTCAAGAACCCATAACTTCTGGTTGTATAGATTATCCGTCATTTTGATTTTTTTTGAAAAAGCACTTAAAATCGATCTCTTTCTACAAAGTTTGACCGACCTGCATGAAACTCGGTGAACATAATCTAGGGAGCAATATCTAAAGTTCCCTCTTGGCTCATCACATAAAGGTGTATAACATCTCAAGGGTTTCACCGATCACCATGCAACTTTGTAGGCATATGACCACACATAATCTGAGGGGACCCCTCCATTATTGACCCCATCAAACAAAATGGGGACGCTAGAGAGCTAATTTCTTATCTAGGCCTAACCGCAATATTGATTTTTACTAAACTTGGTAGATATGTAGAACAGGACGCCTCAAGGTGACTGGAGAAATTTAACTCTAACTGGCAACTGGGTGGCGCTATAACAACAGAAAAATGCTTACAAATGGCTAAAATGCCACTGATCGCTGTAGCTCCCCCTGTGGCTGAATGTTGTTGTTTTTTTCTAATTGTTGGTATGACTAAGTCATGGTATGGTATGCTGCTGAAACAAGGGATAGCTGCACCTTTCCCATGCGAACTACCAGTGCGCCCCACTTTTAAGTCAATACAATCTATAAACACTTTAACTATCTGCCTTTCAACATGCTACCTCAACTACAAGTTGACTATTTAATCTGCAATTTACTGTGACCTGTATCCCAAACACACACCATGTGAAACTGTACGTGGGCAACTGTGCACTCAGTGGGTATGGACTAGTTTATTATTATTAATATTATTAATAGGTACTTTTCAAGATACTCACGGTCACCTTACAGGCAAAGATAGAGAAAATATCAACTGATTAATAAAGTCAACGAGAAAGGAATAAAGTTACATAAAAATTATAGCTGCTGCGCAGCGATGGATTGGGTCCGGACAGTTTTAGGCAATTCTGAACAACAAGCAGAAAAGGAAAGAGATTTAGGAAATTAGGAGCACAGTCTGCCTTTTTCATCAGCTGAGGCTCGAACTCACAACCTCTGAGACTAAGAATCAATTTCTATCTCACTGAGCTAATTAGTCAGTGACAAGTCATGTGTAGCTTCACAAATAGACTAAGCCAGACATGCAGGTTTAGCAGCCGTCCATGCATGGAAAAGCAGATTTTAAACCACTGTAAAAAATTCAGTTATCGAAACAAAAATCTGAAAATACACATATTGCATCTAGACAGCATGGAGATGTTGGTAATTTATTTTAAGAATGATTAATTTACTTCATAAGTGAAAAACTGATGTTTAACTAGTTGAGCTATGTGCAAAGTGAGAAGCCTCAGATGGTTTCACACTGAAGTACTGGTACTGGATCTTTGTGCAAAGTTTGGTTTATTTTCAAGCATGAGAAGGCAGATTTTCTAGCAGAAAAAAGAGTTGAAGACGCTGCACAGTGATCAGTCACGCTCAAGCAATTTTAAGGTAAGCTGGAGCACAAGAAGATGATTACATTACAGTGTGGATTCTGCACCAGTTGAGACTCGAACCCAAAAATTCTGGAAGCTAAGATGGTCAACTAACGCTCTGAGCTAATTGGCAAGTAGCAACTCAACAGTGGCTTCACAAATTGAGTAAGCCATTCACTGTTGTGTAGGAGAGCAGCCATCCGTGCATGAAAAGGCAGATTTGAAACCACTGTAAAAAATTCAGTTATTAAGACAAAAATCTGAAAATACACATATTGCATCTAGACAGCATGGAGATGTTGGTAATTTGTTTGTAACGATGATTGATTTGCTTCATAAGTGAAAAACCGATGTTTAAAATTGCCATTTTTACATTGACTCCAATTGTTCACATTAGAGCAAAATTCAAAATGCTGTCAAAAATTCAGTTTTTGAGATAAAATTCTTTTGCCACACGTCATCTACCATGACTCCAAAATTTTGACATGAACATTGAAGATTTATTTAGCAAGAATTTGCATGTATATGTTTCCAGTACCGTTTACAGTCAAATATTTTGATCCACTGTAGACTCAATTTTTGATAAATCAAAAATCTGAGAAAAACAGTTTGTGTAGGACAGTCTGACGATGCTCTGTAGCACGTTTGGTGTCAATTAAGCAAAAATTGTGGGAGGAGATAGGTTTAAGAAGTTTTACAGTTTTTGACAAAAACAAAAAAAAAACAGAATGATGAACTTCATAATTTTTAAAAGGTTTGTGTGTACCAAAGTTTTTTCAGTAGTGGGGCTACAGTTTGATGAAAGTTGTGAAGTTGTAGCACGTATGATGAACTTTCAAAGTTTTGAACTTTAGACGCTTGCTGTAGCACCACCATCAGGACTATTGGCTTGACTTTACAGCTGAGGATATCTGACATGATACTGGACCTTTGTGCAAAGTTTGGTGAGTTTTCACTCATGGGAAGTATGATTTCCTCGGAAGAAGAAAGAAGAAGAAGAAGAAAAAGAAGAAGAATACCTTGGATTACAATAGTGTCCTGGCAGCTTAGCTGCCCGGACCCTAATAAATTAACAAATAAATATTCAGCAAAACAAGTTTACAGTGAATAAAATTCAGTGTAAATAGTGGATGTGTGTGACTAGACAGATGGGAGTCAAACTGAATAGGCTATTTGAAAAAGATGAGGTCTGAGGTGGGACTTGAAAGTGGAGAGAGAGTTGATGTAATGAATGTCCAGTGGGATGGAGTTCCTGGGGCAGGGGGCAGATTGGCTGAAGGCTAAAGACCCCATGGTGGTCAGGCGGGCTGGTGGGACAGTAAGGTGAATGGAAGAGGAGGACCTGAGAGTGAGGGTTGCAAGAGTTCAGAGAGGTACAGAGGAGCATTAAGGTCATTGATGACCTTAAAGGTGAGGAGTAAGATCTTAAAAGTCAACGCAGTATTTAACAGGGAGCCAGTGAAGCTGCTGAAGGACAGGAGTGATGTGATTGATGGAGGAGGTTCTAGTGTTGATGTGAGTTCTGGACTAGTTGAAGTTTGTGAATGGACTTGAGAGGGAGACCAAAAAGAAGCAAGTTATAGTTACCAATATGGGATGTAACCAGGGTGTGAACAAGAAAGTGTGAGGGGTGGGCGAAGGTGGTTAATGTTGCGTAGGTGGATGTAGGCAGAGTGAGCTTGAGAGAGTCACTGATGTGAGCTTGGAATGACAGAGGGCTGTCGAGGATAACGCCCAGCCTCTTAATCTAACCTCTCATATTGGAGAAATGTCTACAATCTTCTAAGTAATTGGCATCGGAGAAGGTATTAAGTATGCTAAAGTCAAGAGGCTCAAGTTCAAGTGAAATCACTAGTCATTGGGGTTAATGTCCAAGTGGAGTTGTAAGTCTTTTCTGATATTATAAAGTTAAGTTTAAAGTCATCAAATTTGTGAACCAAATCCACACCTTTTGAGTATAAGTACGTCAGCGTTGTTCTTAAGTACAGAAGTTGAGTATATCTGCTTTGTTACTGTCCAACACTGCTTGTTGGACTGTCAAACATCATCTTTAACCTTCTCTTTAACACCTCTCGTGTCTGAATTGATGTAGGGATGCACCTGTTCATTTTTGTAACTTAATGACTGCCAGCCTGACATTCACGCCCACTTTTTACAGCGAATAGGAAAATTCCTCATTCAAGCTCTTTGATGTGCTCTTCTCACAATTACCTCTGTTACATATTGTGTATACAGCTGAGTGCAACAGCATGAATGTGTTAGAGGACAGGCTGTCCAAAAGTCATACTTGCCAACCCTGCCAGTTTTCCCAGGAGACTTCTATGTTTCATTGCACTGTCCTGGTTTCCTCCCAGGGTCACAATACTTCTGCATTTCTCCCAAATTCTGACATTTTTTCCTTTTTGTCCCTTTTTGTTATCACTGCCTGTCTCACTGTACAGTGTACAAGTCCTGTGTATAAGTCCTACAACTTAAGGTTTCTGACCCTCCAGGGCTGAAGAGGGGCACCCGATGGGTCCACATGAGTCAAGCATGGCTGCCAGTAGACACCCAGTCTCCATGCTGATCATGATGTGTGTGTAAGTCCAATGGGACACTGTGGTAGGGGTTTGAGGGGTGCCCTGCAAGTTGGGACGATCCCCTTGAGTGGGACCCAGCTTGCTCTTCTCCGCCCCAGCAGGCTACCAAGCTGTCTTCCAAGGACCGTTAGCTTGCTGTTCTGCTTGGCGTGGGCACCCAGGACCCAGGGGTGTGTGGACCAGGGAAGACAGCTGACTGGGGGTCCCTGGCATGGGCCAAACCTACAGCCTGGCCTCTCTCCCTCCTCATGAAACTCTGTTGGATTACCAGGGGCATGAACCAAAAACTAAAGAAAATTCAATGTATTTAACATAATGCTGATGCAGTGTACTTAATGCAGGAAACAAAATCTCTGATGTTTTTCCTTGGGGGAGGACCCACTGACTCCTGCTTTGGTTTTGAAATCCTTCCTATTTTTGAGGTCACAGGGTTTGAAGTATGTGGAATGTGCAGACATGACTGACTTTGTATGAACTAATTACAGTATCCTAAGTGAGTAACCGTCTTTTTTAAAGAGCTTTAAAGGTCCAGTGTGTAGGATTTAGGTGCATATATAGGAAGAAAGAGAATATAATATTCATAATGTGCTCATTATTTTATAATAATCTCGAAACAAGACTTTCTGTGTTTTCTTTACCTTTATACAAGCTGTTTATATCAAATATATTAAACAAGAAGTCCGTATTGCAGGTGCATTGGGCTGTGGCGGTCAAACCTGCTCTGTTCAGCGCAGTCCATGAGTAGCAGAGAGAGTCAGCCGAGGGCCAGAGCACACTAACTCATTGCCAGTCAGTGTGGCATTGTGTGATGATAATAAGGATAACTTCCTCCAGGATAATGGAGCCGAAGCATATTCAGGCCTCCGTGTGCGCTGTCCCCGAGGATGGCCCTGTCTGCTGTGAATATTCTGCATTTAAATGGTCCATTAGAAGCCAAACAAACACAGACAGGCCTCCATACTAATGACCGACGGGGTCCAGGGGTGAGGCAGGGCACCCGCCATGTCTCAGTGTGTGTGTGTGTGTGTGTGTGTGTGTGTGGGTGCGTGGGAGCGACACAGACAGTGTGAGTAGGGGGGTGATATGGTGTGTTGGAAACAGACAAGGAGAGTTTAAGTGTGTGTGTTGGACTGAGAGGCTGATTGTGTGTGACATAGGTCAGGAGGGTGTGGGGGGAGGGTTGGGGTGATGGAGTGTATGGGCTATCTGGCCAGAGGGGAATCCTCTTCTCAGTCCCAATGGGTGCCCATTTGCATGTCTGTCCCATTTATGTGTGTGTGCGTTTGCATATTCTCACGTTATCCATCTTCTGAATAATATGTCTTTGTTGACTTGCATGCATATATGTGCATATTGCCTGTCATATTGGCATGTGCACAAGTTCATGTCCATATCCACTCGAGTGCATGTGTGTGTGTGTGTGTGTGTGTGTGTGTGTGTGTGTGTGTGTGACATAGAGAGTTGCAGGGGTTATTCTAATAAGGGGATGCTAGTTGTGGGCCCCGGGCGCTGGTCAGCCCTTTGCTCGTTATCATTATTAATATTTGAGGAGTAGCCTGTGCAGGGCGGACAGATGCCCTCTTCTCTCAGCACTCAGCTACTCATGAAATGTGACAGGGCACATCCTCGTCCCCCCTCTGCTGTTTATCAAAAATAAGATGACTGAGGACTGAGGTGTCTAAGCTGGGGAGAAATGAGGTTTGGATTTTATTTTGACAGATAAAGCCAAGATCACAAACACCACCACTGTGGTGCTGAAGTTTGAATTTTGATTAAATAATGGTGCAAAGGGGCATTCAGACTGAACACAAAGATACCTCTTGACCCTCTTTATTCATGCACATTTGACCATTGGACTGTTTGTGGAGCCTGGATTTATTTCATTCATGTCATTGGAATAAAATGTTGGCATCATACGTTTCTGCAAACAATTGATACATTTGTGCATTTTGTACGTATCATGTCAAGGTTTCTAAGGTGAGGTAAACCCGGTCCTGCTCCAAAGTCATCAAAAACTGGCACCTGGTCAGTGACTTCCAATGTCAGACACCACGTCGGCATGATACACGTCTGGTCACCGTTATTGTTAAGTGCTGCCTGGCGGGGTCAGGGGGAAACATGGCGGGACAATAACGAAAGTTAAGGTGGCTAAAGTACGAGTAGGGCGGGTGGGAGGGGTGGTGGATGGGCCCAGCCACTGACTTTCGCCTGGGAGGTCGGTGTTTGCTACCCGTAAAATTGTAAAGTCAAACCCTGTTCTTTTGTCCTAAACCCAACCACTTTACATTTGTTGTCTGAACCAGTTCATGTGTGTATGTGGGCAAAACGTAACCATGTGCATTTGTTGGTGAAGGAAAAAAAAACATCAGTTTGCGGTGTTGTGCCAAGTAGTGCATTTATTTTGTAAGAGACTGTATCCATACTGTACATTTCCTGTGAAAACAGAAATGCATTTTGAAAAGAGGAAATGACAGTGCGTCCCAGAACATCAACAACCAAAGCACCCAGGGTACCTTGCACGTCATATCTCAATATGGAAAGTCCATGACCAAACGTTGATATGTGACGAGGTCTGAGTGAGAATGTGTTGGTGGGGTAGTATATGAGCTGACTTTGTTGTTGGGAGGTGGTGAGGTGAAACCTGAGCAAGTTGCCTGCCATTGTTTGAAACCAACCAACAACAAAAACTCAATTTATTGAGTCATCGCTGCGTTTTCAGTGCCTTTTAGCCACCAAATATGGGTGTTTTTTGGCAGCCTTATGCTGTGTTTCCACAGGGTATTGAGCAATGAGAAGTGGTTGTCTTTCTACAAAGACATCGCTGCATTTTAAACAGGGACTGTACCAGTAAACCAGATATTTCCAGCCAAAACATGATCTTTTCCTAACCATAACCAAGTGGTTTTGAGCCTTAACCAAACCACGTTAACCACAGCTTTGTTGACGTAAAGAAATGTAAAGTTGTATCTTACCTGCTACATAATAACATATCAATGTAATGTATCCCTGGTTTGCAGACCAGTACAATGCCAACATTTATTCTGGTGATTGGGTTGCAATGTTTTTGCCATGCTAGTGATATGGGTCTAAGGATGGCACTGTCAGTCTTTTGGTCCACTACTTTGGTCCAGATTAAAATATCGCAACAACTGTAGAACCATAAGCAGGCCATGGAATCTGGTACAGATATCCATGGTGCCCTTGGTATTAGCTTTAACATTAATCCATACATTTTAGTGATCCCCTGGCTTTTCATCGAGTGCTATCATAAGATCAAAACTTGACATTCCCATCTGCCTTTGCTAAGGTGTCAATTGAAACAAGTTAGCTTACCAATGTTAGCATTTAGCTCAAAGCGGCCCTGTGCCTCACAGAGATGCTAGCATGGCTGTAGACTCTTGTTTTCCGTACAACAGACAGTTAACTGCTCTGATTCTGATTTAGTCATTAAAGGGTGTGTTTGTGATACAAAACTACATATCCATTGTTAAATGATTGTGTATTGGAAAAAGTGTTTTTTGGACCAGTGAGCAACAGACGACCTGCAGCTCTGAAGCCAAAATTACAGTATGGCTCAGAAACAATCCTACAGGCTTGGTCTTTCCTGGAAAACTCTTTGGTTATTGAGTGTGAGCAGTGTTAGGCAAGCATGGCCTAACAGTCAAATACAAAGAGAACTACCTACAGAAGTTTAAACTGCAGTAACAGGCCATTCAAAAACACAGATATCCAGTGCAGGTCACACTGCTTAATAGACAAGTAATCTCTGGACAAAAAGGAAGATCTGTAGGATTTACATTTGTACGCTGACTGTCCAAATATGGTTTGATAAAGAAAGAAGCAAAGCCAATGTCCAAATATGCTAAATCTTATCTGAGATGAAGTCACTATACAACACAGCCCATGTGCATCACTCCAAAAGACATTACATGAATATACGAGGCAAAATGCACTCAAGGTATAAAGTTCAGACCTTACACTAGAATGGGGTTTACATTGTGTCCTAACAACAAGCGAGTGTCTGACCATCGCGCTGCATCGTGGTGCATTCAATGCCCTCTGTCCACACTTGATCCGCTAAATATGAAACTTTGTCACATCACATAAACAAACCACTTACCTAGCAGCTGTGGTCTCACGGTAACCACTGAAAAGATAAGTGCGTATTCACAACAATACTGTCGCAGGTAACTTTTGGATACCAATGTTGCAGCTATCATACTATATCATACCATCATCTCCACTTTGTAAAACAAGCTAGCTATCTCACAAGCAATGCTAAGCATCCCACACAACCAGAAACATTCAGCTCCCTGCTGATCTCCCTCCAGCCAGATGCTAACTTACCGTAATAGCCAACATCCTGCTTTTACATGCGAAGAACTACTTTTAAAAAAAACCTGACTTGGTAACCAAACTGGGCATCTCATTGAAACAGGAATTTATTTGTCAAAATGTGTAGCCACACCAGGCTAGCAAAAGGAACTGGGTGTTTAATTGAAGTTTTATGTTATATAGAGTTTTTGTAGTGAAATGAGAATGTATTGTATAGATAACTCATTTCAACCTCACGAGTCAGGTATTCCTTGTCCACTGCGATGCTTTCAATGGGATCGACAGGAATTAGTAAAAACAGGGCATGCGACAAAAGGTTCGCTCAAAACAGCAAGGCCCATCGCGCTGTGTCACTCGCGGGCAGTTTGTACAGTAGAAAAGGAAAAGCAAAAAAAGATGTAATCAAAGTGATTTAGTCGCTGCTGCTCGCTCGCATTGCATCCAGTTGGGACACAGTGTTAGGCAGAGAAGGAGAATCATGCTGCCATTTGGAAGGAAAGAGGCTTCACTTTTAGCTCTTTTAGCTTTAACTTAATTCCACTGAATTGTAAAAGAAGTTTCTCCACTTAAAAACTTTCTTTGGAGGCACAAGAGTTATAAAGAATTCAGAGGCTGACCATTTAAATTTTTTTTTTTTTTCATTTTTGAATTGTTCCAAATCCGTCCATCTGACTAGCATTATTATTATTATTACATTATGTATTTTTCATTTCCATTGCTAATCTCAGTCCGTCCAGGGAGCTGGGTGAGGAGAGAGCTGTATCAGCTCCTGTTAACCATATTCATAGACCAAGAGAGAAAGGCAGACAGGCAGGAGGAGAGAGACAGACAGAAAGACAGAGAGAAAGAAAGAAAGAGAGAAAGAAGGAGAGAGAGAGCAGTTGTTTGTACTATTAATTGCCGGAAACAAAAGCAGCAGTTCTTCAAACAAGCGCTGACTCCTCTGTGATATATTTGCATATTCATGAGAGCAAAAGTTTTTCTTTTTTCATCTCTGTTGTTTGCAGGGGGGTGGTGGGTTTGTTAGGGTTATTTGTTTCTTGTGACATTCTGGGAGTCTTTCCAGAATGCCAGCCACCCAAAATAGTCCAGCTAGGGTTAACAGTAGCATGCACAAACGCGCACCCACATGCACATTTTACTGGAAGGATGCACGTGCACAAAAACCAGGAAGGGACCATCCAGGGTGCTCTTTATTGGTTCGATTGTTCTCACTTCTTTCATATACATACATGCTTTCTGTGTACATACAGAAAGCATGGGGGTCTATGGTGCTCAGGTGCGGACAGGAACAGGCAAAAAGGCGCACACACACCCTCTTCTTGTCCACAGTTCAAGTGTACAATCTGATCATCTTCTGATTACTGTGTTTATGTTTGTCTTCATATCTGTTTACATCTCCATATGCATAGTACAAGCAAGGTACAGAGAGACACTAAAGCATCCTGTACACACATACACATGCACTACTGTACACACACGAGCACTACAAAAGACAGAGAAAGTAAGACAGCGAAGTAACAAAACGCAGCAGCAGCAGAAACAAGCGGGCAACAAAGCGAAGGCATGTTATTAATGGAGCGTTGTCGAGCGAGGTGTTTATTTTCGACACGTGTGCTAGTTAACGCCAACAAACACTCGCTGTGTTGTACACGGGGCCAAAACAACACGCTCGGGGACCGCACCGAGCCAAACAAATGATGTCTTTTTTTAGTTAATCGTATATTTATACAATAGGAGGAAGGGGAAAATGCAGGGTAGAGTGAGCAGACGCTGCAATCATTAATAGGTTCTGGATGTGGAATTAGGAGATGAGGGAGGAGAGGATGTTTGAGAGAGGAGGGTTTTGGTTAAACAAAGGTGGATGTATGGAGGTGATTAAAGTGCTTCTGTCGATAACAGTCAACATTTATGTTTGTCCGCCCTTCGGGAATTGAGTGTAAATTTGAACTTTCTGTTACAATATAAAGCAAAATGTGACAGTTTTGACACCAATTAGTCATATAAGAACAGAAACAAACACATCAAGATGTCCTCTAAGAGGGTGGGGTACATGTATGGATGAGGTGACATAACAGCATAGGAAAGTGTTGCTAACCTTGAGTATTTATATGCTGGAGATGTTGATATAAGTTTTTCATTTAACTGCTCAAAACTGATCTCCTGAAAAAGTAAGCTGAACAAATGTATTGCTTTAATCCCACTGAAACTTGTATAAAGCTTCCCCTATTATTTACAGTTACACTAAATAATTCCTGAAGCTTCTTCACAACAAAATTCCTGAGACAAATCTCACAAATTTATTATCCAAAAGTCAGGTGATGTAGTATTAAGAGTGACAAAATCTGGATAGGGAAGAAGTTGTGGTCAAGCACAGGCTTCACCCAGGAGACCATGAATGAATGAAGACTGCGAAGCATGAATGTAGTTTCCTTGTCTGTCCAGAAGTGCGTCCTCTGCTTCTCGGTCGCCATGGTATTTGTTTGTTTGTTTGGAGTTACTGCACTGCTATGTAGCCTACTAAATTGCTGCTACATCATCTCCCTTTTCCTCCAGGTGAAAGCCCACAGAAGAAAAAGTGGTGCATGCGCGAATGCCGTGTCTGACTCCAGTCGGACTAAGTGGATACACGCAGCAATAGTTCGATTTTCAATCAAATTATCTAGGTGTGTTAGTCGAGCTACGGATGGTCCCATTTTAGTTGGACTAAGTTGTTTACATGCATTTAAAAGTCCGGTTTCAGTTGGACTAAGACAATAATTTGATTTTCTCAAGCTGCATGTAAACATACTGGGTAATTGAGTGTTGTGTTATTGTTTTAAGACTTAACTTATTATCTTCAGTTTTTCAGATGAATGAAGCTGCTGAATGCACACTGTGTACATAAACTGGATCAAGCCCATAAGTCGACAATTGTATAAATGTCCAATTAAATCAATCGTTATGGTTTAAGAAAAGTTTCCAGAATAAAAAATGTTGATGTCATCAGTGCAAAATATGACATTGGCGCAAATTGGCCTATTCTGCTTATGTTTATGTACGCAGTGTACATTCAGCAGCTTAATACAGCCTAGTTGCTGAAAAAAGTAGGTGAACTAAGTCTAAAAAATAAAACATTGACTCAGGAATCGTGGAGTCCTGGGTAAAAGTCCTTTTCATCCACCACAACTTTCTCCCTGGATGGGCTTTATTGGTCTTTATACTGCTACTATACTGTTATTTTTCCATAGAATTTAATCTCAAGGAAAATTTAAAGTCTTTCACATAAATTTGATACTTTATTTCAGAGAACATCTGAGCTTTTCCTCACAAATTTGGGACTTTATTTTTTTAAATATTACCCCCCTACCCCAGTTTTTTTAACCCACAAAAGCCCTAATACACTGTAGTAAATAATAATAGTAATGATCTGACTTGTGAATTGATGCATTGACTGGTGCATTCACTCTTTATAAAATGTTACAAATACTGTGTATGTACATATTGCATCACAATAACCTACTGCAATGTATTCTGATAATCTCTTTTTAAGTCTGTAATTTATGTCTGGTGCCTTATTTGTTTATTGTGAAGCACTTTGTGACATTCTCCTCTTGAGAGGTGGTCCGTAAGTAAAATTACTCGCTGCTTCATACACTTTTTAATGATTATGCACTGTTTGCCGTACATGCAATATAAAGGTTAAGGGTTCAGTATGCGTCAAACAAACAAGTAAATACAAAGTGTCACCTGATCACATCTAAAGGGCAATGTTTCTACCAACCCTGCAAAGTTTTTGTATCCAGCACTTGGTCAGTGACTTCCGGCGTCAGACACTGACGAGTAAAGCCTGCGTTTTTTTTGAAAGACACTGCATCCAAACTGTACATTTCCTGTGAAAGTGGAATTGTATTTTGCAAACACACAGTGCATGTAACCCAGAGTAACTTGGCCTTCATATCTTGACGTGGAAAGTCCATGACTGAACGTCGATACGTGACAAGGTTGGAGTGAGAATGTGTTGGTTTCTACGCCTATTCTGAAAGACCATGCTCATAACTGTCGCATTGTCAATTTCTGAAACTTTCTAATACTGCTGGACACATTCCTGCCCCCAGTGCTGATGTTGGAAAGCTGTGAGGGGAGGAGGTTTCAGATGCTCCTCAATGATACAACCACTTCACACAGAGAAGCACACAGAAAGTTTCAAATGTACCATAATGTATGGATGCTCTTCTATTCATTTCTGCCATTTGAGACTGCAGATGACTTTCCATAAAGTGATATACTGCTGTGGCATGTTTGCATTTGTGCTGGGACACATAGTATATATTTGTGTTTATATATGTATGTGTGCAGCAGAATGAAGTTTGAGCCTTATCGTTGTTTATTCTTAGATTCTCAAACTAAGACCTAAAGCTCCTGCCGTTCAAACAGGGAAACCCCCCTGCGGCCTTGAGATCCAGCCTCCCCACCTGTCAATCTCCACTCTGCCCCAGGGCCATACCAAGTCTGTCCGGGGGTGGGGTTGATATTAACGGTATCGCCTTTTTCCACCCCTAAGTTGTTTATTTTCATTTTAAGCTGACATTTTAATACACCACTGTGCAGCTTGTCTGATCCTTTGCCAAAAATGAAGCAAAAAAATCTCCCCTCACACAGTTGTCAGCTAGAGGCAAAAAGGCCGAATCTGAGGTTTGACAAAACAGAAGACCATAATGATCGCTAGCATCTGTATGGCTGTGTATTTGTGTGTTTAGGGTAGTGTGTGTGTATTTTGATGGAGGGGTGGGGGTATAGGCGTGTACACACAAATATGTGCCTTCAAGGTCATTTTGATTACAAAGCTACAGTAACTTTGGGGTAAATTGCCAGTTCTCTTTGACTAATGTGGGTTTTTGAAGGCCAGTACCAACATTTTTGGGTTGGAGCTGATATTCTGTCCTGTATGTTTCCAATCTTTAGTTCATGACAACAAAATCAAAGTAGTCAGTATTTCCTCATGGTTTTATTCTCAGACTGAAATGCCTTCAAAACAGATTTAATTGCTTAGAAACCTACGTTAAAGGGTCAGTTTATCCAAATACAAAACAACGTTTTCTTGGTCTTCACAGTATGAAGCCATGCAAATAGTTTTGGTTTTATTTGTCCAGTTTTTGTTGAATCTACATCTGAGATATGAGAAGAAATACTATGAAACTGTTCACTGTGTGTTCTGTAGATTGCTGCTAGACGACACTGCTGCAGGAACAGGTCAAAATGCACAGACTAACTGCAGTTGCACTAGACTTATAATTACTAATAGTAAAAAAGAAAACGGCACACTGGGACACTGAGCTGGCATGCACACATAGCACAAGGCACATAAATGATCACATGACATATATTTGGGCAAAACAACAACTGTTCCATCTGCTGACAGTTAATGTTCACTTAATCAGTTTGAAGAAATGAGCGCTCACTGGAGCACAGTCTGTTAAGTGATACTACATCCTGGCAGTTATACAATATATTTGCATTAACCAGTTTATTTGCGACAACAGTAATCTTTGTCTACCCTTCACCACACTGTAGTTACAATGAGTGGATATTGTAAAAAAGCCAGAACTGAAAACCAGAATTACTACCTCATGGTTGTATGTCTGTACGCCAACCAGTCAGCTTGCAGTTTACATCCATGTCTGTTCAGATTCATATGTAGCCATGACAGTTAACAATGCTTCAACTATGGATGTTACTGAAAAGAAGCTACAAATTTTAAAATGGTGGTGCTTCACACAACCCTTCACCCTGGCAACACAGATGATCTATACAATCAGCTCAGTTTCAGTCACCAATTCAGTATCTGACCAAATGTCTCCCCTTCTGTTCCTGAGATATGATGTATAGTAATGGCGAGAAGGGTGGTTTATACAGAATATTGTGATGTCACAGTAAAGTTGAAATTTGACCTTTTGTATATAATATGACATCATGTTATGCCATATTTGTGTGAAATTTTGTCATAATTAGCACTTTATCTTACTACAACTTTATCTAATCAGTTAATCCTGAAGTCCAAGTGGACGTTTGTGCCAAATTTGAAGAAATTCTCTCAAGACATTCTAGAGATATGGTATGCCCGAGAGTGGGATGGACACAAGACCACAGTGACCTTGACCTTTGCCCACAAAAATCTTATCAGTTAATCCTCAAGTCCAAGCGGACGTTTGTGCAAAACTTGAGAAATTCCATCAAGGCATTTTTGAGATATTGAATTCACGAGAATGGGACAGACTGACAGACGGAGCAAATAGACAAACGTAGGTATGGACGGACAACCCAAGCATAAAATGTGTCCTTGATGGCTACCCTGAAAATGTTCCATGCTGCACTGCAAAAACCTGCTCAGGAATGGCCCGGGGAATGTGACAAAGAGCTCAAGGCATCAACGTAGCCTCCAAATTCCCAAGATCCCAGCGTCAGTGGGTATCTCACCTCACAACCCAGAGGACTCAAAGGATCCACCGCTCGGGTGCAGACACCACAGGACACCCCCAGAGGTCATACATCCACGTCTCAACAGGTCAGAGGCCCCACTTGGCTCTGACCTAGAGATGTTGACACAGGACCTCTGGGGTACTGGATTATGTACGATGAGTATCATTGTCACTGTATATGAGAAAACTGATATATAATCAACTTTTCCACATCAAAGTTGTATCCACTGAAGTGATGGATTTTGTGCAATATTGTGTTTTATGCAGTGATCACCACTTAAGATGCATTCACTTAAAAGGGTATTTTAATGGTTTTCAATGAGCTTTGTATCATAACAATGTGGGTAGTATGCGTAAATGAACTGTGGTAAAAGTCCCTCCATCTTACCAGTGTCTAGATCTCCCTGTTCCACTCCTAGCAAAACTCTGTCAAAGGCGTCAGGCTGTACTTCCACATTTTTGTTCATGCTGCCACCAGAAACACTCAGAGTACAGACGTGAATCAAGAGACAGACTCACTCTCTTATCAAAACAAACACTGATCACACGGTAAAACTAGGCAGTGGTGATCAAATATAAACTGAAGTTCTGATACTACACTGCGTATTTCTTGGTGAAAATGTTTTTTAGAAACATATTTCAGTGTCCTGTTTAACTGTAATAGTGAGGGTTTGTCAACAGGAAGTGGGTGCCATACTATTTCCTGCATGGTGAAAACAGATTTCTTGTTTAAAAAGTTCCCAGAAACATGTTGCATCTTACCATTTAACTGTAAAATGAAATTGTTTGTTACCAGTCGGCCAATGTTGTGTAAAACGTATGAGTTTGCATTATGTGACCTACCAGCAGGAGTGCTTATTGGTCCAATGTGGCACTGTGCATTCTGGTAGTTGTAGGTTTTCTACATCTTAGGCAAAAGCGAATGCCACAGTCCTTTTCCTCAGTTTCCACAGGTCATATAGCACCAATTTCAAAAGTATTTGCTTTTTTTCCTACTGCATAGAGGCCAGATTTATAAAAAGACCATCTTTCCAGTAGTGAAATTCTTCTTTCACTCTTAATTACTTCTGATTCTTTTCACACACTTTTCTTTTCACAAAAAATGTCACATAGAAAACAAGGTTTGTGAATTATTTACAAGTTTAGACACTGAGTGCATAAAAGAACTGTAATGAATCTTCTAGGATATTTTCAATATTGTTCCCAATGAAGAGGAGTTTGAGTTGTGTCGACTCATTCACTGTGTGAATATATTCAAGGGTATAAAACTTTTAACTCTATAATCAGTATAAGAACAAATGTAAGAAGACATACAACAGGTTGGTTATTTAAAAATTGCAAAATAGAAAATAGAAATTGAAGCAAACAGAGAAGTGAAAAGCAGCTGTGATACAAAGTACTGGTGTATGAATGTAAGGTGGAAAAATCCACAGAGGGACAACGTCATATTGGACAATTTGAGGTTTCATCAGATTGTGGTAAAGCAGTTCAAGGCCTTTGTACACCGAGTCTGTTCTTTTCAGGTGCGTTTTTTAATCAATCATCTGAAAAAAAAAATCGTTATGCACAGAAACCTTGCACACTGAGTCTGATGCATTTTATTTTTCTATTTGTTGCAAAAATTTGCAGTGTGTGATAAAAAGAAAAGACACATTTCCTCCTTTGCCTACAGTATATCCACTGGAGTTACCTATCTGGCTGTCACCGCTCCCTCCCTGCATTTGGCACTGCAGCTGCATTTAGGGGTGGAGCTGTTCTCCACATTTTGTGTGCGGTCTACATCCTCCTCCTCTTCTTCTTCGTCATCCACCTGAACATTACCTCTGACCTGTTGAAAGTGAGTTATCTGACTAATGAAATGATTCTGTGTGCATCGTTCCTCTGTCTTATCACTGCTGTGTCCCACCGCCAAATTTTCTTCACTGATTCTTGGTGAAACGTCTCTAAAGGGATCTGACAGATGAGAAAAACGCAGAAGATGCAACCTATCCCGAAAACTTTTAATGATGGACTGAAAATTTCAGACTTAGGCCCAATCTCGATATCCCCCCCTTGTCCACTACCCATAGCCCTTGCCCACGACCCCTGGCCCTCAAAATGAAGCAACGAGGGGTAGGGGTTGAAATCTTTCCCTAGGAATCGGGACACCACTCACTACATCACCACGTCAGTTATGTTCACGCATACGTAACTATTTTAAAAAGGAAGCTGCGAGCCATCTACATTTCCAACCGGCATCTACAATGCAGTCTCCAGTTAAGTTCATCCTACCGATCGCGTTTGCATTATTCATCATACTTTGTTCGATGAACAACAGCCGACAGGGGACTTCTGCTAGCTAGCTAGCTAGCAAACCAAGTTAACATTACGAGGCAGCATAGTTATACTAGCTGGCGTGTTATTGTAATGTGAAAAATCCGTTTTTTGCAGAACAGGACAGATGACAGATAGTGCGAGCTAGCTAGCTAGCCAACAAGCAACCTGACGATGGTAACGTTAGCTATGTATGAACTTTTTTCCCCCGTCTCTTGCTTGGTGGTAGTCATGGTGACGTCTACCCCCTGCTGGTGAGTCAGCATCTGAAATCCCTCGCTCCGAAGGGCTAGTTTCATACCCACTACCCCTTGTTATGCCCCCTACCCCTACATGCAAAAAGGAATTGGGATACCCCTACCCCTCGCAGGAATGCACAAATGTAGGGTGTGAGTGTGAAAGGGGAAGAGAGAGCAGACCACATGTGGCAGAGGGCCACAGGTTGGAATCAAACCCATGGCTGCTGCAGCAAGCCACATGGCCTTTGCACACTGGGCATCCACTCAGGCGAGCTTCTTTCCCACAAATGTTGTTTTTGCTTTATCCAGTGGACGTGTCACTGTCATCATTCTATGGCTAAATTTGTCACACAAACTCCTTTTTCTGTATTTCATATATTGAAAACAATGTTTTTATGTGTAATGATAGATCCCCCACATTAAAGACAAATACACTATGTATGCCTGTCTGTGAGTCAAACAGCACACATCAACACATGCACTCACAGCCACACCCCCATTAGACAAAACAGAGGCTGCCTTCAAGTGTGGTTGGAAACATCATAATTAGGAGCTGAGTGCACATGAATAACTGAGCAGTTAAGTGGTAAACAACACTGGGAAAGTTGGTAAGTGATATATTTAGGATATATTTAGGTAGCAGTTGAAGTGTTTGCTCTCTGTGCACACAATATATCGTGCTGTCTGCTTCCACTTTTTAATTGAAATGTGCTCATCCTCAAAATGTATTGAATCGGAACTATAATGCATCTCTGGACTTTGATGTGCAATTTACAGGGAAGTGCTCTCGGTCATCAACAGGTACACACACATTTCCCCATGATCACACGCTCACACACATGTTCAAAGCTATCAGTGTGACCAGCGACCCTGTGACCTTGTGAGTGTTAGTTTCAATTCTGGCACTTAAGCCTGTCTGTCTTTTTTCAAAGGCTGGCTAATGCTTTCCCTGAGGGCAAATGCTGGCACAAACTGGCCCCCACCTCCATTTTTCTTCTTCTCCTTCTCTCTATCTCTGCTAGTTGCCAACTCCCTCCTTTGCTACCATTACCAAATCCTCTCTTTTTTTCCCACTGCCCTCCAATATCTCACTCTTTTTTCTTTCTGTCCCTCCTTATTCCCAGTCGTATACTCTCACCCCCCTCGCTCCCCCTCCCCCTTTCCTTTTCTCTACTTTTTGCATAGTGTTCGGCGGGGGAGCCACAGGGCAGAGAAATAATTCAAACTCTTTGCATATTGCAGGCGCTCTGGTCAGCGGCGGAGCCCCGTTGCACTGACACATTAGTTTATCTGGACTGACCCAGCAAACAGCCTACGCCATGACAAATAGCCTGGATGCTGCTACACACACACACACACACACACACACACACACAGACAGAAGACAGGCATATGCACACACTCTGCCGCTGTCTGTGGGCCAGGAAGCATGCGTGCCTGAGGAGAAGACAGCTTTAAAGAAATCTCCAACCAAAAAAAGGAGAAAAAAACAAAACAAATGAAAGCGGTAGGGGAGAGAGGGAGTCAAGATAAAGATAAAAAAAAAACTAGAGAGATGTACTGTAGCATCCCTTTAGGTAACAGAGTGATTTTCTGCATTGTTTAATTTTTAATCACTTTGCCTTCCCCAACATTCCTCAGCTCTTTTTTGCATATTCTATATATAAATATATAATTAATGTCTGAGAGGCAGATAAAAGAAAAAAAAAAATACAATTTTCACAAGAGCGGCTGAAAATCATTTGTTGTTCTCGAGAACAAATTAATGCCAGCGATAAAAAAAGTGCAGTTGCTGAGGCCAAGCTTTTTTCATCCCCCCCTTCTCCTACAACTTTCACACCTCACATGTTCCTTTGTTCCACAGGCGAAACTTTGCTGGTCATTTTGGTGTGTTACTGGAATAAATGGTCTCCCGGAGGCAGACGGCCGGCTGCAGACTGGCAGCTGCTGTTCGCACCGCTGGGAGGACAGACTGGTGGAGGAGTGAGCTGAGGCCAGAGCTGCTGTGATAGTGCTGTTACTGGTTATTTGCTGGATGCCAATCAGAGGCAGCCTGATGCTCGCAGCATAGGAGCATAACGCCACCTATTACAAGACATTATCATGTTCCACATGCTCCCCTTGTATGTTTAATACATCAAACTTGTTTCTCCTAACTGTATATCTTTCAGTGTAATGATCCCAGATATGGAGGACATGTGCAGAGTATTGTTAGAGAAAATGCATACAGAGACGTTTCTATGTATAGAAGCTCCTGCTGTGACCTGTGGTGCTGCAGCTCCACAGTAATAAATCAGACCAGTTATACTTCCAAATTATTTAATCTACAGTTGCATTATTGTAGACATGATCTCCTGAAACCACAATTCAAATCATTCCTTTGTGTTCACATTTCTTTCCCCTGGTGATCTGTGATATCAATTACTGTCCAACCCTGTTTTTTAGTGCTTATTGATGTGGTGTGTCTGTAGTGCAACTCCCACAGATCGCCTGTCAAACACACACACTGGACATATCTCTGACCCTTGCAAATGATCTCAGTTCATAAATTCCTAGATTACAGTAAGTATTATAGAACTCCTACACATGATCTGTGCAGTTTGGCAATGCTTTTTAAATGTTAAATATGTAGAAGGTACAAGGCGCAGGATTGAGAAGGTGATTTCTTTTATCATTCATGCATTTTTTTTTTAACACTTTGAACATTAACATCACCTACAGTAGCATGCAAAAGTTTTGGCAACCCTGGTCAAAATTTCATTTACTGTGAGTAGATAAGTAAGTAGAAGATTAACTGATTCCCAAAAGGCTTGTGAAAGGTGACACGTGTTTAATATTTTAAGCAAGATGACATTTTAATTTCAATCTTTCACAAAAAAAATAAAAAAAATCTCAAAATAACAAAAAATGAAAAGGGCCTGAAGCTAAAGTTTGGGCACCCTGCATGGTGAGTACTCTAAGTACTCCAGCTCTGAGAGATTCTTGGGCTGTCTTGCATGCACTGCTCCTTTGAGGTGTATCCACAGATTATCAATGATGTTTGGATCAGGGGACTGTGAGGGCCATGGCAAAACCTTCAGCTTGCACCTCTTGAGGTAGTCCATTGTGGATTTTGAGGTGTGTTTTGGATCATTGTCCTGCCGTAGAAGCCATCCTTTCTTCATCTTCAGCTTTTTTACAGATGTTGTGATGTTAAACTGAATCTATTCTTCCCTCCAGCTGTGAAATGTTCCCTGTGTCACTAGTTGCAACACAAGCCCAAATCATGTTCTATTCATGATTTGGGCTTCGTGAAATTCAGCATCCTTTTTTCTCCAAACATATCTTTGCTTATTGCTTCAAAAAGCTCTTGTTTCCAGAAAGCATCAGGCTTGATTAGATGCTCCTTTGCAAACTTTGATTCTGAATTTGTGGTGAGGAAAGGTTTTCTTCTAATAACTCTTCAATGAAGAGAAGAACAGTGCACCACCACTCCAGAGTCTGATAAGTCTTCCTGTAGGTCTCTTGCAATCAAACAGGGGTTTTGATTTGCCTTTCTAGCAATCCTATGAGCAGCTCTCAGAAAGTTTTCTTAGTCTTCCGGACCTAAACTTGACATCCAAAATTCCATTAGGCCTACATTACGATCTGAGGAAACAACTACCTGAAAACACTTTGCTATCTTCCTATAGTCTTCTCCTGCCCTGTGGGCATTAAATATTTTAGTTTTCAGAGTGCTCGGCAGCTGTTTAGAGGAGCCCATGAATGCTTATTGTTGGGACAAGTTTTCAGGAGTCAGAATATTTCTAAAGCTTTGAAATTTGCATCATCTGATCTTTCCTAACGATGATTGTGAAGAAGCCATAGCCCTGACAAACTAATTGTGGTTTGAGACCCTGGTAAAACTTGTCTGAGAGCTCAAATGTCTTTGGGTGCCCAAACTTTTGCATGATGCTCCTTTCATTTTATTCACTCTAAAATTGTACAAAACAAAAACAACTCTGACTCTACTCTGATCTTGCTTATAATGTTAAAAAGCATGTTTCATCTTTAACTTTATGCCTTTTGGAGATCAGTTCATTTTCCACTTGATTAACTATTCACAGTGCACATTTTGATCCGACTATCTAAACCTTTGCATGCCACTGTAGTTTTCTGATCATCCAGAAGCTCAGTGTTAGCACACTGGTTCTTTGAGTTTTTTAAAAACATGTAGTGCTAACCCAAGGAAAGCACACTTTACAGATGCATTTTCATATAGTGAGGTGACTTGCAAGGGAAAGATAAAAAAAAAAGTAAAATTTGAAGCAGCAGAGGCTGAGCTAACACAACTTGATAGTTGCTTTAATTAGACTCTGCCTGTATAGTAGATGTCCATCTCTTTCAACTCTATGCCCTGAGTTTTCTGTGAAAGGAATTCTTCACCTGTAAGATGACCATCTGTATATCAATAACTCAGCGGGTTACCATTACTTTGTTTTCTTGCAGGCCTCTAAGGTGAAGGGACCAGAAATGAACAGGGACCACAATTAACGACAGTAAAACTATATCAAATCATCTGTTTACAATCTCTAACACAACTTGTGAAGTATAATCGAAGTCTCATTATTCCAGTCATAAGGTCTTTCTTGCTTAACACATGCATTTTCACGAAAATATTATGGTTTAAAACAAACAGCACAAACAGTCTCATGCATGGCCGAGTGCCTTGTGTGGGCACTTGTATGCGTATAAACTCTGCTTAAACGGAGCTCATATGCATGTGCTTTCCCAGTCACACTCAGGGCACGCTACTTGTAGGTGGAAGGGTTTTACATTGTGACTTTTTAGGGAAAACGCATGTGTTTAGGAAGTGCTGTGCTTTCAACTGGATTTTGATGTAGTTTTTGATTTAGTTATGCTGTTGTTAAGCATGGTCCCCAATGAATTCATGACAAATGTTCCCGTTTTTTGGATTCTGTGTTCACTGTGTAGGCAGGCAGGAAAACCAATGAATGAATGACTTCAAGAAAACATGCAGTGAATAATTTTATGGTCAATTTGCAGCCTGTTCCCATTCCAAAGTCTTCAAATACTGCCACATTATCAGTGATTTCTGTGTCAGACACCGGCGCCAAAAGCCACCTTTCACGGCGGTGTAATATCCCGCTAATGAACAGAGTAAACTTATTTATGAAATGCTAAATGCCCTGTCAAACGTATAGATACTAATGCAGAAGTTGTCCCAAGTTTAATCAGCTCAAAAGTCACTATGTCTCTCAGGGCACAGTACCCACAGCAATCAATCTCCATCTCTACTATACAATATCAGCTTATGACCACACATAGATGAAACTCACAGCTCTTGAGCTCCTGCCCAGCCTTTTGTATCTGATTGTTGCTGCCAATGATACTTCTGGTGGACACTAACTGACGCTCGCCTCTCACCTCTGATGATCAGCTGTCCATCACTGTCACAGGTGATGCTGGCGTCCGCTGGCATCAAGCTTGCTTTTTATAGCTGCAAAACAATGAGTATCAGTATATGAATTCAAAGATTTTTGTCGACAGAACTGATTGTGGGTTATTCTTGATTATATCATTTTAAAAAATGTTGGTTTGTCAAATGTGCTACTAAGAAGATCTTTTAAATGCTGAAGGGCCACGAACACAATTTAAATTTGCTTCATGGCCCCAGAGCATCATGTCTACCAAGACTTCACCTGAAAAAGCCCAGCTGATGTTTTACATATATATCTAGTTTTATATATATAAACCCACCCTTCCCTTTCCCTTCAATCGCTGGCTTTTTTCCCTCTCGCTCTTTAAACTGTTCGAGCAGTGAGGCTCAGGGTGTTAGCAGGGAATTTGTCCAGCTTTGACAGGGCCGAGACGTTTTTCCTCAGCTCTCTTTGAAGAGCGACCGCTTATCGACACCAGGGCTAAGCGCCGGCCCTCTGAGCTTGGGTTCTTGCACCGCTGGGAGCACGGTGAGGCTAGCCTGCACCACATTCTGCTCACACACACATGTGCAGCCCAAATTCACACACTCAACCTGTAATAACTTTAGTACAAGTACACACATGCCTACATATATACAAACATACATACATACACAAAGAATGAAAAGCAGGCATGCACGCAAACATATGCATGTAAAGACGACACACGTGCATTCACAAATCATGCACACAGGAAGACATTTGCAAGAAAGATGTAGTGACATTTGGATGAGTGGGGAAAGAGATAATAGGGATGATGGAGATATGGGCACAAGCATATGCACACACTGTCACACACGCATACACACACACTAACCTTTTCCCTTGGCATACAAGAGAGGAAAACATAGAAATGCTTGCAAGAGGAAGATCAATGGGGCTTTGTGGCCTCATGGTGTGAGAGAGGTGAGCTGAGGAAGGTGGAATTTCATATTGGGATCTAACATCTATTGTAGAGAATGGACTTGGCTGGCTTCAGTTTGCAACTCACATTAGACAGATGTGTTGTGGCTGTGAACCTCCACCTGCTGCATCCTCTTTCAACCAAAGAAATGTTTTAGTTCAGTGGTGTCTTTGATCGGTTTATAGTTGCGTTACAATACCATCATGGTCATGATCCCAACTCTGACTATGTTTGAGAAGATTCACGGTTATGACAATGCTAAGATGCAAGAAGGCCAAAAGCATCAGATATTAAGACAAGAATGACCTGCTCACTTAGGTCCAGTGCAGATATTTAATCAAAAAGTTAAGCTTTTGGTCAACAGACCTTCACCAGGGTAAATACTTAATAAAAGCTACTGTAATCTCTGAACTTGTAGTGACATCAAATAGAGCACACCTGCTTTATTGTGCAAGAACAGACATAATTCAGTTAACAATTGTACTTCCCAATGTCATGATTCATAGGAAGCTTCAAAGATATAACATAGCACAAAAACAAAGGATATTTCCAGCCTGTTCTCATTCCAAAGTTGTCGAATACCAACATGTTGTCAGTGACCCCTGACGCCAAAAGCCACCTCTTGTGAAGGCATGATACGTCGACAAGCGGCATCAGTTTGTAACGCGCTGGACGGAACCTTTTACACCACCAGCCTGCTGTACCACACCTGCTGTGGCAGTATGATATGTGGATGGTAGGCGTAGGCGATGGGTGACCTCAGTTCATAATGGGGCTGGATGGCACCTGCTGTGGTGGTGTTATATGCTGGACAGCATGGGTTTTAAACGCTGCCAGAAACAACAACATGTAAGGAGCGGGGAAGTGCCTATTGGGCAGGTGGGAGTGGTGGTGGATGGGTCCAACCGCCCTGGATTGTCACCCAGGAACCTGGTGTTTGCCTCCTGTACAAATGTATAGCCAAACCATGATGTTTTTTTTCTAAACCTAACCACAAGTTTTGTTGCCTAAACCTAACCATGTGCTTTAGCTGATGTGGGAGCGTCCTGGAACGTAAACAGCAGATGCAGGAATATACCTAGCACATACTATGTTGAAGTGAAAGGCCACTGATAAAGTGACAATATGTGATGCCTTGGAATGAGAATGTGTCATTATGTCTACATCCATGCAAGTGGCTCTGTGATTCTGATGTGTAGCAGGTATAATGTTTGCCAGATTCACCATTGTACTTTAGCATTTTAGCATACCAACATATTCTAATTATCATGTTAGCATACAACATAGCTTACAAATGAGACTGATGGCAGTGTCAATAGTTTTGCTGGCATTTGGTCAGAAACTGAAGTTTTGGACACATTGCAATTTTGACACGGTGGTGGTGCCAAATGAAAATTCAGAGACTTCAAAGTTATTGCATTTCATCCCGAGGAGGACATAAATGTCTGAACAAAATGTCATAGTAATCCATCCAAAACTGCAGAGCTATTTCAGGCAGGACCAAAGCAGGTGACTGACCAACGATGCCATCCCTGGTTCTACAAAGCTGATGTGGCTCAAAACTAATTTGCCAAAAAGTCTATTCTTTTAAGAGCAGCTGTTGACCATTTAAGAAGCTTCTGTTCTGTTAACATTCAATTTGTCAAACCTGGATTACCAGCTTTTTTCTGTGTAAAGTTGGACCACCGCATGCATCAGTACGGTGGCCGACAAGGGCAAAAACATTTCAGATATGACAGCTTCAGATATGATATCACTTTAAACACTCACAAGAAAATCCAATTCAAATCCAATAGAAAATGAGTGTTGCAAACTAAATACAAGCCAAAACAAATTCATTGACAACAAAAGTTATGTTGTTGTGGCCTTATGTAATATTTAAAAAATAATTGTAGTAATAGTATCAGTAAAAAAAAGTAAAAGATAAAGGTTTTTTTTCTTCGCCACATTTGTGACACCCTTAGCATTTACCTATACTGCCTATGCCATGAGCCAGCACTGGTTTACGTAACTCCCCCTAGAGGCCTGGAGAACAGCTGTGGTGACTGTTTTTTCCTTTGCATTTGTTTTTGCAGTTCGTATGTTTTTTAGACTTTTCATCGTTTCTGTTTTCTGATAATGTATTTGTTTTGGCTTTGTGCGGCACATTCATTAATATACTGTGAGTTTCCATTTGTTTTGGAATTTCATATGTTTCCGGGCTGGCATTGTTTCTGAAGCTACAGCATGTTTCTCCAAATGGAAATGTTTTGGGTCACTGTGGCACGTTTGCCATACATCAGTCAGAGGGTGACAAAACTCTGCACAGGTCACCATTCAATCACATAGTTAAAGCAAAGACAATGCATCTGTGGACTTTCAGAGACATGTAGGATCTCCGCCATGGAAGCCAGTGAAGTGTGTCTGGAGGGACATTGCGGACTGTAGATAGAATATAAAACAAGTCCATTTACGTAGAAGAATTAGGTAACACTTTAAAATAAAGTACAAAAAAAAAAGTTGTTCCCTCAGTCATTATTAATTAACTAATGATAAGATACTGTATGACATTTGATTGGGAGTTACTCAAAAACCATTCACGGAACCCATCGTCTGTATTCGGCGTCTGACTTCCGGCAGACGGCGATACAGCCTCTGGGGGCAGACCACCGATTTTTTGGCATTCCTGTTTGATTTGGGTGGAATTTCCATTTCCGACTTCCGTTTATAAGTAAATATGCTGAACCATTGCAATGGATTCAGAGTTTGCAGTGACGCCAATTATGTTCTGCCTCGTTGGTTCACCGTGCAGACCGTTTAACCTGCCAACAACTGCAGCTGGCTGAAACATGATTGGTCAATATCACACGTACTACAAACAGCCTAGCACCAGAAACCAGGGCTCTTCCGCTCTTCTTCCGGAGGCAAGATCTCCGGGGTTTGCCTACAGACTCTACATTCACTGAATGTAGTCTGTATATAGAGACTACTCAAGAACTGACCATTAACTAATGGTTAGTAACTAATCATTTTCTGTGTACCTTATTGTAAAGTGTTACCAAGCAATACAAGCATGCGAGATCAGCTTTTTGTATATATTGCAGTACTGAGTTGTTTTTTTTAAAAAATCCTTTCCATAGACTTTGCAATGTGAACGATGAGTCACAAATCTTTTGATGTAAAGTACTACAGGTAATAAAACCTCTATACAGTGCAGAGGTTTTGAGGGACAGATGAACCGCCCTGAGAATCCCAACTTTTCTCATGAACTCATTGATATCTATGCACGTGTAAAAATTCCTCCAGAAACAGTAAATCCTTTGCAGCGGCCTTACATCTAGCCGACGTATATGTCATATCTTTGCCATGCTCCTAAAAGGAGAGACAGACCATGTCACAGTGAGCCAGTCGGCCTTGGCTGTAAAATGCTAATAATGGAATGGCTTAGACTATCGCCTGGTAGAAGATTAGAGTCCAAGGCTAAAGCCAGAAGAATGGCCGCTAACATTTGATAAAGACTGAGTGGAGAAAGGCAAGGTAACTTAAAGAGGAGAAGGTAAAAGAGGGATATCTGAGGATTTTAGGGAATGATAAAAAGCCAGGGATTGTAGACGCAGAAAGACTATACTAGCTTAATCATTGTGGAGGAATTTAAAGCAGATGAGGTTGAGGATTCCTCACATGATTGCCCCTCGGTAGGGAAATATTTTGATGGCTATTGACGGACGACTTTAAAAATTAACTGTCACCTTCTAATTGCAGTCTTGTAGTGCAAGATTGGAATGATACTTTGAAGATAAAGGGCCCGAAATGAATTTCTCCTTCATTATCTATAATCTGTTCCCATGCATAAGATGCCAGTGCAATTTGAGCTAAATCTGGCTATCAGAAGAAGGACAGGCAAAAAAAGTGAAAAGTGCAAATGAGAGAGAAAGACAATGTAAAAAAGATAAAAATGTCCATATGTTTCAGAGGCCAGCTATCTTTCCCTCTCACTTTTTCTCCCAGCGTCTGTGTGTGTCTCTCTCCCTCTCTGGTTCCAGCACTGACCCCACTCATTAAAGCTGATTAAAACTTTTCCAGAGAGCGCTGTTTGCCCTCAGAAGACGATAACCTCTACAAGGCTGCTACATAAAAGAATAATAGCCGACTACAAAAGAGGGTTGGACAAAGAAAAAAACCCTTCGCCTGGGCCCAGCAAGGCCCCAATTGGAACATTTTAGAAAATTAATGAAATTTTAGATCAAATGAATTATAAATTAAGGAGAGGGAGAGAGGAAAAAAAGATGAATAAGTCATAAGAAAATGTACTCTTGCTATCAAACTGTAGGAACATGTTATCCTCCACCAGGCTTGAAGAAACAGGGTCAGGTTCAAGCCATGCGGATTGGGAGGAAAACAAAGGTTCCCGCTCAGCGCGGCTTTTAAGATAATTGTTGCAACTATACTTGAAAGGGGACTCAGGCCTCGGCCCCTACAGAGAGGGATCCACTTTGACTCAGTCGCTGTTTTTGTTGTTTTGTTGTTTGCCGTTGTTTTTTGGCGTAGCGGCAGCGGGGATTTGCGACATGTGGGAATGCTCCTTTTTAACAGAAATCACATCAAATGCAAGCGCACGCTGAATGTGTGGCACTCTGGCTTCTTCTATCTAATTAATAAAATCCCTTTTAATGTGGTATTAAAAATAAAAAAAAGGACGCTGTGTGGCGGAGGGTACAAAACTTGGTTCGTGCAAAGTTGGAGAAGTTGTGGTTTGTTGGAGTTCTCTTTTCTTTTCCGTGTGTGAGGCGACGGCTGCCGTGCGACAACATGATATTATCAGACGCGTGTGATACTTGTAGCGGCTGTCAAATGTGACTGAAAAATTGATAAAAGAGAGAGCTCGGCCCGTGTCAGCTGTCATTTTGTGCTGGTAAGCGTTGAGGTTACATGTTGTCGAAGTACTTAACAGCACACTCTGTCTGTCTCTCTCTCTCACACACACACACACACACACACACATATAGACAAGGCATGCCACACACTAACACAGCTGAGGGGTGTTAAACGGATCATTAGCACTGAGCTGAAGAGGCACTCAACCTTTTATCCAGCAAGGGTCAGAGGTCACGGGCCTGAGGAAACAAACCACTCTGTGATCAAAGGGCGGTCAACGCTGGTCAGCCCCTCAGAGTTCATTCACTTTTACAAGCTAACCTCAGCTCTGTGTGTGTGATCGGTGCGCGCGTGTGTGTGTGTGTGTGTGTGTGTGTGTGTGTATGTGTGTGTGTGTGTGTGTGTGTGTGCGTGTGTGTGTGTGAGAGCTCAGAGAACACAACAGGATTTATAGCCAGAATCCTTAACTGGCAAACTCAATTAAATTCCTGCTTTGTCTCTTTGTATAAACTCTTCTTAAAACTTGAAATCATAGCGCTAACTTATCATTATTAATTATGGTAAATATTCATGTATGAGAATAACATCACGTATTGAAGTTTCTCTTGCTCTCTAAGTTTGACCCACACATTGTTTTGGTGCTGTATCTCACTGCTGTGGCTGCTGAGCCTCCAAGACACAATTCAAAGGGCTTATTCTGTTTGACCATGAACACTGAGCAGTGAGGGCAAGTGCTTGAAATTCTCATTAACACCAGCAAAGCACTATATTCAGCAAATGACTCACTTCTCGGCCTTGATACGACTGACTATCAGAAGTCACAGTGTTATTGTGCTGAAGATGTGTGGCCACTAGAGCCATTCTCTTCACTTCTGCATTTGGATTTTAAATATGTTCCATTAGCCTTCTTGACTTGTGCCCTCTCAGACTGTGATGACATTCATATATGCAGTATAAGCTCAATGGACACTGTACAACAAAACTAACCTCTGTTAGCACTGCCTCTTTTCGGGTCTTGGTGACATTAAGGAATGGTACTCTTCACCTGATTGCAGTGTTAGAATAGTTTTTGACAGCTATAGCATCAAGGTAAGTATGTGTCAAGGTAATACATAAATAAATGAAAACAATATTGGGCTTTAAAGGAAGAACTAAATTTGTGATTCTGCAATCCATCTTTGCCACAGAAAAGAGGGTGAGTGTGTAGTAGTGTCAGAGAGAGAAGCTCTGCAGCTTTTAAATAGCTCATTTATTATTTAAAAGTTTATTAGGAGTCATAATCTTAGCAAGTTTTCTTGGTATCTTGACATTATTTGGGTCTGTGTAACTCTGAAACAGATCAGAGAGTCATCAAGCCTGTTTGGAAAAATCACAGCTGATGTATGGTTATGGGTTTCATTGCCCTTGTATTGTCTCATTTACAGTATCTGAGGACGACACTTTTTTCTGGTTAGCGATACTTTTTTAATCTTTTTGATAGTATTCCTGATGTTGGTTTCATCTTAAAATAAATATGCTAATCAGAACATGTTTGTTCATGTCTGGAATAATTTATTACAAGAATTCTTTCAGAGAACAGACACCCTATTTGCATTTTTGAAAGGCAGCTTTCTTAATAATAGAATCTTTTTTATTTTGTGGTCAATTATAAATGCCAGTTCTTTTCAGCTAAACTCAATACAGAGGATATTTATCTTGAAACAGTTTGTTGAAGTTACTTAGTCTTGACCAAAACCAGACTAAAATGTTTACAAAGCTTTTTTCCAAATAATCTATACCTACATATCAAACTAAAATGTACACAGTTTTTGGAGACAATACTTAAACTAATTCTACGCTAATTGTAGTGCTGAGACTTAAACACTAACTAACTGGCCAATTGGTGGAGGTAATTTGACTTCTTTGCTGATGTTGATACAACAGCCGTGAAGACAGACCTTTATGTTCCTTTTTAATGCACATTTTATGGATGCTACTGCAATTAAGCCTCCTAGGCAGGGGTGCCCCCAGAAAATTTTCATAGAGGTGGCCAGATGGGGCCACTGAAAATCTTGCATCGGCACACCAAAACCAAATGCTATAACTGAATTCCAGAAATTTGCTCACATTGTTGAAGTCTATCGGCCAGTTAAAGGCTATATCATGATGGAGAAATAAGGAATCACATATTGATGTACATAGACCGAATCAGTGGTGTAGTGTACAGAGAATGAAGTGGATTTACTTAACATAGTGACACAGTGGCTTTTTGGCTGATAGGTGGATATACTGTAAACGGTGGGAAAAAGGGGGGATATACCCTTTATGACTGCGTATACCCCCCACTACACCACTGAACCAAACTCTGATCTTCTCGGCTTCAGATTGGCAGTAAAGGCAGTGAACAGCAGCCATGTCAGCTTTCAAATGGGAAGGTAAAGTGAAGTTCAGAGGCATACCGACAGTGGTTGCAAACTGCCTTTTTGCACTAGCAGGTGCCTCGGTCAAAATCCCCTGAGGCTGACATGCTATTCCCCCGTTTGAGCCAATAACTTGCCCTTTGAGCCACCCAACAGCATATCTATCTGTGTGTGTGTGTGTCTGAGAGAGAGTTTGTTGGATATTGTGTTTGTTTTAGAGTATAATAGAAAACCAAAGAACACATCCCCCCTCTGATCGCACCCTGACGTGTGTGTTTGTATGTGTGTTAAGAGAGAGAGACTGACAGTGGGTATCTCTCTCCCACTCATAGCCGGCGTGCTCACCGAGACAGGAAAAAATGAGGTTAACAATAGATAATCGGACATGGGGTGCTAGTCTTCCTTACAAAAGGCCGTCGCTGGCACTCACAGCTTGTTACCGTATGCTCCTCAATAATTAATGTGCTCCTCCCTGGCTGCTCTGCTACATGCCAGGCTTTGATATAAGGTTACTGCGCTTAGGGTCCCGCCACAGGAGGGACGGCTGCTCTAACAGCGCAGTGTTTCATGTCTTCCTATTTTAAATGCCCATACAGGCTCCTCTCCAGTTTGGCCCTGGGTGCCCTCAAAGGAGCAGGTTCCGATCAAGGTCACAGTACTAATCTTTTTTTTGTTAGGGTCAGCATTTCTTGTATTTCATGTTTTCCCACAGACATAATTGGAATAGTGTTTTCTCTGAGACTTGCGTCTAATGGTGTACATTTTTGGAGGATGTCATCTAAAGTTTACTTGAGACGAGGTTAGAGAGAAAAACAATGGCTACATCATTAGCAATGGAATCGTTAGTGGGTTGCAGCCATGAAGACATCCTATATTGGCTGTTGAGTTACTTTGTACAGTTTCTGGAAGTCTGGATCCAAACTGTGAGCCAGGTTATAATCAAATAATTATCGTGTCACAAATAAGACAGTAGAAATTAAGCTGTATTATCTTACCTTGTTTTAAATCCTTACGGAACACTGATACACATGAACAGCATTTGGTGTGAGTTTTGCAATATTAACATCTAAGGCTATTAAAGGCCAGCTACACCCTCTCTTTCTATATGCATAAGGAAATCAGTGCTAAATGTGCAGGAGCAGATGTAGAAATACAAGTGAACAAATAAATAGTATCCTATAGTGGGAATCATTGTTAGCAGGCTGTTGTAAAAACACGAGTATCTTATATTAGTAATGCTTGATAGCTAATGCTATTTTGTTTTATTCTTTAGTGCATTTTGTGCTTATCTAATTTCCGATCAAATTTATTTTTATTACGTATGTCAAGAGATAACAGAAAAAGAGGGTAACCCCCTAAGCTAAACCCTAACCTTAACGTTGACTCCATGGTGGTATCTTAACCAAGCGGCAACCTCTGTGGCTGAAAAATGAAGCCAAGCAAAACTGTCAAAAACTGCATTTCCTCAAGCAGCGACTCAAGGTTAGCTCCAAGAGCGAGTCAATCCCTTTAGATAACTTTACAGCAGAAATAAACATGTTGCCTGGTTAAACAATGATTTTGGTCTCTATAGCTAATTTCAACATTCAACTGTACTGAGCGAAAAATTTCTATGTAACTCACCTGTTTACATTTTATGAAGGTTTAAAGTTATGCATAATTAAGGGATAGACTTGAGTGATAGATTGCAATTGATTTTTTTTTTTTTTTTTTTAAATGTTATATACTTTATTAGTCCCCGAGGCGAAATTAAATTTTTTCACTCTTGTTGTCATTAACACACAGGTCCGAACACACACATGCACAAACAGGACCTATACATGCACTAAGTGGAGAGATGTCAGAGTGAGGGGGCTGCCTTAGTCAGGTGCCCTGAGCGGTTGGGGGGGGTTCGGTGCCTTGCTCAGGGGCACCTCGGCAGTGTCCAGGGGGTGAACTGAGACCTCTCCAGCTATCAGGCCACGCTCCATATTTGGTCCGGTTGAGGGACTTTAACAGGTGACCCTCTGGTTCCCAACCCAAGTCCCTATGGACTGAGCTACTGCCGCCCAGCCGCATTACCACAGTTTATGATTATGATATGGAAAAAAATAAATAAATAAATAAATACAAGATGGTGACCCCTAAGCCACTGGGGCACCCAAGTTAATGCTATCTTGTGCTAACAATGTTTCCATTGTTAGCACAAGATAGCATTAACTTGGGATAATGCAAATAATCATAGTTTCGACCAACTTGAATCGGTAGTTGCAGCATAAGTTTACATCTTGAAAAGTATTCATAATGGCTGCTGTATTATTACTGTCTGCATATTCTGATGCAAAAAGAGAGGAGACTCAATTTGGACTTTAACACTGTTCATTTTCCTTTTTTTCTGGCAGGGATGGGTTTTAATACATAACTCTACTTCCCTCAGACAGTCTTCATAAATAGCATGCACCAAAATGCCCTCTTGGCCAGGCGAAAAATATTTGCGACAATGCTGCTGCTCCCCAGAGAGAAAGTTTAAGAACGACTGCTATATGAAGTGTGAAAACTGTAACAGGAAGTTGGCAGGCCCCTCACTGTTCTGACATATGCAGAAACCCCCCCTACGCACAAGGATCTGTCAGTCAGTTTCAGGGGCACAGCTGCGGCAGGGCATGGGGAGAATTAGCCCCCCACTGTGCCCTCCACACCCCACCCGTCCATCTCCACCCACCAACCTTCCCTCCCTCCACCACTCATTCTTTCACCCATTCGCCCTCTTGGCGAGGGGCCTTCTTTTCCTTTGGCCCTAATCATGGATTTTCTCCAAATAATGTGTTTATTTTAGTAAGGGGGCGGGTAGGAGTCAAGCTCGTCAAGGCTGTCCATTTCTGCCATTTTAATTCTTACTGTATGTGCCGCAGAGAGATGATGTGACAGGGAAATGCATGTCTTGGTGCTGTTGCAAGGCAGAGCTAATAACTGGTGGCCAAGTGTCTCTTCACATTCTGTCTCTTGCACAGTTTATCAGTGATTTGTTTGGTTTGTTCCGGACACCTTAAGTCTTCTCACCCATTTGTGGCAATGGGAAGACGGACAGCGGATGGAGGGATGACTGACAACCGAATGAAAAAGAAAGGAGGATGATAAATATGTAAAATGTACGTGGTAAGGAACGCAGCAGTCGTTTTATCTGCTTGCAGTCCTATGAGTGAGGGAATGAGCGGCCGTGTCTGTACACCAGGGATTACGTCGGTCAGTTTTTGTGTGCGGAAGGGTTTAGGGGTTCACACCAGATTAAGGACTGGAGGATTAAATTAGGAGACTTCAAGAAAATCCCTCAGACTCTACTCTGTTTATCCCTGTGTAGGCAAACACCAGTTTAACTTCACCATAAATACTGTTTTGTGTATCAGTGGTCAAAGTACATTAAGTGCTTATGCCCTTTTAATTACAGAAAGGGTATTTATCACCAAATTAAAATACACAGCAAAAAGAGAGAAGAAAAAGAGAAATTCTGTTTCTTGATACCTGGACAACTTACATACTATTCTCTTTTAAACTAAAGTTAACAAAATAGTGAGTGTCTCATCCTCTCTGAACACTAGTTATAGTGTGCTCATTGTTCACACTTGATAAAGTTGGCACATCACGGCCGAGCAACGGAGTCAACATTGGTGGGAGCCAAATAAATAAATTAATAACTAAAAAAAAAAAAAAAGTATCATAAGCAGGCGGCACAGTGGTGTGGTGGTTAGCACTGTCGCCTCACAGCAAGAGGGTTCCCGGTTTCCCGGTTTCCCGGCTTGCATGTCTCCGGGTACTCCGGCTTCCTCCCACAGTCCAAAGACATGCAGGTTGGGGATAGGTTAATTGGTGACTCTAAATTGTCTGTAGGTGTGAATGTGAGCATGAACGGTTGTCTGTCTCTATGTGTCAGCCCTTTGATAGCCATGATCGATACCATGCTGGCATTCCAGAAGTAAAAGAAAGGTGACCAACCTGGTCTGACTTGGAAGCCATCGGCAATATTTTTTTTTCTAAACCCAACCATGTGCATGTGTAGGCAAAATGTAAGTGCGCGGGTTGTTGAAGGAAAAAAATTTCAATTTGCAGTGTTATACTGACTGAGTGTGTGTATTAAGAGGCTGTATGCAAACTGTACATTTCCTGTTAAAACACAAGTGTATTTGAAAACAGACAATGCATAGGCCTATAACAGGCTGAAACTGATATGGCATCCCAGAATGTTAACAACCAATGCATCCAGGTTACGTTGCACATTATATCTCAACATGGAAAGTCTGTGACCAAACGTAGATACGTGATGAGATTGGAGTGAGAATGTTTTGCCGTGAATGGTGTGACGTGTAACACAAAAGTGCCGGCTTCTAGTGTGACATGTAAAATGTGCATTGAGGAGCACCCTCTAAACAGCAATAATGGCATTAAAATGGCAATAAGAATCATTTACCATCGCTATCATATGGCGGCTGATCTCGTCCTCTGCTCGGTGGTTAAGTATTTACAGGACCTCAATGTCTTCCCCCCTTTGCTGACATTTTCAGTCACTTTTCTTCTTCTATGAGTTAGCTGCTAACTGCTAGTAGCTGCTTTTTACCACCTCTCCCTTTAACACAAATGTTGTTTAGGTGCTGTTACCACCTCTGCTGCCAGCTTAAAGGCAAGACAACCCCGTCCTCCCACTCCATGATCGTACCTTCAATATAGAACAGTGAGGCAGAATAATGGCATGAAATTCCCACCACAAATAGGCAGTGTACAAGTGATGAATGTCAACCATTGTACTGCCTCACTATTTTATTACTTTCACATAAATTAAAAAGTGAAAAATCAGAATGTTATATGAGTGTTATAAAAGCTATATCCCTGTTGAGAGATATTTTTCTTAAAAGTGTTAGTATGTCATACCAAATATCATAAAAATGTCACTGTGTGCATGTTTCCTGTGCAGCCCTCAAATGTTTGCCGGCTCCCTTAAATGTCACTTAGCCATCAAAAGTTTGAGAACCCCTGATCTAAGACTTTTGTCTCCAAATGGTCTTAAATGGTGTTTAAGAGGGGTTGGGTTGCATAAGGTGTCGAATGAAAACGTCCCCCGCCCCAATATTAAACAGGTGATTATGGTCCTGATGCAATCAGTTAATTTACAATGCTCAAACATGGGTCATATCCTTGGTAAGACTGTGAGACATTAGTGCATGGAAAATAAGAAAAAAAAGTATTTTCCCAGTATTTTGCTAATACGAGGATTATCACACAACCACAACATCATGATTCATATCATATTTACTCTTCACATGTGTCAGGCTCTCACAGTATGCATGCATTTTTTCCAACTACTTGGAGAACTTGTGTGCGACAGGCCTGTTAGTACTCCTGCATTCAAATCCAACATTTCCTTTCATGTATGGCCTTGTACCACATGGCTGACCACAAACCAGCCTCCAAGAAATCTCTAAAATAAACATCTGGGCTCTCTTTGAGCATGTCTCTACATCCATATGTGGTGCTCAGGCCCGTGTTTTACTGAAAGGTCCAGGACCCTTAATGACCCTGACATCTTATGTTTAAGCAAAGAGGATTAAACCACTTTTTATACCTTCGTTTTTTAAAGAAAGCATCCGTCCACCAAATCAGAGGGTGAACGCTTGCAAAGCCAAACACTGGACCGCATAATGACAGCCAAGGCCTCTGGCAAAGATGCCACAGAGGTTGTAAAATAATGTGGGGAGGGAGGGATTGTGGAATGACCAGTGCATAAGTATGGGTTTCCTTCTTGGTTATACATGTCTTTATGTGTGAGCAGGCCTTGTGATCAGCGAGCCCCAGAGTGGAACGGTCGCCTCAAATAGAGTGCGACAAGCAGCTTCATAAGTCAAAGCCTGAGAACTGTGTGACGATGTGCTGCTCAGTGGGAAGGGAGGTGATACCACACCGGTGTCAGGAAGGAAACAGAAATCCTCTTCTGTATTTCTAAACCACCCTAACCAACATGTTCATGACAAATTGCAAGCTCTTCACCCCACTGCGGTAAACATTTGCTCTCTAACATTTACTTAATTTCAGGAGGGGGTTTTGAATCCAAGTCCCAGGGTTTGGTAATTCGTGATTAGCATTTGTGGTCAGATTTTGGACAATCATGTGTGGCATTCCGTAACATTTACAAACCAGTTTCCTCCAGATGCCCATTACAGAAGAGAAGAAACTTAACTTTGATTTACTCTACTTAGCATTATACATAGAAGAATATAACAACACAGCTATAATGCTGCTGGACCTCTGGACAAGAGGTTAACCAAAACCAAGAATGCACAGACCAATACCAACTAGAACAGTGGTGCTTGTGACTCTGGCTTTTTGTACCAATGTTGCTCGTTTTATGTGAACTCTAAGAGACTTTAAAAAAAAAAAAAAGAGTTAGAGTGTGCTGAACCATAGGTAGCACTGTTAAGAAAAGAAAAAAATTAACAGTACTGGATCACCACCCTCTGACAATGGACCTCCAGCGGGTAACTGCGGGAAGGTTGTTGCTTTCTTGATCCTATTTAAAATAGATCTGAAAAGAAACTATAAGAGCTAGAGCAGTCATACTTTTTGCAACAGAAAGCTAAGACTTAGGTCTTTTGCGCTGCCATGTTGCATGCAATGATGTCATTACATAATGCTACAAGTGGTCAAAAAGACAGTGGAAAAGCCACAGTATTGTCCTGTCATAGCTGCAGGAGATCGTTGTTTACATCATCCTGTTTACAACTGATCTAAAATAAAAAACTGTAATAGCTAGAGCCTTATTTTTATTTTATTCAGCAGAAAGCTAAGACGTCTGTCTTTTGTGCCGTCAAGCTGTTATAGTTTAGCAGCATAATGGCCAAAAGTGGCTGGGCAAGAACAAAAGGCTTTGACCTTTGTTGCTGCAGAAAGCTAACACTTCTGTCTTTTGTGCTATCATGTTGTCTGCTTTGGTGACGTCATTATGTTATGCTACAAACCAACCTGGTCTGACTCCAGAGTCGTGGAAATCAGACTTCCAGCGTCAGATACCGGTGAAAAAAAACGTCCTTTAATGTCAGCTTGATACGCAGCTGGTCACCCTAATAGTTTAACAGCGCCTGGCAGCATAAGGGGTAAACATGGCGAGACAAGATTGAAAGTTAGAGCGACTAAAGTCCGAATTATGGTGGATGGGTGCAGCAAACACTGACTTTCACTCAGGAGGCCAGTGTTTGTGTCCTGTAAGATTGAAAAAGTCAAACTCGGTTCTTCATACAAGAGTATGCTTGTAACTGGCAGAACTTGACCAATGTCCCAGAATGTTTACAACCAACCCACCCAAGGTACCTTGCATGTCGAATCTGGACTTGGAAAGTCCATGATCAAACATTGATATGTGACGAGGTCGGAGTGAGAATGTGTTGTACAAATGGTTAAAAAAAACAAAACAGTGAAAATGTGCGATGGCTCCAGAAAAACAGAGAAGCAAGTTGATAGGAATGTCTGTTATATTTATTTATTTATTTTTAATTTATGACACAATTCCAATACCTTTATCAATAATTGGTTGTACACATTTTAGGAATATGAAGCATTTGAAAATATTCCAAGAAATGATATCACAATAAGCAAAAATACTACCATGCACTGGGGGGCCGTTTCTCTGGCACAGTTCAAAAGGTTAATAACTTAAAGAGGCAAAGAATTATAGATGATGTATAGGTCTAACTTTAACTATTGCCTACAAACACATCACAGTGTCCGTCCTATTCATTTCTACTATTTAATAAAGTTATTGAGATGTTGGACGAGCCACCATCTTTGCAGGTGGCGAAGGGCTTGAGCATCACAGGACAAGATGTGTTTTGGGGCATCAGCAGCAGGAGACTGGGAATTGCTTCCTCCTGGCAGCTGAGCCAAAAATTGCAGGAAAGCAAATTGCAAGTTAATTACAGTCAGACAATGGTTGAAACCAAATGCTTGTGTGTGAGAGGGCTGTGTGCTATGCATGCTGTCATGCTACATATTAGGTAAAATGTGGGTTTGACACACAGCTGCTTTAGTGGTACACACCAGGGCTTATTTATAAACACAGTAATGACCAGGTCATATTAATAATGTTCCAAACTTTAACTTTAACTTCTGAACATTCAGATTTTTCACCCACTCACTGCTAAAAGAAGTTGGCATGTGATTGTAAACTGAGGATTAAAGACAAAAAGTTTAAATGCACTAATTCTGCTTGAACCCTTTGGAAAGTGGATAGACTGATGTCTATATTGTGCTGCATTTAGACACCTTTCACAAGCATTTAAACCTTTGGAGCCTGAGCAAATTGAATTAATTTCTTTTGGAAATGTGCAAAAAAGGGTATGAGCAACATGGTAAGGAAAAAGCAAAGTATGACAAGAAAAAGAACAGAGGGAGAGGGGGGGAATTATTAGGAAATGTCACAGAAAAATGTAATTGTAATTATTATAATTATATTTTTTAAAATGTGTTTCTTTTATCAGGTAATGTCATTCTTTGTTTTTTGTTTTTTACTTAATTTATAATTATCCTATAGTCTCTAAGTGGCGTTTATTATTTCAGGAGAGCTATGCATTTTTGTAATCTATGCATAAATGTATGTCCACAATGTTTGCCATGGACATCTATGTTATGCAAATGGAGGTGCATCAAGCCTAAATAAAGAAAACCTTCAATGTGCCTTCTGTTCCGAGCTCACTTAACCACAAAAGCTCCTTGAGTGGCAAACGAAGGACAGATTGCGCCAAAACCAATTATTGCGCCTTTGTTTTAGCGGTTGTTAAGTCCACAGATCTCCTAAGAGCCGGAGCGCTGTTTTGATGTCTTTGAGTCAGGGTTGTTGGTGGATGGCATTAGCCACAGCTATAGCTACAAAGAGCCAGGCGGCGATGGGGCCCGAGCCTCGGTCCAGATGGCACGCTGCCACGGCGACCTTGTCAGCACCTGCTCCCCAGGCACTTTGTCCGGGCATCGCCGGCGGGAACTGAGACGGGCACATCATGCCACCCCATCGCCATGGCAGCTAATGAGTCCCGTGCCCGCTTAATTAAGGAAACCAGCTTAATGCAAGAAAGAGGGGAGGTTGGGGGGGGGGGCATAAAAAAAAACACAGCATATGCTGGACCGCAACCAAAACAACAGAAATAAATAATTAGCCCCCCAAAAAAGGGAGTGATCGCTAGAGCCAAAATATCATTAAAATTTGAAATGTAAATCTCCTTATCGGCCTCCCAATGTCACGAATTAGCACTACAGCTCAACGCATTAAATCAAGGCTAAAAATATTCAATTAATAAATGAATGAGTGGTGATGAACTTTTGATTATTTTGGGCTACAGTCCAAGTGTACCTTATCAGGCAATGTCACCTTGGACTAGGCCTCGTTGGTCTGTTAAATAGTGTCAGAGCATCCTTCTTTATCTGCTTATTTATTTCTTTTTCTTAAAGAGCACTCCATATCGTGGAGCCTCTCCGCTGAGACGGGGGGCTGTCCATGTTTATGCCTGATTAGCCAAAGCACCACAACATGCACTTGCTTTTGCTCCAGCAAAAAAAAGGCAATAAATCATTTAGATTTTATTAAACTCAAATTAAAGCCGTGTGCGTGTGATGGAATTACGCCGTTTAAAATGTTACACGTCAGCCCCGCCCCTCCCTTTGGATACACGCACACATGAGCCTACACCTTCTCCTCCTCCTCTGCCCTCATCAAGCACACATACACACACAAGCCCTACACTCCTCCGCCCTTATTATGCAGGACAAAAATGTCCCTTTAAGAATGTCAGCCAGTTCCAAAAAAAAAAAAAAAAAGGCACAGAAAAAAAAAATCCTGTGTCCCTCCATCCGAAGGCCTAGAGAGCGAGGGAGGGAAGGAGAGAGGAGAAGAGGGGGTGTGTGTGGGGGGGGCTAATGTGCAAACTTGTTTCCGTCCTCTACGGCTCGCCCATCATTTATTCAGCAGCTCGGCGCTCGAGACGGGCCACTCGCATTTGCTTGATACTCAATTATACATTAGTGTACATCACTTGGCAATCTGTTCATATCAATTTAATTGGATTTTAATATTGCCTCTGATCTTGTTGTCCAATTAACAGTGCTGGCTGGCAATAAAGCAGAACCACACACTATGTGACACCTTTGATCCCCGCCATATGGAGCCCTTCCATTGATTACCGGCACCGCCACTGAATTTCACTCCCTCAATATGGCCTGTGATGAATGGAGGTGGAGGGTATGTGTGGCGGGGGGGAGTGTTTGAAGGGGGTGTGGAGTGTGAGGTATGTGTGGAGGCATCATCATCATGCCCCCCCCCACCACACACACGCACACACACACACACACACACCCACACCCACCCAACCACCACTGATGTGATAAAAATTTCACTTCGCCGCGCAACTTCATTTATTCTGTTGACATTCGCCTCTGATTAAAAACAATAAAAAAAAGAGAGAGAGAGAGATGGTGCGGCCATGCCCTGAATAGCATATGCAAATCGAACCCTGGGCATCTATCTTGTTGAAGCCAGGGGGACTGAATGACTGACTGACTGCCTGCTGCCTGCCTGGCACGCTGGCACTGCCTTGACAATGACAACACGCTTCAAGGCGACACCTTTTTTCTTGCTATTTCTGGCCTCTGTCTTTTACCCTTTCTTCCTTTGTCCTTTGTTTCTATTCTTCTGTCCCCCCTCCACCATCTCTTCTTCTTCTTCCTCTTTACCTTCTCCACTCTTGCCCGCGAGGGCTTCACAGTGAGCACTGGCTTCTTAGGAGAGCAACAGTAAGCAAGGAAGGAGAAGAAGAAGCAAAGGGAAAATAGAAAGAATGCAGATTATTCCCACTTTTCATAAAAATGAAGGAATGAGGAGGAGGACGAGCTGAAAGATGGGGAAAGGGGGGCATCCATTTTTTATATGGAGTTACATGAGTTCTCAAAGTGGCAAACAATAAAAGCAGCATGGGGAAGGATAAAGAGGAGACAGAAAGTGGAAGGGCTCACACTGCCGGTATGAGCTGTAGTCATAAAAACAACTTCCACCACAGAACTACCTGTACGCCAGTCTTGTTCACATGGAGCTGCAGGGCACACTGAGCTGGTGAGATGTGTGTGGGGTGGGGAAAGGGAGGGGGGCTAGAGATGTAGGGGTAAAATTCTGGAGTAGGGGGCTGCATTGACGAAGGAAACGGGTTGGATGGTGGTTGTTTGGAGGGTGCGGTTGTGAGTACCAAATGCCCAAGTAAGACATCTGAAAGGGCTTTGAAGGAGTGTGTGTGTGTGTGTGTGTGTGTGTGTGTGTGTGTGTGTGTGTGTGTGTGTGTGTGTGTGTGTGTGTTTGAACTGTGTTGTATTTGACCCAGTTCATGTTAAAACAAACATTCCTAAGATAAAAAAGGTGTATCTTATGTGTGTGGAAGTGTGCACGTTTGTGTGTTTGCCAGCCTGCACGTCTACATACTCTGTGTGTGTGTGTGTGTGTCAGAAAGAGAGAAAGACAGAGAGAGAGAGAGGCCTGGGGGCAGCATAGAAGAGTTGATGTCTGGTCAAGTGGTCAAGGCTTCTGCAGAGTCGATTCTGCTCAGGGCTATTGACTGACTAACCCTCATCACTGCACTGTAACATGGGAATTCCCTATCTATCTATCTATCTATCTATCTATCTATCTATCTATCTATCTATCTATCTATCTATCTATCTATCTATCTATCTATCTTCCTGTTCTCATGGTCCTCAGCATCTGTTAGTGATGCACAGCGCTCCCTGTGCATCTCTGTGTGATGTCAGCGTCAGACACTGATACAAAAAGGCACCACTTGCAGCGGTATGATACACACTGGGTGCGTCAGTTTTAGAGGTAGCGGGCAGCAACCCAACTTGTCAGGTAAGGCCCCTCTGTTAGTGGACATCCGTGTCAAACATGGATGCAAAGATGTGGCAATATGATACACACTGAGCGCTGTCAATTTGAAATCCCAGCGGCATCAATAAATATAAAACACAAGAAAGTCCGTATAGGGAGGATGGGAGGGGAGGTGGATGGGTTAAACAAACTCTGAACTCTCACCTGAGAGCCCCCTATTAATTTCTTGTCTGAATTTTAAGCCAAACCATGTTTTTTTTCTCAGCCTAACCACATGCTTTTATTGCCTTAACCTAAGGCAACAAGATTAAAAATAAAGTGTTTAACCTTCTTTGTAAGTTTATTGTGAAAAAGACTGTAGACTGTATACATAATTAGCAGAAACTGTACAAGTGTATCTGCAAAGACACAATGCATGTAACAAGCATAACTGACACGCTGCCTAGAACGTCCAAAAAAGACGCAGGGCGTACCAAGCATGTGGGTCCACTGACAGAGCAATGGTATTTGCCAAGTTGGGATGAGAAGGTGTTGCCGTAAAACATGATTATAACACATGATTAATGTTGTGAAACAGTCGCAGTTAGGTTTAGGAAAGAGATTATGTTTTGGGTTAAAATAAGTACAACCATTTGTAGATTACATAACATTATGTCAAAGCAACAACTTTTGAATTTTGCCATGATGTAAACTGCCGCCTCCTGGGTGAAAGTCTTGTTTTGTTTGACCCCTCCACCTCCCGGCTCTTTCTAGTAACTGTTTTATTCTTTATACTACGCCAGTTACTCTCAGCATTAAGTTTTACGGTGGATGGATTTACGTTGGAGTTAAATGAAAGCCTAGTGCATCAGAAAGATGCTAAAGGGTGCCTATGGTGTTATCTATCTGTCTGCTTGTCCGTGTATCTATCTATCTATTCATCTATCTATCATCTACCTACAAACACCAATAAAACATGACACAAATTGCTGCTGACTGTAGCTCACCTACTTTTAAGACACCAAAGGTTTATGCCAGTTATCTGTGCCACTCTCTCCTCTCTCTTTCTGTGTCCCTGTTTAAAGCACCACTGAGTAGCGGTCTATCATTAGAATAATTAATTGTTCAACCAAGTGGCATATTCAGAGGGAGCCACTCAGGCAGAAGCAACAAGACAGCAGTTAGTGAAGATGAGGAGAAGAAGGAGGAGGAGGAGGAGGAGGAGGAGGACGGTGAAATCGAGCGTGAGGCTACAAAACATAAACAGGTTTTCCTGTTATGAGCCCGAGCAGGCGTGAAAAAGGAAAAAAAAAAAAAAAGGAAAGAAAGAAAGGAAATTACGACTCCTCATGTGTACTGGATGTGTATGATGAATAAATTAATCAAACTACTCTTCTGACCTTTTGAACTGCCAAAGTGAAACTGTCTGAAGAAAATACACAGCAAAACATTTGTTCGGGTAGGATAAAACTGTCCAGAATTAACATTAAAGATTCATTGATCTCAATGAAACAAACAAACAAAAAGTGACGTGGGATACAGCACGAGAAAAAGAAAAAGCAATATTCCTAGTGACTCCATGGTTTGGAGGAGAATACCGTGTGAAAGACTGCACAGTACATGGCTTTAACGTTAACAGATAATCTGAACTGAGCACTCCCCAAACTCTATTACAAAATGTCCATACTTGCCCATGCATTTTTTAAAATTCACATTCATTCCCACAGGCCAGTGCTGCCAATCTATAGTTCCCTTCTTTCAGTGATTTGCTCTTTAAACCTTCCATTCAGGACTTGAAATTAATTCTAACAACTACATTTTCTCTGCGACTGGGAAGTCTGTCAATCTCAAAGTTGCTTTGGCAATAATCCAACCTGTGCTCTGCCTTTTCTCTCTCTACACTCCATCTGCCCAGTGTGTTCACGCTATTACTTATGGCTTTGCTACCAGCCCACAACATTCTCAATCCAATGGAATACATAACAGATTTACCATTTCACCAAACTTTAAAGGCACATCTGGATTCGATGTAATTATCCATAGCTTATTAACATTACACTGTTACAACAAAATCAAACAAAAGAGACATTGGCCTTGTGTGAGGCAGTCAGAAGTGATACCTGTTACTTTACTGGAGCTGTGTGAGCGGGGGCAGAGGGTGTTGCTAATGTCATTCATTTTCTAGTAAGGTTGATCTCCACTTCACTGACAATGTGTCAGTTAGGGCAGGGCCACTTTGGCCTTTGATAAATACAAATTTATTGGGGCACCACGGCCAAAATGTGGGGCACCAAGGCCAAAACCACTGGCGCAATAACAATATGTACTTATTACATTGAATGAAGACAAAACAATATATGTGTTGAAAAACAGTATTGAGTTTATTAAAACTGGGTGTGCATGACTGGGGATATATCTCGTTTCTTCTTGTTTTGATTCATGTCCCTTATTTTTTAAGTCTTTGAAATCTCTTTATTCTTTTGTTATCTCCTAGTTATTAAGAAATTATTATTAGAAGAAGATTCTTTATTGTCCTTTCACAAAACATTACATATATTTGACCTCTGCATTTGACCCCCTGTATACACTGGGAGCAGTGGGCAGCTGCAGTGCAGCGTCCGGGGACCAACTCCAGTTCTTTTGCCAATGCCAGTGGTCAGGGTCACTGACAGGAGTATTCACCTAACATAGCCTACATATCTTTAATTATATAATTATTCATATGTCTCTATGTATATTTTTACATAAATCCCCAATATTTTATTTGCCTTTAAAAAATCCTCTTCCTTCATTTAATTTTACAATGTTTATTGTATTGTATTATATGTATTAATTCTCTACAGGATCTTGTATGTTCTTTAATGTGTGTTCAAAAAAAACGTTTTGGTGAACCCTGCAGCAAAGTGAACCCTCTTCCTCAGAGAGGATCTTTGCCTCCCAGTTTGTTACTGGCAGCAGAGCAGAGTGAACCGTCTTTCTTCTCAGAGGATCTTTGTCCCATGAGAGCAGTCAGTGTAAACATCTTTCGCTGGTGATTTGACAGTCACTAGAAGCACATTTTGACCCTTTGTAAAAGTTTCTGTGTGGTACCTGTGTTGTACATGAGCTAACGTTAGCAGGTAAGGACTGAGAGGCTGTCCGGTATGTGTGTGAGTGTCTAAGTCGGTGCTGCTTGCCCGATCGGGCATGTCTGCGCAGGGTTACTTGTCCTGGGCATTCGGGCAACCGTTAATGTCGGACCCTGTCTATGTAAATCAGATAATTAGTCATATTAACTTAACAATCAGAAACCATAGTTTCCAGCCAACATACACATACTACAATAGCACAACTGAAATTCAGTTATAGCTTTGGTTTTGGTGTGCCACCCTAGGGATTTTCAGTGGCCCCATCTGGCCACCCTATGAAAAAAACTCTGGGGTTGCCAAGGGCTAAGCAGTTAGTGCACTTGGGTTGGAAACTGGGACCATGAAAGTGGTGAGACTGAACCAAAATGGTAGTTGTGTGCCTATAGACCAACACCGTTAGCTGAAAGACACTGAAACATCTTTTCTTATGCCCCAAGTAACTGTTACCATCTTTAACTTTCAATAGAATCTACTGGTCATACTATTGCATTTAAGTGTCTCAGTAAGTGTAGATGTACATTTTTGCATGAATAAATGTCATAGAGTTTAGGGTCATGTTACATTGGGACACATCAAATCTTTAAATTAATGGGTTAGAAAAACAAGATCTGAATTGATGTCAGAAAGATTTAATCAAACAATAAAGGGCTGTAGTAACTGAAAACATCAGATAACATAATTTTGAAGCTGTATTCATAAGTGGCTTCAGGTTGCTGCGTTTCTCCCTTTTCAGCAACAAACTGTACCACAAAGCAAAGTGTAAAAAAACAAAACAAATTATGACTGATAAAACACCAAAACTCTTTGACATTATCAGCTCTAAATGATTTTCAAATACAAAACTTGCTGTCATTTTGAAAATGAGGTTGGACTGATGTAAACAAGTTACAGTAAATTGCTGGAAATCGCCCCATCTGTGGCACAGAGAGCAGGGGGAGGAGAGGTGGTGGTTTTGGGTGGGGTAGATATGTGGATGACGGGGGGGGGGGGGGGTACTCATCCTTTCTTATCTGCCATGTCGCCCAATCGATAACTAGGACATCTAGATAAGGCCTCGCAAGCGTTGTGCACACACAGTTATCCCACTGAAGGACACACACACACACACACACACACACACACACACACACAGGGCTTCATAGACTGCGAAGTATACTATTTGCACAGAAAATTCTAACACACACTGCACATACAGCTTCATAAACAACAAAGAACACTCTGGCACACTTACACACACTTGCGTACATTCACGCTCCCCCTTTTTCCTCTAATCTGTCGCCTCCTAAATCACCCTCCCAGCAGTCCACAGGTCTAGATACACATTTCTGATAGATCTCAAAGTAGCTAATGCTGCAGCTCCTCCAGCCCTGCCCATCACTTTGCCGTGAAATTTGTCGGTAAGCTGTGGCGTTTTTACGCTTGATCGACCAGCGACTATTTCCTCTGGTGGAGGGCACATCTGCTTTCTCCATCCAGACTCTGGCCGTTTGGGTCCCAGAAGGCAGAGTTAAATTAGGAGAACACTGCAGCTTTATACAACGTTATGTACTGGCTGTAATCTGGCTCTGACGTGACCCTGAGACCCCGTAGAGAAAGAGAGAAGGAGGGGGTGGGCAGAGAATATGAATGACTGTGTGTATCGTTATTTCTGTTTATAGTAGGGAGAATATCGACTATATTCTGCTCGCATACTGTACATCGGACTCACTTGACATTTTTAATCTCATTTTGATGGTGCTAAGGCCATATCTCACAGGAGTTCTTTTTGATCTTATTCTAAAATTCAGAGCAGCTCTTACTCTGTCTCTTTACCACTTCCTTTTCCCTCTTAGTGCTCTTTTTCTGTCTTCCCTTCTTTCTTTATATTATCAGAGCAGCTTGTGTGCATTTTTACACTTAATGTGTGTGAGTGCACGCTTGTGTGTGTAAGTGTGTGTGTGTGTGTGTGTGTGCAGCTGGATGACTGGCCAAGGTCTTTGAACACTAAGACCTGGATGAAGGATTGAAAGGCCCCTTGAAGCCCCCTGGAAGCCCCTTCAGCCAGCGCTGACACCCTCCGGGGGCCGAGGAGCTAGGGAAGGGAGATCAAAACCGGAGAGACGAGGCCAAGAGGTCGAAGTGAAGCGAAAGATCCGGGGAGCATCTACAGTCCAAGGAAGTATCTGTGGTCTCTGCAGAATTTCTAAAAGGGTCAACACAGCGAGCAAAAAAAAAAAAAAAAAAAGGCATCAAAACCAGGAAGAGTACGCTGCTGTGAAATGCCAGCTACTCCAGAAGAAGAATTGGTTGAAATCTCGCCCTGAGGGGCTATGCCAGGCCCAATGGCACCCAATTCCTGTGATGCTCTGAAAGATATCATGCTCGAAATGTTTTCAGATGCCTGTCGAATTCCTGAATTTTGAACTTTGGGTCGTCAGGAACAACACTGCAGACTGACTTTTGAATGGCTTCATTTGTATTAAGAAACCGCTCTGGGCCCGGGTATTCATTCTAGCCCGTCACAGTTTCCATGCAAGGTGCAACAATGAAGTGAAGTATAGATGAAGTAATATTCTGTCCCTCTCATTTGCCTTGGCCTCTCCTTAAAGCAACTTGTTAGAGCACAAGCTTTTTTAATGCCTCTCTCAATTGCCACCCACTCACTACTTTACAATTCAACGAGAAACAATTAAACAAGTGAGTAGCCTTAGCCATGACACCGGAACAATGAAGCACTGTGATGGCAATCAATAGCGAGTCTGCGATTCACCACTCAAGGTCAGTGAACTTAGCAGCACACTATGTAGGCTAATGGTCATTGAATTCTGGTCTGAATGAATCCCTGGCTGAATCCTCTGGTAATAATCTTTAATTCCTGCACCAACACTTTCCACAATTAGTCTGCCCTCGCCCCATCCATCACTGGCCAAAAAAGGCACCTGGGGCGGACAGGAATGAAAAACAAAAAAGAGTCAAGAGAGCATTTCTCATTTAATTATTCATCCATTATTTTGGTAAACAGCTGCACACTTTGATGAATATTTTGTCTGTAATCAGTGGACTCTGTCTTAGAGTCTCTGGATTTTGCTCATCTGTCTTTCTCTCTCTCTTCTAACCTTCATCAGTACAGTGTAGAGCAGCTGAAGACACATATGGGCATTGATTTTCGCCCAGAGCCATGTGGGCTGAACTCAAAGAGAGCTTGTCAGAAGAGTCGGCGAGAGGGGAGAGCGAGAGAGAGAAAGAAAGAAAGTAAGAAAGAAAGACAGAAGGGAGGACGGAAACCTCCCCAAACGAGCATCTGACAAAAACAAGGTGCCGGCCTGACCCTCACCACCTTCGACATGTGGAAACTCTTAGAGGAAAAGATGCTGAAACAACAGCGAAACAAGAGGAAGGAGGCAAAAAATAACAAAAGGAAAGAAGCTGCTTTCATTTCCCTACTTTGTGGTCGCCTTTTCTACATTTTCAACAAAGAAATTAATGCCCACTTCGAGTGTGTCCGTTGGGCCACAATCTGTCGGCATGCTTTGATGTGCTCATTGCAGCCTCCTCTGTAGTCCTGTACGCCGAGTTCCTCTAACAAAGGGAATAAAATAGGAGGATAAAGAAAGACGAGAGAGAGGCCTGTTTTTGTATTTGGCAAGGCACTGCTTGTATTCCTGACGGACATTCTGCCTTCAGCTCTCGTTCCTCGCGCTCTTGTTCCCCTCTTTATCTCTCTCCCTTCCTCCTCTCCAGCGCCGGTCCTTGTTGGAAGGTAAGGACTTGGAGAAAGTTAATGATCAAACAGGTAAATCTCATTTTCGTTTGATGTTTATTTATGTCTTTTCACTATCCCCGCAGCATTCTACCCAAGACCCCACACAGGTTTGTTCTTTCTCCTGTTATAAGTGCCAGAATGTACCTCTGTCAAACTTCCTAACAGGTGTGAATACTGATACACCAACACTAGACATGGATTATGTCAAGGACAAAAAAGTTACTAAAAAAAAAGAAACACTTTAAAAACTGCATTATTTGATGCTCTGACTACTTGGGCACAGTGCAACATCTGTAAACTCAATGCCAATGTAAATTGCAAATGGCAATTTACAAACCAAGCAAACACGGAGAAATACTGTAGTTGTGTCTACGGCAACTCTTCCAAGATATGTCCATTACTTTCTCTCCTTCTAGCTCTCTTTTGGTCTCCACCAACTCCCAGAAAAAAATATTTGGGTCTTTAGTTGCAAAAATTCTCACACAGTGCTAACTTTGCCTTTCTGTTGTTGGTTACCTGGTAGTTAGCAGACAGTTGTATTAGCAGAGTTTTCTCACTGAGAACGGCTGCTGTAGAGCAGTAAGATTATATTAAATTGGTGGAGTTTTGCTCTGTCAAATCAACACATTCTCACTTCGATCTTGTCACATATCTTTGTTTGGTCATGGACTTTCCACTGATATGACATGCAAGGTACCCTGGCTGCACGTTCTGGGACGCCATGTCAATTTCAGCCTGTTACATGCGTTGTCGTTTACAAAATACACTTCTGATTTCACAGGAAATGCACAGTCTACATACAGTCTCTTTCAAAATAAACGCACTACATCGGTACAACACGTTTCAACAACAACACAACACAGCTGTAATAATATGTTTTGTCAACATATCTTATTTTTCATGAAAAATTGTTTCAATCCTGAAACAAAAGCAAAAACAAAAGCTTGAGGGGGAAAAATAAAAGGTCCCCTAACTGGTGTCTCCCATGTTCCGTTATTGAAGAATCTCCTATGCTCCATTGCACAGGAAAAAGAAAATCTTATGCCAAGGTACATAAATCAAGGTAAAATCTGACAAGTCGACCTTACTAATTGCCTTGGAAAAGGTAAGTAAATACACAGATAAGCCAAAACATTAAATCCACTGACAAGTGACGTGAACAACATTGATCATCTTGTTACAATGCAATGTTCTGTTGGGAAACCTTGGGGTCTGACATTCATGTGGTTGCCACCAGACACGCTCCATCCACCTAAACACCATTACAGACCAGGTAACCCCCCTGGCGGCAGCACTCCCCAGTAGCAGTGACCGGGTCCATTTCATTGGTCCGACAGCCCATTAGTTCGACATCCCGTTAGTCCGACTGTCCGCGGTGCCAAACGGCTCGCAGCGGGCGTATGGTGCGCCGCGACCGGCTCTGGGTCAGCTGGGAAAGGCTTGAGGCAGAGCAGGCTCACGGCTTATGTGTTTGTCACTTTCTTTTTCATTTTAACCCACACCATGGTCTTTCCCTGACCCTAACCAAGTGGTTTTTGTGCCTAAACCTAACCAGACCTTAACCACAGGGCATCATGATGATTTCGGAACGGACTTCGGAACAATGGGTTTAATATGGTCGGAACAATGGGATGTCGGACCAATGGGCTGTCGGAACAATGGGCAGTTCCCGCAGTGGCCACCCAGCAGGACAATGCACCATGCCACACCACAAAAACTGCTGAAGAGTGGCCCGAGGAACATGACAGAGGCCTCAAGACATTGACCTGGCCTCCAAATTCTCCAAATCCCAGTCTGATCAAGCATCTGTGGGACATGCTGTTACCCCACCTCACAACCCTCAGGACCCAAAAGATCTGAAGCCAATGCGTTGGTGCCAGACACTATAGGACAGCCCCCAGAGGGCCTGTGTTCATGCCTTTATAGGTCACAGCAAAGTCCCGTCCAAGGAGGGGGGGGGGGGGCACCAACAAGTGCCAACAGGTGCCATTGCCATAAGGGGGTTAATGTGGTCCTCAACGGTGTTCCGGTGGATGGGGCGCATCAGGTAGCATTTACATGAATGACAGGACCCAAGGTTTCCCAATAGAACATTGCACTGTAACAAGATGATCAAGTGGGTTTGATGATTTGGCTGATTGGTGTATAACTGTTAGTCTCAGTAAGTTATGTGTACTTTATATAACAAAAATGTAACTTAAAACTAATTGTTATATGTCAACTTAAGTAAACTGTCAAGTGGATCGTTCTATAAAAAAATCTAGAAAACCAATTGTCTTAACAAGGAAAACAATTGCCTTAAAAAAGCTAAGTAAATATAGCTACGAGTCTTAAGTTATGTTAACCTTATATCGAAATAAGGTAACTAAAATTTAAGACTAACAGTTAAATGTCAATAATGTGTTAATATAACTATAAATATTAGTATTAGTCATTAATTATGTTTACTGTATGTAAACATAATTTAAACATGACCTGTTCTGTGTAATATTTACATACCTTGTTGAAGGCAGTCAGATTCTTGGATTTTTTTCTTCCTTTTCTTACTGCCATATTTCACAGTCATTTTCAGAAGAGTTTAAACTTCATCTGCTGACAAAGACCGTGGAATAAAAGTGTTCTTTCATGTCAACCTCATTTTAAATATTTTTTAAAATAAACATTCATTTTAAATAATTCAGGGGCAGCAACCTGCCTTACCCTTTATTGTTGTAAGATACAAATACTCATTTCTCGAAAAAAAAAGTTTTCAAAACAGGTTGAATTGATTTCAGTGCACTGGCAGATTTTTCAAAGTATTAATAAAAGAAGAATTGTAAATAAACAATAACTTGATGAGATGGGTGATTTTGCAGTGAACTGTTGTATCAAAGTTTACCTTGTTCTCTTTATGTTCCATCACTGTATCTGCCATTAATGATCCCCCGTACAGAACTTATTCAGAAAAGAATTCTAACATGGGAAGGCTGGGTCTTGATAAAACACTGGCTCTTGTTCAGCATCCCTACATAAGGTGCCTGCTACTGAAATGTTATACTGCAGGTCCACTTCTGCAAAGCTAGATTTCTGTTGTCTGAAATCAATCACCGCCCTCAATCTGAGAGACACACATACACATCCCTTGTTTCACATCAAAGGTGTGTCTGTGTTTTCTGTGTTGTGTAAGCCTGTTCTTATTCTGTACACTTGACCTTCTGGCACCAAGGCCCAGTTATGGCTGATAGAGACAACAAACAAAGAGCGATCTCTATCTCCCAGATCATTACGCAACCGACACCGGGGAAGGCACGGTACAGAAATAGCCAAAGGGCAAGGTGGACAGCCCGTCGTCAGGGCTCATCTTTCACACAGCCTGTACACCTGCATGCTGACACATACACGCACACACACACACACACAGAGATACATCATACAAAGGCTTGTAAGCCCTCATGGGGACATACATTTACAGTACTCACATGCACATACAACAGAAGCTGTTGTCATGTGTAAAAACCTCATGAACAAGTTTAAACTTTAATGGAAAGGTATGGGCTGAGAGAACTCTCTGACCCTTGAGGCTTACGAAAACCTTTCAAACTTCATTGGATACGCTCAAAAATACACAAAGGTCGAGCTAAAAACAAAGCTGTTTTTGTTCATCCCGAAAAGCTGACCTTTTGGAGATAAGAGGTTTTCTTGAGTAACCAATGTAATGGATTTACACATATAGATACTGTACCTGCTTGCAGGTTCAGCAGAAGCTTCGTCCCATCTGCAAAAAGACTAATGGCCAAGGACATTCAGGCTGGACAAGATACAAGGTCACAGTCCATCTGAACTCACCTGACCTTTTAATACACACTGCACATTGAGAAAGAACCACTATGAATTACCTAAGGGATTCACACACTTTATGCTCACATGGTTACATGGTGAAACACCATCATTACACCCCATGTTGATAGGACTGTTGGTGAAACCTGTACGAGCTAGTACATGTGCTCATTTGGCCACACCTGCGCACACCACAGGCACTATATATATTGGACAGGATTGTGGGTTATTCTTTGTAAACATGCTTGCCAGCCAAAGTGAATGCAAAAGCCAACCTCCAATTCACTCATGTTATATATTTATAGCTATATTTACATTTCTGTGGCACTTTGTCTCTTGGATCCCTGTTGCTTATGGTCTGGCACCTGGTCACTACAATTTAATAAAGCCCTGACCTCATCTTTAACATGGGACACAAACAGCAGCCTCCTGGGTGAATGTCTGGTGTTTGTTTGACCCATCCAATACCCTGACCTCCTCCCTGCCCAGACTTTCTTGCTCTTTAGACTCCATATGGGGTTGAAACATTAACCACTGCCAAACTAGTGAATTTGTGTTTCCACCACTACAAAGGATCTTAATTGACTTTCCATTGTCATTGTTTCTATGGCCACCGCCATCTAATGTGGTGGTAACATGTCTTGGTTGTTGCACTTAATGACTAAATCCCTCCTTTGCTTCTTGCTTTTTTGACTGAGAGAGCCGTGCATGTATTCCACCGTGTACATGGCACATACTGTAAACTTGAACTTCTCCAACCATATGCAGATTTGGATTGTAATAGCATCCAAGTCCATAGCAGTAATATGTTCATACTACTTAAAGCCATCTTTATCAACGTCAGTCTGAACTTGGAGCTTGAAGAATTTATCCTGATGTACCAACCAGCAGTTAGGTAGGTTCTTGATCTGTCGATTCGTGAAGGTGCTTTTTCTGCCATTGGTTGCAGCATTGAAGCCAATGTGTGCGGCTGCTCTGCCTTGAAAGCACCAAGATTTTGGCCAGTGTGTGCAATTTTAATTGCACTCCCATCGCTTGCCCCCAAGCCCCTCAAATCTCGCTCTCTTAATATTTGCAGATGGTTAAAGCTCTTACAAGTCCTTGAGAGATAAAACAAAAAATCACAAACCACTTCTGTACTCAACTTTGGTTTTCCTGTCCAGAGGAATTATCAGATACTCTTTTTTTGCTGACCTGTTTCCATGTCCTGGCAGGTCTTTTCTTGCTCCATCTGACATTGTTATAACAATGTTGCCATGTCGCCAGATCACGGCAATTGTCTTTTTTTTTTTTTTTTTTTGATCAGAACCAAGACAGTCAAGGCCATAATTCTGAAAAGCTGTAACTAGAATGATCCTTTTACTGTATGTCTGCACAGACATCAGTTAGTAACACCATTCTGTTAGGGGTTATTCATTTGTTTATTAGGCAGTGCCCATGGCTGGCCAGTAACCAACGATCAAAGGCTTTGCCCCAGTACCACAGAGCCATCACTAAAATAAAGCAGAGTTTCTTATTTCTCCATCCCTCTCACACTGCCATCTCTCATTCCTCCCCTTAGGGTCCGTCTATGAAATTAAAATAAAGTGAATGAAGTTCCCCTTTGAAGAATGGACAGATAGAGAGAAAGGGCTAAAACGACAGAATGAGAAAGAGACAAGGGGGAGGAGTGAGCAGTCGGGGGCCTTGTGGAGAAAGGGTGAGTGAGGGGCAGTATGTGTGTGAGAGAGAGAGCGAGATTTGAGGGGCTGGGGGGCAAGCGATGGGAGCGCAATTAAAAGTGCACACACTGGCAAAAATCTGGGTGCTTTCAAGGCAGAGTAGCCGTAGACCTCTTCAGGGAAGTCATCACACTAAGGCAGCGTGTTTGAAGATGTGGTGGGCTTCGCTAACTGACGGTTTATAACAATCCAGGAAGTACTGCAGCGTTCTATTAGGCCTCTCTGAACCCCTTACTTTCCTTATTTTTCCCTTCTTTCTTCTTTTTTTGATTACTTTCTAACCAAGTGTTAAAATTATTGGGTCGGCCTTCCAGATACTTAGAGGGGACGTCGTGATCTGTGGCTTCTTCAGGACGATTCAGTACTGATGGGTGTGTTGATTTATATTAACTGCCCCAAAGTCTTTCATTTTAATAGATGTTTTCAGACCAGAGGAACTTTTTCATAATTTGAAGAACATAGTTCTACAAAGCCCCCGTTTTACTGTGTCTGTTCTGCATGAACTATGAAAGATCATAATTCCTATAACATGGTTCAATGTACTTTTGTATGTACTCCTATCACAGAACAAGAGGAACATTTAGTGACATGTATGGTCACAGGAGCCACTACAGCACCAGCAACCCCCATTTTTTAAAACCTGTCAGCTGTGTAAACAACAGACAACACAGCTCGGGCGCAGGTGGTAAAGCAGGTCGTCCACTAATCAGGGGATTGGCGGTTCGATCCCTGGCTCCTCCAGTGCTACCAACCACTTGTGTTACTTTAGCATTCCGATTGATGGAGTGAATGCAAAAAAGCCCTTGAAGGTATGCAGTTCTTAGGGGAGCTCACAAATGGGCAAATCCTCTCAGGTAGTCCCCTGAACTCTTTGGACCAAAAATGTGTTAAACACTTTATTTTCAAAGCTTTGACCTACTCTGCTTACCAATATTTTTCAAAACCAGTTTATACATAAGGCTTCTCAGCCTCACTTATTATATTTCCCAATAGCATGGTTTGATTTTCCATGCAACTAAATCGGCCCAAGTGTCCTTGAGGAAGACCCATAACATCTACCTCTTCCACTGGCGCCATGTTAGCCAAAGAGAGAGAAGATAGTTTCTCCAGTCATGGTGAGTATAAGCAGACATGCTCACTTGTTTTCCTGCTTTGAGCGCATCTGTGTTTTCATTTTTGGTCACAAAGCTGTCAGACAAAGCAGCCCACTCATGTGTGTGTGTTCCTTGTATGGGCCATTCTCTCCTTTCCTCACCTTGTGGAAGCCATAATAGCCAGTGATGGATCGCAGAGCTGACGTGTCTAATTGCATTCCTTTCTACTCTGTTCAGTAATGACAGCTGTTTTAAGGGCAAACCTCACCCACTGTGAGTGTCAAACACTGTACGGCATACAAGTAACATATATACACTTACATTAAAAAAGACACACACATTTTCTCCCTGTTAACCCACATACTGTACATGTGTGTATGCAATGCAATATAGCTGCTTTGCAAAACGCTAAGACAAAAGGTTGATGTTTATGCAAAGCACCTTGCAGTAGCATGAGCAAATTTAACCTTGCATCTGTAGGAACAGCTCCCTAAGGGTGGTACAATCCATTTTACAACGGAAAAAAAAGAAAAGAAAGTCAAACAGAAAGAAAATTAAAAGAAACAAAGGGTAAGGACAGAGGGGGGAGAGAAAAGAAAGGTAAGGGAGAAAGTGTAGGTGCTAATGAGCGTGGACAGGAAGAGAGAAAATAATTTGGGAAGAGAAAGAGCTGAAGAGTAGAAAAGTAAAAGAAACCTGAGAAGACTGAGATGATAAGGAAGTAGAGACATACATAAGAGGACCGTAGTGAGGAAAAGCAAAAACAGGAGTGGAAAAAGGATTAAAGGCAGAAGTGAAGACACAGGAAAGAAAAGGAGGAGCAAGAAGTGAACCCAGGAGAGGAGAGAAGAGGAGCAGACAGCAGGGAGGAGGAGAGTGGATGATACAGGAAGAAAAAGAAGACGACAGAGGAAGAGAGGAAAGGAGAAAGCAGAGGGGATGGGAGGAGAGCTGGCATTCTTTCATGTCATAGTTAGCGTTCACGCCATGGAGATAACGCATAAAAGATGACCAGGCTCGGCTGCAGACGAGCGCAGAGCCGGCGTGGCAGAGTGAGGTCTGAGAGGACAACTCAACAGGCCATTAGTGCTCCATAAATGATAATTTATGCGTCCATGTTGAAATCCGGCCACGGGAGCTTCATCACCGGCTCCTTCAGAGTGTCTTCTGCCACTAATTACCGGGTCAAAAAAGCAATTTGTACCATCCGAGAACAGCCTCCGTTCTTTCCCACATTTTCTCTCCGTGGCTCTCCAACACACACACACACACACACACACACTGACATGGAGAAAGATGAAAAACGCACATAAACACCCTGCACATTATGCAAAGGCACCAGCTGCTGGTAACACCTCCCCAACAGGCTGGCAAGAGGGCGAGGAGAGAAATAGTGGTGGAGCGGGTGGCGGTGGTGGTGGTGGGGGGAGATCATGGTTGGGTGGGTGAGTTGGAGGGTGGGGGGCGATGAAAAAGTGCGAAGGAGCGAGAGCGACGGAGGGGAGAGCAAGCATAATGAGAGCTGTTATCAGCTTTGTTTACAGGCCTTTCTGAAACGGGGTTGAAAAGTTGGATGTTAGGTGTTCTCATTCTACAATTAGGTATCCCACACACTTCGAGAAACGCATGTATCCCCCTTTTTTTCAAGAATTCACCGACTTGCAGCCAAAAAGACAGAGGCAAGCCTTCAGAGCCGCTTTAAAAACTGCTCGTGTAATGTTGCTCACTCCCTGTTGCAGAAACTGAGGTTGCAAGACACATTTGCACTGGATGCATGATGTGGCTAGGGAAGAGGTTGAGTGGGAACACACACACACACACACACACACACACAGGCTCACAAGATTTGTGTTTGCGTGCTCTCCCCAGCCCTGCACACGGTGTAAGGGACAGGCCAGTGCTTTCAGAGGCATGTCAACTGGACACATTAACTCATAAAATACCCCCCTCTCCATGAAATATGCAGTGCCAGGGCCACGAGGATGGAAGTTGACTATCCATAATTGATGTAAATGAGGAGCTCTCCCACGGCAAACACTGTGCAAATCTGTCCTTCTGTGTGTGTGTTGCGGGGGAAATAGACCAATGGGCTGAATTTTAAGTTGCCAGAGGTAAGGTCATATCTTGTACCATCGTGCACCCGAGCTTCAGAAGACTTTGCAATGCAGTCGGGAACAAAACCACGACAATGTAACAAACAGTGTGCCGTGGAGTTGAGAGTGTATTACGAACTGTGACAGAGTTGAGAAAGGTAGAAAGGAAGAGAGAGAGAGAGTGTGTGAGCCAAGCTCGGCAAAATCTTTGTCTTGACACAAGCACAAATTGAAATCTTCCATATTGACCTTGTATGAATTGATAACATCCTGGCACTTCAATAATGGATGCACCCCCCCCCCCCCCCCCCCCCCCCCCCCCTCACTCCCACCCTCTTTTTTTCAGCTCCCATGTCTGCCAAGTAGCTGGATGTTTCACTTGGCTGGCCTGCAAGCAGAATGAATATTTTACTGAGCATAACCGCCATCTCTTTCTCCATCAGCATCTCTGACATGCAAACGAACAAGATGATCGTGTTCACACAGGATAAGTGAAGTGAGGGTGATAGCACGCTTTACCCTCCCTTCTTTGATTCCTCACTTATTCTCTCTGCCAGCAGTAATCAAGCTTTACTTCACCTGCTCAGAGGAAATACTGCTGCTTAGTCCTGCACTGTATATGTGTCCTTATCAGTGTAATATTAAAAAATATATAATTAATTACTTATTTGAAAAAATAAACACACTGCTTGCACAAGAGAAGTAGACAAAATTATGTGTGACTATTGAAATTCAATTCTGAGGTCTAAGTTTTGGATTGTTGTGCAGATTTCAACATTTCATGGTTTTTATCAGTCATTGCATGAGTCAAAACACAGACCAAGGTCACAACCTGTCCCCTGTATATGACCAACCATTATCATGTCACCAAAGTTCAAAGCATTGATCATGTGATGATACCTGAAGTATGCATCCTGTGCACATTTCTGTATTTAACATGGAAATTGGAAATAGACACTGTGGGTTGACAGGCAGCCAGCCTACAGTTTGGAGTATTAACTGACCATTCACAAGCTAGCTTATTAGCCCTCGTGACTGCACATAGCTCTCCCAAACTCCAGACGACATAGTAAGCCTCTCAACTCTGAGCAAAACCCTGGTGAATCCTGAATCTTGTCTCACCCAGCCTGTTCTTATCCCCAGGATGTCAAATACTGATGCTTTGTCACGTCTGTCAGGGTGTGATATCAATGCCAAAGGCACCCTTTAGTGCCGTTATGAGACACAGCAAGCTTTCTCCTATCTTCAACGTAACCCATTTTCAGCAATACTTAACGCTGAGAGCAAGCGTAGCATAAAGAGCGATAAAGTCCACAAAGGGAGTCCACAAAAACAAGATATACACCAAGGAGACCAGGAGACTGCAGTACGTGTCTCATGCAAAACCAAAAGTCAAAGCTGTTTTAACATAACGCTACGTAGTCACTCACATTATGTATTCATGTCATGCTTCATTACTATTATGTAGGAAATATACTTATTTGAATTTAAAACACGGTCTTTTTTTGAAACCTAATCAAGTAATTTTGTTGCCTAAACCTAATCATGTTTTACAACTTTAAACAAGTGTTACGATGTGTTTCAGCTGTGCATTACAAAATGAGCTAAAGGATGCCCTGTTTTTTGCTATGAGATGTCACGGGACATGACAAAGCGTTGCTCTCTGATGACTTGGGAAAATGAACGAGTTATCTCACCATTGGCTAGCTAGCCACATAGGAAGACACAATATCTCAGTAGTAAGTTCTGGACTCCGCATATCCCTCGAGAATACCACAGTCATGGACAGCAGCATCAAGCAGCTTGAATTTTTTAAATGTAGAGGAATTTGCAAAAGACAAGGCATTTGGATTTGGGAGTAACATCCTGGATAGAGAGGCGTAGGCCTGTACCCTATAGAGGGAATTAGAGGAGAGTGGACTTTGTAAAAAGGAACCTATCTTCTTGATGAGAATGATTGGCAGTGACTAGATCTAAAGATGTCAGATTAGAACTTTAAAAATCACACACTGTATGATTTAGTCTGCCAGCTGTTACCAACAAAGGACCCAGACTGGAACAGATCAGTTGTCACACCCAAATCATATTAATCGTCCGTTCATCAGTCGTAATGTGTGTCCTGAACTTAAATGAGAGAAATTGGTGTATTTCTTCTCTTTTTCCTAGGTTTTCATTTGTAACAGTAGTCATTACTGAAAACAAGCAATCAAATTGCTGAAACACATCCTTCTATAATGTGTAACTGGTTAGAGCTGGTCCTAGTTTGCACACTTGGGTGATCTATATGTGCGGCTGAAGATACATTCCAAAACTGCTAGTACCACAAGCAAAAATTCCACACTGAAAATTGCTATAAAGACGTTGACTACTAGAACTGCACTTTACAAAAATGCAAGATTTTGAGTGTTAAAAAGAAAACTGTGAGCACATTGAGACATCTTCATGCTTTGAGCATTGTTGGATTGGGTTATTCAGTCAAAGAGCCAGCTTCAGGATGCAGCTTTTGTTGCAGCAGGCAGTTAGGAAGGGAACGGATGGAAGCATTTCTAAAGATGACTCTTTTGTCTCCTTACACCTTTTCAAAGATTATACTGATGTGCCCAAGAGTGGAGATATTCCAGTAGTATTATGGTCCATGGATGACTTTTAGACATGCAAGATATGTCTGAAAACCTACAGTTGCAGGGAAATACCCCACTCATACACAGACTGTGCTCAACAACCACCGGCAACTTAGCAAGTATCCCTTCGTCCAACTCCAGGATTCTATCACTGTGTTTAGTGACCTCACAGACCACCCTGATTAGTTAATTCTCAGAGCAGAAATAAGACTGTCGACAAATTGAGTGACTTTTCAGATCATTTAGGAAAATGTTGTGTTGAGTACCAGCACTTGGCAACAACTGAGTGTGTCTGATGATCACAGCTCTTCCCATCATGTGTTTAAGTGTGTTAGAGTGTGTGAAGAAGGCACAATCAGTGTTATAAACATACTCAAATAGCATATGAGGTTAGCTGGTGACAAGTTTTTGAGCCCATAGCAACAGCTACTTTCTGTGATAAAGACCTGGCAAACAAGCAGAAACAAGAAAAATAGTTTGTTATATAATATTAAGCCTGTGCACTGTAAAAAGAAACTAGTTGTTTCAACTTCAAGAAGTAGGTGTCTAGGCTGCCTTAAAATTTTAAGTTGACTGAATTTGAAAAGGCAAGTTGAGGTAAATTTGTAATGGTTCCAAAAAAATAAACTTTTCTGGCCAAACAGACTTGATATCAAGTGTGTTGTACTTAAATCCTATAGTTTACAAAACGATGATTTATGTACAACTGAGTTAAGATTAAATTACGGAAAATATAAACAAAATTAAGTACAACTGAATTGAGATCAGGTTTATTTGATGAGGAAAGTTCATCTGTTTTGAATCACAGTTACAAAATAACCTCAACATGTCTTTTCAAATTCAGTCACCTCAAAATTTTGAGGCAGCCCGAACACGCTGACATTTTAAAGGTAAAACCTATATATATTCTCGTACTTGTACTTGTATTTACCATTTACAGGCTCAGATATGAAAGCAAATAAGATACATAAATTATTTAATTTTAACAGCCACTGAATACTTGGATACATAAAAAAACAAAAACAATCTATAGCATTGAAATATACTTTACTTTGAAAAATATTGATTTTTTTTTATTTGTCCTGATTTCTTGACTTGCAATTTCAAAAGCCTGATTTTTTTAATGTCCACAAAATCAGATCCAACAAAAATAAATCAAATTTCAGAATTTAAAATAATTAATAATGTTGTTCAAATTTGATTGCGATGAAATTCAGATCCAAAAATTTTAGTGGATTTTTTTTTAGAAAAACCCTAACCCTTACCTGAAAAGTTCTGCAATCTTCTCCACTGCTCGATAGAGTACAACCCATAGTGTATAGTACAACCGTAGTACTGTCCATCTTTCTGAGGCTAACATTAGCAAATTGGCGCCCTCTAACGTTAGCAACCACATGTGCCCTCGTCTTCTTCTGGTGTTGTAATGCGGTACAGGTAAACAGACCTACAACTTCCGGGTCAGAGAATTTTGGAGCTGTGTCACATTATCACAGTGCAGAAACCGTTTTCCCTCGTGATTTTAATTCCCAACACATCAAATTAAATTGGATAACGGATAATGGATAATGGATAACGATCCGTTTTCCGTTTTTCGTTTTTCATTATAAAACACAAAAACGGGAAACGATTCGTTTTCCGTTTTTTGTTTTTCATTATAAAACACAAAAACGGGAACCGGGTTATTTTTCTATTTTTATCTTGTCATTTCAAAACAAAAAACGGATGGCCGTGACGTACACGGACCGTGGACAGTCAAGCGCCTGCGAGTACACTCGAAGGACTTCCGCGGCACTAACACGTCCTGTGTGGCCCTGGCGTTACCTGAGCAGCATTTTGCATTTCAGGTGTCCCAGGAGAAAATCAATCTGCTAGTTTCTCCCAGTGATCATCTGTATTTTTAGATCAGCCAGGTCCTTAACACAGCTGCTCACCTTTGTGCTCACACTCTTTTTTTTTTTGGACTGGAAAGAGCTTCCAGACACTGCACAACCAAACCCTTACCATTTTGAAAGAACTGTTTCTGTTCAGAGATGGTGGTGTTATAATGTGTTTTTTAAGAGTGTAATGTGACAATCACCTAGGCCTTTCCTCCCTGCCTCTTCAGGGCCAAATCAATGGCCATTGTTTCCCTCCTCTGACCTTGTAAATAAACCAGGGGACAGAGCTTGGATGTAGTTACCGCTGCCTCTCTCCAGCAAAGACTTCAAGGTCATTATCTGATTTATGCTGAGCAGAGGAAGGAACACATAGCCTCTGGTTTTTCCTTTCTTCTGACTAACCTTTTTCTCTCTCTTTCTCTCCCTCTCATTCTTTCTCTGCCATGCCTCTGCTGAATGGCAACCCCTAATCAAGCCTTGACTGGAGTCTTGATTTTAATCACACTCACACACCCTTGCCAAATTCCTACAGGCAAATAGCCATGAAAAATTTACCAGTAATTTCTCACCTTGTGCTGTGCAACTATTTGTTGTCCGGCTTTAAACTGTGTAAAATAATATATTATTGAATTCCGGGGGAGGAGAGTAGAGGGGAGGCAGGCGGAGGGAGGGCAAGGCACAGAGGGAGACCAAGGTCGGCTCGTTTTGCCCGAGGAGCTGTCGATCAATATCATTTGGTCAATAACTTCTTTATTACTACCACTATCACTCCGAGCAATATCATTTTTGAGTTAAAAACTTTTTTCTCTGTTCAAATATTGAACTGTGTGCCAACTAAAATGCAAGGCCCCATCACATAAAAGCCAAATGAATGCTTTGCTATTCTAATGTTTGCTATTCAAACATATTCATGTGACTGGGGAGGAAATGAGATGTGCTCTATCTCCATATTATCATTTGTCCTTATTTTATATTTCACATATTGATTAGGCCTGTGTTTGCATAATTATTGATTGAGGGCATGACTTACTAATGTCTGATGATTCTTTAACAGAAGCATGAACTCATAATGTGAAAGTGGCAGCTTTGCAAAGAACTTTGCTTACAACCCCTCGTGGCTTGGCGAAAAGACGTTCACAGCCAGAGGAAATTTCATAGATGAAGCTACAGTTGGGATTGCATCTGCATTAATTCTACAACAAAAGAAGGAAAGGGCCTGGAAGATTCATGATTCTTATATTTGTTGTATGTTTTTTCTGCATATATGATAGCAATTGTTGAGTTTAAGACATTTTATCACATTAGGTCTCCTTAGTTAGTAAGAGTATCTCTGTTATGGTAGTTTTGAGCATTTCTATTACTGTTTCTATGAATGCTCTTAAATTTGTAAATGTTTTCCGAAGCAGAACTCAAGTACAAGTGTACTAGTACCCTACACATTGGCTTAATGTCCCCTGTCTGTTATGCTGAAGATGATGCTGAATACAGTAAGTGTTTTACATTGATTAATTTTGTCATCTTTTCATGCTTGTAAACCATGCTATATACAGTATTAAAAATACAAATATTAGGATGTGCAGGTATTGTAAATGACACAAAGCAATGTTTTATATGTGGGAACGATAAAAGTATAGATGTAAAAATTAAAGAAACAATAAAAAATATCTGGGAAACATGTAGTTTCTGATTACACCTACAGGTTCCGGAGGTTCTTGAGATGCTCTTTGACTCCTACAGTGGGCAAGAGGAACTTTTAAGTCAACAAGCATTTCTGAAGCTGACACTTGCGCCACCATGTCAAGTGCCACCCTAACCAACAGCTAATCAACAGACAACCATGTTACCAAGTTATTACTACTTTTACTGAAAGATCTGTACTTCCTCCACCTCTGCATTAGCTTGATATGTGGAGAGCCTCTAATAAACTTGATCTCTCACCTTAAGAGCTGATCTCCAGAGCTATGACCTGCCAAGCAATATCTTTTTGGCCATTGTCTTTATAATGATGAGATTGTGAGTCATTTACTATAGCTCAGGATATTTCTTGACCTCGACAACAAGCCTCAATGCATCAGCGGTGAGGAGAGGAGTCAAGCTGCTACAGGAGCTGGTATGCTCGTGGTGAAATTGGGTGGGAGGGCTCATGCATTCGGCCTATGGCCTATACTGATCAACAGTTCAGCTGCAGTAACAGAAACATCACACCGAGATACAGTACCAGGTTACAGCAACAATGCACTACAGAAAAACTAGAGAATGAGGCTAAGTACAAAAATGTTCTGATGCCAAAAGCTCTCTCTCTCTCTCTCACTCACTCGCTCACTGGCTCGTGCATACACACACACTCACACACACACACTGACTATTTTCCGCTGTACACACAGACAGTAAAGGTAAAGAAAGAAAGAAGTAATGCTCCTTTAATAAGAGGTTAGGGCTTGGGCCTAGGGCTGGGCGGTATGGCCTAAAATCAATATCCCGATATTATTTTGGGGGGATGCGGTGACGGTATGGTATCATGGTGTCGTCTTCTCTCTTTTTTTTTACTCCTTAAATAAAACAATTTAAAAAGCCATACAAGTCTAGGATGGAAACTATTTATCGTCAAAAGTGAAACAGTTGCTAATCCATCTATTATTGTGTATAGAACGTTATATAGTATGTATAAACACTAGAGGGAAGAGGGAGGGCCGGCGGCTCCCGGGCCCCCTTCTCCCGCGGGCCTGGGTTTGGTGCGGTCGGCCAGGCCACCTCCATCATGTAGCGAGGGAGGTGCGTGAAGGAGGCCGGCCGCCGGGCCTCGTTCTGCCGCCGTAGCCGGAGTACTGCCGTATGACAGTAACCACAAAAGCAGTACCGCGGCTCATGTTTACTGCGGTAAGTTACCGTCACCGCGAATACCGCCCAGCCCTACTTGGGCCTACCTTATTTGAAGAGAAGCTCACATGACGGCCTTTCTGGGATGCAAACAGGTTAATCACCAAGTCACCAAGTCCGATGATTTTTGGATGAGGTCCCGCTCGATAGACAGCATTTAAAATAATCCACCTCGTTCAGCATGATGCTAACACTCAACGCTCACTCTAACCCTACAGTAACAGTGGGCGGGCCCTCACTGTACTTCCACGCACTGTCATTGGCCAAAAGTCAGTGGCCTGGGCTGAATGAATTTAGCCCAACTGGACAGTAAATCAAGGGGGCTGGTCACGACACCTGTCACTCACGATGTGACAACAATGATTGGAAGCTGATTCTAGGAGTATGGGCTGTAAAAAATCAGCCCATTTAGATAAATCCTGCGTTTTAGGTTCCACCAGATACAATCGGTTCTACGGTTCAATAACAATATTTTAATATTTTCTTTAATTTTTCAGCCGTCTCTGCTGGTATGTACAAGCAAAGAGTGAGAAGAGGGAAAATGTATTTAAGTCCCATGGAGCGGTGCATCCAGGAGTGCTGACATGAGTCTGGCTGCCGCTGGTGTGGGGTTGTACGTTAAAAATAATAAGGGTGTATATTTGGTGGTGTGTTTTGGCCTTAAGAGTGTGGATGCTTTTGCGAAACACCTCTTAAGCTTGAGAAGGTTAGTAAAATCAAAGTTTACGATCATCCTAGCTTTAAGATGCTTTTAATAAATGAGGCCCTGGTTGATTTAGCAACACATAGTAGAACAGGCAAGTGACACATGGTTTGACTTTTCTGGCAGAAATTTTATCATTTTAACCCAAACTATGATTTTTTTTGTGAACCTAACCAAGATGCGCTTTCTGATAGAAAATTGATGTGTATTATATTTACCACTTAGGGTATCAAACAAGCCTTGAATGGCAGTTTCATTAAAAATACAACAGAGGAGCAAAAGGTGTATCTGTTTACGGTGCGGCCAAATAAACCATGCAGTTAAGAGTTGTTTTACAAAGATGACTGAACAATGTAATCTGACATGCTTATACTGAACTTAAGATCTAGATGTTGTCTTCCATATTGCGTGGCTTTTGTCTTCTGCATTGCATCCAGCACATGCATATGTTTCCTATGAATCCCTTGTACATGGATACACTATTAGAATTCTGAGCAGGAAAGGCAGACTCCATCACTTACAAACAAAACTGCCATGCAAAGAGGCAAACAGAGAATACGTCAAATTAAAACATTTGCCATAAATAGTATCAAAATGAGATTTGATAGAAGGAGTAAAACCTTATGGCAACAAATGAAAGTGCAGTATTCAGTGTTCTCGTAGCTCTATTTTGGTCCTCACAAATTTCTGAAAGATATACCTGGGTTTTTATTTGCAAAGAACGGATAAGAAACAGTAACCTGCACACTGCAAAACCAAAACAGTAAGCTTAAAGCTGCTAAAATGTTCCATAAAGCTAAAGGGAACAGCAGAGTTGGATGATAATGTACGAGAATTCATCATTATGTGCGAGACCTTTTACATTTCATTTACTCATATGATCCATAGGTCAAACAACATTATTGGTAAGTGCAGCTTTAATATTCTGTCCTCACTTATGTTAAAGTAGGACTGTAGATCCATTAAGTGGAACTGCTGGTTAATATGATGGCCACCACTGTTTCAGCCATTCTAAAACTAGTGAAAGAGCCGAGATGATGATACTTAAGCCACCTTCTACATAATTCTCCTCTCTCTGCCGTGGAAACTGTCTCTGGCCATCAATGTAGCAGACAACATCTGTGCACAGTTGTTCTTTGTCTTCCAATATCTCAAACATCGGAAATAAATGTGATGGGCTTTTGTCGGAAATATTAATTATCCCCTAATCAAGGCTCTAGTCTAAATAGCGTAATAAAGTTTTCATAGCAATTATTTTCAGTAGAAATGGTTTCTAAATCAAGCATAAACATTTTAAAGACTGATGTGAGGTTTGAAAATAACCCATGAATATCTTTGAGAAGTAAGTGGAAAAAAAGAGGAAGTTATTTAAGAGCGCAGGGAGGTTGAGCCTGTTGGTTTAGTCTTTGTATTCTTTCTCCTGCCAGGGTGACAGTCATCACGCACAGAGAAGGAAGTAGCTCCCCAGAGCCAAACAGTCAATGTATTTTACAACTCAATCTCAATGCTTATTGCTGTGCCATTCTTATCCCCCTCCCCAGCCCGGCCCTGCCACACATGCTGAAGGACAAAAAAGAAACAACAATAAATACAAATGCAAAAAAGTACAATAATGCATAACAAATGCTGGCACTCTCCCAGACCCTGGAAAAGGATAAGGGCTTATTTACTGCCATAAAAAAAACAGGCTTACAGTCTGTCATTTTAAGCACAGATGGGGGAAAAGTGGTCTTTTTTTTACTGACATACTACATGCAGAGGTGTGGTGGAGTCCGGTTTTGATTTCTAACAGAGATGCAGGCCAGTTATGATGTTTCCAACAAAGCACAATGAACTTTAGTGGATTTGAAAGTCTATTTGTTGTCTGAAAATTGCTCTTAATCTGCCATGTTCTACCTGCCTGTCAAAATATTGTTTTTGGGTTTTTTTTTGTACCTCAGAGTATCTGCAATTCAAACATAAATCACACTTTACCTAAAAGAATAGTCGCTGTTATAATGGTATAAATAATGAGAAAACAAACTTGTTTGTGCTTCTCTTATCCCTTCATCAAGGTATGCAAATGAAGATTTTTCTTTTCATCACTCCATGCTCCCAATAGATCAGCACTTCACAGAACAAGTTTGAATTTTTATCTGGTGAAGAGAAATACAGTTAAGAAAATATTATACTAATTGTTCATCTGTTGTTTTCCTTTTTATTTTCTTACCATACTATATATATATATTGCCGATACAGACTCTCACATTTGCATCACAGAGAATTATCCATAATTATTATGCAGCAGGCTGTGAAAACAGTGGAGTTAGTGTTTGGTATCTACAGGGGTCCAGCTGATTTTGAGAAATCGGATAAGACTGAGCCTTGACCTCTGACCCCAGTAATTGTTGTATTTGTTGACCCGCTGACCTTCAGATCTCACCCAGACTGGAGCCTGCAGGGAAAAAGAAAAACAGAGAAGTGAGGAAACAGAGAGAAGAAAAAAGATGAAGGATGTAGACACAGACGATGAAAGTGGCAGGGGAAAAGGGGAGAGCATACTGGGTATTTTACTATACTTATACTGGGTAACATTTTTGGTCAGGACTTTTTTTTTTAATGGGACCACTTTATAAAGGTGTTGTTTGGTCTTCCCCTTTGATTTTATTTGCTTTTACTTGCTGAGAAAATGAAAAACACTTGATCAACAGGGCTTTTTGACCCCACGGCAGAGAGGTTTTATTTTCACAAATTAAAGAAATTGTAACAAGGATGACTGTGGCAGGAAAATGAACTGAATGAACCGTGGACAGACTTTTCAGCACCACCATTACACACAAAGAAGAAGACAGTGGAAACACATCACATTTTATAGATTTCTGGCCAATAAGATGCTTTAAATGTATCAACATGTTGAAGGATTCAAACAGTTACTTCTATTGCTGTTTGGGATGGCTTTAACCTTTTGACCTATTGTGCATAAAGAGACTGTTTTGACTGCAACTGCTTTGATTTGGCAAACTTGTTGGCAAAGAGTTGCCTATTTACATGTTGAGCAGTTATAGAGCAACATTGTCATTCATTTGGAATCGTGTTTCTGGCCTCCTGATTACGGTAAGTCCAGTATTCACCCTTTTTAGCTCCATATTTGGTCCCTACCAACCCTAAAGGAAATATCTGTCTCTTTAGTGACAGAATGCTCCACTATATTCACCAGCTACTCTCTAGCTGTGTCTGCCTGGTGTGTGATGCTGAGCAGGTGGCATACAATTGTTTTCATAAGCTTATTGGCTAAAAACCTGCTCAAAAACGACTCAGAGTGAATCAAAAAAGTGAGGTTGCGGGTCAAACAGCCATACAATGAGATGATCATAATTCCCTGTCGTTTGGTCACTAAGAACAACTCCATTCACACTGTAACACTGTCATGTGATTCATTGTTATTAAAAAAATAGCAATTATAGAAGCTTTAAGCCAAGCATGTCCAATATCCAAGACAAGTGTGACAGACTCACTGAGCCTGTTTGCACTTTGTTACAAAGGGGACAGCCAAGACACATCAAACTTCACACCTGTGTCTATCATGTGTCTGAAATGATGTTGTATTTTCCAGTTATGTCCTTGTCAAGGACCCATTACAATGCACTGGCATTCACACTACAATAGATATGTAGTGTGCATCCCAGACCACCTTGGCAAGTGGTTTGAGTGATCTTATCACAATGCAACTTGTATTTAGCTCTGTCTGTAAACAGGCTAAATGTCAAGATGTGTACCAAGCCTGCACTAGCAATGGATTTTGAATCTTTGAATCTTATTTTCTGGCATTATCATTCAGCCATATTCACAACTAGTATGTGTAACCAAAACTTACACAGCACATCATCTGACCTAATGAATCCAGAGTTCTTGGACACTCTGTATAGGAAGAGAAACAAAATTTAGAGGAAGAGGAAAACACATAGAGGAGAAACGACAGCTGATTTCAGTTTCACCATATTAACGGTGGTGTTTTTTCTGCAGTTGCTTCCTTCCTCTCTCGTCATCCCTATAATCCATGCTACACTGAAACATCAACAAACACAGAATGGGGGGGTTGCAGGGACAAGGAAAATAAGAAATGGGAGGTGGAGGTCTGCTGGTACCTGCTGCCTCTTGTTTCACTTTCAGGGGTAACAAGAGTTTCATTACCATTTCATATAAAAACACACTCACACAGAGCACAGACCAATGTAATAATTTCCTGTGAATACACAGACACCATAACACATACTGTCGTACACATGCATAGACATGCACTGTGCACGCACAAGAATACACAGATACCTATTCAAACATTTAATTCATGTTAATGTGAGCACAGGGACACAAACATTAAATGCATGGAGTACACATGTAACATATTTTGACACACAGATACAAAAAGGAATAGCTACAAGGAAATAAAGCACAGACAGACACACACATAAACACACACCTGCCCCCTTCTCAGAACCTCTGGGGGACTGATGGCCTTGACCTTGAAACCCTAACTCAGTGTAGAGCAAAATGCTTCCACATTTTCCAAATATCCACAAAGGAGCATGTATGTTTTCATAGCGGGCCTAACAGGACAGGAAGAGTCACTGACCCCCAAGTCTGTTTTTACCGGACTTAATCTTTAACACACCTCCTGGCATCATACATTTACACTGTAGTGCAAAACTGTGTATTAGTTTCCGCATATGCGTTTTTCGGCATCTGGCTAGATAGGGGTGAAAATTAGTTCAGGAATTAGTCGAATTTTTCTATTAAGATTTAGGTGGTGTTCATTTTGTGAGTGGTAGTTACTTCAGACCAAATCACAACAACTTAAAGGAGCATATCTTTGATTTGAAGTCAGGTGTATACAGTCCAAACCAGGCTAACAACAGTAACAGTGCTGACAGAGTTCACAGTGTTAACATTGGGGGACAGGTTAGTGGGCATTATGCTTCTGCAACGACACAATTCTGCCACTGTGGGTCGGGATGGTGTTTTCAGCTGTTATCGGTTTATGCACTGCAGAGTGGCGCTGATTAGCTCGCCAGTGGGACACACACAAGGACTCACATGCACACACAGCCAGACGGAGAACTTTGGATTACAACACACAGAGGGGGTCACATCATAAAACATTAATTTTTCTACAGTGATTTGTATTGAGTTTGGAAGGCACAGCACATTATGTGGACAGGGACAGACCAAAAAAGGTTTTTATGTGTGGTTCTAGAGGACATTTACAAACAATGTATTTTGTCACTAAACTTGGAGGACTTATATACAATGGCTTTGTAGGTGCAGCTGGAAACCGTGGTTATGAAAGCTGTACAACAAAAACAATGAGCAAAAACAGGCTAAAACAATCGACCACAACACGTTAAATGTTATTTTTTTTATGACTGGGCAGCTTTGAAATGTTGCTCGTAAGAACTTGTTTGGATTTTGTGTTGATAATTATGTAATGAGTGAGTACAAAATGAGTGTGTAGGAAGCTCAGCATCACTTACAGCGCATTTCTAACAGGAAGGAGTTACAATAACATGAAATGTAGGTTTTGTAATCAAAACAACTTCAGGTTTAGTCAAGAAAACTACTAAGTTTAGAAAAACTTTAATGGTTTGGTAAAAACAACTACATGTTTAACATACCTTAACAAGTATGTCATTTGATGACTAAAGCTATGTTTCCATCCAAAAGTGATTCGAATCACTGGGAAATGTGCATAAAAAGAAATACGAATCCTGTGTCTTTCCATTAAATGTACGGATTTTAGTGAAAACTACGAACTTGCGAATCATCAACATTTTTTCGAATCAACCAAAACCCAGCTAAAGCAAGCGTATTTTAGTTTGTGCGAATCAGGGGATTTTAATTCTAATTTTGGCGTTTACATCATAATTTTCCGATACAATACTTCTAGATGCGCATCTAAACAGGCTGATGGAAACATGGCTTATGTCAAGTGACGACTCTTGTCACATTACTATGCCAGTAACTACATTACATGATGAGTCCACTGTGTTTGACCCATCCCACCACCTCTCCTTATCCACCCTACTTGGACGTTCTTACTCTGTCTGCTATGTCAGTGTTGTGGACAGGATAACATTTAGTTGAAAGCCCAGGGCATCTCATACAGACGCAACCTTATAAGTCAGTAACAGAAGCTGAGGGACACTGACCAGGCATGATGATGTTGGCATGATAGTGGCCGGTCGGCGTTATTTTTTAAAGATGCCCAGCGGTGTTGGGGGAAACGAGTCAGGACAAGAATGAAAGTTAAAACTTCACCTGAGCCTCCCTCGGCATATGGGTGAGTAGATAATGTCTGAATTTTTATTTTTGGGTGCACTATCCCTTTAAGGCATCAAAAGTCCGAGTAGAGTGGGTGGGAGGTGTGGTGGATGGGTCAAACAACCACCGACTTTAACCCGGGAGGCTGGTGTTCGCTTCCCGTGTAATTGCAAAGCCAAACCCTGCTCTTCTTTTTATGATTATGAAAGTAACTCTGTTGAGCCTATTAGCCTTTAACTGGTGTACAACCTTGTCTAGGCATGATTAGATTTACCAGCTAAGGACACTGTTATTTGGAGTAATAGCTGCAGGACAAATAACTAACTCACCGTCTGTCAGTTTTGCTAATTGTGTATGTGTGTCCTACATGATAAAAATTACTGTTTGTGTTGCATTTCTAACCATCTTTTGGCTTCAGGTGTCCCACCTAATCACACAGAAATTAATGTGCATATTTGCTAAAGCATTCAGTGTACCTTTCACACATTCCAAATGCATTGCCTCCTGTTTTTATCCTAAGCTTGCATTCATTCAAGTCACTAATGCACAATGTTGCCACAGTCATACTAACCCCTCTCTGACAGGGATAAAGATGCCAATTTCCATGTAAAAAGGCCTTCATTACAACATTAGGTCTCTCGCAGTGTGGTTGTGAAGTTCCACATGGCTAATAACAGCCCCGAATCTCCTCAGGACCCTGATCTTTTATTCAAGTCAGCCCTTGTGCAGTCCAACAAACTTCATTTATATTGCATGTCCTAGTCAGCAGTATGGAGAGATGAATTAGCATACAGAGTCGCGGACACAGTGATTACAGGCTGACAGGCGACTTACACGCCCCCCTGCAAAGAGCCGAACATGTCTTCATTTTATTTTTTTTTCTCCCCTCTTTCCTCTGTCCTTCTATGGCCCGGAGCAGCTGATACAAGGGTTTCTAATAGAGCAGAGCACAGGAGAGACGAGGCGAGGGGAGCTTTAATAATGAATGGATGACACTGGTGATGGAAGAAAGAGAGGCGAAAAGTAAAAGAGCTGGAGAGAAAGAGAGAGCTTTGATTAAAGGAGCCTTGTGGAGTATTTTAACATCAATAAAACTGTTCAAATTGTATGTTGAAACATTAGCTGTGTTGTTGTGAACAGACAATCACCAGTAAGGATGGCAGCTTATATGCATTTCACATTATAGGCTACATGATCCGATTTAGCAGGAAATAAGCTTCTTTAGTGCAGACAGGGAGATGCTTTATGGCAACATGGAAAGTTTTCCAGCTCAAACCCTGAAAAAGTTTCTGGTGATGTAAAAAGTGAAGGAAGATATGGTTAGCGTTGGTCACTTATACACATGAGGACAGTGAACAAAGCTCCCGCCACCCAGTTCATGTGAGGTGATGCTGTTGGAGAAGCACATTAAGCACAGCTCAGGTAACAGCGAGTTCTTTTCTTTGGTGTCAGCAACAGGTATAAGATGTAGCCTGTAAGTAGCTGGTGTAGCCTCAAGGCTTGGTGTCATTTAATTTCCCTAGACAAAACAAAAATCCTCACTCAGCACTACCTGTGTGTGCTGTGACATTAGCAAGAGTTATTCTGGTAATCAGCAATGCCATGATAATTCCTAGATGGACTCAGCCATGCCATGTCGACAAAGCCATATTGTATATGGTAAGCAGTTACATGTCTCCAAAGACTGGTGGGAACCTTGTCAGAGGAAGCATCAGCTGGACAGTGTCAGACTGTGTGTGGTAGCTGTAATTGCTATTGTCAAAGTTCCATGAGTTAGGCCCCAATCAGACAAAGCAAAATGCACCACACTGCCTTTTTTGTTGAAGTTGGCCCCGATCAGACAGAGCACTTTCAGCAGCCAGCTAGTGCTGACTGTTGCTCAATACCTGAATCTACTGTACATGACTTTGCCAAACATAGTTGCCAAATTAGGCAAAGGCAAATTAGTGCAATGCTTGAGATTTCGGGTAAATTGTTTCCTTTAATTTAAGCTGTACTTACTGTAAGTGGCCTGCAATTCATGCTTTGTGTTAAGCTAATGTTAGCTCACTTTCGTTCAAAGTCGGGCCGAGCGTCTGTCGCCCTAGTTTTTGCGGTGTGTCCCGCACCGTCAGCACTTCTTATGTTACATTAATTCTTTACCTGCAAAATGACCTTTTGTAAATCAGTTACCTGGTGTGTTACCTTCTCCCACGCCGACATTCAGGCAAATATTTAGGCAAACATTCTTCATGAGTTGAAAAAACACAACACGTTGAACACGCTCCTCAATGTCTTCAATTCATGAGGTGTGTTTGCCTTTTTTGGATTCTTCATTCAGTGAGCAGGCGATGTACAAGTGGTTATTTTTGCGGGTGGAGTATTTGTGCAACTGAGTACCTGTTAGTTAATATCCTTTCTACCCTGTGCTGCTGTCTTCTGTTCAGATCATGGTTACTACAGTTGGTAAACTCATATAGCTCCAGGTATCCAGCAACAGCCACCACTAGTTTGATGTCAGTGTGATCACAGAGGACCCACCAATGTCATTAAATGCTTTAAGTTTTTTTTTCTAACTCAAAGCATTCAGGGCACTCCTGCAATAACATCACGTGCATAGAGCGATAAAATGCGAGATGCCCAGCAGTGCAAAAGCAGAGAGAGAAATGCTTTCCTCTCATTGAAATCGGTTACAAAAAGCTGCCCCAGGCTGATAAAACACATCTGATTGGGGCCATAGTCCTTTGTTGGCATTCTGGCAGAAGCATCCCTCATAAGGCTGTGTTCACATGCACAACACCACTGTCTTATACTTCAGAAAAACAAGGTGATGTTTGGCAACCTGGCTAAACTTTTACTGCAACACAATGCAGCATCCATCAGTGAGGTGCCACATTGTTTTGTTAAATAAAATGAAAAAGTCAAACATTAATTCAAAAGTGATTTGTGAGTACTGCCAACTGCAAGGGCCGAGTCATGTTTCACAAAAGATTGTTGCTCCTGTCCTGCAGGCCTCTCATATGCTCACGCATCGGTTGCAATATTGTGTTAATTTTGATTGGCAAAAAATGGCAAATTTCATGTGAGAGAAAATGAACTCATGTTGCAAATTTGGTAAAAGAGGCTCCAGAGAGAAAATGTGGTTGAGTGTTTTGGCATCTCTAAACCCTTAAAACTCATGAAGCTGCACTATAAACTGGCAATCCTGGATCTTGTTTCATCAGCTCACTGGCACCTGAAGCCACAGGCCCCCATCCATGCAGCTCCCTTTCTTTTTGTCTAACACAGGGCTGTTTTTGGTTGGCACACTTGGTGGACTCCACTTACATGCTTGTAGCATTAAATGGCCCTGACTTTTGAATCAGCTGACTGTCCACGCTTCCTGTGTCTGCATGGGTTTTCTCTTGGAGCTCCAGTTTCCTCCCACAGTCGAAAAGATACACCTGTATGAGGAATTAGAAACCTCAAACTAAATTGGCAATACATGTAAACGGGTATATGTGAGCTAAGTGATGGACTTGTGAATGCCTGTGTGTGCTGGGAAAGGCTGCTCAGAATAAGTGGACATATAGATTTGTTGGGGAGATTTTCCTTATCCGCTGTGAGGGTCCAAAGGACAGAGGGATGTCGTATGCTGTAAAGCCCTCTGAGGCAAATTGTTATTTGTGATATTGGGCTTTATAAATAAAATTGAAATTAAAAATTGATAGATGGATGGATGGGTTTTTATTTAAATGCATTATTTAACTGAATGTAATGCTCTCTATTTAAGGAATATCTGAATGCTTACACTCACAGAGCTACACACAATCACGCCCAGAACATGAACTGTACAACCACACCTCAACCGGAGTATATGGGGGTCGAAGGCCTTGCTCAAAGGCTAAAGTGGTAACGAGAGAAAGGTCACTTTCACCACCTGCTGGTCCTGGGATCAAACCAGTGACCCATAAGTTCACTCCTCTAACGCTACACTGTCTATTTATTAGCTATTATCTGCTCCTGTTTGTTTATGTATTTATTGTAACCATGTTTATGTGTTCAAGTCTGGATTACTGAGGAGGGAGAGAGGTAAAAAGAGCAAAAGAAGGAAGCAGAAAGCTGAAGAGAGAAAATGAGAAATTAAGAGATTTGGGAGAGGAGAGACAAATTCGACATGAGTGTGTGTGGATATGAGATTCAGGAAAAAGGGGAGCAGTGTGTGTGTGTGTGTGTGTGTGTGTGTGTGTGTGTATGTGTGTGTGTGTGTGTAAGGGTTGTAATGTATTCAGGACAGGCCTGGCCAACCACTGCTATCAAAGGGACCTGCCTGGCGAACTGTAATAACTGGAAAATTATTTTGATAGCCTGAAACAATCTTGGATATCACAGAACTTTATTAAAATAATATCAAATCAAATTAGCCTGTATCCCCATAATGAATTAAGTAACAGGTTACGCCGATATTAATCTCCTGGCTGGCTCGCAGGCATGACGGCTCCAGCATTTAATCAGGGCTACCGCTCTCTCGCTCTCTCTCTCCACGGGAGGGTCTTTTTACACACACATCCAGGAGAAATCCTCGACAAGTCGACAGCCCCGTAGCTGTGTGGCGGTTAAGCGAGGAAGCCTTCAAAAGACACATACACTCTCTCTCTCCCTCTAAATAAGGAGGGTGATTTTGCCTCCCACCCCACCCCCTCGTCACTCGCCCCCGGTGAGGTTATTCAAGAGCAGAGGAATCAGTGTCTGTGTGTGTGTGTGTGTGTGTGTGTGTGGGTTTGGGGGTTTTCGGGTGGGGAAGTGGGGTCTCGGGAGAGTTGTGATTAGCAGCTGACCCACAGGGAGAGAGAAATAAGAACGCTTCCTCACATCTCCTCTTCCGTTGCCCCCCCATCACCATCTTTAAATTTAAAGGCGCATTCAGTCCTATAGTCTGTTGGTGTGATATAACAGAAATTAAAGAAAAATCACATTATCTGTGTCACTGCCGACATATTGGATTAAAGCCTACTTAGCTGGAGCCAGAGTCCTGCACTGGTCTGACTTCCAAGCCCTGCTCCCAAACTGGCCCCGTGACAGGCAATACTAGACCTGCTTCCCCAATAAGTTCCACAACCTGACCCAACCCGTTGACGACAAGACCTCCAGCCTGATCCGAAACCTCATATCCTATAAAAATATAATAATAACATATTTTAAAATGAAGGTAATCCAGGAAATACAATTCAACTTAATATTTTTTGCTTATTCTGATAATGTTGAGCAGCACATCTCCACAGTTAATGTGCCTGTTAGTAACACACCTGATTAAAGGGGCTCTCATATTCCAGTGATGCAGAAGACAGAGCTGACACACTGTCAGCAGTCAAAGGGTTAAAATGTTGAGACATTAAATGTAATTCTTATTGTTATTTTAATAATATTTATCATGTATTTTTTCTTTTTAAACCTAGAACTGATCCTGGAAATAAAATTAAGACAACCTGCAAATCACCTTTTTGAGGCGGTCCCCCATCGGGAACCTGTGGGTACCCAAATTGAAGAAGGACTCTGGCTGAAGCCCTGCCCTTCTGACCCCGACACTGCACCTGGAAATTAAACTAAGACAAAATACCACCTGCAACCACCTCTTTGAGAGGGGTTCACCTGCTGATTTACCTGCCAGTACCTGGGCTGGAGTCCTGCCCTGCTGTGCTCGCCAGAGAAGGGAGTTGACGGCAAACACCAATGAAGCTGAGGTCAATTGACAAGAGAATCAAACAGGAAGAGGATTCTCTGTTGCCATAACACTGAGTTCAATGCACACTAATTTGGGTTGGCAGCTTGTTCAAAATCTCCATTTACACATACCAATAACATACTGTATGTCTCTTTAAACTGTGGTGAGAAATTATTTAGCTGAATTATCTGAAAATAAAATGTGTCACAACTTGTATTGCAGCTTTTTTGCCCTTACATTTTGTTATAAAATGTGATCAAACATGTGTCGTACCATCTCTTACTAACAATCAGACATTAAATGCATCTTAGATGCATCTGGATTTAATTCATTTTTTTTACACTTTGTTCATCCAGGGTCAAAAATACAATGGCACTGACATTTTGTGTTAGCCTTACACAGCACTAAGACTTTTAAAACCGTTGTCCTGACCCTGGTCTCTCGAGTGCAGCTCATGAAGAGGTGAAAAAGGAGAGCCACTGTGCCTCTTCTTTCCTCCTTCCACCACCTCTTCTTATTCTGGTCCCCCCCTTGTCCTCCACCTCAAACCCCCCTGGCTGATATTGCTGTCGCTTCCCTCTTATCTGTCCCCCGCCTGCCGTCTTTCTTCTGCGCCCCCTCCTTCTTGTTGTGTTGCCCGGCGGACTGCGCCACACAGCCCACCTCGGGGTGGGAGGGATGGTGGGGACACTAAATCTTTTGATGCAGCCGTTTGTGGCGATAGCATCTGAACTCGCCGCGCCTTTGCCAGGCAGTGCTGACAGATGTAGCAGGACCCTTCCACAGCTCCCAGCTATTGGATATCTATTACTGCTGGCGCTCTGCGTGTCTGTGTATGTGTGTGTGTGTATGTATATATAAGCTGTCCAAGTAAAGGTAGCATACAAATATCTTTATGAACAAATCTGTCACGTGCATCAAGCCACACATACAGTTACACACACACACACACACACACACACACACACACACACACACACACATACATGCACAAAAGGAAAACAAAGTCATGTCACTCATATCCTCATATTCATATCATATAAACCCATCTTTCCTATTAGAGCCCCAGCACTTAGAGAAGCAATGGTGAAATATGAAGCGTTTTATCTTGTGATCCAGGTACATTCATTCCTGCATGTCAGAGCGTGTACGTCCTTGAACTTCTGCACTTGGTACACACACACGCACAGCCCGAGCTCGGTGCAGATTCCCTTTTTATGGTCTCAAAGAGTGACACATTTGGTCTGGAAATAGAGCTAAGACAGCAAGCGACAAAAACGTCACAAAGTGATGCATTTCTGAAGTGTCCCCGCACCCATATGGTGACACGTTTCAATGACAGCATGAGGCCTGCTGATATCAGGGAGGAAATAAGCAGCCGTGCGTTCTGTGGAGCACTGTGAAGGAGAAAGATGCTGACTTCTGTAATGGAAAAGCCTTTGTTTTAGACACACAAAGTAGGTGAGTTAGCTGGTTGAAACCGAATTCAAACAGCTCGTCTTCTAAATATGTTTTCGGAGGGGTTTGTGTGTGCGCGCATGTGTGTGTGTGGCTGACAATGCTTGTGTTCAAATATGCATAAGTGCGTGTGTGCTGTTTCCCCCACTGGGGGTTTGAGTGTGTGCCATCTGGCAGCTCAGGAGGATGAGGAGGCTGGGGGGTGCTTCCCGTTATGATGGCTCCTCCGCCCCCTGTGTCCTCCCCTCTGTGGCCCCAGCAGACCCCTGTATCCCTCACTCAACGGCCCCATACAGACGTATCCCACAACACCCACACACACACACACACACACACACACACACACACAGCCTGCGTTTTTCATCTCCTTCCTGTCCATCGCCAGCTCTACTTTTGTTGTTGGCTTATAGAGTGTGAACTTTAGAGTGGGGGTACTTTGTCTTGGCCTCACTCAAGACTTCAGCTCATAATAACCTCTACTCCACAAAAAGAACAAAAAATCTTAATAACACAGCTGACATGAACACAGATATAATTAGTACCTACTTTAGTTAACATGATTATTTATTTGAAATGTGTCAAAATGTCTTGGCTATTACAGTTTTTTATTGAAAGATACCCAGATTTTTTAAAATTAGCGTATTTGTTTGAGCTTATCTTAGAAAAAAAACCAAACTATTTTTCTTTTCTTTTCTTTTCTTTTCTTTTCTTTATATGACACATTTAGAAGTTGAAAGCTGTCCACTGACAGGTTACTGATGTACAGAAGGTCAGGTGATTCAGTAAGAAAGAAAGAAAAAAAGAACAACTTCTTTGGCTTAAATTTATTTGTTTATTTCTCCTTTAAAAAAAAAAAAATAACCAGTGTGAAGGATTTATAATATGGGTGGGAGGAATTTATGGATTTGGGAAAGTAGGGTATGAGTTAATAAATTTGATTTGGTTCATGTTCCGAGTGTCTGTGTGCCTTGTTTGTCAATCTAACTTAAAGTGGACATCTAAAGAAATGAAATCACTGTTTGACCCAAAGCTTCTGACCAACAGGTGATCATTGAGGGTGTAGACAGGGCTGTGGCTACCACTGGAGACACTGAGGTAATGTCTTCTGTATTTCCTCTGGGAATTTGGTTGTTGCCGTTTTAGCAACCTGACGGCAGTTTACATACAGTAAAGAAGTTGTTTTTAGGGCTAATTCCAGTATTTTTAGAGTCAGTGTTTCACAGCAGGATTCGGTCTATCTCCACCAGAATTCCTCCCTGGCTGCATGGAGAGGGCTCCAAAACAGTATTTGGAAATCCATGTTTGGACATAAACTGGCAATGCATTATTTTATGCGTCAGTGATTGACTAATAATTTACTAGTCAGTTTTGCGGAGAGAGAACAGGGAGACAATAGCCGTCATTCACTTAAAGTTTTTATAAGGAAATTTCTTCTTAAAGCTCACTTTCACAAAGATCCTGAAATTCATCAAAGTTTTCGTATTTGGGCTTTGTTCTCAGCCATGAACACAATCTACGCACACTCAAAAGCACACTTACACACAGTTTGTGCTGCCATGTTTGTGCACAATAAGAGGTTATTGTGTTTTTTCAACTGTACTGTTTTATAATACCATAGAATTTAAATTACTGTATCATTTTATATATAGCTATATTTTTAAATAAATACTGCACCAAGACTTCACTTTACATCAGTAATGTTAACCATCTAATAATTGTAATTGATCACATTAGAAAATATCATGGGTGGTTCACTTCAGAGGGACAAAAAGTTATAAAACAGTGTTCCAATTAAGTTATTGATAGCTTAAAGCATTGCATGAGTCCACCTGCCCACCTTCTCTCACCCTCTTTCTGTCTCTCTCTTTCTCAAACACACACAAACACAGCTTGGAGAGAGTCGTGGCTTTCATCTCTATCCTCAGTCCTGACTGTTGTTCGACTTTCGGGTTGCGGATTTGGTGGTTGATGAATGCTTATTTTTAGCATCCCAGGCATCTTTTTGTGTTTTATATCCACCCCTGATGCTATTAAACATGAAAGATCATATGGGGTTTGTGTTGCAGAAGTACCTCAACCTCAGAACCCCTGAAGTCTCATCAAATTTTCGTTTTGGCATTCTCGACTTAATTCATTCAACTTTTCTTCTTTTTCTTCAGCTGTGTGTGCACATGGCCCTGCTGTCTCATGTCTTTAATGGGGATATGTGGGGCGTTTACCTATGCTGGGATCAACTGACATGTGCTTTCAACAACGAGGGCATTGGGTTTTCCCTTTATAAGAACACAGGTGTGAACAATTCTGTGGTTTAAGAACACGTCATGACTCTGACATAGACTTTTCTCAGGACTTTTCTTAAAGTGATAGTTCAGATCTTTTGAAGCGGGGTTGTATGGGCTACTTATCCATGAACTGTATATTACGTACAATAGATGTGAAATGTATTTAACAGTTTAACAGTCACAAAAATGAGTTGTTCTTCAGGAAATGAACTCTTTTCAAGAATGTTATGAGGTAAAAAGTGTATTGGCAGAAGACAAGAGTTTTTCATTTTGAAACAAATGTCATTAAACACCGCAAAACTAAAAATGGACTTGTTTTGATCTTGTTTTGGGGGCGCAACAAGTGCAAAACTCAAACCTGAAAACCAGAGAGAGAGCACTGACAGCTCAGCAGAAGAGATGGTGACAAAAATCAAAGCAAACGTGAGTAAAAATGAGAACTGTACAAAACACAGTACAGTGCAAAAGCAAGTATCAGTATTAGCATCAAAGTATCCCATAGTTACACACTCATAAATACACACACAGATAAAAAAGTGTCAGGTCTAGATCATCATCTAGCCCACTTTAAGCAGCATCTCCTGCCCCTGTTCTTCACCCAGCTGGCATCCTGTGAACAATGGGCTAATGAGATTTAAGGATAGGGGCCTGAGCTGCTGCCAAATTACTGCAAGCCAACAGAAATCTTCTCCCCGCTCCCTCTCTCTCTCTTTCCCTCCACTTCTTCTTCGTTTTTTTTTTTTTACACCCACCCATATTTGTCATTCAAACCAGCTTTAATGGAGAAAGATCTATGCATATGTAAGTGACAGAGCTGGAAGCCCATTACCGGCATTCAGTGGAGCACTGTGGAGAGGCCCTCTCCAGGCTTGGATTACTGACCATTAGGGCTTATTTCTGCACCGTCTCCAGGCAATTATTCCCCGACAACCCCCCACCCACCCCAACCCCCATCCACACACACATGTACACACCCACTCCCTCACCTCCCACAAATCAGCATCACCCACTCCTTCGTCCCCTCACCCCACCTCCATTTTAACCATTTCACATTTGAAGAGTTACATCTTGGAGAGTTTCACTGGGTGTTATATCTGTCTTGGTGTTGACTCTAACACGCATGTTGTTCAAAGCCTCTCATCTGCTCCCAGCATGGTGGCCTTGTGGGGGTGGATGGCGGCGGCGATAACGAGGATATTGATGATGATGATGATTAGGTCGAGTCAGTAGAAAATAGCTCCCAGTGTGTATGCGCACACCTGTAATTAATGCTGTCACCCAGGTTCCGCTTCCTCTCTAATGAAGTCACCGGAAAAAAAAAAAGAAATAATGCACGGTGAGGAGTCGAGAAGCGTGCAGATTTGCATTTTGACAGTGGCAACATACAATATGTTTTGGCATGTGTGTCTGACATGTGTGTGTGTGTGTGCATGGGTGTGTGCAGGTGAAAAGAAAGAGGAAATTATAGCGTCTTGGCTCTCAGAAGATTTATTTGTGTGCGAGTATAAGTGAAAAAGATGGAGTGAAGGCAAAAAAGAAAGATCAGGAAATGAAGAGAGAAAAGGAACTATAACTTGTTAGAGAGTGTGTTCATTTGTCCATGCAAACATGCATATGTGTGTGTGTGTTTGTGTGTGTGTGTGTGTGTGTGTGTGTGTGTGTGTGTGTGTGTGTGTGTGTGTGGAGCCAGGTGAAGGCTTTGAGCAAGAGTTGAGCTTCGACCTGGCAGTGTTAGAGGCACACTAACCTAAAGGCTACTTAAGATCCACATGACATTGGCCCATCTCCAACAGCTGTGACCTAGATGCCCACACACACACACACACACACACACACATACATACACACAAACCTCACATGGTTAAAGAAAAAAAATCAGTTGAGCAGCATGATTTACACACACACAAATGCAGGTACTCTACACACAAACTGTAGGAATAAACTTAAGTTATAGCTGTACATTAAGGGAATATGGCGCAGTAACAGAGCCTGCAGGCGAAGCTGGCAAAGGTACTTTGGTGTTGTTGATTTAACAGAGATTTACTGTCCATGTATGTGTTTATTTTGGTTGGATTAGTTTTTCCAGCAGAGCCCTCATCACTGCTCTTTGAGCGCCCTCAAGCAGCAGAGCATTTTTTTGCCAGATCTAACCGTGTAACCAATTGCTCTAAATCATACCATCGCACCGCGACAGGTGCTGTCCGGCCTCGTTATGAAGTGACACTGTCCATCTGCGTATCATACTGCGGCAATAGGTGCTGTCCCCCAAGCTGCACAGTGTTGAGGGTAACATGTTACAGTAATGCATTAATTTATAGCAGTAACAAAGTGATATAAGGTATATTAATAGGATTTCGGGTAAGATTATTATATTTACAATGTCATGTAATGTGTTACCATCTGAAATAAACTGTTAATTGTTTTTGTGATTGTGTGCATTATCATGTCCAGTGTGTTTCCATGTATATACCTACAACTTATTCTGTTGTGCTTCTGGGTCCTAACGCCGGATTTCCACTGGATGCGTGTCCGTTGCGGAACGGCAGCGCTGGTTATCCGCTGCTGATCCGCCGTCCGTCAATACCCACCGGCTGCGTTTGCTGTGCGGAGCGGTGCAGCTCCGCCGGAAGACATCTTGGTGCACTGCCATGATTGATATCTCCTCGTCCACGGTGTCAATGGGATGAAATGACGTCTAAAAACCTCTGACCTGTTGACTTCAGGCCTGCCTCTGCCCATTATGTAGTTTTCAAGGTGTAGTGCAGGGAAATATGATCCGCCGTGAACACTGTGTATTTTATTTTGAAAATTAACCGGGTGTTTTATTTTGTTCCGGTGTGCTGGAGCTGAGCCGGAGCCGGAACGCAGCACAGCGGCAGCCAGTGGAGACACACACATTGACTAGAACTGAATCCTATCGGCTCCTCTGTCGTGCCGGAGCGGAGACACAACCAACACGCAACTGGTGGAAATAGGCCGTAAGGCTGCAGTGAAAATAAGGAGCTGGCCTTTGGTTTGTTTTTTCCTCATATAACACAGAACACATGTTAGTGTAGTACTAGTCCATATCCACTGGTAGCTTTCTACCTATGATAGTCCTCATGGCCTATGTGCAGTTTCACATAGACTTACCACGTTGAAAATATAGGACTGACAGAATGACACACTGACAGTTTCCATGATTATGTACAGCATACCATACCATGACTTAGTCATACCAAGAATTAGAAAAAAAAGAAAACATCGGGCCACAGGGGGAGCCACAGTGATCGGTCACATTTTAGCCATTTTCAAGCATTTTTCTGTTGTTACAGCGCCACCCAGTTGCCAATGAGAGTTAAATTTCTCCAGTCACCTTGAGGCGTCCTGTTCTACATATCTACCAAGTTTAGTAAAAATCGATATGGCGGTTAGGCCTAGATAAGAAATTAGCTCTCTAGCGCCCCCATTTTAGATATTGGTCCCTCGATTATGTTCACCAAGTTTCATGCAGATTGGTCAAACTAGGAAGTGATTGATTTGAAGTGTTTTTCAAAAAAAAAATCAAAATGGCGGAAAATGGATACAACTGGAAGTTATCGGTTCTCGAGGCAAATTTGTTCCTCATGAGGAGAGGCATGTCTGTGCAAAGTTTCATGTCTCTACGACAGACGGGGCATGAGATATGCTCATGTGATTTCAATATGCTATAGCGCCCCCTTTGGCCAATTGATGTAACATTGCTTCATTCGCATCCTCTCATGACCCTCTACCACTGTGCCACATTTCACATGGATTGACCAAGTCAGTGAGGAGAAACACGTGGAACAGACACACAGACACACAGACAGAGTTTTCGTCATTATATAGTAAGATATTGGATATGTGTCTATTTACATCCCCTACATCTACATAGCAACACCAACACACAATCCCGCTCTTAGGCATAATTTTTTGCGGTGCTGCTGTAGCTGACCAGTACACCGGGAACCGGCAAGTGGGTCTTTAACCGGCGGCGTATCATAACGAAGGGTAGCTTTTGCCATCAGGTGTCTGACGCCGAAATCACTGACGGAGTGGTGGTATTCGATGGCTTTAGAATAAGAATGGGATGGAAATGTTAATCTGTATCAAAATGGTCCATGCTGCTGGCATGTCTAAAAATAAATAATTAAAATGGCTGCACTCAAATTCACTCCTTATAAAACTATATGCAGGGATTCATTTATGTATGTACACCCATGGCTTACTGAAGCCAATCTATCTCAGATGGAGTCTGCATGATGAAATTACTCCAGTATAAACACATCAAAAGTTGAGCACCTCAATTATTTAAAAGCACAGCGAGTGCATCGTTAAGGACACAGTAATTATCCTCCATCTTAATGAAGTTTTCATTAAGACATCTGCATTATGCTATCTGTCTCCACAGAGATTTAATATTCCCACTGTAGACAGGTAGTGCCAATGCTCCAGTCATTTATAATAGAAAAGCATTGTGAACTTGTGAAAAGGTGTACTTTTAATCAGAGGCTGACAAAGTGGGGTTTTAAGACCCAAGGGGAGTTTGATTTCACTGCTATTCAGTTTTAAGTGTTTCTTAGTGAATGAACGTTGTTAATTTAGAAGTTGACATAACAGGGGAAGGGGAATTATGAGCACAGATTTCACTCATTCAAAGGCACAGGCTTCAGGGGCTGGTGTGTCCTGAAAATCCTAAAATCAGCTATTTTCAGTCAATGAGATATTTAAATGTGATGATAACACAGAGAATAGAGTCAACAGTTTAAGACACCAACACACACTTACAGTTTCATAACATCAGATAAAATGTCCTGAACTTCCTGAAAGTACAGGATGATAATAACAATAGTTAATTATGATTTGGATATTATTTTTGTAATTGTGTCCATAATTTCTTCACCAGAGTAATTGATTAGATAGGGGAACATGCAGTAAGTTTACAGCTAAATAACTTTGTCAGGTGATGCCAGTGAATTTGGCCTGACAAGTCCAAAATAATTGACCAGTACCATTTAAAACTTTATAAATATATGGGCAGACTTCTGGCCATTTAAGACTTGACTTCGGACATAGGTGCAAAGAATTCAGATTTGTTTCTTGCAATGCAGTGCCTTTGTCATACCTCTGGTCTTTATGAGTGTCAGTCTCAGTGATTTATGGGTCCCCTGAGTACTCTTCAGTGTTTGACAGATACAAGATTACCGCCAATTACCACAACACCAAAAAACCCAAAACTTCTTCTATCAGCTAGATGCTTCAAGCCTTAAGATGTTGTGTCAGTCTGAAACCTGGTTATGTGGCAGGTTTAGAAGTTAAACAATGTCTTTTATTGTCATTGTAGTACAAGATTTGGATTGCAACTTTTGTATCAATGCCATAGGGTAAAAAAAATATAAATAAGTTATAATAGCAACAAAGTGGCAATAAAGTTCTAAGATTATAAACAGTATCGAGCAGTATTAAAAGAATTTGCTCCCACATGATGGATAAAGTTTCTGTCCAGTCTCGTTGTGAGAATAAGTTTTGTGGTTCAGCTTTTTGAAGTCTTAAAGCTGGGGTAAGCTGTTTCATTTTTTATGTCTTTGAGCAAAAATCTGTCAGAAAGAGGCCATTCTTACTGGCTGTTCTACAAATTCAGATGCATGTACACATTCCCCCAGTGAAAGACTGATTCAGTTGCAGAGAATCCTGCAGATAAAGTCACTTTTCCAGTGTTGGCAACAACTGACTGCAAAGCAACCCACAAAAGGAAGATGGACTTATCAGGCCAAAAGCCAGACAATAAACACAACAATAGCAGTAAAGAAGTTCAGAGATGAAGAGAAAAGTTGCTAATATGTTAGCCATCGGCCGCCAGTCAGTGTCAGCAGCAGCCCAAATCCAGACAGCTTTGGGGACTGGACCGCTCCAGCTCCTAGCTGGACCAGGAAACTCTCTGTTGCTGCCGATACACTGGTTAGACCCGCAAGCAGGTATAGCCTCTGACTGAAGGTCCATCTTCGGAGCTCCTGCTGAATCAATGTATAGGAAACTCTTGGTAACTGTATGAAGCATGTGCATGTGTCTGTGCTTGTCGGGTGGGAGGGGCTTAGGACAGAGAAGGGAGATTGGAGAGCTGCAGGAGGAGTGTGTTTTCTCAAATTCTGCCTTTTTTTTTTGTCTTTACCAGAAACCTACACACCTAAGCTGTACGGTTTGCACATACTTCGATATGGATGTAGCCAACTTCATGACTGCAAGATGCTTCATGGGCATGAGCAGAAGACAAAGTAGACTTTACTTCAATATAACTTTTTTTTCTTTTCCAACAAAGCTCCATTCATGCCATCCTAGTGGAATTCTTTAAGGTGTGTTCAGGACTCAACCCAATAAAATGCAAATAAATCTAGACTAAGTACACAAATATTTAACTCAGTATAATCCTTTTCTGTACAGTCAGGGCACCATCGACCAGGCTGTTGGTTTTTGTATGTACTGTGGAGACACACATACAGTATATTGTAGGTCAGAATGGGCCAAGTCTTATCGGCGCCCTCTGTGGATCGTCCCCTTTTTGATGTCAAATTAGTCCTGGAATAGCTAATTCACCCTTCCCTACAATTTTGGCACAAGTGCAAAACTTGTGCTGCTGTGGTCCTGGGAGGCAAACAATGCTTGGAGGAGGAAAACGAGATGAGAGAAACCCAACGGAAGCCTTTGATCCTAGAGATATTAGCGAGAACCAAAGGAAAAGGAAAGGCAAAAAGAAAAGACATGTTGCATAAATACAACTTGGAATACAACTTGGAATCAAAATGCAAATCACATTGAAAATTCATGAGTATTCTTTTTATTTTTTTCTCCATTTCTCAATCTCCCATTGTAATTAGCAAAGCCAGTAGTGTTTGTATTCCCTCTAACCTTGTAAAAAAAAGACTTTCTTTCTCTTTTTCTGGGGACATAGGTGGGGGTGGGGGTGTCACTGGATATTAAGATCAAGAGAAAATGAGAAATGTCTTTTCAAAGTTGCTTCAACATATTTATGTCTCAAAATTAATGATAAAAGAAAAAAAAACTATCAAATAAGGGATTATGCAAGGGCACAGAGCAGAGCAGAGAAAATAAAAGAGGGGATTAGATTGAAGTTTTTTTTTTATTTCTTCTTGTAGGGGATTTTTTTTCTTTTATACATTGTTAATTTTTTCATCTTTGGCATATTATTGAGTTGTTTCCTCGGGGGTGATAGAGAAGTGAGGGTGTCTCTTGCTGGGCCAGGCCTCTCTAATGATGCCTTTGTAGGGACGTCAGCACCGTGTTCAAAGGCAGAACTCCAGCCAGCTGACCCAGCCATTTACAACCTGACAATGAGCAGCTGTAATTGAAAAGTGTTTGAGGAAAGACACACACACACACACACGCACACACACACACACACACACACACACACACACACACACACACAAGCCCTTCTTGAGATTATGGTAACTAGCTAACACTGTGGCGGCTCGTTCCAGTGCTCTTAAACAGGCTATAATGCCACTCACAGACCCTATCTGTTTAGCATGCTAACAAGCTAACAAAGCCTTTCCATTACTGTAACACGGGCTAATGCATCACACAACCCTTGTCCATCTAATAGGGGGTTATGCTAATAAGCTAACAAGTGTCATTGCTTTGTGGTAATGTAACATGGCCTAATGCCATATAGCTCCCATAGCATGAGTTCATGCTAACAAGCTAACGAGCTCAATCTGCTGCTGTGATAAGGGCCTAAAGGGGCACATTGACGCCTATTCAAACATGAGTTAAAATGCTAACGAGCTGGAGCCTCAGTCCATTACTGGAACATGAACTAATGCTAATCAAACTAGGGGACAATAGATAGAGGCTTTTTAAGGCTATGGTGCTGACATTTTGTCATTAAAGCCAACACTTTCCAGTGTCTTCATCTCACACACACACACACACACACACACGCTCATCCCAAATTGTCACATATCGCAACTAAGTGGACTTTCATGTCTCACATATAACATGCTAGGTATCCTCCTGTGTCTGCTGCTGATGTTTCTGGACACCGCAACCAAGGCTGGGATTTTAATAAAAGTACATATTAAGGCAACAAAAGCATGTGATAAGGTTTAGAATAAACATCATGGTTTAGCTCAACATTCATACTGAAAGCGAACACTTCCGGGTGAAAGGGGTCTGAAAGTCGGGGTTCGTTGGACCTATTCACTAACCCTCCCATCCGGCTTATAGCGACTTTCCAGTACCAAAAGCTTTTTAAACTGATGGTGTCCTTTGGTATATCATACTGCTGTGATGTGCTGTATGGCCAAATGGCAGCATATTAAAACACTGCAAAAGTTTCTGTCCTGCAGTGTTACCAACTGATGCTGCCCGGCAGCACATCATACCACCACAAAAGGTGGCTTTTGTTGTGCTGAAATCCCTGACAAAGTGGCAACATTTGAATGAGGACGAGCTGATGAAACTTGTTGTAACACATGGTACAAGCTGTGAAACGGTCGTGGTTAGGTTTCGGCAACAAAAATACTTGGTTAGGGATGTAAATATGTCACCTGATTGACATCTGAACATGGTGGATGGATGCAAGTTGCGTAATGTTACATTAAAAGAGCAGTGAGTTTTGGTTTCACATGAGACACAAACAGCAGTGTCAGGGATGAAAGTCTGCTTGTTTGACCCATCCACCATCTCTTCTACCCTCCCTACTTGGACTTTCTCACACTTTATACTACATCAGTTGCTCTAAGCGTCAAGTATTGCCACATATATCTTTACATTAGAGATGGGCTCTGGGCTGGTTGGCCAAATCAGGCCCTCTGACAAAAACATTTGGCCCCATGGCTTTAATCATAATAATGATCAACCCCAATAAAAGTGACCTTGCACTATCTAATACTGCCCCCACTTGAAGACAGGTACACAAACAATGGCTATCGTGCCTCATACCGCACCAGGCTAACTGAACAATGCATGGTGCTGAAATGAAGTGTAATAAACTTTGCAGATGAACAGCATAAATGAATAACATCCACTTCAATTAATTAAAATAAGTACCACTTGAATTCAAGCAGTTTTGGTTCCATTTGACCAGAAGACATCTATGTCAACAACGGTGTTTTCGTTCAACAATAAATGAAGCAGGCATCTGTGTATCATGTATGGGTAACCAATCAATTCAGTCTCCACTGTAACATACAATACATTTGTGTGTATGAGTCCTTTTTTGGGGTGCCAACTGAGCATTAACATTAGTTACCACAGCTCTGTTCATCCAAACAGATACCATCCTAAACTATATCATATTCATTTTTACCACATAAACCAAAATTCACAAAAAACAAATTATATTGAACGTATGCAGGCCTGGTCCATGGCTAAAACTGATAGCTGACCCCAGATCTGACACAAAATATCCATCCACAAACGAAACATCTAAAACTACAAAAAAATGTATCTATTCTATATCACAGATGTTTGGAAAATGTTGCAACATAGCTGCCGTCAAACCTGTCCTTTCATAAAGCTTCTTTAGTTCTGCCTGGCCGAGTGAAGGGCTATCACGCAGCAGACTCCTTGCCCTAGGAGCTGATAGATGTGTGTATTTGGCATCGCATCCACCCATCCTTTCATCCCCTCTGTCCCCCTCCTTTTTTCTGCCCCCGCCACCCCACACCAGCCGCTATCCAAATAGAGAGATCTGGAGGAGGAGGGGTGGCAAGGTGGCAGGCGCCCCAAATGTAAAGCGTACGCAATCACTCAGATACAAGTGGCACCGCTAAAAATTGCCTTCATATATCAGCTTATGGTTTACGGGCTGTGGCAGAAAGGACGGCAAAAGGTCAGGTGGAAAAACATATAGACGTGTCAGAGCCACTGCTCGGGGCGCCAGAGCTCTGGGCTGATGGCTGAGGAGATGGGCTGGCTGTTTGTGTGTGTATGTGTGTGTCTGTGTGTGAGAGTGTGTGTGTGTGTGTGTGTGCATGCATGTATATGTGTGTGTGTGTCAGACAAACTCAGGGACACCAGGGCAGTCTTTGATAGGGGCCCAATGTGTGTCTGTGTGTGTGTGCATGTATAGTTTTACACCCCTAAATGTCCTCACAATGATAGTAATCTAAGAAAAATCCTCCACAGTGAGGGCAAGAGATGAGTTTAGTTTCAGTGTTTTGGATTAGGATTATTGGAGATTATTTATGACTAGTTTGCTGTTAGAAGTTGGATTTCAATGGAAAAACTTTCCACTTATTACGAAGATGTTCGGTCGATCCTGGAGAGTTATTGTCCACTAACAGTATAATCACTTCGGCTCCAGGCTAATGCAGTGATGAAAAAGAGCCTATCCAACTGTGTCTGGACCAGCGTGCATTTCAGGTATGTTTTAATGGTCACCTCCCAAGAGTTGCCCATTTTAAATATGGGTATGTTCAGCTAGCTGTCAGAAAGAGCTCTTGCCTGGGCTCAGCTTGCCAGACTAATGTGTAGATAGAATCACACACATTTTTATGTTGAACATGTTCTAGTAGTTGTAGCTTCATAATTAAGAAGATTTGCCTTGTCCTGTACCATGAAGAATAGAGACTGAAAGTGTTTGGATTTTCAACTGTTGGTCAGACAAAACAAGACATTTAAAGACATCACTATGGGCTTTGGAGTATGATGTTGGACTTTTTTTTTTTTTTTAGTGTTTTCTGTCCATTCATCACAAACAATTTATCACAAACATAGTCAAGTAACTGATAATTGAAATAATATCAGCACTCTGACCTCAACATGCACCAACTATGCCTAAGCATATTTCATTCCAATCCCAGAAAAATTTCATGTCAAGGTCCACTTTGCTGAACTTTGATCCCGAAAGAGCTAATCTCTTAGGAGCGAGCCCCCCAAAAAACGTTGGGCTTTGAAGCCTTCAAGGTCTGTCACATACGCCATTTGGCCAAACCTTCTTTTCCTTTGGGCTTACATTGCCAAAGAAACATCTGTAAATCAGTGGATACATTTTTTTTTTTTTTTTATGTCACAACCCCACAAAATGACTCGTTTCACACTCATGATTTGATCCACTTGGTCTGATAACATTTCAAAAGTCTATAAGAGTCAAAAAGGTACATTATTTTATCCCCAATTAAGTTAGCAGAGGGTTGAACTGGAAGTTAGCCTCTTGGTCAGCAGAAGTGTGCCTGCTCTATGGGCCCCACAATGTGGAAGATAATTTCATACCTTGGAAATTGTACTTTTCTGTACTTTTGGCTTCATGCACCACTGAGCAACTTTCATAGAAAGGAATGGGGCCCCACCTGAAACACTGTATCCCCTTCTCTTTAAACATCCTTCTTTTAGCTGTGCTGCACCATTTACTTTAGTTGGATTAAAAAGAGTTAAGAGAAAGTCA